>LR824552.2:12400000-13075972 GCA_902850265.1 Spodoptera littoralis | reverse complement strand
CACCCACCCAATTCGGGGCGGGTGGGGATGAAGTACGGCTCCGCGACCACGGCTACGTCGACCGACCACCCCGCCATGGTTTGCAGGAGCAAGTCCTGCGCACCGGAGCAGTGGTTCAGGTTCGCCTGAAGAAGGTTACAATTACGGACCCGATCCATGTTATTCCGTAATAACCTCCTGCGACGCCTCTGTCGCACCGGCTCCGGAACAGCAGCGGTCCCGGCGGCCGAGGGCTTGGCGGCCGCGCGCTGCTTTCTGGGGGCGTTGCACCCCTTACCACCCACGAGGTGGTCCGCCGGCAACTTGGCGTGCGAGCAGAGCGGGCAGTGGGGGGCGCCGGAACACGACGCCGCATTATGCCCGGGCTGCCCGCAGCGGAAGCATAAACCGCTGCAGTCGACATGGGCGGAGCATTGCTGCCCCGTGTGCCCCTGTCCCATGCAGCGGTAGCACCGCATGGGGCGCGGCTCGAGCACCTGTACTCGGGCCGAGCTCCACCCCACTTGGGGCGGCCTGCCGCCATAAGGGCCTTGGCCGCCACCACCGGACAGCTTGCCCAGACGGAGCCAGAACCCCTGGCCCGACTGTTTTCCGACCCACTCGGACCTGGTCCGGAGGGCAGCTTGCCCTAGCGGCAATCGCCGCCCGGACGTCCGCCTCAGACGCGGAGTCGTCGAGGCCCCGATGCGCAGTTCTGCGCATTTCGTCGGCCGATTGACCGGACGCCGTCGTCGGCGAGTGCCGCCCTCAGGGAAGCCGCGAGCAGGTCTGCCTTCGGGCCGCTCTGCGCGCCGGGCAGCTCGATGATCCGAGCGCCAGTCACGGCCGTCCTGAACCGGCAGCCCCAGTGTTGCCGAGCTCCTCCAGGTTGACCCGCTCGCGCGCCTTTGTTAAGACGCTCGAGTAGGTCAACCCGACTCGGCGGCCTCCGGTTGCAGGGTCAAGACCACCGCAGCAGATTTCGGCACGCGCAGCTTTGGTGCTTTTTTCCGCCGCGGAGGCCCCGACGCGTTCGCGGCCGCCGACTTTTTGGTTTTCTTCTTCGGCTTCTTCTTCTTGCCTACAACCGTGGTCCACCCCTCTCCCGAGGAGGTGGTGGGACCAGCCGAACGCCGCGGGGTGGGCGCGGTGCTCGCCGGAGCGCCGGCAGGGCCGGCAGGAGGAGGTGCCGCTCGTGCGTTCCTTGCGGGCTGCGGGGCCGGCAAGGCTCGGGCAGCCTTTGCGGGCGATTTGCCGGCTTGGGAGCAGGGCCGGCCGCCGGGCCAGCCGCCACCGCGACATAGGACGGCCTTGATGTGGCCGCCAGCGGTGGACGCATGATCCTTGCGGGCATGAGGCGATCCTCAATACCCGCGAACCTGGCGTCCAACATCTTGCCCACCCGGTCGATGACACTACGTGTCACCGCCTCTAGGTGAGTCTCCTCCGAGGCCGACGAGGCGGATGGAGCCGCCCGGACCCTCTCCAACTCGGAGTTTAGAGCCTCCGTATTCCTACGGAGGACTGCTACCTCCGCCCTCATCCTGTTGAGGTCAGCCTGCAATTGGAGGCGTCTCCTCCGTGACGCTCCTTCGCGCGAGGCCCTCCACTGCCGTGCGCACGCACTCCACAGCCTCCTTGATGGCCTTTGTGCAGGTCCCCTTGATGTTCTTGGACTTGCGAATCACGTCCAAGACAACATCGAGGCCCTGCACGGCCTTCGTCTCGAGGACACTTGTGGTGTCCTCGGAAGTAGCGGACCTCTCACCAGAGGCCGCGATGATTTCGGCGCAGACTTGTCGCGCCTGCGCCATATCATCGGCTCTTAAGGCCAGCTCGTCGTCCTGCGCGAGATCAAGAGCCTCGCGCTCCTGCATCTGCCTTCTGGCGTCCGACAGACCAAAAGACGTGCGGCCACCCGACGGGATCTTTGCTTGGGGAGGCTCGTTACTTGAGCTCTCCCCGCTCTCCCCCGAATCCACGCGGCGATCCCTTTTTGCGGGTCTCACCGCTGCCGCCGCCGCCGCCTTCGAGCTCGAGCTCGCGCCAGACGGACTGGCGTTCGACGGCCTTATTCCTGATGCGTCAGAAGTGTCTGACTCGTCAGAAACCTGCGCCGGAGGTTGGCCCTGAGAAGGGCCTTTTTTAAGGAAACGCCCTTTGGCGTCCCTAACTGGCAAGCCAGCAGACATGATATGTCACCTCTCTGTTCGCCCCAAGTAAATCCGTGAACACTTGGTCACCTGCCTGCCACTCCGTTACGGTGGTCAGGTCAGGGTCCAGGGCGCACGACGAGGACGTGGTTGCACGGACCGGTTTAAAACACAACTTGGGGCACGCCCCAACCTAACCTAACCTAACCTAACCTAACCTAACCTACCTAACTAACCTAACCTAACCTAACTACTAACCTAACCTCTAACCTAACCTAACCTAACCTAACCTAACCTAACCTAACCTAACCTAACCTAACCTAACCTAACCTAACCTACCTAACTAACCTAACCTAACCTACCTAACCTAACTAACCACCTAACCTAACCTAACCTAACCTAACTAACCTAACCTAACCTAACCTAACCTAACCTAACCTAACCTAACTAACCTAACCTAACCTAACCTAACCTAACCTAACCTAACCTAACCTAACCTAACCTAACCTAACCTAACCTAACCTAACCTAACCTAACCTAACCTAACCTAACCTAACCTAACCTAACCTAACCTAACCTAACTAACCTAACCTAACCTAACCTAACCTAACCTAACCTAACCTAACCTAACCTAACCTAACCTAACCTACCTAACCTAACCTAACCTAACCTACCTAACCTAACCTAACCTAACCTAACCTAACCTAACCTAACCTAACCTAACCTAACCTAACCTAACCTAACCTAACCTAACTAACCTAACCTAACCTAAACCTAACCTAACCTAACCTAACCTAACCTAACCTAACTAACCTAACCTAACCTAACCTAACCTAACTAACTAACCTAACCTAACCTAACCTAACCTAACCTAACCTAACCTAACCTAACCTAACCTAACCTAACCTAACTAACCTAACCTAACCTAACTAACCTAACCTAACCTAACCTAACCTAACCTAACCTAACCTAACTAACCTAACCTAACCTAACCTAACCTAACCTAACCTAACCTAACCTAACCTAACCTAACCTAACCTAACTAACCTAACCTAACCTAACCTAACTAACCTAACCTAACCTAACCTAACCTAACCTAACCTAACCTAACTAACCTAACCTAACTAACCTAACCTAACCTAACCTAACCTAACCTAACTACCTAACCTAACCTAACCTAACCTAACCTAACCTAACCTAACCTAACCTAACCTAACCTAACCTAACCTAACCTAACCTAACCTAACCTAACCTAACCTAACCTAACCTAACCTAACCACCTAACCTAACCTAACCTAACCTAACCTAACCTAACCTAACCTAACCTAACTAACCTAACCTAACCTAACCTAACCTAACCTCCCTAACCTAACCTAACCTAACCTAACTAACCACCTAACCTAACCTAAACCTAACCTAACCTAACCTAACCTAACTACTAACCTAACCTAACCTAACCTAACCTAACCTAACCTAACCTAACCTAACCTAACCTAACCTAACCTAACCTAACCTAACCTAACCTAACCTAACCTCCTAACCTAACCTAACCTAACCTAACCTAACCTACCTAACCTAACCTAACCTAACCTAACCTAACCTAACCTAACCTAACCTAACCTAACCTAACCTAACTAACCTAACCTAACCTAACCTAACCTAACCTAACCTAACCTAACCTAACCTAACCTAAACCTAACCTAACCTAACCTAACCTAACCTAACCTAACCTAACCTAACCTAACCTAACCTAACCTAACCTAACCTAACCTAACCTAACCTAACTAACCTAACCTAACCTAACCTAACCTAACCTAACCTAACCTAACCTAACCTAACCTAACCTAACCTAACCTAACCTAACCTAACCTAACCTAACCTAACCTAACCTAACCTAACCTAACCTAACCTAACCTAACCTAACCTAACCTAACCTAACCTAACCTAACTAACCTAACCTAACCTAACCTAACCTAACCTAACCTAACCTAACCTAACCTAACCTAACCTAACCTAACCTAACCTAACCTAACCTAACCTAACCTAACCTAACCTAACCTAACCTAACCTAACCTAACCTAACCTAACCTAACCTTCGTCCGATTTATACTCTGGACGCAGGACATTAGCGAAAACCAAAAAATTATACTTTTATACTTTTAGCTTTAATTTGACTGTGTGATATTACCAATTAGACACTTAAGTTATATAATTATTATTTGACCCCCCCTATACAGGGAATTATTGTTTTATATTTTACTTCCCCCTTATTATTGACAGTCCCCCCTTTACAGGGCAAAAACCATTTATCCTTTACACCTGTATCCCCTCTTTACAGGGATACAGTAACATAGTCGGGTGCTCCTCTTACTCTTACTTTTCTCCCCACACCGCCATCATGTACGACACCACTCCCGAGTCGCCGGCTCCCCCTAATGCGATCCGGTGTTTGTTTCCCGACACCGGAAAAACACCAACAAATGAACAGCGCGGCACGGTCCTGCCGAAGTGTGGCCTGGCCCCCGCCAAGCCGCGAGAGCATAGGTTATCTGGGCTCGCACCCTCTCCGAATTCTCCTCAGCCTACTCGAACATTCGAGAACCGGACGGTGGAGGCGCGATATTGGCTGAAACAGGCTAAGTGTCAACTGGGTCTCGCAAGAAACCTCAAAACGGAAATCAAGACCCAGGCGACACTGGCCATTGAGCGCCTCTACCAACTGGTAAAGGAGTCCGAGGATCAGAGGCTCCCTGAGCGTGGACAGGTCGCGAGCTTGGAGGCTCCCAAATTAGCCGACAGAGAGGAGGAACTCCTCGAAAAAATGACTAGGCACGGTGAACTACTGAGGGTAGCCACCGCACAAATGGGGGAGCTGAAAGAAATGCTGGTTGACCAGCGGAGTATTGTCACGGCGCCTGTCATCGAGGGGCACTGCAGCCAGAGCACTGAGCTTTTTGCAGAGATGCAAGAGCTCAAGTCTGCGACCCGGGAGATCGGGAGACAGGTCTCCGAGATGAGGGCAGATGTGCCCTCCTATGCGGAGGTCCTGTCGAAGCCGAAGAGTGCAGGGCGAGTCGCAAGACCGAACCACTCAGTTGTCGTGTCCTCGGGTGACAACATGGAAACCGGCGCTGACGTTGTGGGTAGAGTCCGGCAGGCGTTGAACGCGAAGGTGAGCGGTCTTCAGGTGCAAAAAGTCCGAAAAGTCAAGGACCGGAGGGTGGTGCTGAGCTGCGCCAGCAAGGAGGAGTTAGAGAGAATGACGACGCAGCTCAGGACCGACGGGCAGTTGCGGGTGGAAAACGCACGTCAGCGAAATCCACTCGTAATTGTCCGGGACCTTCTGGCCTATAACAGCGACGAGGACATAAAGGCCGCCCTTAAGACGCAGAACGCGCGCCTGTTGGAGGGCCTGTCGGCCGAAGAATTTGACATAGTCGTCAAGTACCGGAGGAGAGCGCGGAACCCACTAGAGAACCACGTCATCCTCCAGGTGTCACCAAGGATGTGGGAACGGCTGACGACGGCCGGCAGGCTATTTATTGACTTACAGCACGTCAAGGTGCTGGACCAGTCTCCGCTGGTTCAATGCAGCAGATGCATGTCCTATGGGCATGGTCGAAAGACCTGCACAGAATCGGTCGACCTGTGCAACCACTGTGGAGGGGCACATTTGAAGGCCAACTGTCCCGCCCATGCAGAGGGAAAAACAGCGACGTGCAGAAACTGTCACGTCGCGAAATGTACAAAGGTGGACCATAACGTTTTTAGTAACGAGTGCCCGATCCGCCTAAAGTGGGATGCATTGGCACGCGCCTCGGTAGCGTATTGCTAAGGTGGTCCCTGCTGCCACTACTGGGTACAAGGTGCTGCAGGCAAACCTACAGCGTAGTAAGCTGGCCACGAATGAGCTCCTGATAGAGGCTGAAAAACGCGGCTGCGCCGTGGCTCTGCTCCAGGAGCCCTACATAGGACGAGAAGGGAGAATGCGGGGATACCAGGGCGTAAGGGTCTTCCAGAGCGCTGACAGAGGAGAAGGGAAAATAAAAGCGGCAATTGCCGTCTTCGACGCAGACATAGAGGTCACGCAGTACCCGCAACTCACCACACACAACATCGTCGTGGTGGGAATCCGAACCCACGCCTGGAGGATCACGCTGGTTTCCCTTTATTTCGAACCAGAAACTCCCCTAGGGCCATACCTGGAGCACCTCCGCGGCGTAGAAAGCAAGCTGGGGCCCATGGGGCTCATCGTGGCGGGCGACGTAAACGCCTGGAATATCTGGTGGGGAAGCAGCAGGAACGATGACAGAGGAGAGGAGGTGCTTGGAGCTCTCGATCAGCTGGGACTGCAGATACTTAACAGAGGAGAAACTCCGACCTTCGACGTGGTGAGGGGACACCGACGCTACACTAGTTGCGTCGATGTCACCGCCTGCACGGCGGACATGCTGGTGTTGGTGGACGGCTGGAGAGTATTGGAGGACCTGACGGGATCGGATCACAACGGCATTGAGTTTAAATTAAAACTAGAAAAACAGAAAGGACAAATTATAAACAGAACAACTAGAACTTACAATACCAAGAAAGCTAATTGGAGACAGTTTCATGCGAAACTGTCTCAATTGCTGCCAAACAAACTAAAAATAGAGGAAATAGAAACCATAAATGACAAAAACATATTAGAACAAGCCATAAGCACATACACACGAATATTAGTAGAAGCAGCAAACAGTAGCCCGAAAAAGAAATCAAAACAAAATCTCACAATGCCGTGGTGGTCCGATGAACTCGCCGGGCTGAAGAAAGACGTCGCCACCAAAAAGAGGAGAATCCGCTGTGCAGCACCCGTCCGTAGAGCCGCGGTCGTCGAGGAGTACCTGAAACAGAAGAAAAGGTATGAGCAGGAAGCAGCAAAAGCACAGGTCGAGAGCTGGAAGCACTTCTGTGAGAAGCAAACCACCGAAGGTCTGTGGCAGGGAATATACAGGGTCATAGGCAGGACATCAAAAAGAGAGGAGGATCTCCCCCTGGAAAAGGAAGGGAGGGTGTTGGACGCGATGGGATCGGCCGAACTGTTGGCCGAGACTTTCTACCCACCGGATGATACGGCAGAAGACAGCGAGGAGCAGGGGCTCAATCGCTGGAGGGCGGAAGGAATCAATGATGGGGACCCGGAGCAATCTAGTGACCCACCCTTTCGCCCCGACGAACTAAAAAGGGCGCTCGCATCGTTCGACCCCAAGAAGGCCCCCGGTCCGGACGGCTTGACGGCGGACATCTGTGCGCAGGCCGTCAGTAATGACCCCGCCTTGTTCCTGGGACTGCTAAACAGGTGTCTCGCTTGCCACTACTTTCCTCGCTCATGGAAGGAGGCTACCGTGGTAATCCTTCGAAAACCCGGAAAGGATTCCTACACCGCCCCAAAATCATACAGGCCGATTGGGCTATTGCCTGTACTAGGGAAGGTGTACGAGAAGATGCTGGTGGCCCGACTCAAGTTCTACATACTACCCAGGATGAGTACTCGCCAGTACGGCTTCATGCCACAGAGGAGCACCGAGAACTCCCTCTACGACTTGATTCAGCACATCCGAACGAAGCTGGATGAGAAGAAGCTGATCGTGATCGTGTCTCTGGACATAGAGGGAGCCTTCGATAGCGCATGGTGGCCAGCCATAAAACTAAGACTGGCTGAGGAAAAGTGTCCGATAAACTTGAGGAGGGTCATGGACAGCTATCTGAGCGAGAGGAGTGTGGCGGTGAGGTACTTGGGTGTGGAACACCGGCGGAGAACTGAGAAAGGCTGCGTGCAGGGGTCCATAGGCGGGCCCATACTATGGAATCTGCTTCTGGATCCTCTGCTTAAAACGATGGAGCGAGAGGAGTATAGGTGCCAGGCGTTCGCGGATGACGTCGTGATGGTGTTCGATGGGGACACAGCTGCCAAAATTGAGCGGCAGGCCAATGCTGCCCTCGAATATGTCCGGGCGTGGGGTGTCAGTAATAAACTCAGATTTGCGCCACATAAAACCACGGCTATGACCGTGACGCGCAAACTGAAGTACGACACACCACGCCTGAGGATGGGCGGCACCGACGTAACAATGTCGAGCGACATAAAGCTGCTTGGTCTCACGATCGACAGCAAACTGACGTTTAACATTCACGTTAAAAACGTATGCGCCAAAGCTGTCGGCGTGTACAAGCAGCTGGCCAGAGCGGCTAGGGTCAGCTGGGGTCTCCATCCGGACATCATCAGGAGCATATACACTGCTGCGGTGGAGCCTATACTCCTCTATGCGGCGGCGGCATGGGCACCCGCGGCCGACAAGCTGGGAGTCCGGAGGCAGCTAAACGCGGTCCAGCGGAGCTTTGCACAGAAGCTCTGTCGAGCGTACCGTACGGTCTCCCTGAACTCCGCTCTGGTGCTGGCTGGTGTACTACCCCTCGATATTCGAATCCGGGAAGTCTCGACCCTATATAAGGCCAAGAGGGGAGTGCACCAGTCGATACTTGGGGATCGGGAGGTTGAGCGGATGGCACCGGCAATGGAGAGCCCTCATCCCAGTGAACAGCATGAGATGGAGTTGCGACACCTGGTAGACGAGGAACAATATCGAAGCCACAGCAACTATGCTGTGCGCATATTCACCGACGGTAGCAAAATTGAAGGGAAAGTCGGAGCGGCGTACTCAGTATGGACCCAGGATAAAGAGACCAAATCCCGGAAATTAGCGCTATCGTCACACTGCACCGTCTACCAGGCTGAACTACTGGCCATAAAAGAGGCAATGGGGGAAATCCTTAAAGGGAGGAACAACTCGCATGCCGTCTACAGCGACTCTATGGCGGCGCTCCAGACTATTGCGAACCACAGTGCTCATCATCCCTTGGCTGTAGCAACGAGAGACGCTCTGCGCCACTGCGCGAGCCGGGGCAAGAGCGTCTCTCTATTCTGGATAAAAGCCCATGCGGGACTGGAGGGCAACGAAAGAGCGGACGTGCTGGCGAAGGAGGCTGCCCTGGGGTCAAAAAGGAAACCAGACTATGATCGGTGCCCGGTCTCATTCGCCAAAAAGATGATACGTCTGGAGTCTCTTGGCGAATGGGATCATAGGTACAGGACTGGCACCACGGCGTCAACGACAAGGTTGTTCTTCCCCAATGCCGTAGAAGCTTACGCAACAGTGAAGAAGTTGAAAATGACCAAAGAGCTAGCACAGGCGTTGACGGGGCACGGTGGGTTCTCGGAATACCTAGCACGCTTCAAGTGTAAAGAGAGCCCATCGTGCGTCTGCGATGACCGGGTCACAGAGTCCCTTCCCCATCTACTGGTGGAGTGTCCACAACACGAGCGAGCGCGGATATCCCTGGAGACGAGAATTGACCAAAGGGTGCTACAGGCCACACTACCGAGTCTAATCAGAGACAAGAAATATAGGGCGGACTTCATCGACTTCATAGTGATGGTAGTGAAGTCCGCAAACGCCAGAAACGCTGCCAATAATACCAGTGACGAGGCTCTTCGTCGGGCACCGCAGAGTGCTCGTAGTTCAGACCATCCTAGAACGGAAGACCGCTGAGCCTGCATAAACGACCCATGTCATGCTACGCATGGCAGGGCGCTTAAAGCAAAAACGGACGTATAAAAGACGGAGAACAAGAGCACAAAATGGCAATACCCCGACGAAGAGATGAAGAACGGGGCGCTTAGTATATATATTGGTATCATAATATATGACAGTAGCGTCGACATAATTATATATTTAATTATTATATGTATTATAAACTTATTACATTATATATTTATATAACATCAAATTGAAAATTGGCACAATAAATCTGAATCCAAAATGTAAAATTAAGTCTCTGATCATGTCAGAGGAGCAACTCGGCACAGCAGGAGGGGTTTTAGCCGGTAAGAGTCCGGCAGTACTCACACCTCCCTATTCGTGGGGAGATGTGAGTCTCCATGAGGATTTCCCCTCCTGCTGTATAATAAAAAAAAAAAAAAAAAAAAAAAAAAAAAAAAAAAAAAAAAAAACCTAACCTAACCTAACCTAACCTAACCTAACCTAACCTAACCTAACCTAACCTAACCGATTTGGATAGGTTTTTGACTCAATAACTCCAGACGTTTCGCGAAAAATCCTCGCAATTGACAAAAATTTGGTGAAAAAACTCGTTTTTCATTCAAAACTTTTAATTATTTCAGGAACCCGATCCGGGATTTTCACTCTGTTGGACGGCCCGCGCCGAGACGCTTCTCCCGACGTATCGCACGCCCCGATCGTATAACAAAAATTTTCAAAATTTTCCCGCCCACCCGCCCTTATACTATATAGGGAAAAGACTGGGAAACCTTTTCCGGACCCAAAAAAATTTTATCATCGTTTCGGACGAACGACACTTAACTTACCAAATTTTTCTTGGTCTCCGCCACGTCGGACGTGTACTTTAGACACAATTTCTATTTGAAAGTCCAATTTTAGCTTTAACTGACAAATTTTACTACTGATAATTATTATTATTATTATTGACAAATTATATCCATTTATTTGACCCTCCTTTACAGGGTATTATTTTAACTATTAATTAACATTTAGTCCTATTGACAACCCCTCTATACAGGAAAAATTAGTTTAAATTTAAGACGTTGAATCCCCACTTTACAGGGATTCAGTACATATATTTGAGAGCCAGGTGCTCCACTTACTTTGCTCTCCCCCACCGCTATGTGCGACACCACTCCTGAGTCGCCGGCTCCTCCCAATGCGATCCGGTGTCTGTTTCCCGACACCGGAATGACGCCATCAAACAAACAACGCGGTTCGGTCCCACCGAGCTGTGTCCAGCGCAACCTGGCCCCCGCTAAACGGCGAGAGCGTAGGTCCTCTGAGCTCGCACCCTCACCGAAGTCCCCTCAGCCAGCTCGAACATTTGAGAACCGGACGGTGGAGGCGCGATACTGGCTGAAACAGGCCAAGTGTCAATTGGGTCTTGCGAGAAATCTGAAGACAGAGATCAAGACCCAGGCGACACTAGCCATTGAGCGCCTCTACCAGCTGGTTAAAGAGTCCGAACACCAGCGGCTCCCTGAGGTCGAGGAGGTTGCGGGTTTGGTGGCCCCTGCAGCGGAAAAGACGGGCTCAAAGGCGGAGGAGCTTATAACGAAAATGGCGGAACACGGCGAGTTGCTGAGAGCAGCCGCTGTGCAAATCGGGGAATTAAAAGAGGCCCTAAATGACCAGTGGAGGGTGAATGCGGTGCCTGTCGCCGAAGGACGCAACGGCCAGGAGCTTCTCGCAGAAGTGCAAGAGCTCAAGTCCGCGACCGGGAGATCGGAAGACAGGTCTCCGAAATGAGGGCAGAAGTGCCCTCCTACGCGGAGGTCCTGTCAAAACCGAAAAGTGCAGGGCGGGTCGCGAGACCAAAGCACTCAGTCGTTGTGTCCTCCGGCGACACCATGGAGACCAGTGCCGATGTTGTGGGTCGGGTCCGGCAGGCGTTGAACGCGAAGGTGAGCGGCCTTCAGCTTGATAAAGTCCGAAAAGTCAAGGACCAGAGGGTGGTGCTGAGCTGTGGTAGCAAGGAGGAGTTGGAGAAAATGGCGGCACAGCTCAGGACCGACGGGCAGTTGCGGGTGGAAAACGCGCGTCAGCGGGATCCACTCGTAATTGTCCGGGACCTTCTGACCTATAACACTGACGAGGATATAAAGGCCGCTCTTAAGACGCAGAACGCGCGCCTGCTGGTGGGTCTGTCAGCCGAAGAGTCAGCGGTGACCATCAAGTACCGGAGGAAGGCGCGGAACTCTCTCGAGAACCACGTCGTCCTCCAGGTCTCACCTCGGTTGTGGGAGAGGCTGACCACGGCTGGCAGATTGTATATCGACCTGCAGCATGTCAAGGTGTTTGACCAGACTCCGCTGGTCCAGTGTAGTCGGTGTCTGTCCTACGGACATGGGCGAAAAAGTTGCACAGAGCAGGTGGACCTGTGCAACCATTGCGGGGGGCCCCACCTTCAGGCGGATTGCCCTAGGTCCGCAGAGGGGGAGAGGCCTTCTTGCATCAACTGCAAAAGGGATGGGCAACCCGACACAGGGCATTCTATTTTCGCCCAAGACTGTCCTGTCCGTAGGAAGTGGGACGCCTTGGCCCGATCGGCCACAAGTTATTGCTAAGGTGGTATTTGGCGTCCCACAGGCAGGCACAATTGGATCAGACACCGACACACATTTGGAAAGTTTCCCCTATAGGGAGGGCAGAGCACAACTATGTGTGTCCAAAGGCGGTGTTGGCGCTGCGCTCTTCGCGGATGCTAGTACGTTAAAGACGAGAAACCACATAGCGGAAAACGTGCCACATAATATAGGGGATTGTGGCTCGGGTCACCGCGGTATAATGCCGAGGGGAATAAATTGTGTGCACTCTCATGAGAAGAGGTACAAATTTGAGAATAGGCCAACCAACTTGCCGCGTTGGTCCGAATTCCGCAAGTTGTCCATTCTGGAGGTCACCGCTTATTGTGCGCAGAAGATACGGTGCCGCGGAGCGGAGTCGTCGCAGCTGATGGGCACCTGCAAAAAAGAACGGGCAATCAAAGACGTGATCGCAGACATGTTAAAGGGGAACGCAGACGATGCTCTTCACTCGGTGAGCATAGGATCCGGTAGCTCAGACCATCTCGCTAGAAGTCCTGGAAGGCCACGCAAACGACTCAAATAGTCATGTTTGTAGAAATTAGTAAATTGAACCCTAGTTTATTGACTAAATAGTTTGTATATGATAGAACCTTAGTTCATAGATACTACTTTTATATTATTGTCTATGATTCCGGTTACGTGTCTTCGAGTGATTTTGTTTTATGTATTGGTCTGAATAAAACTATATTTCTAAAGTTTAAACTGTTTATCCTCATTAAAAATAACAGGTTATGGGCCCAGGCCACCTTAGTATTGCTCAAAAGTAAAATAATAAGGTAAACAGTGAAAAATTTTGAAAAACCAAAACAAAAGAAAATAGTTCAGTATCAGCTCAAAACTCAACACGTTTTTTTTCAATATACTTCATCAGCAAAAATGTCGTCAAACAATACGATGGCATTGATTGAAAAGCTAACTGGAAGAGAAAACTATCCTACGTGGAGATTTGCAGTGCAAACCTACCTCGAACATGAAGAATTATGGAATTGTGTCATCGCGAAACCCGACGAAGAAATTGATTCCAAACTTGACACAAAAGCAAAGTCGAAAATTATTTTATTAGTACATCCAATAAACTATGTACATATTCAAGAAGCCAAAACCGCTAAAGAAGTTTGGAATAATTTGGCCAAGGCTTTTGATGACAAAGGTTTGACACGCCGTGTTGGTCTGTTGAGAGACTTAATCAATACAACGCTCGAAAATTGTCTGAACATTGAAGAATATGTTAACAAGATCATGACCACTGCTCATAAGCTACGAAACATTGGTTTTGAGGTCAATGACGAGTGGCTCGGCACACTATTACTTGCCGGTTTACCAGAAATGTATCAACCTATGATCATGGCACTTGAAAGCTCTGGTGTGACAATTACAGCTGATTCCGTCAAGACTAAGCTTCTGCAAGATGTGAGAAACTCTGAGTCTAGTGCATTGTATGTTAAAAGCAAGGGGAATCGAATTGTCAAACAAGCTCAAGATAAAAATAAAACTGGTAAAGGTCCAAGGTGCTATGTGTGCAATAAGTATGGGCACATCAGTAAAAATTGCCGTAATAAGAAAAAGGAACAGAAATCTAATGAGAACACTGATTCTGGTTATGTCGCCGTGTTTTCTGCAACAATAAACAACGACAATAATTGGTATATTGATTCTGGAGCGTCAATGCATATGACAATGCACCGTGATTTACTCTATGATGAAATTGTACCTCCAGTTTCCACAATAAGAGTAGCTAATGACAAAAAGCTAGCTGTGAAGGCCTGTGGAAAAATAAATCTAAATGTTGTCAACATGGAAGGCACGTTGGAAACTATCAAGGTACAGAATGTTCTCTATGTTCCTGATTTAGCTACCAACCTTCTCTCTGTCAGTCAAATCATAAATAGCGGCTGTCAAGTGCAATTTGACAAACAAGGCTGTAAAATCCTTAATAAAATAAACAAGCAAGTTGCAGCTGCAAAAATGATAAACAATATGTACAGGCTAGTTACACACAGTATTCCAGCATACATATCTGCATCTACAGAGAATGATTCGTATTTATGGCATCAGAGGATGGCACATTTAAATTTTGAAGATTTAAATAAATTATCAGAAAGTGCAGGAGTCAAAATGGTAAATACAGACAAAGTGATATGCATCTCATGTTTGGAGGGAAAGCAAACAAGATTACCATTCCCTTCAGAAGGTTCCAGAGCTCAAGCAAAGCTAGAACTTATTCACTCCGATGTCTGTGGTCCAATGGAGATACCGTCTCTTGGAGGTGCTCGCTACTTTATTACGTTTATCGATGATTATACCAGGAAAGTTTTTGTATACTTAATCAAAAGAAGATCAGAAGTATTTCAAAAATTTCAAGAATTCAAAGTACTGGTTGAAAATCAACTTGATTTGACTATAAAATCTCTCCGCACTGATAATGGGACTGAGTATTTAAGCAATGATTTTCAAGCTTTTCTCAAGAAATTTGGAATTGTACACCAAACCTCTACTCCTTACACGCCACAACAAAACGGGCTAGCAGAAAGGATGAACCGCACATTGTTAGAAAGAGCTAGATGTATGCTTTTAAATGCTAAACTTCAAAAGCAATATTGGGCAGAGGCTGTGTCAACTGCAGCTTACATCACAAATAGATGTCCAACAAGAGCTTTAGCCTTTTTAACACCGGAAGAGATGTGGAGTGGTAAAAAGCCAGATATCACAAATATGAGAATCTTTGGTTGTGATGCGATGGTACATATTCCTAGAGAAAAATCTAAGAAGTGGGACTCTAAGGCAAACAAAATGATATTTATTGGGTATATGGAAAATACCAAAGGATACAGACTTATAGATCCCAAAACAAGAAAAGTCACTATAAGCAGAGATGTGATTTTTCTAGAAAGCTCAGTGAAAAGAAATTATGCTATGTTACCATTATCAGAGTCAGTTTCAAATACCTGTGAAGATATTTCTGATAGTGACACAACTTTGCAGAATTTATCTGAAAGTGTTGAAGGTACTAAAGATGAATCTAGTGATGATTTCTACTCAGATGAAGGATCTTTATATGAACCAGAGATAAATATAGATCAAACAGAATTAACGTCAAATGTAACTACAAGATCTAAAGCAAGACTGTGTAAAATGCAAGGAAACACATATATGTGTACAGAAAAAGTTACAAGACAAGAAAATTTACCAAAAACGTATGATGAAGCAATTTCTAATGAAAATGTGAATGCTGAAAAATGGAAGCAATCTATTAAGGAAGAGTTACAGGCACATGCAAAGAATGAAACTTGGCAATTAATTAAGAAACCTGAAGGTGTGCGGGTAATTGGCTGCAAATGGGTCTTCAGAATAAAAGATGAGCCATCTGGTCCGCTCTATAAGTCAAGATTATGCGCCAAAGGATGTAGTCAAAAGCAAGGCATTGATTATAAAGAAATATATGCTCCAACAGTGAGGTATGATACAGTACGAATTTTACTTTCAGAGGCAGCACAACATAATTTGAATATTTTTCAGTTTGATGTCAAAACCGCATTCTTATATGGTGATGTCAAAGAAGACATTTATATGACACCACCTGAAGGTTTGGATACTGATTCTAATATGGTATGTAAACTCAAACGTTCTCTTTATGGTCTTAAACAAGCACCACGGTGTTGGAACCAAAAGTTTGACACCTCACTGAAGAAATTTGGTTTCAATAATAGTCATGCAGATAGGTGTTTGTACATTGGAAATGTAAACAACAGTAAAGTTTATTTGTTATTATATGTTGACGATGGGCTAGTATTGTCAAAGTCAAAAGATGCAATAAATTCAGTAATGCATGAATTAAAGCATAACTTTGAAATAAAGCAGTGTGATCCAAAGAATTTTGTTGGATTACAAATTGAAAAATCTGAAGGTTTTATCTTTATTCACCAGTCAAAATATATTGAAAGACTATTGTATAACTTTAACATGCAAGATGCTAACTGCAATAATATTCCAGTAGATCCACATACTACACTGGAGAAGAGTACTGAGTCTGTGGATAAGAATATTCCGTACCGAGAGGCAGTTGGATCACTGATGCATTTGGCTGTGGTAAGCAGACCTGACATCATGTATGGAGTTAGTCTGGTGAGTCGATATCTCAATTGTTTTGATCACACTCATTGGAATGTTGTCAAGAAGATAATGAAATATTTAAAGGAAACCAAAGACTATGGTCTGTGTTATTCATCATCTCAGCAAAATAAAATTGAAGCTTTCAGTGATGCAGATTATGCTAAAGACACTACCACTAGAAAGTCATTAACTGGGTATGTGTTCATTAAAAATGGAGCTGCCATAACATGGGCAACACAACTTCAGCACAGTGTTGCTTTATCCACAACAGAAGCGGAATTTATGGCTGCTTGTTCTGCGACTAAAGAAGCTTTGTGGTTAAAAAGAATATTATTAGATATTGGTGAATTTAACCAGGATTCTATATATTTAAATATAGACTGTACATTCAGGGATCTAAATGTACAGTGAAGGGGGTTGACTGTAGCCTATCAACAATCTTACCTGCACCTAACAACCTAACAACAATCCTATTTCCACCTAACAACCTACCAACAATCCTATTTCACCTAACAACCTAGCCCTAACCATATAGGTACAATATATACTTATATATATAGTGCGGGATGCCTGTTACCATGAGACCTAAGGCAACAGACGGACGGTGGGAAGGATGAAAGGTGTATAGGAAGGGATTTTCTCACTGCCGATCCGCAGCCTCACGGACCGACCAATAACAAAGGCTGAGTGATGCCAGAGCTATCGGTAACTATTTATAGGCGCAGTAACAGTGAGAGGAGTCGATGGTCTCGTCGAATGAAACAGCGTTGCTCGAAGCGTAGAAAGAGAATTTATTAAAGATTTACATGCTATTTATATTAATATATTTACATGTATAGGTGTATTACTTATACGAATGCATTTGTGTGAAACCGCGTAGATCAACACTGTTGCGACACATAACTACGATTGAGGTTGATTCTGGTTCATCGCGGTCACTGCCCTGCTGCGTCGGCATGTTCACATCCTCGCGTGAACATTTTGGCGAGTCTCAGAAGAGTAGGTCTTCAAGGTCTTCATCTCGTAGAGAGTCGGCTGCTGCCCCGAGGAGCCGGCCGCGCGTAAGTGTGCTGCTGCGGTCGTGGTGGCGCTGCAGGTAGTTCGTCGTGGGAACTGCTGGCTGGTGCTACCGTTGTCCGTCTTGACGCCGCCATAGCACGTATTCTGGCCACAATTTGTGGAGCAAAACAATAAATTAATAAACAAATACATAAAATTACTAATAAAGTTGTAAAACTAATAATATAAGTTTGTGTATTGATAGTGGTCCAAATAGTGTTATCTAAGATTGTTTGTTCGTTCATTTCTTCGTCTACTACATGCTTAAATATATCTTTAGAACTATCTAAAACTACTTGTTCTTTTGAAATATCAGTATGTGATCTAATTACAGAATAATTATTATCGAGATGAAATAGAAGGGGTCTGCTATAGGACGCTAAGACATTGACTGTGTGTACTCGTTTAGCTACTAATGTAGTGGCCGTGGTTTTAATAATACAATTTTCTGAAATTTGTATTACTCCAATGTCATGGATGAAACTTTCTTCTCTCTCTCCGTCGCATACAATGGACACTGTCTCTGTTTTCTTCGTGAGGTATATCCAAGTGTTTTTCATTTGAACTTGTTTCCAGATAATATTGTTTTTGATGTTGTAGGTTCTCGTAGGGCACGTAGAGTTGTCATCTTTTATGATCATGCGAACAATGCAATTTTTATTTAATTGCATGTTTTTGACGGCCGCAGGAAAGCAGATAAAGTTGTTGAGTCTATGTAAACATTTGTTGTATTCGTCGTCAGTTAATTCAAAGTATTTCTCATTGTTGTAATCTATAGCTATAAATGTCTGTGAAATATCTATGCCTGTGAATGAACCATCCTGGTTTTTCATTGGTATGGGAATGACGTGCATAAAGGTATACTTCGTTTTTTCTGTAATCGGAAAGTACGATAGCACTGTAATATGTGTATCGTTTTCCGTTAATCTAGTGTCAAGTACCTGAGTCTGCATGATATGAAGATTTGACGGTATCTTGCTGTTTGCATTTGCAATAGTATCTGCTATGTTTTTTGGAGAAAGCACACTGTATACTGTCGCTTTCATGATGTATATTTCCATTAATCCTGAGTAGTAATCATTGATTTCTGTAATATAGTTGTATGCCAATTGGTACGATTGCATAACTTGAATTTGTAGGTGATTACCGTCAAATGATTTGTACCATCGATCATGGTCATTAATATAACTCAGAGCTTGATTAAGCTTTGTTTGGAATCTGTCTAATTTTCGTTTAATTTTTTCTTCTGTTTGGTTCACTGTCGATACTGTAGTAATCATGAATTTTGTCTGATGGTTTGCTGCGTCTATAAGCTTTTGTTGGTTCTCTTGTAGTGACCCTAAGTTTCTGTAAACTTCATCATTTACGCCGAATATTGAAGTCATTAATGATCCTAACAACCCTCTTTTCTTTCTTGTACTGGTCATTTCCGTTAAATATTCATGTGTCCTTTTAAATTTTTCTTCTTCCTCTTGTAGGTGGTGATAGTACTGATCGCAATGTGTGTTGATTGTTGTTTTCGAAGTGTAATCGCATAGTGTTTTGAATTCGTTTAAAACTTTTTCTGCCATTGCTAAATTGTGGTTTAACGTGAGTCTTTCGTAGGTTGTTTCTATTCTAAAGGTTCCTCTGTCTAACGAAGCGTTTCCCATTTGCTCTATATATAGTCCTGATTTTAAGTTTTTGTTTGTATATGTAGTCGTAGCTGGAGTTAAAAGTTGCAATGTCAGTAATAAAGTTATAACCCAATAATGCAGCTTGCCTGTCGATTTTTGCATAGCACACTGGCTATGTGTTTTCTTGTGTGTATTCAGTCTTGCTAAGTTAGCTTGCGTAGGCGCTGTTGTTTGCCTACTTCCCGCTGTGTTTGTGTCTTCGTTTACTGGTAATGGTATCAAAGTATGTATTGATCTCTTTTGGTCCGTCCCTTGTGATCGTTCGAGGGTTACCACTCTGGTGGCGCCATCATGTCCAGGGTGAATTTCTTTTATCCTCGCCAAGGGCCATTTACTCGGGTTTATGTTTTCGTCTTTAATTAGAACAATTGCACCGACTTTTAAGTTTTCTTCGTTTGACTTCCATTTATATCTCTGTTGTAATTGGTGTAAGTATTCTTTTGTCCAACTATTCCAAAAGTCTTTTTTCATCTTTTGTATATGCTTCCAGCGGTTTCTGAGGTCCGTATTTATGTTGTCTATTGGGTGAGGTACGCCCACTGCTTCACGTCCAATAAGAAAATGACTTGGCGTTAATACTATGTTATCGTTAATGTTTTCTGTTTGAATACATAATGGTCTTGAATTCAGACATGCTTCAATTTGGTGAAGGAATGTCGATACTTTTTATCATATGGTTCATGTTTATGTATTCTTTCATGAAGTCATTATATTTTTCTCGTAATTTTTTGTTTTTCTCAAGTCTCTTTTCTAGTTGAATAAGTCGGGCGGCAGCTTTTTGACGCGTATTCCCGTACTCTAAGGAAGGGTCCTTGAACGGGAGCCTGACCGTGTATGTCCCATTTTTATTTCTTTGAGTCGTGTCTTTATAGAATTGTTCACACTGTTGGTCTTCTTTGTTTAATTGATGATTTTCAGTGATGTCTTCTAGTTCCCAGAATTTATTAAGTTGGATTTCGTCGGCACGAGTGATTAGACTTAATATTTTTATTGTATTGCGTGGTTCCGTTGAACAAAATCCCGACAATATCCAACCAAACTCTGTATTTTGACTGATAATGCCGCTGTCTATTTTTTCGAACCCTTGTAACAGTATTTTACTATATTCTTCAGCGCCTAAAATTATGTCAATTGGACCTTGTTTATAATAAGTTGGATCAGCAATTATTTTGTTTTCTATTTTTTGTGGGTCCAGTTTTTGCACGTTTTCTTTAGGCACTGATGACGTCAGTTTCGGTAATACGATCAGCGATGTTGATAACTTGTATTCACTTGGAAACCTTGGTTGAAGTGTGACGTCTATCATATAGTTGGAGGTCTTTGGAATGTTGTCTGCAATACCATTAATTTCGGCTTTTATCTTTTGTTTCGGGAACCCTAAGAGTTGAGCCACCTCTTCCGTGCATAGTGAGGCTTCCGATCCTTGGTCACATAAAACTCGCAGTAATAATGGTGTGCCGTCGAATGTTTTTGACTGTACTAAGGCTGTGGCTAGAAGTATAGTTTTGTGACTGTTATGGAGTTGCGTAGTTGCATGAGTCATAATTTTTTTCTTTTCTGTTATTTGAGACTTGTGATCGTATGTCGTTGATGTACCGGGTTTTGTTACTTGGTTAGTATTTTTGGTGATACTATTTTGCCCTTGTTGTTTTGCTAATAAATATTCATTTGTGTTTCTGTGCAATAGTGTAGAATGTGCCTTATTGCATATTTCACAATGTTTGTACTTATTGCTGATGCACTCTTTTTTTGCATCGTGCATGAGACATACATAACACATTTGTTTTTCTTGCACTTTACGAATGCGGTCATTGACAAGTAATGCCTTAAATGCTTGACAATAATGAATATTATGGTCTTTTTGACAGTACCAACAGAGTCCTTTTTTTTCTTGCCAATTAGTTTTTCCTTGCATATTTGGTGAGTATGTCGAATGCAAATCGTTTGTTGTTGTCATATTGGCGCTTGATTCTAAACTTTTGAAGCGTTTTTCTAAGAACTTCATTAATTCTTTAAAATCTTGTAACTTGTTTGGCTCCTGTAATTGGTCTTCATATCTCATGTTGGTGTCAGGGTCCCACTTACGATTTACCATTCTGGTTAAAATTGGGCTCCATGTTGATATATTAATATTTGAGTTTTTAACGCTTCCAGGCTTTCGTTTATGCAGTCATGCATATTACGTAGCATTTTGGCGTTTGGAGTCTGAATTTTGGGCAGGTCTATTAATTTATCAATGAATGTCTGTGTTATTTTTCTTTCGTCTTTGTATCGGTTTTCTAACAGTGTAAGCGCTGCTTTATAGTTGTCCTCGTTTACTGTCAAATGCTTTATCAGCTTCTCCGCGTCACCTCGGACATGCGTTTTTAAGTATTGCATTTTTTCTGTTGTGGAAATAGTACAGTTTTCGTCAATAATTTTCTTAAATAGATCATAGAATGAATTCCATGACTCGTAATTCCCAGCGAACGAAGGAATGTTAATTCTTGGTAACTTAGTAGGGTGATTTCTGCTCGTTTGTACTGTTTTGTCGTTGATTTGCTCATGTAAGTCTTGTATTATTTCCTCGAATTGTTCTTGTGCGTCTGTAAAGCAATCATTATTGAAGTATTCGTCGTCGATTGTACTTTGCTCCATTAGTAATTGTATGTGTGTTTCTTCTATATCTTGAAACAGTTTTTCTAGATTATTAATCAGAGCTTGTAGTTGCCACGCTGGTTTTTGTTGGACAACGGCGGTCTTTGCAGTCTCAATTTTCTTCTTAAGTTGGTTTAGTCTGTACTTTTGAACGAATAACTTTGGCGAAATAGTCATGTCTTCTTGTTTATCATCGTTTATTTTAATGTCGCTGACTTTTTTAGTCTGATGTAGCTTGTCTTCACATTCTTTCAAGTGATCTATAACTGCATCATACATGGTTTGTATATGAGTGTCGAAATAATTAAGTGTCAAATATTTGTGAGTCGATAGAATCTCTTGGTCTTGTAGAAGTCTATGGTTCTGCGATGCTCTTTCATACACGCTGTTCAATTTTGCTCTTCTTTCTGTTATGTATTTTTGATTTTTCCTTGATGATGAGTCCTTTTTAATGTTATCCCATGTTCTTTTTAATTCAATATAGTCGTTTTCCTGGCTTTTGATGAGTTCGTTGATTCTAATAATGTCCATTGTCTCCGATTTCTTCTTTATCAATCTTCTTTCTTGAGCGTCCCTAGTCCCTACCCTTTTCCTAACCCAGCTACCCTATTTGTACTTGCCTCTCCACACTCTCGGCTCGGTATTTATGCGCCTTCTCAATGAACTGGTGAGATCCGCTTGTGGAAGGCCAGTCACCGAATCGCTACCGACGAGAGATGTCTACAGGATATAGCAACGTACAGTATCTATCTGTCTCAGAGTGCCACAAACTGATGCGGTTTTAGTACACCAGCCTGTATCTTCTGAAACGTGTCTGTCTGTCTGTCTATGTCATAGTCCTAGGGGGGACAGATAGGGCCGCGGATTCAAAATGCTCGAAGGACCAAATGTACATTCAGGGATCTAAATGTACAGTGAAGGGGGTTGACTGTAGCCTATCAACAATCTTACCTGCACCTAACAACCTAACAACAATCCTATTTGCACCTAACAACCTACCAACAATCCTATTTCACCTAACAACCTAGCCCTAACCATATAGGTACAATATATACTTATATATATAGTGCGGGATGCCTGGTACCATGAGACCTAAGGCAACAGACGGACGGTGGGAAGGATGAAAGGTGTATAGGAAGGGATTTTCTCACTGCCGATCCGCAGCCTCACGGACCGACCAATAACAAAGGCTGAGTGATGCCAGAGCTATCGGTAACTATTTATAGGCGCAGTAACAGTGAGAGGAGTCGATGGTCTCGTCGAATGAAACAGCGTTGCTCGAAGCGTAGAAAGAGAATTTATTAAAGATTTACATGCTATTTATATTAATATATTTACATGTATAGGTGTATTACTTATACGAATGCATTTGTGTGAAACCGCGTAGATCAACACTGTTGCGACACATAACTACGATTGAGGTTGATTCTGGTTCATCGCGGTCACTGCCCTGCTGCGTCGGCATGTTCACATCCTCGCGTGAACAGACAATCAAAGTGCAATCTGTTTAATTAAAAATGTAGACAATCACAAGCGTTGTAAGCACATTGATGTGAAGTACAATTTCATTAAAGACAAGTATAATGAAAAACAAATAGATTTAAAATATGTTTGTACTAAGGAACAATATGCTGACATCTTTACTAAAGCTCTGCCTAGAGATAAATATCAATATCTTAGGAATAAAATTGGTGTTAAGAAATTACAATTGTTTGTTAGTACTATGTAAAAACTTAACATTAATTATGATTAGAATTTTGTTAAGTTGGTTGTATTTTGAATCTCAAGTGAAAGGGTTCAAATTTGGTGAGAGTGTAGAAATTAGTAAATTGAACCCTAGTTTATTGACTAAATAGTTTGTATATGATAGAACCTTAGTTCATAGATACTACTTTTATATTATTGTCTATGATTCCGGTTACGTGTCTTCGAATGATTTTGTTTTATGTATTGGTCTGAATAAAACTATATTTCTAAAGTTTAAACTGTTTATCCTCATTAAAAATAACAATGTTACACATGGCGGAGCGTTTGCGTGAGAATGGCACTACGATGACGGAGAACACCGGACCTCGACCCGGCGGAACCAGTGAAGGGCAGAATATTTTGGCGTTAAGTACGTATATTGATATAATATAATGACAGTAGCGTCAATCCTATTTATTTAAGTATCTATCCTGACTATATATCTATTTTTAAAAACCTTATGTATTATGTATTTATTTATATTTATTTTTTGTAATGGTTCCCAAAATAAAAGTTTAAAATAAAATGTCACGCAAAAGGTCTCTGATCACGTCAGAGGAGCACTATGGCACAGCAGGAGGGGTTTTAGCCGGTAAGAGTCCGGCAGTACTCACACCTCTCTATTCGTGGGGAGGTGTGAGTCTCCATGAGGATTTCCCCTCCTGCTGTATAAAAAAAAAAAAAAAAAAAAAAAAAAAAAAAAAAAAAACCTAACCTAACCTAACCTAACCTAACCTAACCTAACCTAACCTAACCTAACCTAACCTAACCTAACCTAACCCGAAATATTTTGGAAACCAAACAACCGATTTCGGAGCGGTTTTCAGTTTTTACCATCTCCTCTAAGCTCCCAATAACCATTTCGGTACTTTTCACAGTCGAGGGCTCAACCCCCGAACTAATTTCCACCCCTAAAGTTACTTTGGACCAAAATATTTCATTCGAAAATTTTTTACTTTTTTCATATTTGACCTAGGGCGACAAAATTTTTAATACAGCTTCAGCAACTTATAATCTACGATTTGGATAGGTTTTTGACTCAATAACTCCAGACGTTTCGCGAAAAATCCTCGCAATTGACAAAAATTTGGTGAAAAAACTCGTTTTTCATTCAAAACTTTAAATTATTTCAGGAAACCGATCCGGGATTTTCACTCTGTTGGACGGCCCGCGCCGAGACGCTTCTCCCGACGTATCGCACGCCCCGATCGGATAACAAAAATTGTCAAAATTAAAGTTTTCATTTTCTCCATACATTAACTTTGCTCAGAATCCACCTATATAGAACAAATTCTCCATACATTCGAAATATTTTGGAAACCAAACAACCGATTTCGGAGCGGTTTTCAGTTTTTACCATCTCCTCTAAGCTCCCAATAACCATTTCGGTACTTTTCACAGTCGAGGGCTCAACCCCCGAACTAATTTCCACCCTAAGTTACTTTGGACCAAAATATTTCATTCGAAAATTTTTTACTTTTTTCATATTTGACCTAGGGCGACAAAATTTTTAATACAGCTTCAGCAACTTATAATCTACGATTTGGATAGGTTTTTGACTCAATAACTCCAGACGTTTCGCGAAAAATCCTCGCAATTGACAAAAATTTGGTGAAAAAACTCGTTTTTCATTCAAAACTTTAAATTATTTCAGGAAACCGATCCGGGATTTTCGCTCTGTTGGACGGCCCGCGCCGAGACGCTTCTCCCGACGTATCGCACGCCCGATCGGATAACAAAAATTGTCAAAATTAAAGTTTTCATTTTCTCCATACATTAACTTTGCTCAGAATCCACCTATATAGAACAAATTCTCCATACATTCGAAATATTTTGGAAACCAAACAACCGATTTCGGAGCGGTTTTCAGTTTTTACCATCTCCTCTAAGCTCCCAATAACCATTTCGGTACTTTTCACAGTCGAGGGCTCAACCCCCGAACTAATTTCCACCCCTAAAGTTACTTTGGACCAAAATATTTCATTCGAAAATTTTTTACTTTTTTCATATTTGACCTAGGGCGACAAAATTTTTAATACAGCTTCAGCAACTTATAATCTACGATTTGGATAGGTTTTTGACTCAATAACTCCAGACGTTTCGCGAAAAATCCTCGCAATTGACAAAAATTTGGTGAAAAAACTCGTTTTTCATTCAAAACTTTAAATTATTTCAGGAAACCGATCCGGGATTTTCGCTCTGTTGGACGGCCCGTGCCGAGACGCTTCTCCCGACGTATCGCACCCCGATCGGATAACAAAAATTGTCAAAATTAAAGTTTTCATTTTCTCCATACATTAACTTTGCTCAGAATCCACCTATATAGAACAAACTCTCCATACATTCGAAATATTTTGGAAACCAAACAACCGATTTCGGAGCGGTTTTCAGTTTTTACCATCTCCTCTAAGCTCCCAAAACCATTTCGGTACTTTTCACAGTCGAGGGCTCAACCCCGAACTAATTTCCACCCTAAGTTACTTTGGACCAAAATATTTCATTCGAAAATTTTTTACTTTTTTCATATTTGACCTAGGGCGACAAAATTTTTAATACAGCTTCAGCAACTTATAATCTACGATTTGGATAGGTTTTTGACTCAATAACTCCAGACGTTTCGCGAAAAATCCTCGCAATTGACAAAAATTTGGTGAAAAAACTCGTTTTTCATTCAAAACTTTAAATTATTTCAGGAAACCGATCCGGGATTTTCGCTCTGTTGGACGGCCCGCGCCGAGACGCTTCTCCCGACGTATCGCACGCCCCGATCGGATAACAAAAATTTTCAAAATTCTCCCACCCGCCCTTATACTATATAGGGAAAGGACAGGGAAACCTTTTCCGGACCCGAAAAAATTTTATCGACTTTTCTGACGGACGTCGTCTAATTAACCAAATTTTTCTTGGTTTCCGCCACTTCTGACCAATAGATTAGACACAGGACGCATCTGAGTGTCCAATTTTAGCCATTATTGATATTGTTATTATAATTATTTATTGACTAATTTTATTTATTATTAGACCCCCTTTACAGGGTATTATTTTAACTTTTAATTTACTATTCAGCTTTTCTTTTTATTTTGACAACCCCCCTATACAGGAAATATTTTATTTTTAATTTCGACACTGTGTCCCTCTTTACAGGGATACATTACAATATATATTTTAGAGCCAGGTGCTCCTTAAACGTTAACCACTCCCCCGCCGTGATGTACGATACAACCCCCGAGTCTCCGGCCCTCCCAATCCAGTCCGGTGTCTGTTCCTGAACCCGGATGGCAGCCAAATACGCACCGCGGTCCGGTCCCGCCGAATTGTGTTCCGCGCGGCAAACCGCGAGACCGTAGGCCGTCTGAGCTCGCACCCTCACCGAAGTCCCCTCAGCCAGCTCGAACATTTGAGAACCGAACGGTGGAGGCGCGATACTGGCTAAAACAGGCCAAGTGTCAACTGGGTCTTGCGAGAAATCTGAAGACAGAGATCAAGACCCAGGCGATACTAGCCATTGAGCGCCTCTACCAGCTGGTTAAAGAGTCCGAACACCAGCGGCTCCCTGAGGTCGTAGAGGTTGCGGGCTTGGTGGCCCCTGCACCAGAAAAGACGGGCGCAAAGGCGGAGGAGCTTATTACGAAAATGGCGGAGCACGGCGAACTGCTTAAAGCAGCCGCTGTGCAAATGGGAGAACTAAAGGCAGCCTTAAATGACCAGCGGAGGATGGAAACGGCACCTGTCGTCGAGGGGCACAACGGCCAGAGCATAGAGATCCTTGCAGAAATGCAAGAGCTCAAGTCGGCGACCGGGAGATCGGTAGACAGGTCTCCGAAATGAGGGCAGAAGTGCCTTCCTACGCGGAGGTCCTGTCGAAACCGAAGAGTGCAGGGCGGGTTGCAAGACCAAAGCACTCGATCGTGGTGTCCTCCGGCGACGCAATGGAGACCAGCGGCGATGTTGTGGGTCGAGTCCGGCAGGCGTTAAAAGCGAAGGAGAGCGGCCTTCAGGTGGAAAATGTCCGAAAAGTCAAGGACCAGAGGGTGGTGCTGAGCTGCGCCAGCAAAGAGGAGCTAGAAAGGATGACGGCGCAGCTCAGGACCGACGGGCAGTTGCGGGTGGAAAACGCGCGTCAGCGGAATCCACTCGTAATTGTCCGGGACCTTCTGGCCTACAATACAGACGAGGATATAAAGGCCGCTCTTAAGACGCAGAACGCGCGCCTGCTTGAGGGTCTGTCAGCCGAAGAGTCGGCCGTGACCATCAAATACCGGAGGAAGGCGCGGAACTCCCTGGAGAACCACGTCGTCCTCCAGGTCTCACCCCGGATGTGGGAGAGGCTGACCACGGCTGGCAGAATCTACGTCGACCTGCAGCACGTCAAGGTATTTGACCAGACTCCGCTGGTCCAATGTAGTCGGTGTCTGTCCTATGGACATGGGCGGAAAAGTTGCGCAGAGAAGGTGGACCTGTGCAACCATTGCGGGGGGCCGCACCTCCAGGCGGATTGCCCTAGATCCGCCGAAGGGGGTGGTCCTTCCTGCATAAACTGCCACAGAAATGGCGAAACAAACACGGCTCACTCAATTTTCGCCCAGGACTGCCCTGTCCGTAGAAAGTGGGACGCCTTGGCCCGATCGGCCGTTAGCTATTGCTAAGGTGGTGTTTGGCGTCCCACAGGCAGACTATAAAACAGGCACCGATGCACGAACGGATAGTTTCCCATGCGGAAAGAGTGGTGCAAATTTTCAGGGGCTTAGCGGTGGCGAGGACGGCTTGGCGGCGACGCGGCGGGATGATGGCTGGAACCGCTACGGCTCGAGGCTGGAGACAATAAATTGTGTACAACTTTATCAAAAGGGGTGCAAATTTAAGAAGTGGCCAATTAGATTGCCGTGGTGGTTTCGAAATCAAAGGGTGGACCTGCTGGGATTTGACACCACTGGCTATGTAGTAACTCACAGTTGGTGTTATGCGATCGGCTTGTCGCCGCCGTCGAGCGCCTGTACAGAGAGTCCTTGTGACATTAAAAGGCGTGGTCAGAGACCAAAACAATGGAAATCGAGACGATGTCCCTCACTTGATGAGCACAGGTCTTGGCAGCTTAGACCATCTCGTCGGAAGTCCTAGAAGGCCACGCAAACGTCTCTAAAAGGCATGTTACACATGGTGGAGCGTTTGCGTGAGAACGGCACGACGATGACGGAAAGCACCAAACCTCAAGGAATGTACCAAGTGACGGGCGGAAATATGTGGCGCTTAGTATTTATATTAGAATGATATATGACAGTAGCGCCAAAATATGTATATATTTACGTCTATATATCTATATCAATTATCTATAAATCTAAAAATTATCTATTTTATTTATATATATTCTTATAACTAAAAGGTATCCATTGAAAGGACAAAGAAAACACGTTAATTCAGGTCTCTGATCACGTCAGAGGAGCACTATTGGCACAGCAGGAGGGGTTTTAGCCGGTAAGAGTCCGGCAGTACTCACACCTCCCTATTCGTGGGGAGGTGTGAGTCTCCATGAGGATTTCCCCTCCTGCTGTATAAAAAAAAAAAAAAAAAAAAAAAAAAAAAAAAAAAAAAAAAAAAAAAAAAACCTAACCTAACCTAACCTATCCTTGGCCTCCTGCCGCACTGCTTCCCGGACCTCATGAGCCGGACGCTATCCTCGCGCCCTCCGCTCCGCCGTCCACTCGTACACTCTGGCGAGCACCCACGCTTCTAGCTCCCAAGGGGGAGTGCCCGCCAGTGCGCACGCCGCCGCGAAGCCCACTGTGCGGTAGGTCCGCGCCACCCGCTGGGCAATAGCCCTTTGGGGCACGCGAAGGGCGGTGGCGTTCTCCCTCCTGCGCAGGGAGTCCGCCCAAACTGGAGCCCCATAAAGGGCCATGCTCCGGAGTATGCCGGCATATAGTCGCCGGCATCGCGCGCTGGGCCCTCCTAGATTTGGCATGAGCCACGAGAGGGCATTCGCCGTCTTTAGCAGGCGCTTGGACAGATCAGCGAAGTTCGGGTTGAAACGCCACCTGCTGTCCAGGATGAGGCCCAGATATTTCATCTGCCTCACCACTGCGACCCTCTCGCCATCCACAAAGATGTGGGCGTCAGGAGGAGGACGCTGCCTCGGGCCGTGGAAAAACACGGCTTCGGTCTTATGCAGTGCGACCGTCAGTCCCAAACGGCGGATCCTATCGGCAATCAGGGAGCCGCCCGCCGATGTCAGGCGGAGCGTAACCTAACCTAACCTAACCTAACCTTTTTTGTTTTTTTTTTTCGCCAGGGAAAATGCCGTGCATACCCGAACTCGCGGGGCCGAGGCCGGGTTAATGCACTAAAAACCCCGGGGTGTGCCACTCACGCATGAGGGCGGGCAACGAGAACTGTACTTTCGCACTTCGTTCGCGACCCGCCCTGCGCCAGCCCGGCGTAACGAAACGCCGTACTCCTTCTTCTGCGGGCGGTGCCCACACACACCGCGGATGCCGCCCCCTCTCGGGGAACCTAACCTAACCTAACCATACATTTGAAATATCTTGGAAACCAAACAACCGATTTCTCATAAAATATCTCATTCAAAAATTTTTTACTTTTTTCCTATTTGACCTTGGGCGACAAATTTTATATAGCTTCAGCAACTTATAGTCTACGATTTGGATAGGTTTCTGACTCACTAACTCCCGACGTTTCACGAGAAATCGCTAAAATTGGTTTTTCACTGATCACTCTGTTGGACGGCCCACGCCGAGACGCTTCTTCCGACATATCGCACGCCCCGATCGAATCACAAAACTTTTCAAATCTTGGACACAGGGAAACCTTTTCTGGACCCTAAAAATTTTTATTGACTTTTCGGACGTACAACACTTAACCAAACAATAATTTCTTGGTTTCCGCCACGACTGGCCTATAGATCAGACACAGGACGCATCTGAGTGTCTAATTTTAGCCATTTACTGATACTGTTTATTTTAATTATTTATTGACTAATTTTATTTGTTATTTTGAGCAGACTCCGCGGGTCCAGTGTAGTCGGTGTCTGTCCTACGGACATGAGCGGAAAAGTTACACTGAGCAGGTGGACCTGTGCAACCGTTGCGGGGGACCACACCTCCAGGCGGATTGCCCTAGATCCGCCGAAGGGCCACCCCCTACCTGCATAAACTCCAACAGAAATGGCGAAACCAACACGGGTCACTCTATTTTTTCGCCCAGGACTGTCCGGTCCGTAGGAAGTGGGACGCCTTGGCCCGATCGGCTGTTAGCTACTGCTAAGGTGGAGTTTGGCGTCCCACAGACAGACACTAAAACAGGCACCGACACACCGATGGATAGTTTACCATACGGAGAGGGCCAGACATGTTCTTGGTTGAGCGATGGCGGTGAGGCTCTAGTGATCGGATGTACTGATGCGCAAAAGGCGTGCAGCCGAAAAGAGTATAACGTGGCAAACACTGCGAAAGATCGTTGCTCGGATCACCGCGGCCTAAAGCTCAGGAAAATTAGTAACGTCCAACTTCGTAAGAACTGGACACATTTAAAAAGTGGCCAAATACCTCGCCGTGGTGGTTCGAACACAGGCAGATCTCCTTGGCAAAGGCCTCTCCGACCGGCTGCACTGTCGTCCGATTGCAAATCACTGGGCGTGACAGAGGCGCATCAAAAGGGAACGAAGACGATGCCCTTCACTCGGTGAGCACAGGATCCGGTAGCTCAGACCATCTCGTTAGAAGTCCTAAAAGGCCACGCAAACGACTCAAATAGTCATGTTACACATGGCGGAGCGTTTGCGTGAGAACGGCACTACGATGACGGGGAACACCGGACCTCGACCTGGCGAAACCAGTGAAGGGCAGACTACATTGGCGTTAAGTACATTTATTTATTTATTTACATTAAAATGAAAGTTTACAGCAAGAGCCAAAATACTTACATTCTAGGATACAAAAAAGAAACTTAAACCTATTACAATATTAATCACTTAGATAGTTCCTATTCCTATATTATTGAGATTTATATTTAAAAACTTATACATTAATTTCCGTATGACATACGATTTATCGTGGAACACATCTAATTCTGGGTGCTGAGCTATCATCGAGTTCATGAGACCCATCGCTCTTGCCGTTGGTGCTGCAGCACCTCGCTTTGTGCGTACGCCTGGTGGCATAGCAAATAATTTCCTCCGCCTACGCGGTCCCCCTGTGCCATCACCAGCCTCGAGATATCGTTTAGGAACTCCCATTAACCCCACTCGTGCTAGTGTAGTGGGATTATCTACCTTGTTACTGAGGAGTCGATAGTAGTGTACCAGTAATAATAATTTACGTCTTAGTTGTAGGGTATCCAGTCCTACCATCCCTGAGACAAACATTGAAGGAAAAAGGTAGGGATAATATCCGTACCTCTTCCTATACACAAATCGAGCGAATTTTCTTTGGATACGCTCAATTAGGATGGAGTATTTTGTTTCGTAGGGGTCCCACACCACTGCACTATACTCTAGCCGACTACGCACATAAGCCTTGTATAAAGTTAGTACTGCTCCAATTCCCTTAAAGTCAAACGAAATCCTCATTACAAATCCCAACATTTTATTAGCACTCTCACAAACATTTATCATATGCTGTCTGAAGTTAAGTTGTGAATCTAAAGTTAGTCCCAAGTCTCTTATTATCTCAACTCTATCCAATTGTCTATCCGATAACTCATAATTGGCAATTATTGGCCTGCGAGAGCGTGTGTAGGTTATAATTTTACATTTTGACCCATTAAAATACAGTCGATTATTGTCACTCCATTTCGCTATTGCGTCTATGTCCTTTTGCAGATCACTGCAATCTGAGATATTTTTAACTACGTGATATAGTTTCAAATCATCTGCAAATAATAAACACTTAGCAGCACTAACGGCCCCTGGCAGATCATTAATCATAATGATAAACTGGGTTGGTCCAAGTGTGCTCCCCTGACTCACGCCCGATCTTGTGTAGTAGCTGTCCGATTCAAATTGTGCCAGCCTGACATATTGAGTCCGGTTTCGCAGGTAGGTACATGTATTGCATAATAATTATATTATGCAATACATGACAGTAGCGTCAATCTTATTCATGTATCTATCCTATATACCTATATAAAACATATTTATCTTAAAAAAAAAACCTATTTATCTATATTTATATTCTTAAATGGTTCCCAATACAAGTCTAATATAAAATGTTACACAAAGGTCTCTGATCACGTCAGAGGAGCACTTTGGCACAGCAGGAGGGGTTTTAGCCGGTAATAGTCCGGCAGTACTCACACCTACCTATTCGTGGGGAGGTGTGAGTCTCCATGAGGAATGGAATGGAATCTGCTTCTGGATCCTCTGCTTAAAACGATGGAGCGAGAGGAGTATGGGTGCCAGGCGTTCGCAGATGATGTCGTGATGGTGTTCGATGGAGACACAGCTGCCAAAATTGAGCGGCAGGCCAATGCCGCCCTCAAATATGTCCGGGCGTGGGGTGTCAGAAACAAACTCAGATTCACGCCACATAAAACCATGGCTATGACCGTGACGCGCAAACTGAAGTACGACACACCACGCCTGAGGATGGGCGGCACTGACATAACAATGTCAAACGACATCAAGCTGCTTGGTCTCACGATCGACAGCAAACTGACGTTTAACAGTCACGTCAAAAACGTATGTGCCAAAGCTGTCGGCGTGTACCAGCAGCTGGCCAGAGCGGCTAGGGTCAGCTGGGGTCTCCATCCGGACATCATCAGGAGCATATACACTGCTGCGGTGGAGCCTATACTCCTCTATGCGGCGGCAGCATGGGCACCCGCGACCAACAAGCTGGGAATCCGGAAGCAGCTAAACGCGGTCCAGCGGAGTTTTGCACAGAAGCTCTGTAGAGCGTACCGTACGGTCTCCCTGAACTCTGGTGCTGGCTGGTGTACTACCTCTCGATATTCGAATCAGGGAAGTCTCGACCCTATATAAGGCCAAGAGGGGAGTGCATTAGTCGGTACTTGGCGATCGGGAGATTGAGCGGATGGCACCGGCAATGGAGAGCCCCCATCCCAGTGAGCAGCAAGAGATGCGAGTTGCGACGCCTGGTAGACGAGGAACACTACCAAAGCCACAGCAACTACGCTGTGCGCATATTCACCGACGGTAGCAAAATTGAAGGGAAAATTGAAAGTCGGAGCGGCGTACTCAGTATGGAACCAAAATACAGAGGCCAAATACCGGAAATTAGCGCTGTCGTTCTCGTTACACTGCACCGTCTACCAGGCTGAACTCCTACCCCTAAAAGAGGCAATGGGGGAGATCCTTAAAGGGAGAAATATCACGCATGCTGACTACAGTGACTCCATAGCGGCACTCCAGACCATTGTGAACCACAGTGCCCTTCACCCCTTAGCTGTAGAAACGAGAGACGCCCTGCGCCGTTGCGCGGGCCAGGGCAAGAGCGTCACTCTTTACTGGATAAAAGCCCATGCGGGACTGGAGGGCAATGAAAGAGCGGACGTGCTAGCGAAGGAGGCTGCCCTGGGGTCAAAAAGGAAACCAGACTATGATCGGTGCCCGGTCTCATTCGCCAAAAAGATGATAACGTCTGGAGTATCTTGGCGAGTGGGATCATAGATACGTACAGGACTGGCAACACGGCGTCGACGACAAGGCTGTTCTGCCCCAATGCCGTAGAAGCTTATGCAACTGTGAAGAAGCTGACCATGACCAAAGAGCTAGCACAGGCGTTGACGGGGCACAGTGGGTTCTCGGAATAGGTACCTAGCACGCTTCAAGTGTAAAGAGATCCCATCGTGCGTCTGCGATGACCGAGTCACAGAGTCCCTCCCTCATCTGCTGGTAGTGTCCGCAGCACGAGCGAGCGCGGCACGCACTGGAGATGAAAATCGACCAAAGAGTGCTGCAGGCCACACTGCCGAGTCTGATCAGAGATAGCAAAAACAGGGCGGACTTCATCGACTTCATAACGATGCTGGTGAGGTCCCCAAACACAAGAGACGTTGCCAATAAAACTAGTGACGAGGCTATTCGTCGGGCATCGCAGAGTGCTCGTAGTTCAGACCATCCTGGAATGGAAGACCGCTGAGCCTGCATAAACGACCCATGTCATGCTACGCATGGCAGGGCGCTTAAAGCAAAGACGGACGAAAGAGAACACGAGCACAAAATGGCAATACCCCGACGAGGAGATGAAGAACGGGGCGCTTTCTATGTATATTCATATATATGACAGTATCTATCATAATATATGACAGTAGCGTCGACATTATTATAATATATTTATTTATTATATCTATTATAAACTTATTATATTATGTAGGTATTTATATACTATCAAATTCGAAAATTGGCACAAATATTCAGAATCCAAAAAGTAAAAATAAGTCTCTGATCATGTCAGAAGGAGCAACTCGGCACAGCAGGAGGGGTTTTAACCTAGGGTTTTAGGGTATTTTTAACACTACAATTTGATAAGGGTTTGGAGTCGACCTAATGATGGAGCCGACAGACAGTCGAGAGAATTCCTCAACGGTTTATATTAACTATTTTGTGTTTGGAGTTGATTAATTTGTATTGATGATGAGGACTTTATACCTAGATAGAGTGGGACTGTCATTAAGGATCTGATGATGAAGAAGTGTAATTGTTAAGGGAACTCTTTAACGGTTTATAGTAACTACCTTTCGTTTGGGCTTGTATAATTTGTATTGATTAGGACTTTGCACCTATGTAGATTATAAGTGACAAAACGGGTCTAAGTATGTAGCTTTACACAGAAAATAATAAAATAATAAAGTAAAAACTGCGTTTAAAAAACTGACTTCGAAAATCAACAACTAATAACAAACAAACGGTCAAAACTAAAAAGCAAAAAATAACTATTATTAGTACTGATAGATTCTGATCTGATCTCACTGATAGGTTCCAAGTCGGCGACATAAGTTCTATACAAAATTATTCATTAAAACCTTATTATCCCGAAAAAATATATACACAAAAAACAAACTTAATTGGGCAAACGCAAATATAACGACGTTTTCTGTGGATTATTGACGTTGATCTTCTTGAAAAAATAAAACAAAATCAGATTTTAAAATTGAAATCACATGTTTATTTTTCTGTCACTTCAGTTGTAATGATAGCTTTTATATTATTTTTACTTAAATAATAAATAACTATGCATTTAACATACAATAAAGATTTCAAAAAACCATGCACATACATGATTGAATACCTACCTGTTATGGTGTTACAAAATGGTTTATGAATCATAACATTGTCTAGGTCTACCTAAAAATACATTTGGGTTAGTTCCTTACTAACTATAATTATGTATCTCAATTTTCCAATACATTAAAACAAACTAAATATAAATCACAATCCTCTGACAAAGTTGTCAGGCATTGGAAACATCTGCCCTTACTGGGCAGTAATTTAAATTATTGGGCAAAGTTAATCAATTTAAATTGATTAAGGGCAAATATTTAGGGAATAAGTATGCTACTTGCTACTTGACGCAAAGTGTACAACATTCTTGTATAAAATAAAATGAATAGAAATCAAATCAAGTTATTGTAGCCTAACACCACAAGTAATTATCTTTGTAAGACCTTATATACTTACATTCAATGCAAATAAATTATTCCATTTGATTCTAATAATTTTAAGCAACCATTCCAATGGTTTTTCACACTGTTGGTACAAGTGGGCCTCGAAGCTACTTTTTAATCCTAGCCCAGATGAAGCAAGGGATGCAGGCGCTGGCTGTGCAGGGCACCACATGCCTCGTATGACGAGCTAGTTTGTGTGTTTTCATGGTCATGGCAACCAACTTCAATTTCAAAACACATTACTTAGTGGCTTTTCAAAACAAAGTTTTGATTTTTTACATAGTAACATATTGACCTAACCCTTCAATTGGTTGGTTTCCCTCGATGCAAATACTATTACATCATTAGCTTAACATGGGTAAGTCAATTTTAGTGATGTACATAAACACTTGACATACCTGCAGTACACATTGCTAACACTTATATCCCTGAAAACAATTAAATTTCTTACTAAATTATTTACTTTACACTTTATTTAAGTCTTTGCTTCCTTGCGCAGTGTCCAGGCCAGAATGTGTGCTCAGTGTTCAGTTCACACCACAATGAATGCACCAATATCATGGAACGCACTAAACTCTGGCAGGTGTGACTGCTACCTCCGGTTGTTGCCTCGCTGGTGGCCGCGTCCGCGCACGTATGTTTTGTGCGTGTGTTTGCCAGTGTGGTCCTGTGCGGGCGCGAAACGATCCGTCTTAGCAGCGTGCGGAGGAGCAGGTGCGGAGGGAGCCTGGAGCGGCCGCAGTGGAACGTGCGCCCCGTTGGATCGGTCCGCAGCTGCGGTCGCAGCGCCGGCAGCCGGTGGTGGCGGCGTCGGCTGCGGCTCGCTCATATTTACTTGCTCGTTGAACAGCATGCAGAATTCGCCCACTTTCTGAATGTCTCCAGACTTTCCAGAGTACAAAGTAAGCGCTGAGCGCCAGAGAGACGCGTAACCGCGTGTAAGACGCACGATGTCTCCGGGCTGTAGTAGCGCGCCAGGCTCATCCCACACAGAGAGATTCACGGAAGCAGTGGCGTCAGCTACGCGCAAAGTCCGCACTTCTCTAGCCTCTTTAGTGAGTGTCGGTGGACCTACCTCTAATACTATAAACTCTGCATTTATGTTCTTCATGCCAGGTTTTAAATCCTTTATCTGAATAAACTGCAAGGTAGTCATTGTACGGTCGATTTGTTTCGTTAGCACAGTAAATATTTATGGTACACGTAAAAATTATTGTTTTTTGAATAACTGCAATTTCAAACAATTCCCTGACGCAAGAGTAGGCAACAGATCAATGGTAATTTGAAATGAAACTGAAAATAACGTTTTATTCGAAAATAGAAGATTGATCAACTCAACTCAAATTGAATTGAGACAGATTGAGATCACATTCATAATCACAGAAGCTAAACTCCGACAGATGACAGATGTCAAAAATGACTAAATTGACAAGTGTCACGTAGTCTTTGAATGACGTATTCCGCTCGGGAGGTCATAATAAAACTAATTTCCTACAAAATAAGCCTTGAGGTCCCTGGTCCGAAAGTGGCTAGTTTCTGAGATATTCAACATTTTCGGTTTTGGTGAAAAAAAATCCCAATCAAACTACAAACCCGAATGGATGTTGGAATGTTTAATGGTACTTTAGGTAAGCCTACATCTGAAGCTGCGAAAATTATATATTCCTTTATATTAGATAGATAAGTAGACTAAGTTATTTTGTTTAAGTTGTAAATACATTTGTTATGTAGAAGCACGATGGGATTGACATCGTCACATAATGTGTACAAAAATCCTTACAATAAATGAGATTAAAAAAAAAAAAAAAAAAACTACAAACCATCAATAAATAAAAAACTACTGGTTCGATTTAAGTGATTTTAGTTTTAATTTATTGTTACTACACCAATAAGCGTTTATTAATACTAATACTTTCAGAAATATCATTCGTTTTAAAATATCATGTAAATTAGTATCAAACTTTGTTTTGTGTCGCTAATTAGGTAAATAGAAAACTGGATTTAGTTTAAAAAAATATATTGCACTAAGCGTAGAAACTATTAGAAAAATTCCTTTTTTAATTCCTTGGTTTATTAACTACCCAAAAACATTAGTGATGCTGAGTGCCCTGCTAGGAAGATAGCGGAGTACAGATTCATCAACTCATTAGGCGTATATCCATGAATTCCGTTAAGGGCCTGTACAAATGGATGCCGTGAGGAGCTTATATCCATGAATGCCGTTAGGGGTTGTGTAACTGAATGCCGTAAGGGGCGTATATCCATGAATGCCGTAAGGGACTTGTACTAATGGATGCCATAAGCGGTTTTGTCATTTGTCAGAATTTGATTTGTCGCGAAACATATTCAAGTTCGCATTTGCTTCCTCGATTACTTTTGGTATCACAATTTCACAGCCTATTTCAGGAACATGTTTCTGTTTGAGGAAACATCAAAGGTTTGATCATTAGTTTCGCATGTTGAAACACTCCTAGCTTCATATCTCTGCCGCCTCGTTGACTTTGAAGCTTCTGGCTTTCAAAATGAAAGAAATGTTGGCACTGCTCATTTTTCAAAATGTTTGCGTTTATGGTTTAATCCTAAAATCCAACAAAAACAAGTTAAATTTGCAGATTAAATTATAAGTTATTTAAAATTAGACTGAAAATATGAATCTTACCAGTATATTTACTTTCACTATAAAAATCATCAGGCTTGAAATGTTTACTACATACTAAATGACGAAGTTGGTTTCCAATTTTTTGACATGCCGCGCCGCTTTGCTCCATTGTTTCCTTCTTTTCTCTTCGGCGGCAGGAAAACGGTGTACTCCTATATTCTCGCATTTTAAAAAAAAACATTGCCCCACACTAGGATTTTCTCCTGTGTCGTGGGTGCGTTTACAAACATACAAGTTCACATACACATGACACTCAGACCCGGAACAACAATTTGTGGATCACACAAAGAGTTGTTCCGTGCGGGAATCGAACCCGCGACACATTGCGCAGCAGCTAGTTGCCCAGCCACCGCGAAAACCGTGCAGTCGTGCATTGAAAAGCACTACATAGAGTCATGATGATTGAATTAACTAATATAATCTTGTTTGTTTTGGTAAAACAGCATGGAATAGACAGTTCAACCGACACCAGCGACGATACGCCACCTGTCGGGATAAAAAGTTAGTGTGCCTTCTAGTGTGTTTCAATAAGAGTAAGCCTCATGGTCATGGACATGTTGCGCATAAGCACTTTAATAGCTGTGTAATGAGACATGTCTTTAAAAATATAATTATGTGTACATGGGAAACGATGCGCCTGCATTTGACTGCAACGTACAGACGATGGTTGGCTATGGTCACCTAATTTGCATATTTTTATGTGACGATACAAGTCAGCGGACTGGGATGGGATGCGATCTTTTTTCGCTTCCTATCCTTGGCGGCCTGTCTGCTTCTCTTCTGATGACCCGTCAGCTTGTGCGGAAGCCGTAACAGGGTTGCTGCGCCAGGGCATGGAATACTACATTCCATTCTCGGACGTGGCATCCTCTGGTGGGAACCGTCCTTGGTTCGATGCCGACTGCGGACGTGCCGAAGCGCAAAAGCAGGCGGCATACTTGGCATGGGCGGATGCCAGGCGCCGTAGGGCTGATGACATTCATCAAAAGAAGAGAGCCTTTAATCGGGCTGCCAAATCATGCAAAAAGGCATTACGGATGGCTCGATTTAACCACATTGGCCGTATAGCGAACAAACTAGCTTCCTACCCAGCGGAAAGTAAAGCTTTTTGGTCCCTGGCCAAGGCGGTTGAATCGAACTTCTGTCGCTCCTCACTTCCTCCGCTCCTGAGGTCTGACGGGACGCTGGTTCACACTGCGGTAGAGAAAGCGAATCTATTTGCTTCTCTATTTGCGGAGTCTTCGCGTCTTGACACTGGTGGTGCCTTGCCTCCTTCTGTTAATAGCGTATGCAAGACGAATATGTCGCAAATTCGCATTCGACAGAGGGAGGTATATAGGACGCTACGTGATCTGGATGTGAACAAGGCCAGTGGTCCCGACGGAATCCCAGCCCTGGTTTTAAAAACCTGTGCGCCTGAGTTGTCTCCAATCTTGACACGTCTGTTTCGCCTTTCCTTAGAGACGGGTCTAGTACCGGTTGCATGGAAGCTGGCCAACGTACAGCCTGTGCCTAAAAAAGGTAGTCGTGCCGACCCTAACAATTACCGCCCTATTTCGGTCACGTCCATACTCTGCATGGAACGTGTACTTAACAATAGACTCCTGGCATACCTTGAAGGTAACGATCTCCTCAGCGATCGGCAATACGGGTTTCGACGTAACCGATCGACTGGGGACCTTCTTGCGTATGCCACTCACATATGGAGCGAGGCCATAGAGGGGCACGGAGAGGCATTAGCAGTCTCCCTCGATATTTCGAAGGCCTTTGACAGGGTATGGCACGACAGTCTAATCGGCAAGCTTCCTGCATATGGACTTCCTACTGGTCTGTGCAGATGGATAGCAGACTTTCTGAGGGATCGGTCAATACGAGTAGTCATCGATGGCTGCTCGTCTGACCAATTCGGTATTAATGCCGTATTAATGTCCCTCAGGGGTCAGTACTTTCAGCGACGCTCTTTTTGCTGCACATAAACGACCTGCTTAAGCCCGGTATCTTTGGGTATGCAGATGACAGCACAGTTGTTGAAAGGTATGTGTCCGGTGCGCGGACTAGCGGAACACAGATCCAGTCTTTAAGAGAATCCATGGTCGAACGTTTGAACTCGACCTTGAAGGCGGTGTCCGACTGGGGTGACGCCAACTTGGTTAGGTTCAATGCTAGCAAGACCCAGGCGTGTCTATTCTCCGCCAAACGGAGTCAATTTCCGCTGACTCCTACTTTCCGGAATGTATCCGTACCGATAACCGATCGTCTTGAGCTTCTTGGTGTAACTCTGACGCCCACACTCGACTTTGGCTCCTATATAGAGTCAAAAGCGCAACTGGCTGGTAGGAAGATGGGTGTCCTATGGAGGGTGAGACGGTACTTCACGCCGAAACAATTGCTTTGCGAATTGTACTGCTCTCATCTTTGGGACGGCTCAGCAAAATATCAGCTGGACGCGTTAGAGCACATTGAGAGGCGTGCCAGGAGGCTCATTGACGATGTTGCGCTTGTGAAGGCTCGGCTTCAAAGCCTCGAACACAGGCGTAAGGTTGCAAGCCTTTCGGTTTTCTACCGGATACATTTCGGGGAGTGTGCGGGGGAATTGCACAACTTGATTCCCCCTAGTCCTTTCCATCATCGTACCACAAGACAAACCGCGAAGCGTCACCGATTCATGGTAGATGTTCCGCCCATACGCACGAAGCGCTTCGCTTCAAGCTTCCTTGTGCGTACTGCTAAAGAGTGGAATTCTTTGCCAGTGTCTGTATTTCCTGAAGGGTATAACCTGGGAGTCTTCAAGGCCCGAGTGAATAGGTTGCTTATGGGACGACGTGCTCCATCGTAGACCGCATCATCGCTTACCATCAGGTGAGATAGTGGTCAAACGTCGCCCCATCAAATATAAAAAAAAAAACAAAACGAAATGTTGTTGTTCGCTTGACACCTGACGTAGGTACTACAAAACTATACGGCCTAAAGATGGCGGCTGGCACGCGAGGTAGGTACTGTTAGACGACGAAAATCAACTAAATGAACGTCACTAGTTTAATCTATGTTATCGACAGCACTAGCTGTCATCTGTCATATGGGACAGATTAGAAAAGTTTCCCGCGCAAAGTGGAGTGACGCGCGATACTGGTGGGAAATTGGAAGAGCATTGCGCTGTGTCCTTAAAAGAATCCGTTTATAATAAACTTTTAGATATTCAAGTATTGAGTTTTACTTAAAAGTACCTTGTCAGAAATGTAGAAATGTTGCCAGGCAGAGAATAAACAAACAACATGACGTCTCTTTCTTCAAAATTAAATTAGGTTACTTATTGATTAAAAAGAGACAAAGTGTGGTTTCATATTTCTGTATCGATTTGATATATATTTGTATAAGCAAATAAGCTATAGATCATTACGACGCATCTATATAATACTAAATCTATGGTCGTAACACGACATAAAAAAGAAAAAAGTTACTTTGAACTGTCAACTGTTGAACTGTCACTTTTTGAACCGTCAAATGTTCAACCGTCAATGTCATTCATTAAATTGCTGGTTCTGGTTATTACTTGTTTGAAGAAAAGAGTAATTTTGTATTTATACTATTTATGTATTGGTTAGTACACATTCTGGTCCCGGCTAGTTGACTAAACTAGCCATTGCTTTATTTACGCTCGTTGTTTTATAACTCACAGTTAGAGGCGCGTTAAACCAAATTAAAATTGGCACGTTTTACTGAATTCAGTTATTAGGGAGCAAACAAGGAATAAATAATGTTCAACCAGCCTAGCAATCCAAACAAAGATTTGGAGGTAACTTCTCCACCGGATGACACCGTGTCGGCGCTCGAATTTTCACCACCCGCACTTCAGCAAACATTTCTAGCGGCTGGTAGCTGGGACTGTCGGGTAAGTTTTAGTAGTTTTATAATAATAGTACACACTTTGGCGCGCCGGTAACTCTGTAAAGTTAATAACTGGTGTTGAACTATCATTCCAGTACTGTTACTGAAGCTAGATTGAGGGCACAGGGAGTGCGTCGGAGTAGATTGTTATATCTTCTGTGCAATTGTCTGATCACAACTGATCTGACTGACTGTTGTTGAACAACTTCAACAACAAAAACAAAGCTGCTATGGTGCTTCTGACTCGTTAATTGTTAGTTTCCTTAGATAGAGATATTATTTTTGTTTTGTAAGTTGTGTAAACATGTTGGTACAGGTTTACTACAATTCTTTCATAATATATATAAATATTATGTAATTGTCATAAAATGAGTCATTCATGAATCATGTTATTGTATTTGGATAAACAAAATCTAATTTAAAATAGACATGTGGAAGAAGTTACTCCCATGTAAACAGACTGAAGATTGAGTGGGAAAGGTCTGTTGTGTTTGTAAGTATTGCCAAAGGTGTATTTATTTATAATAGTTAATAAGAGTGTGTCAACCAATGTTACACACACACAACTTGTGCAAAATAGAAACATTTAATATTACCTGCACTGCATGGAAATATCCTACAACATATGTATCGTCCGTGCACCTGCAAAAACTGATATGTGCAAACATTTTGATGTTTTTCTTTGCCAGATTTCAAAATCCAATTTCAAATCGGATTATGCATCGATTACAAAAACAAATATGTTATTTCCCTCTAGAAATCAATTGGACAAAACTTATTCTCATTTCATTATGGTATAAGCCGGTAAACGACCGTACTGCCCATTGCTCACCTGATGGCACCTGATTGCAGCATCACATAGATAGTATAGCAGATTGAATTTCAACAGATTTTGTTTAAAATTTTTACCCTTTTCTATGATAAATCAGAATCAATCACAAATAAAGGTTTCATTTCAATATGTGTGTCTTTATCAGTTTTAAACCGATCGAATTGATAGTCTGCCTGCAGGTAGATGTTATAGTGTAGGCATCCTTTAAGAAATGAGTTTGGTTAACTCCACCCCCAAAGGGATAAAATAGGGAATGAAAGTTTGTATGAAACTTTGGCAGTTTTAAACCGATCGCGTCGAAATTCGGCATGCACGTAGATGTTATGACGTAGGCATCTCTTAAGAAAAGATTTTTATTCCACCCCCAGGCTCAAAGGGATAAAAAGGAGATGAAAGTTTGTATGAAACTCTGGTCAATTCAAATGAATCGGGCTGAGACTTTGCATACTTAAAGCTACTATGATTTAGGCATCTCCTAATAAAGAATTTTGATAAATTCCACCCCTAAAAAAATAAAACAGGGGATGAGAATTTGTTGCGTATGACCCCTCTGTGGTTCGAAACTAGTAGTAACAATATATTCACGTGAGTAACCCGCGATTTTTATCTCGATCTTATCTTCCCAAAATCTTCTTTGTCTTCTTTTTCCTGTATCTACTAAGCAATAACAGAAGTGCACACTTCTTTTTACGATCCATGTCACGACCTAGTTTTCATTTTATAATACGTTTAGTACGGTTGACGGTCGTCGAAGGAATGGTGGGACTGGGGTGTCCCAGTCAAGGTGTCTGCCTTGTTGCACAAAATGGCATCGCAGCAATTCGCATCGTAATTTTTGGGTTGCGAATTCGCATCACATCGCATCGCAGTTTTGTGTACGAGACCTAAGTGTGGGAGAGCCATATTTCGGCATGGATGGGCTGGCTCGACCGGAGTGATACCACGGCCTCACCTAAACCTGAAGTGAAGCAACGCTTGCTCTTGTTTTCGTCATGTGAGTGAGGTTCATCAACGGCCTGTTCTCGTCCACTGCAGGAGATAGGCCTCTCCAATGGCACGCCACTAAGCTCGGTTAGCGGTCTACAGTTTTACTCATCCAACCACTACCAGTCACTTTGTGGATATCGTCACTCTAGCTGAAGGACGCCCTTACACTACGTTTGGCTGCTGCCGAAACTCGGCCGAAACCGAACGTTCGGTCGGACACTATCAAAAACCGGGGACTAACATTTATTTATTTAATACAACATACAGATAACTTAACCTAATTCGACATAGTAACTTAAAATACGTTTCCTAAACTATTAACTATGAACTATATTTAACTATAAACTATATTTCCTTACACACTATAGAATAAGTGGTCCTTGTGAACTCGCTCAGTGTACAGTTAAATATGTATCTAAACATCTATACAGATGTTTAGATACATATTTAAATTCAGTTCCTGTAGATACCTACAGGAACTGAATTTAATTTGTTTTTTCTGTGACTAAATTACATCTTAATGCAAGCACAAAGAGTTAAATACTTATTATGATTGTAGGTACGATGCTGGGAAGTGGAGACGACAGGCAAGACAGTCCCGAAGGCAGTGCAGAGCATGGACGGGCCCGTGCTGGACGTGGCGTGGCACGACGTCAGTATACACTCGCTACTACTTGCCGCTGCCCCTTGCACTCTATACATTACTTGGTTCTCGTGTTTGTGTTTGCAGGATGGCAGTAAAATCTTTATGGCGTCCACAGACAAGAGTGTCAAGTGCTGGGACTTGGCTTCGAATCAGTGCATGCAGGTGACGTACTTGGACAATTCACGCACTCGCAAGGCGTGCACTCGTCGCTCGTACAGCGTGAGCTGACGCATGTGTTGTGTTGCAGGTGGCGGCGCACGAGGCGCCCGTCAAGACTTGCCACTGGATCAAGGCACCCAACTATACCTGCTTGATGACCGCCTCTTGGGATAAGACACTCAAGGTAAATAGAGGTCCGCAGTTGTATAACTAAGAAATATCGCAATGCAACAAACAGTTTATTTGTCAGTATGGTTATAGGAAAAAGCATTACCTAATCCCGACTTCTCGATAGTAAATTACGAATTTAACATTTTGAATATGAATAATCAAAGTTAAAACAAATGATTGACTACTTTTTCAGTTTTGGGACACCCGCAGCCCAGTCCCCATAATGAATATGAACTTGTCGGAGCGGTGTTACTGCGCAGACGTGGTACGTATAGCGAGCTGGCGCGAGTGGTGCGGCCCCGTCCTGCAGCCAGCTCATGATTTGTGTGTGCAGGACTACCCGATGGCCGTGGTCGGCACAGCGGACCGTGGCATCTGTCTCTACACGCTAGAAGGCAAGCCGGCGGAGTTCAAGCGCGTCGAATCGCCGCTTAAACACCAACACCGTTGCATCGCCATCTTCCGCGACAAGAAGACCAAGCAGCCCACAGGCTTCGCACTCGGCAGTGTCGAGGGGCGCGTGGCCATTCAGTACGTGAACCCCACTAACCCCAAGGACAACTTCACGTTCAAGTGTCACCGGCCGCCTGCTAGCACCACAGGGTATCAAGTAAGTAGGACGCCGGAGCTCGGCCGGCCCCGGCGCGGCCCTCGTCTAACATACTGCCGTCGGTCCGCAGGACATCTACGCAGTGAACGACATCGCGTTCCACCCGGCGCACGGCACGCTGGCCACGGTGGGCTCGGACGGCTCGTTCTCGTTCTGGGACAAGGACGCGCGCACCCGCCTCAAGTCCTCGGAGATGTTGGACCAGCCGCTTACGAAGTGCGCCTTTAACCACAACGGACAAATATTCGCGTACGCCGTTGGCTACGACTGGTCCAAGGTACGTACTAATGAAGTCCCCGGCGATGCTTGATGGCTAGCTGGGCATGCATATTTGGCCAGTGAGATTTTTGCCGAACTAACATTGTTATGTTCATGTGCACCTGTTGCAGGGCCACGAGCACTTCAACCCGGCCAAGAAGAACTTCATCTACCTGCGCGCTTGCTACGAGGACCTGAAGCCGCGCACCACGTGAGCCCTGCGCCCTCTGCCGACACGTCGTGACTGCGCCCTTCAACACCACCACTTCAGTTTTTGTAAAAACTTGCCCCTTTATGTAACTCATAATATTACTTAAATATTGTGATATGAGTCGAGTCCAATTGTATTTTTTTTTTATATTTTTAGGCATATCTTAATAAAATAAACAAACGATTGTTGCATACAAAGTGTTAATTAATGTTTACCTGTTAGGTTAAAGATTGATTTATTGCGAATACATATAGGTATGAAAAAAAATGATATTTTTCCAAACTAAAGCAATTGGCTCAGAATTTATGATTTCATAATACTGATGCACTATTCAGGACAACGTAAGCAAAATAACGAAAACATTAAGAATATAGCAACAAGAGTCAAAAGACTGGCACAGTACGTACTTACTTTTTCGTGGATAACACATTCATTGTAATTTTAAACCGGGTCGGGCAAATTAATAAAAAACCTCAGTAGTAGCACGGAGTCTGGAAATGTGCCCGGTATATGGCTATAGGCCATCCCCCCTTTTACATGGGACTCATAACATAAATAGTGAAAAGTGGGTGTTACATTGTAGTGTGTCATAATGTGCACCTCTGCCTACCCCTTCGGGGATATTGGGATAAAAGGCGTGATGTTATGTTATATGATTTGATTTTTTTTTCTATATTTTTCTGATAACTGGCGGGAGAAGATCATCGCGCCTATCGAGCCTTATGTGCCTTCAAATTTGTCGCGCGACGGCAGCGCGGCTGTTTCTCTGTTGCGCCCGACATTTAGGTATTATAAGTAGGGCACATTGCAACTAATTTTAAAGGCGCCCTTAGACTGAGCTTGAGCCATCAGGGACTAGACGTTTCTTATTTCCCTATGTCCATAAACTGTAATGTCAATTAGGCATTCTATACTAATACCACAGTCTATACAGTCGTCCAACGAAGATGTCTAGACAGGGCAATCGTGCGGGGTGTGAGGGGCAAGACGTGGATAGGCCGATCCCGAGCTGCAAACAAAACGATGTTAGTAACTCGGGATATATTATTCAGGGCTAAAGCGTGTTTGTTTATACCGACTTCAAAAAAAGGAGGAGGCACTATGTTCGAATGATTGTTTCATTTTTATATATGTTTGCCGTTGCATAAAATTTTCGTCTTGGGTGTCGTTTTCATGGTTTTCGAGGGTGGTAAAACCGATGGTGCTGTCAAAATGTATTGCACCTATGTGGATTATAAGTGACAAAACGGGTCTATGTAGCTTTACACTAAAAATGATAAAACAAAAACTGTGTTTAAAAAACCGAATTCTCAAAAAACTAAAAACAAATAAAAAGTAAAAACAAAAAAATAATTACTCTATATTAGTACTGGTGAATTACTCACCCACTGACCGACTTCTAGTTGGTGCCATAACGTCATATTTTTACAACCCCTGGCTGATGCGTTACTGTCTTGACGATGTCGGCATTTTACACAAGATCAAAGGTGTCGTCCTACTGTATGATTTTTATACTGTAACTCTATATTGGCGTATGGGTAGCCATTTGAATATGACTTGCTACGCGGATACCTACGTGCTCATATATTATTTACGTAAATTAAAGACGAAGATGAATCTAATTGCCTAATTGATTGCCTCGTTGGCAGAGTTGCCGATACGGAGCTGCGGAGGACTTATCTCTGGTTAAAGTTCCGGCTCGAAGTGCGGGAGTAGGAACGGGGTGGTTTTTAGTCAGTAAGAGTCTGACACTCCCTCCCGCCTCACCCAGGCGGGAGGAGTCATTTAATGATGATTTCCCCCTTAAAAAAATTTAAAATATCGATGATTGAAAATCCAAAGCCTGTACAAGCACAGCCAATACTTGTACACCTGAGCGTCAAGTTCTCGTAGATAGTGTTAAATGAACAGTGAAAAGACTTGGTATAGATTGGGTTTCTAATGTTTTTATTTCTATACCCTAGCCAATAGTAATATAGCATTCAAAGATAACAATTATGATACATTAAATAACACGTCAGTGGTGGTGGTGGTCGTCCTTGCCGCCGAGCGCCTTGGTGGCGGCGACAGTGAGCAGGGCCAGCCCCAGCCCGAGCGGCGCGCCGCGGAAGAACACGGCGCGCGCGCGAGCCCACTTCGTGCCGAACCCGGGGTGGTAGCGCCACGCTTCATTCCTGCAAGTATCGATTTATTACTACCACTCTTTGTACACCACTGAAATCACTGAACAGAGGATGGATTACAGGCCCACTAGATATAGCTGAAATATTATCTCAGTACCTCAGCCAGGCCTTTACGCCAAAAACATCAACAATGTCAGATTTTGAGAGGGAAATAGATGCCATCGTCAAGTGAACAGCAATAAACATAGCCTATAAAGGTTATTACATGCAGGGAGTTACATTGTTTCATTAAACACCTTCGAGTAATAAAAGCCCCAGGTTTTGAACTCATTATTGATGTAACAATTAAGCATCTACCAAGAAAACCTATAGTGTTCCTAACAATGCTATTAATTGCTATTTTAGGCTGCACTACTATCCCAAATTATGGAGAGTGTCACAAATATGTATGATACTAAAGCAAAGAGTTGTTTATTTAATAATTTGTGATAGTAAATATGCAAATGCAGGGATAGTCACCTGATCCATGGATCACGGAGGCCTTTTTTTTCTAGTGCTTTCTCAAGTTCTTCTAGTTGAGGGATACCCTTGATGGTGAACTCCTGGTAGCTGGGCACTTTGTATGGAGCTTCATGTCCGTGTCCACCCATCTAGAGATATAATTGAACACTTGAACATCCATCCCAACAGACAATCTCATACCAACCAACAGCACAAATCTATATATATAAAAGAAAGTCGTGTTAGTTACACCACTTATAACTCAAGAACGGCAGAATAGATTTGGCTGAAAATTGGTAGGGAGGTAGCTTAGAGCCAGGAGACCGACATAGGATACTTTTTAACCAATACTTTTTTTTTACTTTTTACCGAAAATCACGAACGGGGACGGGAAAAAATGGGATTACGCGTACGAAGTCGCGGGCAGAAGCTAGTTAATAATAAATTTCAATCCAAAATCGGTGGATAAAATTTATTTTTGACAGAGAATATTACATAACAAAGTGAATATAGTCTTGTATGCAGTCCAAATTTCATGTTTGTAGCATTGATAGTATGTGCTTGGCCATGATGAATGCAGCCCTGAGCCCACAATGCTTCAGTACAAATTGACTAATGTAGGTAATTAGGTATGTAAACAAATTGAAATGTTTGCCTTCAACACTCCAATTACTAATTATTATCATACTTTATCAAGCATACTTTACAGTGTGTTGTGTAAGTGTTGTTGCTATACCTGTGCAATCACTAACCAAAGAGTAAAACACAAAAATTCAAGCATAACAGTGTTAATTTCTGCAATAAGTCAAAGTCAAATTACATAGTTATAACAAAAGGTACTTTGGAAAACTAAACTAAATTATTTTTGTTCATTAGTCAGTATTCTAACCCTATTAATTGTTCATTTCAAACTGCCTTGTACTAATAGAACTAGGCAGTCCTTGTAGAACCACAAGGATTACCATGGCTTAGTATGAAGCAGGAGTCGGAATGGGTGGGTTGTTAGTCAGCAAGTCTTAAATCACGGCGGGGAGATATATGATGAATTCCGTCCTTCAAAAACAAGGTTTTAACTTTCTTTTTATAGAAGTTTTTAATTAACCTCATAATTAGCAATGTGCAAATTTTATCATAATATGGTAATTGAAACTTATTTATTTCGAAAAACTTATTTAGAGGTATTTCTATAGGCCTGTGATATTGCTCAAGTTGAGCCGGCAGATTTGTACTGAAGTGCTCTCACATCTCTCTTATGGGAACAAGAGATACATTACTTTTTGTTGACCTCCTTATCAGTCAGCTATGAGTGTTATGACGCAATCAAACTATTTTATTTCTGTATGATAATAATATTAGCCCACAGCCCATATTGTACAGACTGTCACAAAAAAACCAATACCCTGCACTGCTAAATATAACCCCTTGCCCAACTAGTTTATACTTGACTCTCCCTACGAAGTTGAAAGCGCCTGCATCTGGCGACTCTTTGCGATCTTAATCAGATCATATAAAGATAAATAATATCGTCATAATAATTATACAGAGGTTGCTAGCCAATCTAGGCATCCACCTACAGCTAAATCGGATCGACCCATGCTTCGTAGTAATCTTTTATGTTTACTGTACCGCATTCGAGATCATAATAATATTCAATAGCATTTTATACTACTTTTTAATGGCAACAAAACACAATTATAACCTTATGTATCATTACATAATTATTCTTATTTATCTACATGATATATGATTTGTAATTTATAACCAAAGCATTAATTCCAACTATTTATACAATTCTATTGCATTGTTGTTAAAGTAAACATGTACCTTTTTTATTTTTTGTAAATAAAAATCTTCACGTATTCCTCTCTGAAATTATTAATTATAAATGTCTTATGTCAAGTTAATTTGTCAATTTTTTTGTCACTTTGACAATACGAAGCCCAATGTTTTGGCATTGTCAAAGACTAGAGCTGCAAACTACTTACTAAAATTTACTGATAAAGAATTCTATTCCCTATGACTAATTAACTAGCAGTTAGCACCGCTCGGGGGCAGTCGAGGGGACTCGGGGCCTCGGGGGTTGGCGAGACTGGCTGGTTATAGTCATAGATGTAATAATAATAGATGACTTCACGTATTTCGTTGTAACACTATTACTTCCATGGACGGAACAAACTTTTTTCAACATCTTGGGATGCATGTGTTATGGTAAAACTATTTAATATTTACTTTATATAAAAAAACAATAGTTTTAATAAAATATATTGTATTTTAATCAAAATAATAAAAACAAATTCTTATTTTTTGATCTTGCAATAAGTACTCTGCAATATTAAAAAAATAGACAGGACTTGCTTGAAGTTTGTTGTATTTTGTTAAATAGGTACTGTGAATGTCGTTAGCCGCGTCTCGCTTGCATCGTTGATACGGCAGCTAGCTACTTGTCCGGCTTTTGTAATTTCTAGGCATTAACAGAAATGTCCAACATACATTACTGTGTCGTCGATATTGTGTATTTTACGTTGTTATTAACTAACTAATAGCTTTATTTATTATAGTGCCGAAGTGTTTTTAATTGCTTTTGTTAAAATTTGGTCGATCTACTGTCTCTACTGAGTGGCTGAGAATACTTAGTGATATCAAGTTCCAGTCAATGTACTGTCTGTGTATTGTGTTATTGTGGTGTCAAATGTAAACAAAAATAGATTCGGATGCAATCTAACTTTTCTAAAAGATTCATAGAAGTAAAAAATGAGATGCTTTAAATTGGCGAGTTCTGCAGCATAGTCAGTTATTAACAGACGTTATTTATACCTGAAGATGTTAAGTATAGTAAGAAAGCTCGCAAGCTGGTATTGAGACAAAGGATGGCGCCCGGAACCGGGTGGCCGGCGGCTGCAGCGCTTCTTTTGGCCATACTTGGTTTAGCGCACTCAAGTTCGGGTAAGTTAGTTGCTTCAGATTTCCCTACTAGAATTATTTTGCGGGCAAGTTCACGCACACAGACTTTTAGGCACCTAACTTCCGACACTACTTACTAAGTTCTGAGATTAAGTACCTGTCGTTCGTTAATAATCTCGACTAATCAACTCCAATCAACTCGCGCCCATCATTCGTACTCCTGTAGGTATATATCAGATAGTATTTTTGTAATATTTGATGTATTAATGTAGTTACTTAGTATCCGTACAATACTACCTACTATCTTCGCGCTGTCTGCGAGTTGTAGATTATGTAGGTAGGTACCTACGTTTTGAATAAAAATAGGTAGTTACCCTTGTGGTGTTCGTTTCTTTTGTCCCCTGTGCACTGTATAAATTCCGTAGAACCTAAATTTTAAAGAATATTTGGGGGTTCAAAGATAATACTTAATATACTTTCAGTTCAGCAGATACACATATTTGGGCAATGGCAACTTCCAACAGCCCACACAGTGGTAAAATAACCGACAAAGGTAGCGCAGTAAAGTACTTAATATTGTACCAATATTCTACAAAGATTCTACTAAAACTTCACGCAGATACGTCATTCACTAAGATGGTATATGATTGTAGGAAACTTGTTTTACTGTACTCTACTTTATACGCTTATAATAAGTACTCTATCTATCGTGTTACTATCTATGTCGTTTACTCTATCCAAGTGTAGGTACACCAGAGCTAAGCGCGTGCTTTTTTTTTATTAAGGTTATTATACAATTGTCTCTCGCCTTGGGTAAGGCGGGCTCTTAATAACTGAAAATTACCTACCTACTAAAACCACCCCGTCCCTGCTCCTGCTTCAAGCCGGAGCCTCTGCAACCAGCACGGTTCTGTGTGTATTATGGTCGATATTTAGAGTTGGGCAAAAAACTGCCGACAGAAATGCCTGGCAGCATTCATTTCTAATTGTTTACAGTATTCCCTACAACACGTAAAAATTAGATCTCTCTGTAAAGTTAGTACGATATTACGTAGGCGTATTGCACCCGCTACCTCAGAATTGGCCGTCGTCTAAACTAGCGGGTATGTATGTATACGTTTACTGTAAACATCAGGAAATACGTTAGGTCTGGTTTTGCTCGGACATATTGCTCTATTAAAAACATCTATAAACTGTCAGCTGTAATCGTGTTGGATAGCCACGAATGAGTTGGCTCGATCGGAGTTATGCCAAAACAAGAAGACCTCACACAAAACTGGTCGTGTGAGTGAGGTTACCGTGGAGGCCCAAATACCTCTCAAGTTCCAACCCTCAAATTCATGCGCGCGGAAGCACGTCGCCGGGGCGAAACTTCGCTGCCGCGCCAGATAAGTGCGTGGCGGAATGGCAGCAACGACTGTCGCAACCGAGAGCTGGGCTCGCTGCCATTGCACCGGTAAGTCCCCTCTTTGTGGCTTGAGAGACACTACGGCGTCCTCACCTACCGCCTGCCGCAGGTCCTCACAGGACTTGAAAGTTTCGGGAGGTACCTGTGTCTGATGGGGCGGGAGGAAACGCCCGGGTGTCATCACTGCGAGGACCGCCTTCAGGATACCATGGAACACACAGTGGGAGAATGCCCTGCGTGGGCTGAGCACCGCCGTGCCCTCAGGGACATGATCGGCGATGGTGACCTCTGGCGTCCGGCCTTAGTGCGGGTCATGATGCGGAGCTAGGGGGACTGGGATGCCGTCTCCTCCTTTTGCGAAGCAGTCATGCTAGCTAAGGAGGAGGCGGGACGTATGAGGCAGCGAAGCGCTGCCTCCTCGCAACCCAGTCATCGCGAATGACACTCCGGGCGTCGAGAATCGCGAGACGATCTCCGGCCACTGTAAGCGGCGAGCATGAGTGGCTCGCAGCCCGACCAGAACCAAACCCGAACGTACGGCGCGTCGCGTTCCGCGCGCACCTCAAAGAGCCATCAGACCACCACGGAGCTGCGGAGAACCTAACAGGTTACTGGAGCTCCGGCTCGAAGTGCAGGAGTAGGAACGGGGTGGTTTTTAGTCAGTAAGAGTCTGACAGTCCCTCCCGCCTCACCCAGGCGGGAGAAGTCTTTGCATGATTTTCCCCCCTTAAAAGAAACCCTCAAATTCCTACCCCTAAAAGGCCGGCAACGTACTTTTAATGCCTCTAGTGGTTCGGGTTTCCTTGGGCGCCGTAAATTGCCCACCATCAGATGATCCGAATTATTGTTTGCCGGCTTATCCCATAAAAAAATCAGTGATATTCAGATGATAGCCGTGGTCGTATGCCACATACCACTTACTCTTATGAAATTGTATGTATTGTAGCTGCAGTAGTGAATCATCAAATATTAGGAACTAGATACCTACATACCTAGTTAATCAATGTTATTGAGTTGTTTACCACTGAATGTATTTAATTTAATTTGATAATTGAATGAATATATTTTCTTTAGTTTTTTCTGTGTAAATAATATTATTACGTAATGGTATTCGGCATTCGGATTGTATTTTAATTTTTTTTTGACGTTAGACATATTTTTTTTTAATATAGAAGCACTTACAATATTATTCAATAGTATATGTAGGACATAAATAAAATTAATATAAACTATTACTAAATGAAAATATGTACAACTTAAAATATAAATAACTATAAAATAAAATATTTACACCTTAAAAAAATAATAAAAATGCTATCTTAAGGCATCAAAAAAAAATTTTTCCTCATTGCTAGGTAGGGTGCCCATAAGACTGGCAGCATTGCCACGTTGAATGGCAATGCTTAACCTATGTCCAAGGTAGTAGCCAGCCCTTCGATCACCTGAAGTGTCAACCATCCTCCTTACAATACCTTTGTAAAGAAGATGTGCACTTGGACCCCAGGGCCCTAAAGTTTCTACCCTAAACGGTTCGAAAGCATAATTGCCAATCAGGTCATCATACTTTCGCCGTTTGAGGTTCTCGGCAGCACCAGCGGCAGCACCGGCTCGACACGCTGAGTTTGGAAGATGGGATGGCGCCAGAGTATCAACGCAAGTGGCCTCCCATACTAAAGCCCATCTAAGGGAATAATGACATACCGTCGGGTCTCTTACCATCGTTGCGTACCAAGCCATTAGGTTCTAAAGTAGCTGGCACGCCAACGGAGACAAGAGCTCGATGAATTATGTCATTAATACTTGCGTGTCGAGCAAAACGGCCTGCACTACGGCTACACGACAAGCCGTGGTGTCCAAGGCTGTTGACATCTTCACCACAACGACAACGATGAGGTGAACAAAATGAAGCTCCAAGCCTTAAACAAATTGCAGCGCGGAATGTGGTGTCGTCCAACAAAGTACCTAAGTTATTTATTGTCTAAACTTGTTTTATACATTATAACTTTAGTGAGACATACTTAATTAATTATTATGTTTTTCGGCTTCCCACGTAATTATTTGACGAGGAACTCGACTAGTTTCATATTCATAAAATGTGCACTTTTCAAAATTAAATACAGAAATACATATAAAAAGCAGTAGCCCACCGGTAACTGGAGCAATCCAAGCTATTGGCGGTCAGAGAGAAATTTCCAGACACTACTAGCCGTGTCTAGAAGTACTGCTTTCTGCATCAGGCACTTGACCCAACCATCCAACGCTAGCCTACTCAGGTGTTGGTTGAAGCTTTTGACTTTGAGGGCATTGGCAGTTATGACTATCGGCATAAAGATTGCTGAATCCACATCCCCCATGTCGACAATCTCATAAGATAAATCAAGATATATTTATTTCCTTTATCATTATTAGCTTTTACGAGATTTTCGTCATGTGGCATATTATTACATCAATTTTCATTGTGCGACGGTTCGATCGATTTGTCACCACAATGCCAGGTTTGTCAGCAACAATTGTTAGACTGTTATAGTTAGTTAGCAAAGTTTCAGTCAAAGCGGCCCACAATCACATCACAGCTACCATCTGAACATCATGTCGAAGTCAGATAAGAATAAATTATTATGTTTTCGGCTTACTCACGTAATTATTTGACGAGGAACTCGACTAGTTTCAAACCATGCTAGAGGCTCATATTCATGAGCAGCATTCCGCGACCTGCTACGCGGCGACGGTCGCGCGGCTGCTGCGCGACTCCATGTTATTCCAGACTGTAATCTATCTCTGCGCCAATTTTCCTCCAGATCTGTTAAGCCATACTAGCCATTACATAAAGATGATAATGAATAATTGAAAATGTGTAAAGATACACAAACGATTTAATATAATATTAAAACAGTAAATAAAGGTGTAAGCATGTACTTACGTTAAATATTTGAAAAAAAATCTTGTATATTTCGTCTCTTCGTAAGCTCGTATACACTAATCTCCGGATTTAAAGAAAATGTTTTGTAGTTAGAAAACCGGGGCAACATAAGCATTTTATAAAGTACAAAATTCTGTCTAGCCGCTGTTGTTGCACGATGTTGTAGGCGTTGTAGGCATGATATCCTAATGCAAATTATGATATCGCAAACCCAGAAGCAGGCGCAGGACGCAACGCATATTAAATATGCGTCTGAATTTTGTATGAAGCAAGGAACTGAACTGTCTGAGTCGCCGGAGTCGCGCGAACTGCAGACAAAAAATGGCGAACCACCGGTCGATGTAGCAGTGTCCGGGCCTAGCGCCCGCGCACCGCCTTCAATACTGAGACCTGTTAATTACATACCTGCTGTTACCTAAACCACATGGACTCGTTATCTACACATTGTACAGACAAACACTTAAACCTTCTTCACTCAAGAGTCAAGAATTGGGTACTTGCCAACTAGTCATTCAATACTTTTTTCGAACTGTCAAAAAACGACATGAATTTTGTACGAGATTGTGTATTGTGACGTCACGTTTGTTGCGTCAAATAGCATACGTATTTCTTAAAATTTACAGGAAAAATATTAAAATCAAGTTGGTCATAAAATCAATTATTGAAAGTGCTTATTTTTTAATATTTTTTTTGTATTGAACAGTCGAAATAATTAATCTTTGATTAGGGAAAGTACCCAATTACACATTAAAACTGCATAAACGCGTTCATATAACACTTATATTACGAGTCCATGTAATAGGAATGAGCCTTTTTTCATACACCGCACCGGACACAAGTCCACATTCAGTACAACAACTGACAACTTTTAGAAATACCGATGAGACTCCAATAATAGTTATATTAGGTATTCTGCCTATCTTTATTTTAGCATTGCTTACGAAATTCAAGAAGGAATACACTATCGTTTTTTGTATTTTATAGGTAATAAGTAGGTAGGTTTTCAAAATTTCGTACTAAAAACTCAATTAGTTAGTCCATTATTTCCCGTCTTCCAGAAATCGAGTTATGAGCTTGACAAACGTGTTTAGACAGGAATACAGGATATAATATAGTACCTGCCAAATATTTGTATGAATTAATCGCTTTATTGTAGGCTGTTAACAAAACCCGGGCGCGCCATAAGTACCAATTGACCTCCGAAACAGCTGCCCCTAAACGTACATAGGTAAAATCTGTTGGTATCTACATGCGCTGGCGTGGGTGATGTGGCGGCACTCGTAGTGGCGCTGCTCCCGCTTGTCTGCGCCTGTCACTCTTCATTCAAGGGACGCGTCGCGTCTACGTCACTGGCTGTTCCACTTATTTTCACTAAATCGGACTGTATTGTTTCGTTTAGAATGTAGTTAGACGAAACACGTGTCAATGTGCGCCACTGGCACGGCCATTGTACGTGCAACATACTCATTGAGGCGTCTTCCGGTGCGGGCGCCGACAAATTCAAATGTTTCAAGTTAAACACTCTTATTTGGGCACTATGTAGCTTATTAGTCGCTAAAGCGCCCATGATTTACAAATCGAACGTTTAATAAAATTAGTATTCAGCCTCTTTGCATACCTTAATGTTGTATCATGATAATAAAAAAAATTATTGTATCCATTGGCATGAAACTCACTTGTCAAAAATGTGGCAGATAACATAGAAAGGTATACTTAATATATTTGTTAATAAATTAATAAATTTGTTTACGTCTGTTTGTTACCAACACCTATTATTTATTTTACTAATTTAATAATTTATGTACACACAAACAGCACAGGATAACACATACTTATAAGATAAGAGTACAAATACAAAGGTGCTACTTATTCCTGTTGGAATTTCTTCCAGTAGACCTGAGACAGGAAATGTAATCAGAACATAAGACACAGTGTGCAACAGAAAAAAAAGAAATATGTATAAAAAAAACTAAAACCAAATTATAACTATATTATAAATAAATATAATATAAGTATAAATACTCAATATATAATAATGACAATCAATAAAATACACATAAAAAACGTATCTGTACTTATGATGAAAGGTAATGGTCCTTAATTAGTTTTTTTAAAGAGAGCGATAGATTTAGCGTCTCAAATGTTAGGCGGCAGAGAATTCCACAGTCTCACAGCATAAACGGTGAAGGAATAGGAGAAGAAGTCGGTATTACATAACATCACGCCTTTTATCCCCGAAGGGGTAGGCAGAGGTGCACATTACGGCACTAAATGCCACTGTACCTACAGTGTAACACCCACTTTTCACTATTTATGTTATGAGTCCCATGTAATAGGGGGTGAGCTTATTGCCATATACCGGGCACATATCCAGACTCCGTGCTACTACTGAGATTTTTAGAAACCCAGTAATACTTTGCCCTACCCGGGAATCGAACCCGAGACCTCTTGACCAGCAGAGAGAGCTTGAGCCTATTGCGAAATTCGGAGACATGATCATTTTTAAGCCTATCGTTAATTTCATCCATTTTTAAGCTGTAAGTCATTCATGAATTATAAATAAATAAATATACCCAACATAGAATTCGATCTCTGACTGGATTCTGGAGTTGCATTGTTCTTACACAATTGAATCAACAAGACTACCTATGTAACTGAAAATGGTTTTATGAACCTGATTGGAAAAGAGTAACCTATGTAGTTTCTTACTTGTTCTTCTCCAAACGAACCTACCTTGGAATTAGCAAATAACTTCATTTTGTTGACGTTGAGAGAATATCTATATTATATATACTAGCTTCTGCCAGCGGCTTCGCCTGCGTTCCTAGAAGTAAAAAGTAGCTTATGTGTTCCTCTAGATCTCGGTCCCTTCAGCCGTTTCGATGTGACTTTGTAAAAAGTAGCAGCGCGACAGTCGGACAGTCGCCGCGTCGCGGGTCATGAAATGTGACTTTGTAAAAAGTAGCAGCGCGACAGTCGGACAGTCGCCGCGTCGCGGGTCACGAAATGTGACTTTGTAAAAAGTAGCAGCGCGACAGTCGGACAGTCGCCGCGTCGCGGGTCACGAAATGTGACTTTGTAAAAAGTAGCAGCGCGACAGTCGGACAGTCGCCGCGTCGCGGGTCATGAAATGTGACTTTGTAAAAAGTAGCAGCGCGACAGTCGGACAGTCGCCGCGTCGCGGGTCACGAAATGTGACTTTGTAAAAAGTAGCAGCGCGACAGTCGGACAGTCGCGGCGTCGCGGGTCACGAAATGTGACTTTGTAAAAAGTAGCAGCGCGACAGTCGGACAGTCGCGGCGTCGCGGGTCACGAAATGTGACTTTGTAAAAAGTAGCAGCGCGACAGTCGGACAGTCGCCGCGTCGCGGGTCACGAAATGTGACTTTGTAAAAAATTAAAAAACTGCGTTTAAAAAAACCGACTTCAAAAACAAACAAAGTAAAAACTAAAAAGGAAAAAAAAAACTATTAGTGGTCATACGTACTTATAGCTTACACACCCACTGATAGGTTAGAAGTCGGTGCCACAAGTTTTAAACAAAATTATTCATTAAAATCTTAATAGATACCTAACATTATGGAGCTGTTTACAATTTTATTATGGATTATACCAGCTGTGACTTTTGTCTACTTTATATTTTGTTGTGGGTTTGTGGCACCGACTTCTAACCTATCAGTGGGTGTGTAAGCTATAAGTACGTATGACCACTAATAGTTTTTTTTTCCTTTTTAGTTTTTACTTTGTTTGTTTTTGAAGTCGGTTTTTTTAAACGCAGTTTTTTAATTTTATTTTATACTTTTTAGTTTAGTACTTTGATATATTATATTATACAAAACCCACATGGATGCAAAGTTTTCATCAATACAAATTCTTCCAGTTCAAACACCGGGTGGGTACTCTCAACCATTAAAGAGTCCCTAAGGTAGCTACTGTTAACCGTTGAGGAGTTCCCTCGACTATCGTACTACTTCATCATCAGACCCTTATTGACAATTACACCCCACTCAGGTGTAAAGTCCTCATCAATACAAATTAATCAAGCCCAAACACAAGGGAGCTACTGTTAACCGTTGAGGAGTTCCCTCGACTATCGTACTACTTCATCACCAGACCCTTAATGACAATTACACCCCACTCAGGTGTAAAGTCCTCATCAATACAAATTAATCAAGCCCAAACACAAGGTAGCTACTGTTAACCGTTGAGGAGTTCCCTCGACTATCGTACTACTTCATCATCAGACCCTTATTGACAATTACACCCCACTCAGGTGTAAAGTCCTCATCAATACAAATTAATCAAGCCCAAACACAAGGGAGCTACTGTTAACCGTTGAGGAGTTCCCTCGACTATCGTACTACTTCATCACCAGACCCTTAATGACAATTACACCTCACTCAGGTGTAAAGTCCTCATCAATACAAATTAATCAAGCCCAAACACAAGGTAGCTACTGTTAACCGTTGAGGAGTTCCCTCGACTATCGTACTACTTCATCATCAGACCCTTATTGACAATTACACCCCACTCAGGTGTAAAGTCCTCATCAATACAAATTAATCAAGCCCAAACACAAGGGAGCTACTGTTAACCGTTGAGGAGTTCCCTCGACTATCGTACTACTTCATCATCAGACCCTTATTGACAATTACACCCCACTCAGGTGTAAAGTCCTCATCAATACAAATTAATCAAGCCCAAACACAAGGGAGCTACTGTTAACCGTTGAGGAGTTCCCTCGACTATCGTACTACTTCATCATCAGACCCTTAATGACAATTACACCCCACTCAGGTGTAAAGTCCTCATCAATACAAATTAATCAAGCCCAAACACAAGGTAGCTACTGTTAACCGTTGAGGAGTTCCCTCGACTATCGTACTACTTCATCATCAGACCCTTATTGACAATTACACCCCACTCAGGTATAAAGTCCTCATCAATACAAATTAATCAAGCCCAAACACAAGGGAGCTACTGTTAACCGTTGAGGAGTTCCCTCGACTATCGTACTACTTCATCATCAGACCCTTATTGACAATTACACCCCACTCAGGTGTAAAGTCCTCATCAATGCAAATTAATCAAACCCAAACACAAGGTAGCTACTGTTAACCGTTGAGGAGTTACCTCAACTGGCTCTCGGCTCCATCATCAGATCGGCTCCAGACCTTTATCAGATTATAGTGGTTTTTAATCCTTAATGAAAAAATTAACTCGTGCTCTAGTCGCCCCTATAATTTTTAAAAGTTCCCCTCGGTTTCCCTGATCTTCCATCATCAGATCCTGATTTCCTTATCATGGGACCATTCTGGAACTATCTCCTTTCTAACAAAAAAAGAATTTTCAAAATCGGTTCATAAACAACGGAGATATCGGCGAACAAACATAAAAAAAAGCATATATACAGTCGAATTGAGAACCTCCTCCTTTTTTTGAAGTCGGTTAAAAAGTAGCAGCGCGACCGTCGGACAGTCGCCGCGTCGCGGGTCACGAAATGTGACTTTGTAAAAAGTAGCAGCGCGACCGTCGGACAGTCGCCGCGTCGCGGGTCACGAAATGTGACTTTGTAAAAAGTAGCAGCGCGACAGTCGGACAGTCGCCGCGTCGCGGGTCACGAAATGTGACTTTGTAAAAAGTAGCAGCGCGACAGTCGGACAGTCGCCGCGTCGCGGGTCACGAAATGTGACTTTGTAAAAAGTAGCAGCGCGACAGTCGGACAGTCGCCGCGTCGCGGGTCACGAAATGTGACTTTGTAAAAAGTAGCAGCGCGACAGTCGGACAGTCGCCGCGTCGCGGGTCACGAAATGTGACTTTGTAAAAAGTTGCAGCGCGACAGTCGGACAGTCGCCGCGTCGCGGGTCACGAAATGCTGCTCATGAATATGAGCCTCTAGCTTGGCTTGAAACTAGTCGAGTTCCTCGTCAAATTATTACGTGATTAAGCCGAAAACATAATACTTAATTTATTTAGTATGTCTCACGAAAGTTACAACAATACAGATAAAATACTTATCTGATCCTTTACCTATTATATACATACTAGCTTTTACCCGCGGCGTCGCTCGCGTCACAAAAGGATAAAAAGTAGCCTATGTGACATATACCAATACACACAGCGCCATCTATACTAATACTTTTGTTTTCCCTCGGGAATATCAATTTTTCCGGGATAAAAGTACCCTATTATTTAATCCGGACTTCTAACTTTACTTCTGCAAAAATTCAAAGCAATCGGTTAAGTAGTTACGGCGTGAAAGCGGAACAAACAAACAAACTCACTTTCCGATTTATAATATTAGTAAGGATAATTTGAAATTATAATACTTCTAAGCAAATAAAATTCTTTGATAATGCGATATCTTCTCTTCTTCTGTGTCGTTTAGCTCTTGGCAGAGCGGTCGTGGTCACGTTGAGGCGGCCGTATTTGTGTTGGAGGCCGATACAGCTTTCCTCACGATCTCCCGCCATCTCTCTCTGTTTGTGGATTGTCTGGCGCAGTCTGACACTGGGTTTCCCGTTACCGATTTGACTTGATCAGTCCAGCGTTTAGGTGATCTGCCTTGTGATCTGGTTCCCTCTACTTTCCCCTGAACGACCAGCCGTGCTATGGAGTTGTTATCACGACGGGAGACATGGCCAAAGTACTGCAGTATGCGCGTCTGTACCTACTATGGTTGATAGACGCTTCGTGATGCCGAGTTCTCGGAGTATGGATACGTTGGTGCGGACCTCAGTCCACGATACACCAAGCATCTTCCTCCAGCACCACATCCTTAGAGATCTTCCCCTTTTCCAATTCACGTACTGTCCACGTCTCTGCCGCGTAGAGGAAAATTGGATATACCAGCGCCCGCATAGGTCTAATGCGATATAGCTAACTTATTTTCACCTCAATATAAAAATTGTCGCTTCGCTTCTTTTTTGAAATAATTGTAGATATTTTCTTACGTATAATATGTTCGTATAAGAATTAAGAAGGCTTTGTAAGGATATTTATCGTTTTTAAATAGGTAGTTCTTTTAGAAATTCACGACGGAGTTTTATATTTCTCAAATAGTTGTAAAATATTTCGTTCCGGACGTTTGGTAACCCTTGTCATGCCGGGGCTAGCGGTGGCAAGTGGCGATGTGCGCCCTCTATGATAACCCCACCTCTTGTTGTTTGTGTGAGCTGAGCTGCCAGTGTCCGTTCATTGATAATAATGTCTTTATTTAATTAGCCGCGAGATAACAAATTTTCGTACCTAATTTTAATCTAGGACTTCTCATTCAGTAAATGAGATGAGCAGTGGCATGTATGTAATAAGTAGTAGGTGTTGAGTCACTGATTACACTGGCCGACTTGCTTCATTGCTTAGTGGTATTAACGAAATGTAGACATTGTGCTTGGTATCGCAAATATTTGTGATTTTATGTTTAGTCCGATAATTAAGGCTAAGGAATCACGACGCGATCTTCTCCTGCGCCCGCCATGGTGGCGGAATGGGGGCGGAATTTCCAAAACTTACGAGATCGCAGTTTTTGAGTTACCTGGAAAAACTTCCGGAAGTTTTGCAGAGGTGCAAATTATGCCACTGTACAATGTTTTTTCTCTATTACTATTTATGTTATGAGTCCCATATAATAAGGGGTGAGCCTATTGCCATATACCGGGCACATTTCCAGACTCCGTGCTATTACTGAGATTTATTTAAAAACCCTGTAATACTTTGCTTGGACTGGGAATCGAACCCGAGACCCCTTGCCCGGCAGTCGCATTTGCGACTACTCGGCCAACGAGGCATTCAGAGCAGGAACTACATTAAACTACTCACAATTTTCTCCAATATATATCTGGACGGGTTTTTTGTAGTACTAGCTTCTGCCAACGGCTTCGCCCACGTTCCCAGGGGTAAAACTCCTAGCTGCCGCGCTAGATAGTGCGTGCGTGCCGGGAAAACCTCCGGCGCGATCTCATGGCGGAATTGCAGCTGCGAATGTCGCAACCGAGGGCTAGACTCGCTGCCATTGCAGCGGTAAGTACCCTCTTTGAGGAGTAGCTTAGGAGACGTGCCAGCGTCCTCACCTACCGCCTGACCCAGGTCCTCACTGGACACGGGAGCTTCGGGAGGTACCTGTGTCTGATGAGGCAGGAGGAAATGCCCGGGTGTCATCACTGCAAGGATCGCCCTGAGGACACGGTGGAACACACGGTGGGGGCATGTCCTGCGTGGGCTGAGCACCGCCGTGGCCTCAGTGATGTAATCGGCGACAGCGACCTCTCGCGTCCGGCTCTAGTCCGGGTCATGATTCGGAACGAGGAGGACTGAAATGCTGTCTCCTCCTTTTGCAAAACAGTCATGCTAGCTAAGAAAGAGGTGGGGCGCGTGAGGCAGCGAAGCGCTGCCTACTCATAACCCAGCCGTCGCGTAGGACACTCCTGGTGTCGGGGATTGCGGTCACCGTAAGCATCATGTTCCGCGCGCTTCAAAAATCCATCAGACCACCACGGACGGATGGGGCCCAACAGCGCTGATGCCGATCGATACGGAGCCGCGAAGGACTTAACGGGTTGCCGGGGCTCCGACTGGAAGTGCAAGAGTAGGAACGGGGTGGTTTTTAGTCAGTAAGAGTCTGACACTAAGGCGGGAAAAAATCATTCGATGATTTGCTCCCCTTATAAAAAGATCTTAATCTACCTCTGTTTCAAATTTCATTCTGGTCCCTTCAGCCGTTTTGATGTGACAGAGTATAAACATATACACAAATGCACATATTTTTACATTTATAATATCGGTTCAAGCTAATTTCGACCATCGGGCCTACAGCGTACGGCGTAAAGTCTTATATTTGCGTTTGGTACTGTAACCGTGTCTAGGGTTTGAGCCGTACAATTTAGTTTGTTTTTTTCGTATATACACTTTTTCAGAATAAAAGGTATCCAGAATTGTGCGGATTGTGTCTCGTATATTAAAGTATAATCGTACGAAGTTTCATCGTAACCGGACCAGTAGTTTCTGCCTGATGCGTGACCATACAGACAGACAGACAGACAATTTTTTTTAATCACATTTATGCGTTCGGTGTTTATCTAGTAACATTATTTATAATTTTTTTTATATTTTCAACGTACAGAATTTACATTTCTACAGTTTTATGTGTATGTATAGATAAGTAGTTTTGGCGCCAGAGCACCGCGAAATAAATTTTTATAAACATTTGGGAATAATTATAAAAAAAATATTTTCCACACCATTAGTAGTAGTCTTTTATAGGTGTAATGCTCATGTGATTGTGGTACATACTTTAGGAACTTGGACTTGAACACAACCTCCGGCTCGTGACTGTTTCTGATGAACAGTACAAAGGAGATTTTCTTCGGCATCCATCGAGGTGTCGTAATCGTTATTTTTTAACGAAAATGCTTGTAATGAATCTGCAGAAGTGCATCGCAAATAAACTGGGACAAATTTTGATCGGTGACTTCTCGATTGGTACCCAAGGGTCCAATGAAATCGATAAATAAGTGATTTATCACCATATCGGAACATTACAAGCGTTGTAGTCCAGATAACTTTGGGAACCACTTAGAATGTACCGTTCAGCTGTACGAATGTATTCTCTGTTGGATATTCTTTTAAATAAATCAACGGTGTAAACGGAACGCTCCCGAAAACTGTCTCAAAAATATTTTAAACAATTTTAATCGTTTTAGTTTACGTGTTATTCACTCAACATCAGCCTTGAGCGGTTGATTAAAACTATTATTACATAGAAGAAACATTTATTTCCTTACTTTTATGAAAATGTAACTTGTTTTTGACAACCACCTGTCGGCGTTTTTCGGGAGCGTTTCGTTTACAGCCTCTATGTACGTATGCGCAGAGAGCAGCGCGGTGTCGTGCGAGGCGCGTCAGTTCCGGTGCGCGGACGGGCTGCGCTGCGTGCCGGCGGCGTGGCGCTGCGACGGCCGCGCGCACTGCGCCGACGGCTCCGACGAGCTGCACTGCTCCAGTCCCAACCGTGCGTCACACACACTTCACTCCGTCCATGACGCATTGTTCTAAACTTGCACTTGTACAGGGTTTTCGGCCCATGGACCGACACTACTTTTTCAGGGATTTGGGAGGCCATTAGCTACCTTTTACCCGAAAACCTTTCATCCTAAGTGTGACGGTTGTTGTCACCATTTGTTGCAAACAAAGGTGTATTTAGATTTACATTTAATATAATATTTATTATACACTTTGGGGTATACAACAGATTACTAAACTCACAAACAAAAAAGTAATTTTGAGTTAAAGGAACCATTTTGGGAAAAAAAATCATTTCATAAAAAAATCATATTATGTGAACCAAATCTCTGAAAAAAATCTCGCCGACTCTCCGATATATCAAGGAGAGTAATATTTTCATTTAAGTACTTCTTTTATTTTGCACATCATACTTCAAATATCCCGAAACTAGACGAATTCTTTTTACTTCTTTCTCCACCATTTTATTTGAAATCGGTTAGAACAGATACCCGTCGGACATGTCATCCGCGTCCGTCTCCGTTATAAGGTTCTTCTGTATGGCAATGCAGTAGTAGTAACAGATAGATGTAAGAAGCAGTGAGACGTGTATGTGTGTGTGTAGCGTCTAGCGCGGCGTGTCGGGGCGACGAGTTCCGCTGCGCCGTCAGCAACTTCTGCCTGGCGCCCAGCTGGCGCTGCGACGGCGAGCCCGACTGCGGCGCGCACGACGCTTCCGACGAGGACCCCTACATGTGTACGTACTGTATGGGATGCACTGTGTGGCTCACCGCTCATTGCTCAACTCTGGCCGTGTGTGTGGCAGGTCAGAAAGACTTCAAGTGTCCCGGCAACAGCGCGCGCTGCGAGACGCCGGTAGACGGCCAGTTCACGTGCGTGCCCATCCAACATTTCTGCGACGGCGAGCGCCACTGCCCCGACGCCAGCGACGAGTGGGATATTTGCGACAATTGTATGTAGCCCGGTGTACGCCTGCTATCTCTGGTGATCTGTAACCGTAATTGTTGCATTACTCCATTCAAATCACAAGTAAATAACAAGGTCCCTATTTTTTGCCCATAATGTAAAAAGTCCTCATCCCCAGAGTAAAATATCACAAAAACGCATATTAAACGTGCGAGATCGGGAAGTTGTGTCACGGGCAGGAATGTGTCCGTGGTGGTAAAGACATTACGTTGTGCGCAGTCACGGCGGCGCAGTGCGCGGCGCTGCAGTGCGAGGTGGGCTGCCGACCCACGCACGCCGGGCCGGCCTGCTACTGCGGCGCCGGGTACGAGGCGGGCGCCGGCGGCCGCTGCCACGGTGAGTGCGCGGCGGATGGCGCGGAGCGGGGCGCGGCGCGGCACTGTACGAGGCTTGTGTTGCAGACACGGACGAGTGCGCGCGCGACGACGCGTGCGCGCAGCTCTGCCGCAACACGGTCGGCTCGTACGCCTGCAGCTGCGCGGCCGGGTACCGGCTGCACGACGACGGCCGCGACTGCGTGCCCATCAACGGTGAGTGCCGCGACGGCCGCTGCCCGAGCGCGGAGCGAGTGACGAGGCCAGCGTCCTGTACAGAGCCGGAGGGCGAGCCGCTGTCGCTGGTGCTGGTGACGGCGGGCGACGTGCGGCGCGTGTGGCCGGGCGACGAGGCGCGCGAGGCGCCGCAGTGGCCGCGCACGCGCACGCGCCTGCCCGCGCTCAACGTGCGCGCCATCGACATCCTTTATTCCAACCGGTGCGTGCTCTGCGTGTGATTCAAATTTAAAAAGTATTATATTTGAACAGTATCGGCCGAAAGTCCTTTGGAGCCTATTACTTGAAATAATACAAGTACCTCAGAGCAAGACAATTTATTTACGTCAAAGCAGACAACCTAATGTTTTGCCGGTAACGAAACCATAGCTTGAATTTAAATCGGCCAACGCCATCTATCGAGCTATGGGACAACACAATAAATAGTAGTATGGCGTTGGCCGAGTGCATCTTTTAAACAGATTATTTCTACACTGAACATTCCGCCCACCAAAAGGAATATATTCCTTTTCGTACCGCCCACCATGCATAAACTTAACAACTAGGAGAACAGTGGACTGTATAACAATTATATTACTATATTACGAATAATACATCGAGATAGATCTAGTGGACGGCTTCTTTTAGCAGACATTGGCGCGGACAGTTATGGTTTCAATCAAAATAAATAGATATAAGTACAAAAACATTAATCTGGGTGACGAAATTCTTGATACCGGCAAAAATATCAGGTTGACAAAATTCTGACAAAAACAATATAACTAAACTACTAACTAAACATTGTAATCAATACATGACAGTGCACAAGAGTAAGAGACATTGTTATTTCAACAGTGCAGTATAAGAAAATAACATAATAAAACCTTATCTAAAAACATACGCAACTTAAACAATTAAATCTACAAGATTTTGTGCCTTATTCAGTAACAGGAAGAAAACACAATTTTGAAATTGGACGTTTAATCATAGAGCCCTTACAACGAACAGTGACAACTCGCGTCAAGTTATCTCTACCCGGATGCAGCTCAACAATTCTGCCATACAACCATTTAGCTGGAGGTAAGATATCTTCTTTTATTAAAACTACATCACCTATTTTACAGTCAGGTTTACGAACATTCCACTTATGCCTTTGAAAAAAGTTTGTTAAATACTCCTGTTTCCATCTACGCCAAAAGTGCTGCACCATACGCTGTACTAATTGCCATCTGCGTAAAGTGCTAACTGTGACACTTTCATAGTTGTAGTCAGGAACCATTACCAATGGATGACCCACCAAGAAATGACCCGGAGTCAGAGGCACAGGATCCTCTGGATCACTACTACCCTGAGACAGGGGCCTAGAGTTTAGGCATGCCTCGATTTGGGAAAGTACTGTGGACAGTTCTTCGAACGTCAAAGTGGAGTCACCTATCACACGCTTCAAGTGGTGTTTTACACTTTTCACCCCTGCTTCCCACAACCCACCAAAATTTGGAGCGTGAGGAGGGATAAAATGCCATTCTGTTTGAGAGTTTGCAAGAGCAGCTGCAATGTCTTTGTACATCGAACTCTGTTGATTGAAAAGCATCTGCAACTCTTTAGCAGCACCCACAAAATTTGTACCATTGTCGCTCCAGATATGACGACAGTGACCGCGCCTAGAAACGAACCGTTTGAACGCTGCCAGGAAACCCTCAGTCGTCAAATCTGAAACAACCTCTATGTGTACTGCGCGCGTAGCCATACATACGAACAAACAGATGTACCCCTTATACGACCACTGTCCCCGACCTTTGGAGACTCTAATGTGAATAGGGCCTGCATAATCGACACCGGAGTTCAGAAACGGCTTACTGGGAGTCACTCTGCAAACCGGAAGTTCTCCCATAAGCTGTTGATTCGTGGTCGCCGAGTATCGAATACAGCGAACACAACGACGTATATAAGCTCGTACAATATTTTTAACCCGACTGATCCAGTACTTGATGCGCATAAAATTAAGTACCAGTTGCTGTCCTCCATGAAAGGTCCTTTCATGAGCGTCGGCTACAATTAACTTAGCCAAACTTGAATCATGAGGAATAACAACTGGGTGCTTTGTATCATCAAGTAATGGTGAATACCGTAGCCTTCCTCCAACTCGCAATATCCCACATTGGTCGATAAATACATTCAACTTATATAAAGAACTCGACCTTTCCAATGGACTCTTATTTTTCAGGGCTGTCAATTCAGCCTGAAACCATTGCTGTTGGCTTTGTTTGATACATACATTCAACGCTTTGTGAATTTCGGAAGCTGACAGGTATTTTGCAACCTTAATATTCGCTTTACGAAGTTTTAATGATTGCAAAAATCTTTTACAATACGCAACAACTCTCACCAAACGTGAAAGTGATGAATACTTAGATCCCCAAATGACTTCAAAATCAGGCACTACGCTGGCAGTGTGAACATTAACTTGCTTTAACTCCTCATTAGTATGAATGGCACTAGGCCGGGTGAAGTCTATCTGAGCATTCCTTAACCAACCAGGTCCATGTTTCCAAAGATCATCACCAAGGAGAAATGCTGAAGACACTCCCCGGGAAGCTATATCTGCTGGATTTTCTTTAGATTTAACATAAGCCCACTGTGAATTGTCTAGCAAACCAAGAATCTCAGAAGTACGATTAGCCACGTAAGTTTTCCATCGACTTGGATGATCATTTAACCAGGCCAAAACAACTGATGAATCCGTCCAAGCATGTATATTTGCCTTAGGAATGTTCATTACTTGAGCTACATCAATCAATAATTTTGCTACTAAAACAGAACCGCACAACTCCAGCCGTGGAATGGATATTTGCTTGATGGGAGCTACCTTTGTCTTTGCGGTTATGAGGTGCGAGTGTATTTGCCCATTAGCATCGACAATGCGACAATACACCACAGCCGCATAAGCTATATTTGACGCATCGAAAGCCATGTAACTCCATTGTAATATCTTTTTCGCTTTTATGTATCCATCTAGGAATGTGAAAGTTTACCAGTTTCTTTAACTCTGCTCTATAATATGTCCATTCTTGTAAGAGATTTGGTGGCAGTTCATCATCCCAGCCGATTCCACTAATCCATAGCTTTTGTATGAAACCTTCGAGGTTATAATGCACGGTGCTATCCAACCCAACGGATCATAAAGCTTTGATATCTCTGATATAACCGTCCTTTTTGTTTCAGGTGCAGCAGGAGGTGACATCTTCACAGAATAATCAAATTCATCAGTGTTCCGGTTCCAGGTAAGTCCTAAAATCTTAGTTATACTATCCATTTTTATTTCAAGGTCTCTACCAGAAGTTTCCTTCAACGTTTCCAAAATGGATGGTCTATTGCTTGTCCACTTTTGCAATTGGAACCCCGCTTTCTCTAATAGACAATTCATTTCATCATAAATTAGTTTTACTTCTGTTTCAGATTGACACCCAGTCATCAGATCGTCCATATAGAAGTCTGACTTCACCCTTTCAGCAGCCATTGGATACCTCTCGCCTTCATCGCACGCAACTTGCTGCAACGACTTTACAGCTAAGTAAGGAGCGCATGACGTACCAAAGGTGACAGTCAGAAGTCGGTAATCCTCGATCTCTTTGTTTGGATTCTCTCTCCAAACAATTCTTTGATAATCTGTATCAGGTCGAGCGACCTTGATTTGGCGATACATTTTGACGATATCGGCAGCCAGACAGATCGGATGTTGACGCCATCTCATGACAATATGTCGCAAATCTGCCTGAAGAGTGGGTCCTACCATTAAGGTGTCATTTAAGGAAACCCCGTTCGTTCCCTTACATGACGCGTCATAAACCACTCTTACCTTAGTGGTTAATTTATCCTGTCTAACCACTGCGTGATGAGGCAAATAAACAGCATCATTTTTATTTATTTCAGCCTTATCAACGATTTTCTCCATATGACCGAGCAATAAATATTCTTTTATTACATCAGCATACTGTTGTTTTAATTCATCATCCCTACCCAGTTTCCTTTCTAAACCTAGCAATCTTTTTACAGCTATATTTTTAGAATTACCGTATTTACAAAGTGGATCTTCGGAACGAAAAGGTAATTTTACGACATATCTCCCATTGACATCTCTAACTGTCGATTGTGCGTAAAACTCTTCGCAGGCCTGTTCTTCAGGCGTGAGAAGCTTTTTCGTTATAGCAGGTTCGGAATCCAACTCCCATAAACGTTTTAACATATCATTCTCTTCTATTTGAGTGTACATCGTGATTATAGTATTATGAGAATTTAGAGAGCTATCTGCCTTACTGACATAGCCTGACACAATCCAACCTAAATGCGTGTCTTGTGCGACCGGAGAGCCTGTAGGACTCTTGATCAGACCTTCCTTTAAAATACGGCAGTATACTTCCCCCCCTAATAAAATATCAATTTTATTAGAACGACTGAAATTTGGGTCGGCTAGACGTATGCTGTGAATTTCTGGCCAATTGTCAAGGTTGACATTCTTATCTGGCATAACCGATGTCAGTGAACGTAGTACATGCGCAGTTACGTTTATGGTATAAGAGGAATCATGCAACGATTGAATATCAATATTCACTACATGTTTAGAAACGATCTTGCTATGCTCACCTCCTATACCTGCAATAGTAGTCTTTGAGACACTCTCCTTAAACGAAGTAATTGCGCAGCTGACTCAGTTATAAAGGATGCTTGTGATCCTTGATCCAACAAAGCTCTCAAAACCTGAGAGGACCCATTTTGTGATTCGGCTTTAACCAAAGCCGTGGCTAACAAGACCTGACCCTGCGTTTGTTCATTCACAAAATGAGATGCTATACTTACCTTGACATCATGGACTGGCTCTGAAGTACATCCAAGTTCAGGGAGAATAGGTTCCCCTGACGCAGTAACCCCAATGGCTCCACTATGGTTCTTCGGATGTAGCAGCGTATGGTGTTTACGCTGACAAATACGGCATTTCGAAAGAACACGGCAGTATTTGGAAGTATGATTACTTCCCAAACAATTAAAACAGGCACCCAAAGATTGTGTTACGGCACGACGTCCGTCCACATCTAGTTGGCAAAACTTCTTACAATTTAAGAGTTTGTGACTCTCCGAACAGTGTGGACATAACATATTAGTCGTACCGTGCATGACCTTAGTGTGAGATGTAGGATGATGATCGAGTTTTAATTTATTTTTAGGCTCAACGCATTCGAGAGCACGAAAACGTGTTTCCAAAAACTCGCAAAACTGTTTAAAGGAAGGTAGATCGTCGGATGATTTAGTGACATGCAGTTCCCACTGCTTCCTCGATTCTACGTCCAACTTCAAGCTTGCAACATAAATAATAATTACATCCCATGAACTAACATCGATCCCAATATTAGTAAGTTCGTGCAAACAGTCACTGGTCACATCTAGTAAATCTTTTAGTGCCTTTGATGATTCATTTCCAATATTACGTTGGCCAAATAATCTATTTAAAATATATGTGGATACAAATCTCTTGTTATTATACCTATGTTCTAACATTTCCCAGCATTTTTTATAGTTTAAATCAGTTATAGGTACATGTTTTATAAGCTGCTCCGCTTCACCTGACAGTTGAGTTTTTAAATAATGGAGACGTTGGACATCATCAAGTTTTTTATTGTTGTGTACTAATGACACGAACAAATCACGGAATGACGACCACTCTGTATATTTTCCGCTAAAAGTAGGTAAAACTATTTTTGGCAATCTTACCACACTGCTGTCAGATGAACCATCGCAACCTTCCTTCCTTGAGCTGTGAACTTTTAATTGGGACAAAACATTTTTTAATTCTACCTTGTACATTAAATAACACTCATAAACCGTCTCATAGATATCTTCCTGGAAAAAGTCCTGTAATTCTTCACTTTCGCAATCACCTACGATGACTTCATATTTCGCAGAAAAATTCTTGAATTGGGTCTCTAACATCTCTAAACGTGCATCGACATAATTGTAGTTTATCCGATCTCTCGGGGACTTCTTGTAATTTATCCAGCCCTTTTCAATTTGTAATTTGATATCTTTCAGCTTTCTTAGTTCTTTCTCCATGTTGTTTGTATTCATGAAAATATTCTAAGTCCAGTGAAAGATAGATGAAAATTCTCTAAGTGTCGCTGACAGTTGACAATTGACAAATTTTCCAAGTCCAAACTATAGAGAATTTTTCTAAGTGTTTAATACTTTGTAGATCGCTTCGAAATCGGGCATAGATTCGACGTCTGGTCGTTTTTCTCGAAACTATTCTAAGTCCCTGATCGAATGCACGCGAATTTTTCTAAGTCCCTAGTTTTAATGATTTGAATGTACTCACAGTTCTTTGTCCACAATTATGCACTTCACTTCACTACTACGAAGTTCAACGATGATTCCCGATGTATGTCCTCGGCAGCTGAGCACGTAGTCTTCCACATGTGGTATTGTTAACCGACAACTATCACCATCTCGTATCAATTAGCACAACTATATTTAATTGTATGTGTTCTTCCATAAACACCCTTCGGCTCGACTGGACCATGAACAGTTCCGGTCGAAAGTCCTTTGGAGCCTATTACTTGAAATAATACGAAGTACCTCAGAGCAAGACAATTTATTTACGTCAAAGCAGACAACCTAATGTTTTGCCGGTAACGAAACCATAGCTTGAATTTAAATCGGCCAACGCCATCTATCGAGCTATGGGACAACACAATAAATAGTAGTATGGCGTTGGCCGAGTGCATCTTTTAAACAGATTATTTCTACACTGAACAATATTAAAAGATTTTAATACGCTTATATTTTACTACCTGTTTCCCGCGACTTTATTCGCGTATAATAATGACTTCTGGCAAATGTTGGATTTTTTATTACTGTTCTCCAAGGTTAATTCCAATGCTGTGTAACAAATCACATCAGAATTCATTTGTTATTTAGTGTGAAATGTCGTTATTTTCCTGATTTAAAAAAATAAACAATTCCACGGGGATTTTAAAATTTAGTATTTAGTCACATTATATACCTTAATGTTATATCGTGATAGTAAAAAAATAAATTGTCAATGATCCATTGGCATAAAACTCACTTGTCAAAAATATGTCAGATATCCTTAGATTATATAATGTCTAGATGGAGTGTCAGTTCACGGAAGGCGTCACAAATGTGCAGTGAACTGTTCACTGCAATACACTTTGTTGTCAAGTAGTACCAATCGTGTCACCTAGGCGTCACTACGTGCATGCACGCTACAAAATGAAGTAAACAAAAAAAAATACACATTAAAATATTATAAATGACGGTTAAAATTACTAAACAGAACAATTATCCATCGTTAAGTAACGAATTGCCACCATGTTTTATCAGTGTTGCCAATTTATTTTTCAATATATCTCGAAGAGTCTCATAAAGGGGAAAAATTAACAAAAAAATCTAACTTATAGTCCATCTGTTTAGGTAATTAACTAACGGTAAACAAAGAAAACCACGTGACACAGAGATACTTAACCTACTATTACTTCAAATATTTCTCGTGTTTTAATTTTAACTAAATTCACTTTAAAGTCGTTCATTTGTCATACACACACATACAAGTACAAATGCCTAAATCGTACAAGAGCCTAGCCTATGGGTCTATTTCATTATCATGTTTAAATAGAAACTATTCTGAATCTGATGTACGGATATGTGTCTTTGGGCCAAGTTTCTTCAATATATTTGAACACATTAATTACAAACGATGAATAACCTAAACTTAAATAACTTAATAACAAAAACAAAACAAAGAAACAAGATAAATTCAACAAAATAGAACGCGAGCGCAAACGACGAGAGAGCTGTCAATGGCGCCTGATTAACCGACTAAACGTAATACACGCTACTTTCATTGTCGCGCTACATCTTCGTTGTACTCTTTAATTTGACAACATTATTTTGCTTCGTTCTTAAAGAAAGGTTTTGGATACCTGGGATTTTAGGCTCTTTATGGTGTCTATTGTAATGAAATATTATATTATTTAATAAATGTTATTAAATTAATATCCTCAAGCAGATATATATAATATTTACAAGATTTGAAAAGGAACAGAAACATAACATTTAACCCCTGGTATGCCGGAACGTAGGTATACGCGAGACACAATGTGTTTTCTATTGTGTCTCACATGCCGGCAGATAAGAGGTTAATAGAGAAAACTGTCGTAAAAAGGGAAACAATTTTATTTTCTTATGAAGTATTTTGAATCATGGAAATGTCAACTATAAAGAACTCTTTTTATGGTTTGTTTACAAATAGTTAACTACCTAAACAGACGGAGTATAGGTACTTGTAAATTAAAAATAAAATGATAATTATTTATTGAACTAACACTTACCTGCCCTTCAATGTACTATTTATTGTAACTGATTAAAAAAATTAGGTTCGTTTCGATTTTCGACAGTTATTTTGAAATGATTAAATCGATTTAGTTATATTTTTGATGGAACGAGTGCAACTGCAATAATATTTTACAAAATGGTTTTATAGAAATAATGTTAAAAATGTCTTATATGAATATTTAAATATTCTTTTCATACGAAAAATAAATTAACTTTTGGACAAAACACAACATAGCTACTGGTAACCGTTGAGGAATTCCCTCAACTACCGTACTACTTCATTATCAGACCCTTATTAACAATTACACCGCACCTAGGTGTAAAGTCCTCATCAATACAAATTAATCAAACCCAAACACACGTTAGCTACTGTTAACCGTTGAGGAGTTCCCTCGATTGGCTCTCGGCTCCATCATCAGATCGACTCCAGACCTTTATCAGATAGTAGTGGTTTTTAATACTTAATGAAAAAATTAACAAATGCACTAGTCACCCCTATAATTTTTAAAAGTTCCCCTCGGTTTCCCTGGTCTTCCATCATCAGAGCCTGATTTCCTTATCATGGGACCATTCTGGGACTATCTCTTTCCAATAAAAAAAAAGAATTATCGAAATACGATTCATAACGGAGATATCGGCGAACAAACATACAAAAAAAGCATACATATATACGGTCGAAATGAGAACCTCCTCCTTTTTTTGAAGTCGGTTAAAAAACACAAACAAAACATAACTGATGAACTATTACAAAAACCAAACTACGAAAGCGCATACGAACTCATAGTACATTATCAAAACATCGCGCCATGTAATTCTAGAAGAGGCATTTCTCGTCAAAAGTACGCACTATTCGCAATGCACGTGTCGTGTTTGTACACGCATGGTACCGAAGGGTAGCAAGTAAGTAGAGCGGCGCGTGTACAGGAGCGTGTGCTACGTGCACCACAACCTGAGCGCGGCCGACATCGTGTGCGCCGACGCGGACGACCTGGCGCGCCGCCGCGTGCTGCCGCGGCCCGCGCTGTTCCCCGACGTGGCCGGCGTCAGCCACCTGGCCGCCGACTGGGTGGCCGGCAACTGGTACCTGGTGGACGGCGCGCGCGAGGCGCTGTACGCCTGCACGCGCGACCTGCGCCACTGCCGCCTGCTGGTGGAGGGCGCGCTGGGCAAGGTGCACGGCTTCGCGCTCGACCCCGCCGCCGGCCTCATGTTCTGGACGGTGTGGGGCGCCGCGCCCCCGGCCGTGGAGCGCGCCTCGCTGGCGGGCGCGGAGCGCGCCCCCGTGGCGGCGCTGAAGCTGGTGTACCCGTCGGCGCTGACGCTGGAGCCGGCGGCGCGCACGCTGTACTGGGCGGACGCCTACCTCGACTGCGTGGAGCGCGCCGACTACAGCGGAGCCCACCGCCGCACGCTGCGCCGCGGATACGCTGTCAGTACTTGTCCACATTACCAAATCACTATAAAAAGGCGTTTTAACAATCACGGCTCATTTGTACCAAGTGCTTGTTTTTTCTTAATTCAAGACAAACAGTCTCTTACAAATAAATGATTACAATACAGTTTGATACAAACACACACACACACCTGAGGTTCCATAACACCATGAATTACAAAAAAACACTGTTTTAAGTTGTTTTAGTTGCTTGTACAATCAAAAACAGAAAATGGAACAGTTTTTGGTAGAAAATTTAATTCTAAGTAGATACATACATTTACTAACAACGTGACCCCGATATAATTCCCTTCCTAGCGCTCAGTATATTTCTTGTAGATTCTTCATTTATACCTCTACATATTAAAACTGGTGTTAAAATGTTTAGTTCCTGTGAAAATATAAGTGCCAACACTATGGGAGGGTACTGACAATAATGTTTGCAAGCGGGAGTTATGTCGGGGTACCCTTATGTTTAGTTCGCACTACGTTTGTATTTTAGTCGAGTATTTAGTAGCCTTCTCTCGCTTCTGCCCCAAAATCGAAAGGAGAGAGAACTGTTACAAACTCGCTACTCCACTGAAATACTAGCACAGGGCTTTAGATATACCCTTTCTAATACAGGGCGACCAGAGAGCGATGACGATACAATGTAATCCTTACTAATATTATAAATCGGAAAGTGAGTTTGTTTGTTTGTTCCGCTTTCACGCCGTAACTACTAAACCGATTGCTTTGAATTTTTGCAGACGTAAAGTTAGAAGTCCGGATTAAATAGTAGTTTATGCTTATAAATATAAATATACTTTTTATTCCGGAAAAAATGTGATATTCCCGAGGGAAAACAAAAGGTTGGTATAGATGGCGCTGTGTGTATTGATTGTTATTACGTCACAGGCTACTTTTTTCCTTTTGTGACGCGAGCGAAGCCGCGGGTAAAAGCTAGTAATAAATAATAGACGTATGTTAAGTGAAACAAATAAAGTTGGCTAGAGGGCGGGAGTGTGCGGTGTGTGCAGAGTCAGGAGCTGCTGCACATCGCGGCGCTGGGCGGCGTGCTGTACCTGCCCAGCTGGAGGAACTCCAGCCTCCTGCTGGCGGCCCGCGGGCGCGCGCGCAGCCTGCCGCTGGACGCGCGCCCCACCGCCGCGCTGGCCTTCCACCGCGCGCGCCAGCCGCGCAGCGCGCACCCGTGCGCCGCGCGCAACGGGGGCTGCGCGCACCTGTGCATCACGGCCTACGACGGCGGCGCGGCGCGCGCGCACTGCCTGTGTCGCCACGGCTGGCGCCTGGCCGGCCGCGGCGCCTGCGAGCGCGCGCACGAGGACGCCTACCTGGTGCTGGCGCGCGGCGCGCCCCCGCTGGTGCAGGCGCTGGCGCTGCGCCCGCGCGGCTGGGAGGCGGCGGCGCCGGCCACGGACGCGGCGCGGCCCACGGCGGCGGACGTGGACACGCGCGACCAGTACCTGTACTACTGCGACGTGCACCGCTACGAGATCGTGCGCCAGCGCCTGGACGGCAGCGGCCGCGAGGTGTTCGCCGGCCGCGACGTCGACAACTGCGAGGGACTCGCCGTCGATTGGATGGGTGAGCGCGGCCCGGCTCCCTCATACTCCTATAAACACGGCCGACGATTATTGTTTCTCAGAATAGATTTAATTAACATTTAGCTCTATGCCCATGTTACAAACAAGTCGTACACACATTTGTAGGGCGCAACCTGTACTGGACGGACGACGCGCTGGGCACGGTGAGCGTGGCGCGGCTGGACGCGCCCGACGTGCGGCGCGTGCTGGTGCGCGAGCGCGACTACCAGCACTACCACCCGCGCGCCATCGTGCTGCACCCCGCCAACGGGTATGTAGCACTCGCTGGCTTGTGTTGCAGCACCATGTTCTGGTCGGTGTGGGCGGGCGGGGCGGGCCGCGGGCACTCACTGGCTTGTGTTGCAGCACCATGTTCTGGTCGGTGTGGGCGGGCGGGGCGGGCCGCGGGCACTCACTGGCTTGTGTTGCAGCACCATGTTCTGGTCGGTGTGGGCGGGCGGGGCGGGCCGCGGGCACTCACTGGCTTGTGTTGCAGCACCATTTCTGGTCGGTGTGGGCGGGCGGGGCGGGCCGCGGGCACTCACTGGCTTGTGTTGCAGCGCCATGTTCTGGTCGGTGTGGGCGGGCGGGGCGGGCCGCGGGCACTCACTGGCTTGTGTTGCAGCACCATGTTCTGGTCGGTGTGGGCGGGCGGGGCGGGCCGCGGGCACTCACTGGCTTGTGTTGCAGCACCATGTTCTGGTCGGTGTGGGCGGGCGGGGCGGGCCGCGGGCACTCACTGGCTTGTGTTGCAGCACCATGTTCTGGTCGGTGTGGGCGGGCGCGGGCGGGGGCGCGGCGCGGCTGGAGACGGCGCACATGGACGGGGGCGCGCGCCGCACGCTGCTGGCGGACGGCCTGCACTGGCCCGCCGGGCTCGCGCTCTCCGACGACGGCTACCTGTACTGGTCAGTACTCTTCCTGTTCTATTCGAAAGCTAGTTCGTTCTATTCACAGAAAGAAGCCGTGCTCTAATGTTGCGTGTTGTGTACAGGTGTGACACGTACCTCAACAGAGTGGAGCGCCTGGAGCTGCGCTCGGGCCGCCGGCAGCTGGTCACTGCCGACGCCATCAAACCGTACGGTCTGGCGCTATACGAAGGTCGGTAGATAGCCCGCCATTCTATTTGGTTACTATACGAGGTATAGGTGGGTGGGCCGGTCCAGTGCAGTGATGTATGTCGGGCAGGCGCCGTGATCTGGAGCGAGCACGGCACGGGCGCGGTGCGGCGGCGCGACGCGGACGGCAACGTGACGGAGCTGTACCGGCTGCCGCCGCCGCTGTACGGGCTGCGCCTGGTGGGCGAGCTGGCGCGCGGCGGCCGCAACGCGTGCTCGCGCGGCGGGGGCTGCGCCGAGCTGTGCCTGGCCACGCCGGCGGGCCGCGAGTGCGCCTGCGCGGAGGGCCGCGAGCCCGCCCCGCTGGCGCCGCTCAGCTGCCGCGCGGCGCCGGCGGCGCGCGCCCCGCCGCCCTGCGCGCCCGGCACCTTCGCCTGCCGCAACGGGTGAGGCCATACGTTTCATGATGATACACTCGATGTCGCTTAGTACAGTTTATCTTGTTTTCCTTCTAGAGAAATATAGGGTTACACCCTATATTTATAAATATAGGGGAACGCAAAAATAGTAGTGTCATTAGTCAAATATTTTACTGTAACAAAGATATTAATTGTTAACCGAACACTGTAGTTATGTTGGTACTATATTATTTAATTGCTGGCTAAATAACGACGTGTAGGTACTTTAGATGTTACGAGTTTGAAACAGATGTAAAACAATTTATACAAGTGGTAACTGTCGTAAAATAATTTAATCTACGAAAGAATTTTACGACACAGTAAATATTACAAAAGGGTATATTTACCCCTTTTTTTAAATTACTTTAAAACGTTGACTGCCAAGTAGCCGTAAAAAACTATTTTGTAATATATTTAATATTACATAATTCGTGAAATTTTGTACTTACCTAATATCAAATTGTTGTTTTGTCGATAGTGGCGTTGAATTGAATAGCGAATTGTTCGGTACTGTTATAGGAATCGTAATATACTAGTAAAGGGAATGGTCAATATTAAAGTTCAATACAAAATCGATATCATTAAACATGGCTATAGTTGGACACTTGTGTGATATAGGCGCTGCATCGAGGAGCAGTACGCGTGCGACGGCGACCTGGACTGCGCGGACGGCTCCGACGAGGACGCGGCGCCCAGCGGACCGTGCGGTCAGTGTCTGCTCGTGTATTACATTATATAATGTCTAGATGGAGTGTCAGTTCACGGAAAGCGGCACAAATGTGTGCACTTTGTTGTCAAGTAGTACCAATCGTGTCACCTAGGCGTCACTACGTGCATGCACGCTACAAAATAAAGTAAACAATAAAGTACACTGCAAAGATGGCCACATGCTCCATAAAATTTACTATTTTTTCTAATCGTAGCTACGTTTCAACATTTATTTTGAAATGATTGGATTGATTTAGTTATACATTACAAACTATGGTCTATACTAAATCACTATGTGATGGTATTTTTCCTACTGTTGAGGTGATAAGGTTGCAGTTTGCTTGTGTAGATTTTCCAAAATAGTTTTAATAAATCTTCTCCTAAAATCTGATGATGCATAACAAGAAAAGTTTCAGCTTGTTGAGTGGTTTCTTCTACTCTTCCGAACAAAATCCAGCCGAGGTTTGTTTTATGAGCACACGGTGACCCTGGCGGACCCTTGATTATTTGATCTTGTACAATTTGTGCATACACATCGACACCCAGAAGCAAATCAATAGAACCTGGCTGGTAGTAGCTTGGATCAGCCAGGACTAGTCCTTCTAGATGAGGCCAATTGTTAGTGTTGATAGTGCGGGATGGTAACTTAGTAGTCAACGGTTTCGATAGAACATATGTGCGGATTTCCATGTTGAAATCTTCACACCTTGATTCGATGCTGATTTGAACTACTTGCCTGAGTTCTTCTTTCTTTGATCCCACACCGACGACTGTACCCTTGATAGGATACCGCTTTGCCATGATTTGTTGTGCAGCTCGTTCACTTATGAAGCTCGCTTGTGAGCCTTGGTCTATTAAAGCACGTAATATCATTGTGTGATTGTTTTGACTTCTTACTCGTACGATTGCGGTCGCTAATAACGATGTGCTTTGTGTTGTTGAAACGTGTGATGTCATCATTGTTACGTCTTGTTCTTCACTCTTCTCCACGTTTGTATGTAGTGTCACTTCGGATTGTTTTGTTTCTCTCTTAGTATTGTCCGTTGTGTCACGTTGAACCTCCTTATTTTCATGTAGAAGTGAATGATGACGTCTTTTGCATATTCTACAACATGTTGGTATACGACAATACCTTACAGAGTGTCCAGGTGCAAGGCAATTGAAGCACAGGTTGTTCGTTTTGATGAACTCACATCTTTCCGTAGGTGATTGTTTTCCAAATTCTTTACAATGGCTAAGTGTATGACTTTCTTTGCATAGTTTACATTGCTTAGTGTTTTCAACATTAGTGGTTACATGAAATGTCTTCTCTCGCACTTGTACAGGACTCGACTTTTGTTTTGTTGGTTCTGTGAGTTCCAACGTTCTAAATCGGCTTTCCAAGAACTTGCGAAACATATCCAACGACGGTAGAGTGTCATAATCTTGACAATTGCTACTCACATGCTCTTCCCAGTCTTTGTGCGTTTCACAGTCTAGTTTTTGTACTACTACAAATATTATAAGAGGATCCCAGTTCTCAATATTCACCTTCAAAGTTTTGAGTTGATGTAAACATTCGAACGTTGTATCTAGCAAATTTTTGATAAGACTTGAACTGTTAACAGTCATTTTCTTTTGAGAAAAGAACCTTTTCATGACTGCATTTATGATAATTCGAATATTGCCATACCTTGCTTTTAAAATGTTCCACGCTTGCTCATAATTCGAATCCGTCACCTGTATGTGCTTTAATATCGAAGCGGCTTCACCAGAAAGGCTTGTTTTCAAATAATGCAACTTTTGTACATTATTTAATGACGCATTATTATGCACAAGTGTACAAAATAAATCATGGAATGATAACCACTCTTCATATTGTCCACTGTACGTAGGTAGTTGTATTTTTGGTAAAATTACTTTCATCGGTTGAGATTCGCTGGGTATTGGCAACGAAGCACTATCACTAACTGTCTGTGTCACTAAAAGTTCCTTCAAGTCAGTAATCAAGCTAATGTACATCTCCTCATGTTCATAATATTCTTCATTTGCTAAATACGGTATAAGGTTCCGTTTCTCCCGTTGTACGTTACGTATTATTTCGCTATGAGCTTGCTTATAGTCAATCCAGTAGTCTTCTACACATTTCAGACGAGCTTCGACGTAAGTGCGGGTTAATCTGGTCTTTGGGCTCTTCTTTAAATTGATCTGGGTCTTCTGTAAAGTACGCGCAATAATTTCCACAATGTTGCATGCTTTATCCACTTCTGTAGCCATTGTTGTTTCGTAAAATCTAAATCTTCACAAAGCAATCAATTGAATTTAGTTACTATGTATAATTGTATTCGTTTAAAATATCTAATTTTTCTTTCCGATTTTTACAATGACATTATGTGTCACTCTTACAAAATGTACTCCTCCATTTATCGGACGCTGCTATCCGGCTCGATTATGGACCATATGTTGAGGTGATAAGGTTGCAGTTTGCTTGTGTAGATTTTCCAATGAAAGACGTGCGGTTGTTTCGAAATTATATTTGACACTAAAGTAAATATGTTGAAGGTAGAATGACATGAATGGACTACAGATTAATAAATATACAAAATTATGTGATACAAACTTTTTGAACGAACACCTACAATATGGAAACAAGCTTTAGTTACTCCAATCCCGAAAAGTGATAGAAGAGACGATGTAACGCAATACATACAGTCCGATTAGCAAACTTAACTTATTTGGGAAAAATTTAGAATAAATTGTAGCGAGTTAGCTTTCACGTTTGTTACAGCGTCATATATCCCCAAACCAGCACGGCTTTTAAAAGGCCGGTCCGTGCAAACTAATCTGCTTGATTTTAACGATTACCTAGTCAATCCTATGGATAAGCGACTTCAAGTGGACGGTGATGAAACTGAAATAAGTGTTTTATCATCACATACACTCGAAACCGTACACCTGTAAACTATAACTATCATATTAACGTTGAACCCCTTAGTCGAGTTTACTCGGTTCGTGATTTAGGTGTCTTGATGGACTCACAACTCTCATTTAACTTACATATGGATCATGTGATCAAGAAGTCGTACAGGCAGCTTGGTTTCATAGCAAGAATTTCAAAGCCCGCAACATAAACAAATAACTTGCGATACAGACAAAGCGTCGGAAACAGTCATCAATTTATCAATTTCAAAGCCATTTAAACGAGCTAGTACTTTAAAGTTACTTTACTTTAGTTTTGTACGTTCTCATTCTATCTACATTTTGTATCTAAAATTAAGCAGAAATATACTCAGCGCTAAATTTTGGAACATAATTTTTGTTGCTATTGTATGGTGCCGCTCAACCGAGATATTATATAATCACTACTATAATAGCATTCTGGCTTTGCCATTGTCGGATGAAGCCAGAATTTTTATTAATACATATATATTTATTTTAAATTCTCTACAATTTACATTTTTAAATACTACTTACAATAAAATTTAAAAAAAAATATATAAAAAATAGGAGCCAACCAGTAGCGGGAGCATGGTCCAAGCTACCGGTGGTTAGGGCTCCAGATACAGAAACCTCCTCACGATACGTGCCGTTTCAAGGAGAACTGCCTTCTGTATCAGGCCCTTGATCCATCCACCTAACGCCAGCCTCCTGAAATGTATGTCGAGGCTTCCAGTAATTAACCCATTGGCCGACACGACTATCGGCACAATGATAGCCGAGTCCACACTCCACATGTCGACAACCTCGTGAGCTAAGTCTAGATATTTGATTTGTTTATCTTTCTCAGCTTTCACGAGGTTCTCGTCATGGGGAATGGTGACATCGATTATCATCGTGTGGCGTACTTGTCGGTCTATCACCACTATGTCAGGTTTATTGGCTACAATAGTCCTGTCAGTAATGATAGACCGGTCCCAGTACAATGTGATATGGTCATTTTCCAGAACTGGGTCGGGCACATACTTGTAGTACGGTACCTTAGATTGAACAAGTCGATAGTCTAAAGCAAGTTGCTGATGGATAATGTTAGCTACTTGATTCATCATCATCAGCCTGTATCCGTCCACTGCTGGACATAGGCCTCTCCAAGGGCACGCCACTGAGCTCGGTCTTCAGCTCTTCTCATCCTCAGCTACTTGATTATGCCTATGCAAATATTTACTATTATTAGGGTACTAGGTTGCAGGTAGGTTAACTTAAATCTAAGCCTTATATAAGTGTTCTTTTTTGTTATTTTTTTTCATTTGTTGTCATAAATCTGGTTTGCCTGTCACCTGGTTGGTCCAAGTACATCGTTGAGTGCTCTAAATACACCGGCTCCACCTGTATATTCGCGCGTGGTCTGTGCAGCCAACGTCACGTGCGCCGACGAGCAGTTCCTGCGCTGCGACTCCAACCGCTGCATACCCAACTCGTGGATCTGCGACGGACAGAAAGGTAAGTGGCGGGGCGCGGGGCGCGGGGCGGCGCGGGCCGGCGCGGGTCGCCAACACTCAGCCCTGGGCGTGTGCAGACTGCAACGACGGCGCCGACGAGGCCGCGGCGGCGTGCGCGGGCGGCGGGTGCCGCGCGGCGCAGTTCCAGTGCGCGCGCTCGCGCCGCTGCATCCCGCTGTGGTGGCGCTGCGACGGCGCGCCCGACTGCGGCCGCGGCGACGCCAGCGACGAGCACGCCTGCGCCGCGCAGCGCTGCAGCGCCGCCATGTTCCCGTGCGACAACGGCGCCTGCCTGCCGTGGGACTACTACTGCGACGGCCACGCCGACTGCGCCGACGCCAGCGACGAGCGCGCCTGCGCAGACGTCACCTCCACGCCGCCGCCGCATCGCGCGCTGGATACTCACCACCAGTGAGTGTGTTGCTACTGTAATACTACGTCCACACAGGAAGCGAATGCATTCACTGTTAACTGCCAGAGTATCAAAAATTTTAAGAATTTGATAGAACTGATAAACTTCGTTCACATAGTATTGTGCCACATACAGTGCCGTGTCTCATTTCAGTAAAAATGCGGATGTAAGTGCGTGTGAGGAGCACGAGTTCCAGTGCAACAACACCGAGTGCATCAGGAAGGTAAGTGTGTCCCCGCCCCGCCCCGGCCCCGCCCCGCCCCCGCCGCCCGCATGCTGAGTTGTGGCGTGTGCTGCAGGAGTTCCGATGCGACGCGCACGTGGACTGCCTGGACGGGTCGGACGAGGCTCAGTGCGCCGGAGCGGGCCCGAGCAGCGCGCGGCCGCCCGCCAGCACCGAGGCGCCGGGCGCGGCGGGCGCGGTGCGCGGCGCCCGGGCTGCGCTGCGACAACGGCTCGCGCTGCGTGCCGCTGCAGCAGCAGTGCGACGGCGCGGCGGACTGCGCGGACGGCGCGGACGAGGCGGACCGCTGCGGCGAGCCCATGTGCGCGCTGGCGGCGTGCTCGCACGCGTGCCACGCGGCGCCGGGCGGGCCGGTGTGCGCGTGCCCGGCCGGCCTGGCGCTGGGCGCGGACGGCGCCACGTGCGGCCCGCGGCGGCCGTGCGCGGCGTGGGGCGCGTGCGCGCACGGCTGCGTGCCCACCAAGGCGGCCCACAAGTGCACGTGCGACGACGGGTACCGCCTCGCTGACGACGGCTTCAGCTGCAAGAGCACGGGTGAGACCATTCCTCGGGGCCTCACGCTCTCAAAAGCGAGAATAAATTGGTCATTCACGTTACATGAATAAATAACATAAGCTTATAGCTTGATTATACGAATGAAAGTAAATAGTTTCTAGAAAAGAGCGTAATCCTTTCTGAAAGGCCGGCAACGCACCTGGGACTCCGTTATCGTTGCGGGTGTCCATGGGCGGCGCTAATCGCTTACCATCAACTAGGTGATCCGTAGGCTCGTTTGCCTCCTATTTCATAAAAAATTATAAAAGGTAGGTTGTCTATTTAATCATGAAACTGAATGAGGGCGCCCCAGTCGTTCACATAGCAACCTGTACGCGACTGTAGTAATATTGAAACACCGATAGCATTTTGACAAGGGAATCCAAACTCAAGGAAGCAGACAACTATTAGATCTTTAATAAATTGCCGAAATGATCTATGTTTACATATTATAGGACTACCCGGTCCAATAGTAAATTTACCATAGTATGTGGCGATTTTAATGTTAATCTCTTGGAAAGCAATTCTAACTGTTCTAACTTGTTGAGTCTCTTTTAATCATTTGATTTGTCTAATGTTTTTCTTCAACCCACCCGAGTAACTTCCACCTCGGCATCATGCATAGATAATGTTTTTTGTAACTGTAATTATTCACATAAAGACATTGTGAATATATTACCATCTGATCACAGTGGGCTTATAGTAGATTTTACCAGTATCACAACTGTACTAAAAAGGGATGTTCTGTTTAGACAAATCACCAATAAAAAAGTTGAGTCATTAAATCACAACATGATAGCGAAAACCCAAGTGAAATTTATGCCAACTTGTTGTCTATTATTAAAACACAGTTTAACAAAATGCTCCCTTTAAAACGTAAAACGATTCAATGTAAGTTTGTATTCTGTGACTGGGCTACACCAGGTATTCGTATAAGTAGGGGAAAGCTATTCGAGCTTTACGGTATGAAACCATTTAATAATAGTGAGGCTTTTCACTTATATGTCTCCAAGTATTCGAAAATATTTAAATTACTTTGTAAACAGGCTAAAGCAATTTATATTAGGAGTAAAATTAGGACCGCGGAAAACAAAATAAAAACTACCTGGAATATAATTAATAACTAGACAGGTAGAAATAAATTACGTAACGCTGAATTCAATTTAAAAACTGAAAAGGGACGCATCAGTACAAATTCAAAAGTTGCACAGGAATTTGAAAGCTTCTTTAAAAATATACCACATAAAACCACGGAAACGTTAAAATCATCGCCATCTCTCTCTGTTGAGCTTCTTAAAAGCAATGTTACAGAATGCTCTTCTGTTTTTCGTTTTCAGTACACCAACCCTCAAGCAGTCATTAAAGCGTTTAAAGATATTAAAGTTAAATCGACTGAAGATCTCTGGGGAATGTCGGTTAGGATGTGTCGGTCTTTTATAGAAACTATAGCACCTCATTTGGCTTTCATCTTTAATAATTCAATCTCAATCAATGATCAAGGAATTTTCCCGTATTTAATGAAACATAATAAAGTGATTCCATTGTTTAAATCCGGTGACAGTGCAGAACCCAACAACTATAGGCCGGTCTCTATTTTACCAGTGCTCAGCAAAGTTTTTAAAAGACTAATGCTCACCCAGATGCTACGTCACTTTGACATTAATGGTATTTTCCATGACCAACAATACGGGTTCACCAAAGGTCGCTGTACTACTGACGTGGGAGTAGCGCTAATTAAACGGATTTTCGCTTCGTAGGAAGAGACACATGATTCCATTGGCATATTTTGTGATCTATCGAAGGCATTTGACTGTGTTGAGCATGAGACATTATTGCTGAAACTGGAACATTATGGCATTCGAGGAGTATCGCTAAATCTATTAAAATCATACCTTCAGAATAGGCAACTCAAAATACAAATAAACAAAATAAACTCACAGGGTGCTAGCATATCTATGGGTGTACCGCAGGGCTCGATACTGGGCCCATTCTTATTTTTAACATACATAAATGACTTACCCCATTTATTTAAAAATGAGCCACATATGGTTTTATTTGCTGATGACACTTCATTGGTTTTTAAAATGAATATGACATGTCACAATAACAGACTTTTATTTTTTGACACTAATAAATGTATTAGTACTTTTGTTTTTTCAAAGAAAAGTGTACACCTTTCAAAAAAATGTCGACAAAAATTGCTATGCTGATAGCATATAATATTAACACTGTTATACCTTGTATAACAGAAAATAGTTTTAAGGACGAATCTGTGTTGTCAAGAGTGTCTAACATCACAGAGGCACATTTTAATTTAAGTTTAAACTAGATTTTAAGACAACAGAACATACCTTCATAAATCATATAAATAATAAGGTATATTCTGGCAAGGAAAAAGCACAGAACAATTATACACAGGGGCAGCACAACCTACAATTATTTTATATTAACATTCAGGGCTGCTCCTCAAAAGTCTTTGAATTAGAGATGTTTCTGGAAAAGACTAAATTTGATAAAAAAAAGTTGTCCTGTGTGCAAATCACGTTCAAAAATCTGCAGAAATTGAGCAATTCTTTAGCTAGTAATCTGAATAAATTCTACAACGATTTCTTTGAGATGTTAAACAAGGAATTTAACAATATTTTACCAATAAAAAATAAAGATATTCATACCAAATTTGTATTTAGCGATTGGGCAACTGTAGGTATTCGTAAGAGTAGGGACAGACTTTTTGAACTTTATGGAATGAAACCGTACAAAAACGACCCCCAATTTCACCAGTATGTAACATCTTATTCAAAAACCTTTAGAATAGTATGCAGAGTCGCGAAACGTCTTTATATTAGTAATAAAATAAAATCGTCTGATGATAAGATAAAAACTACTTGGAAAGTTATACACAACGAGACTGGTAGGAAAAGATTAAGAAACTCAGAATTTAATTTAAATACCGAAAGGGGACAGATTTCATCAAACGTAGATGTAGCCCAGGAGTTTGAAATTTTTTTTACTAACATTCCTATTACAACAACTGAACATTTAAAGTCATCAGCAAAACTCTCTGTAACTTTGCTTAAGAACAACATAGAATCATGTCAATACGACTTTAGTTTTCGATATACGAATCCTCTAGAAATTATAAAAGTTTTTAAAGAAATCAAGACCAAATCAACGGAGGATCTTTGGGGCTTATCGGTAATAGTTTGCAAGTCACTTATCCAAACTGTAGCGCCATATCTGGCTGTGATTTTCAATAAATGTATAGATGACGGTGTTTTCCCTGACCTAATGAAATATAGTAAGGTTATCCCACTATTTAAAAGTGGTGACACTAAAGAACCTAACAACTATAGGCCAGTGTCTGTTTTGCCGGTTCTCAGCAAAGTCTTTGAAAAGTTGATGCTGTCTCGGATGTTTCATCATTTTAATAAACATTCCATCTTTCACCAACAACAATACGGTTTCACTAAAGGTCGTTGCACAACTGACGCCGGTGTCACTTTGATTAAGGAAATATTTGGTGCTTGGGAGGAAGCACAGGATGCTATTGGTGTCTTTTGTGACCTCTCAAAAGCATTTGATTGCGTTGACCACGAGACACTTTTGCTGAAATTAGATCACTACGGGATAAGAAACTCTGCGCTCCGACTTATGAGATCTTATTTAGAAGAGAGACAGTTAAAGGTTCATATTAACGGTATTAACTCACAGGGCTCTGGGATGAATATGGGCGTTCCTCAAGGTTCAATATTGGGTCCCTTTCTCTTTTTAGTCTATATAAATGATTTGCCATTTATATTTAAAAATGAACCAAGAATGGTGCTTTTTGCAGATGATACATCATTAATTTTTAAAATAGATGGACGTATAAATAATCTTGACGACGTAAACAGCTCCATTTTTCAAGTGCATAATTGGTTCACCATTAATAATCTAGCACTTAATGAGAAAAAAACAAAATGTATTAAATTCAGTTTACCAAACGTGCGTAGTAACGATTGTGATATTGTTTTGAACGGGCAAAAGTTAGAATTTGTCGACGAGACAGTATTTTTAGGCATTACGTTAGACAATAGGCTACAATGGGGTCCGCATATAAAGGCGCTTTCGGGGAGATTGAGCTCAGCTGCTTTTGCAGTTAGACAGATTAGACAGCTCACGGACGTAGATACAGCTAGGCTTGTCTATTTTAGTTATTTCCACAGCATTATGTCGTACGGCATTTTGTTGTGGGGTCGAGCTGCAGTTCCATGTCAACTTATTTATGAAAACATTATGTATGTTAGGAAAAACCTACAGTTATTTGGTAAAGTGTCGGACAGACACCACTATCAAACTAGACATAAGGATAGATTAAGTCAGCCAATTTTGAGATTGGCGAAAGTAAGTTAATCGTTCATGGGATTCTGTGTTAAATGTTATAACAAATACCAAGCGATATACAACACCTAAATGAAACGAAGTTTAAATTATGTTTTAAAAAAACTTTATGTAGACAAGCATATTACAAAATTAATGATTATATAGAAGATAAAAATGCTTGGATGCACGCTGGTCCAGCTCCACGGGATAACGAAAAACATTGATGTGTCAATGATATTCAACCTAAATATTACAACGTAGTTGCTAAATTGTATATTGTTTAACTTGCATAATCATTGTTAATGTGAGAGCCTTGTAATTAACTAAATATTTTAATTTGGACTAGTAGAATGCATTTATGTCAGCTTGGAGTTGTCATGTTCACTCAAAGATCTCATTGGCGGTGGCACGTGCATTGGGTCGCTAGATTCCTTGCAATATGGCTGAGTTGGGCGGTGCTGGTGTACGTGTCATGTTCGTGAACGGGCGCCGTCAACTGTGACTGGTCAGCTCCTACCTTTATTAAATTTTAAAGGGCATTGACTAAAATTGGTGCCTTTCTTTTTTCTGGCGGCAGTCGATGATTTATGGAAAATATTATCTAAGATGACATTACAAACGAAATTGTCTATGGGCTCATATATATAAATCACAGTCTGGACTGAGTTATGAGCGTTGAAAGGAGCTGGAGTCAAACATTTTACTTTGGATTTTTTATTCAAATTATTCATATTTTTGTCACAATTCCTAACTTCAAATTGCGCGCCATTGTACGCCGGACACAGGAACACCATATCACACCACAATATATCCATATTGCCAGGCACTAATTTTTATTAGCTATTTTTTCTGTGTCGATAACTTGTGGGATGCTTCTAGGAGTTGTATCAGGAAGCTTCATGAGCGTCAGCTGTCGTAACAGTGGTGGGTTGGGTAGTGGTAGCCGTCCAAACATCTAATAAATTATTATTTTTTTGCTGTTGACTCCTGGTGGGAGACTCATCTACTTTATAGTTAGCATAATCTTTTGAAGAAAGGAAACCGTCGACTTGGTAAAGTGATGGACTATACGTCAGATGACCGCATAATTTTTTCATATAATGTGATCAGTCGTAATATAATCCATCATTTTGTGACTGAATGACGATATCTTTGTACAGAATCTTATGCTAGCTGTCGATTAAAGTATTAACTGTAGTTAGATTAGTTACTATTCCGGAGTAAGTCGGAAGAAGTAGACAGAAAAATGATTTTTTGAGTTTTGACGACTGCCGCTACTCAATCCGCTACCGACGCTGCAGCTGACAAACATAGCATTTCATGATAGGGCTCAGTAAAGTATTTTGCGAGTTTTTGACTGAGAGGAAATTGATCATGAAAATCTGTCGTAGCCCATAAACCGTATAGTTACATATAAAGTGAACACGCTAGCCAATCAAGCGAAATGTTTTTTTAACTTCAGCAGTAGCCAGTTAATGGTTTACTCGGTTCTGATTCCGTGGCCTTATAATAAAAAAAATAAGTAAAAAAGTTCACAATAAGCTTTATAATATTCCTTGAAATCGTTTATAAACATTTATTATAAAATATTTCTGACAAGTAAATGAAGAAATATACGTTGTGTACGGTCGGTTATCAACAAAATAACAGGAATAATATGGCACTATTTTCACATCTTTGAACTGATTTAACTCGGTTTGGATTGTGTTTTTGATATAAGACCCCATATATTTTTTTGTTTGTAATGTTATTCTGCATCAGTTTTTCCACATTCGATCAACTGCTGCGAAAAAACAAAAAGGCACCACGCTCCATACAAATTTGGTCATTGTCATTTAAACATTGTTTATTTTTATGACTGTCAGACGGCAGCACGGCGCTGCTGGTGTTCAGCAACCGGCACGAGGTGCGCGGCGTGGAGCTGCCGGCGCTGACGGCGCGCCCGCTCATCTCCGCGCTCAAGAACACCATCGCGCTGGACTGGCGCCGCGACCCCGCCAGCGGCGCGCTGCAGCTGTACTGGACCGACGTCGTGGACGACAACATCTACCGCGGCTCCATCGTCGGCAACGGTGAGTGGGCGCGGCGGCGCGGGCGGCGCGGCGCGTGCTCGGCCTGACCTGCGTGTGTTGCAGCGCTGAGCGGCATCGAGGCGGTGGTGCGGCAGGGCCTGTCGACGGCCGAGGGGCTGGCGGTGGACTGGGTGGCCGGCAACCTCTACTGGGTCGAGAGCAGTCTGCACCAGATCGAGGTACGCTCGCCGCGATCATTTCGCATAGTTCACACAAACCGGTGACTATCCCTGTATGCACTATGGGATTGCACTCAAGCACAGACCCTGTTTAGTGTAGGTGTACCCGCGGGGTCACTAATGCCCATCACCTCGCCTCACGGTGTCCTGCGGGCTTATTTTTATTATTGTTGAGGTCGCTAGTATCGTACCGGTGGCAACATCAAAACCGATTGAGTTGTAGCGTAACAGACGCTACAACTCACTCGGTTTTGATTTAACATGTTTAAATGAAGAGGTCCAATTGTTTATTCATGGGATATGGTCCGAAGTAAGTGATTCAGACCAAATATTAATTTGTCACGGGAATTCCGGAATGATAAAAACGGTTAAGCCAGCAATCAGTGCGTACGAAGTGGCCGACAGAAGCCTGCGCTACAGGTGGCGCGGCTGGACGGCCAGTACCGGCGCACGCTGCTGGCGGGCGACATGGACAGTCCGCGCGCCATCGCCGCCGACCCGCGCGACGGGTACTTGTTCTGGAGCGACTGGGAGCAGGCGGCGCCGCGCATCGAGCGCGCCTCGCTGGCCGGGCGCGCGCGCCGCGTGCTGGTGCGCGCGGACGTGCTGGGCGACGGCGCCTGGCCCAACGGCATCTCGCTGGACTACCGCGCGCGCCGCGTGTACTGGGTGGACGCGCGCTCCGACTCCATCCACTGCGCCGACTACGAGGGCGCCGACCACCGCGTGGTGCTGCGCGCGCACCCCGCGCTGTCGCACCCCTTCGCCGTGGTCGTGTTCGAGGCGCACGTGTACTGGACGGACTGGCGCTCCAACAGCGTGCTGCGCGCCGACAAGTGGCGCGGCGCCAACGTCACCGTGGTGCAGCGCACGCTCACGCAGCCCTTCGACGTCAAGGTGCTGCACCCGCGCCGCCAGCCGCCCGCCGCGCGCAACCCCTGCGCCGCCAACGGGGGCTGCTCGCACCTGTGTCTCATCCACTCGCCCACGGAGCGCCACTGCGCCTGCCCGCACGTCATGCGGCTGCGGCCCGACGGCGCCACCTGCGAGCGTACGTGTCCGATCACTCGTCAGTCGCGAGTACATCAACACTCTTACAGCCCATGTTGATACGTGTGTCCGCCGCAGCGCACGAGAAGGTGTTGCTGATAGCGCGCGCCGGCGAGATCCGCGGCGTGGACCTGGACGCGCCGCTGGAGCACATGGTGCCGGCCGTGGCGGGCGCGCACGTGGCCGCGCCCGCCGCGCTGCAGTACGAGGCGCGCGCGCGCCGCCTGTACTGGGCCGACACCGACACCAGCGAGATCAACAGCGCCGCGCTGGCCGGCGGCGCCGTGCGCGTGCTGGCCGACAGCGGCGTGCGGCGGCCGCGCGCGCTGGCGCTGGACTGGGCGGCCGGCGTGCTGTACTACTCGTCGGGCGCCGCGCTGCTGGCCGCCAGCCTGGCGGGCGAGCGCACGCTGCTGCTGCGCGCGCGCGCCAACGTGTCGGCGCTGGCCGTGGACCCGCGCCGCGGCCGCCTGTACTGGGCCGCGCGCGAGCCCGACGCCGAGCGCATCACGCGGGCCGACGGCGCCGCCGAGCACGCGCGCCCCCTGCTGGACTCGCTCGCCGAGCCGCGCCTGTCCGGCGTCACCAGTGAGTGCCCGCCCTGCCCCGCCCTGCCCCGCCCTCCCCCGCGGCCGCAGCCTGCGCCCGCTGACCGCTCGTGTTGCAGGTCTGTGCGTGGACCTGGACGCGGACCGCCTGTACTGGGTGAACACTGGCTCGTCGACCATGCAGTACATCGACGTCGCCACTGGTAAAGTGACTACGGTAAGCGTTAAACGTCCATCCCTTCCACTTGTATTCCATCAAAAATATCCTGTAAATCATCCAAGTACTGCACCTCAGTTTTTCCACGGAGGAAAAAATTTAAAAAGTAAAACAAATATTTAAGATGCCAAGGTATCGGGAACATATTGACTTGAATATTTGTAAAATTAAAATCAAATCAAATCAAATGTCTTTATTTGCTGAACAGAGGTGTAGTACATAATTAGTGCCTAAGGTGTTATTTTTTTTGTACATATTGTATCTCTATGTTCTACCCGTTGGGCATGCAAATATTGGGTATGTCTCAACCATTGTATGTATTAATGAAATTCACAATCAGTCAATATATGTAGGTACGAGTCAAAAATATCTTTTCACATTCATAAATCAATCAAATAATTAGTCATAGAAATTATACATCAATAATCGACAAAAAAAAAATACAGAAAATAATAGTAAGTATGTAAATCAATCAGTCATAAATTAGTTAAATTTAAATGTGAAAGTCAATCAAATTGTAATAACAAAGTAAGGTTTTCACAAAAAGTATCTGATGTCATTATAGTAGGTACAACACGTAATTCACACCTTCAATTTACTCCACTACAAAAATTGTCTACTTTATTTTCCTGAAATAAAGTCTTGAACATTATAATAGCATTTATTTATCAAGAACCGATGTAGATATCTTTTAAATAAGGAATAAGTAAGGAATATGACCTTGATCTTTTGCCATTAGTGTGAATTCTGCAAAAACTGCTAACGCCTCGAAATCTTTAAGCTGAAATTAGAAATGAAAATAATAATTTGTGAATCAGTTTGTCTGCATACGCACGCAGCTGCATATTGCATTTTTGTATTCTATTTTGTTTTTCTCTGTAACTTTTACTATCTTTTTAATTTTGTTTATTCCAGTTCTCACACCACATTAAAGTCATAATTCTGTACGTGAGATACCTGTGCTTATGTTATTTTTAACTGATTTTATAAATAAATAAATAAAAAATTGTGAGATCTATGTTATACCAAGTCTGTTAATTGTCTAGATACTTAAGGGACTGTCTTAAGTTATTGCGTAATTTATTATTGATTTTCATTTCATTGAAAACTTACAGCTAAAATAACAATAAGTGCAGGTATCGAGGAGCTAATTTGTAGGGTTCACGTTTAGCAATCACATGAATGTTAAAAAGGGTCGTGAGTGTATTGCACGCTATTGATTGGGCAGCTGGAGATCGAGGCGGGCGCGCGGCCGAGCGCGCTGGAGCTGCACGGCGGCGAGGTGGTGTGGGCGGACGGCGCCGCGCAGCTGCTGCGCGCCTGCGACAAGGAGCGCTGCGCGGCGCGCTCGCTGCGCACGCTGCGGCCCGCCGCCGCCGTGCGCGCGCTGCGCGTGTACGACGCGGCCGCGCAGCGCGCCGTGCGCGGGCCGTGCGCCGCGCGCGCCGCGCCCTGCGCGCACCTGTGCGTGGCCGTGTCGGCCGCGGCCAGCCAGTGTCTGTGCGCCACGGGCTACCGGCGCCACGGCGACGCCTGCACCCGTACGTAGCGCCTGTACTCTCGACACCCCGGCTTGTAGTCGTGCATTCAATATTTCGAACTAACACACAACACCCTATAGTCTATTCACTTCTGCATTACAAAAAGAGAACTTGTAAACTTAGATTTTGATAAATGAATTAAGTACTAGACAGATGGATTGGTCAGTGCATCAGATTTTGTTTAAAATGCATATAACTTTAATTACAAACAATAAAAAAATCAATGATTTATCAACAAGATTCGTCTGTACAAATCGCATAAATTGTACATAATACAATACAAAAAAAAATATTTTTAATATACAGGGTGTCCCTGAAGTCGACGATCAAATGGTTCCAGGTGATCGGTGCAAGTTAATATTTTTTATTTTTTATTTAAGGTGTAAATATTTTAGTTTTGAATTATTTTTTTATATTTAAAGTTGTATAAATTATTTCTGTATTTAACCTTAAACATGTATGTACTTATTACCTAAGATTACTGGCTGATACATTGGTGAGATTTTACCAGAAGAACAGAAAGAGTTCGAGAAATAAACCGTTAGAAGATAGAGGAGATAAAGTGTACCCCAAAAAATAAGCTTTATTGACTTCTGACATGCTTCTGACTAATGCTATTGTGAATAGACTATAGAATAATTGATTTCCGTAATATGTGTATGTGACATTGAATGTTTGTAACGCAGCCACGATGCAGGATAATATCCTAGTATAAGACAATGGTTTTGTTAAAAGGAAGTAATAATAAGTGAAAATGACTCGATTAGTACTTACCTTCAATCGAATATGTGTGCCGTCCGTGTGGTAACGATGGAATGGTCGGCAGCCGTGGACGAGGTGGTGGTGTACTCGGTGAGCTGGGAGGTGCGCGGCGCGGCGCTGAATGCGAGCGTCGCGGCGGGCGACGCGAGCGAGACGGGCGAGGCAGGCGCGTCGGGCGAGGCGGGCGAGACGGGCGAGGCGGGCGAGACGAGCGAGGCGGGCGAGGCGGGCGTGGCGGGCGTGGCCGACGAGCGCGGGCTGCTGCCGCCCGTGCCGCAGCTGTCGATGGCGTCGGCGCTGGCGTACGACGCGGCCGCCGAGCTGCTGTTCTGGGTGGACGCGGAGGCGGCGCGCGTGTGGCGCGTGCGGCGCGACGGCGGCGGGCGCGCGCTGCTGGAGGACGCGGGCGAGGGCGCGGGCGCGGCGGACTGGCCGGCCGCGCTGGCGGCGGACTGGCGCGCGCGCAACGTGTACTGGTCGGACCCGCGGCGCGCGCTGGTGCTGGTGGCGCGCTACGACGGCGCGCACCGCTACGTGCTGCTGGACAGCGACCCGCTCGCCGTCACCTGTCAGTGCTCGCTCGCTATGAGATCCTTGTCCAATAAATCATTCTGTGAAGAATCAAGCCTCGAATTGGCTTAATAAGGCCCACCTTAGTTTAAAACCTAAAGTAAAGAAAAAGTAGTAAAGTAAGTAGTTAACTTAAAGTAGAGAAAAAGCATAATTCAAATGGTATAATTTATTTAACAATGACGATATCCAAAAAGTAGAATATTTTTTATATTGGGCAATCTTAGGAACATAGGCCCCCGCCTAAGATGACCCGAAAACAAATTATATTGCGAACTATGTCCTGCCTACAACTTTTTTCTCTCGTGTTTTAAAGTATTCCTGGATTTCCACAAACATTTCAAGACCAAAGTTAGCCAAGTCGATCCTTTCTCGAGTTTGAGTGAGACTATGGAACGAAATTCATTTTTATTTATATAGATTATGTGCATCATTAATAATGAAATACTGTTAACATATAACTTCGCAGTAAAAATACATCATGCATATAAAGTCAAAGAGGCGGGCCATCTTAAGTGTTCTTAAATAAAAAGCAAAATGACAAGCATAATTACCTCTATATCTCTCGCGTGTAATTCGCTGTTAAACAGATGAATTCAGGATTTTTAATATTTAATGCAAAAACAATTGGTTTAAATTATTTATTTTTATTTAATAAGAAATTGACTGACGTTTGAATAAAATTTACTTTAATTTGTGAACTTTGAAAGCATATGAGACAATTTTTTTTGAAAGCCTTTCTACCTAAATTAGTACTGTATTTGGTAAATTTTTCACTTAAATAAATAATAATATGTCGGCAATCGTGACAATCGGGACGAATGGTTTGAGCGGTCGTTGAGTGTGGGGTCGGGCTTGCAGCGATGGCGATAGACCCGGTGGAGGGCTGGCTGTTCCTGGCGGGCGGCGGCTGGATCCAGCGCGCGCGGCTGGACGGCGGCCAGCGCGGCCTGCTGTACAACGGCTCGGCCGTGGGCGACGTGGCGGCGGACGGCGCCGCGCGCCGCCTGTACTGGCTGGAGCCGGGCGGCGCGCGCCTGTGGGCCGCCGACTACGACGGCGCGCGTCGCGGCCTGCTGGCGCAGCTGCCGGCGCAGCGCCACCACCCCGTGGCGCTGGCGGTGTACGGCGCCTCGCTGTACTGGCTGGACACGTGAGTAGCGCGCCGGCGCGCCCGAGGCGGCCCGAGGCGGCCCGAGGCGGCCCGAGCGCGCCCTGACCGCGCCGTGTCCGCAGGTCGGCCGGGCGCGGCAGCGTGCTGGCGGCGCCGCTGGCCAACCTGACGCAGCTGCGGGTGCTGCGCGACAACCTCGGAGACAGCCTCAAGGACATCGCGGTACGTCGACTCTTTACTTCTACGTAGGTACTCGTGCCGTCACCGAGGCGGCACCACTCGGCCTCCTCGTACTCGTACCTACAGATATAATACCTAACTACGAATTTAAAAAGCTTATTTCTATTATGCTAATTTGGTAGTATAATTATATTATCGGAAAGAAATAAAAAAATAAAAAATTGTTCAGAAAGAAAGACAGAAAATCCATTTATTCTTTATTCAGCACTATCATATATTATTACTAGCGGACCTGACAGACGTTGTCCTGCATATCCACTTGAATGTATAAATAAACAAAAAATCATTCAAATTAGTTCAGCCGTTTAGGGTAACTAAGCTAGATACCGACTGGAGCGCCATCTGCCGGGCTGATTTGTGAATCTAAGCCATTCCCAGATCCCTTTGAATACACACAAAAAATTTCATCAAAATCGGTCCAGTCGTTTGAGAGAAGTTCAGTGACATACACACTCACTGAAGAATTAGAAAGAAAGAAAAACTTTATTTCACACGCTAAAACAGGTGACACGTACAGATTTTACACATAAGTTTTTATAAGTACATCTACTAATGTCCCAAGTCTGCGGTGAAATGGGACCAGTTCAGCATGTGCAAGACAGGGCCTCGCGCTGGTATTCTACTGGCCCCTTAAGTGATTCGCGGACACCAATCAGACAAAAACACAAAATAAAATGCACAAAACAAAACAAATATATAACAACAAAAAAGGAAATTTAAAAAACGTAAAACAAAAAACAAATTGAAATTGGAGCATCCTACCGCTCCCGCCACCCCAGCGACCGCATAAGTCATGCCATGGGATTGAGATGGCGATAGCAAGCAGGCAAAACCGCGACACTACGCTATGGCGTCGGCGACCATTGAACACATGTGAATGTGACCACTTGTGTTGTGATGTGATGTGACAGGCACCAGTGAGCAATATCGAGCACGCACGAGACCGAGCTGCGTTCCCAGCCAAACAGTTATATTAATGATATGTTGACAATCGCCATTCCTATCTTTCTCTGTGCGTCCATCAAATATCGACGTACGTGTGTTCTAAAAGTACCAATGGCGTTGAGAGACCTGACAGGTGGAGGCAGGTTATTCCACACTGTCGATGCGGCATACCGGAAGCTACCCCGAAAGCCTGATGTTCTATGCTTCGGTATGGATAGTGGTAAAGATTTATAATTTCTAAAATATTTCATATAATGTTTTATGACTAGTAACATGGTTGTCAACAACGTGTGTTACATTTTATAATAATTCGTGTAATCTTCCATTAATATGGGATATTCAAAAAATATTTTGTGGAAACATTGCAGTGAATTTGAGATATTAATTATAGGTAGTGCTTTTAAATTAGTATGATGCTGCAGCCACTTTCGAGTCGAGGTATGTCGTAGTAGTTGTACCTGTCTGTGGCGGCAGGTGTGGGCGCGCGCGGCGCAGCCGGCGGGCGGCGCATGCGCGGCGGCGCGCTGCGAGGCGCTGTGTCTGGCCGCGCCCGCGCCGCGCTGCGTCTGTCCGCACGGCCGCCTGGCGCCCGACGGCCGCAACTGTACGCGTGAGTACCGCCCCGCCCGCCCCGCCGCCCGACCGCCGCCCTACACCGCCCGCTTCTGTCCGCAGCGTACGACTCGTTCCTCGTGTACTCGCGCGTCACTGAGATCGACACCATTCACCTGCTGGACGAGAAGGACCTCAACTCCCCCTACAAGCCCATCCGAGACAAGTGAGTGCCCGCCCGCGGCCGCAGCGCGCTGGCCGCGGGCGGGCACTCACTGGGAACTGATGCCGCGCAGGGAGCTGATGCGGAACGCTATCAGCCTGGCGTACGAGTACGACGCGTCGCGGCTCTTCTACTCCGACATCCAGCGCGGCTCCATCAACACCGTGCACTTCAACGGCTCCGGACACGAGGTGCTGCTCGAGCGTGAGTATGGCCGAGGTCGCGGGCCGCAGGCGGCGGCGGTGCCCTCGATGTGCTGGTATTCTGAGCGATTCGCAGTTACAAAAAAAAACCACGTTTGAGTCGCAAGAGTTTATTTATATATGTAATATGTAGGATAACCTAATTTGCTTCTCGATTTCTTCTTTATCATCTAAGGAGCATCTATATGGTCTTTTGGAGCAATATTTTTCTACTTGTAGGTCTACAAATGCTTCATAATTTTTCACTTGGCCTTCATCGTATTTATCTTTGGCAAATATGTGTTTAAAATTATTTAACAATGCATTAATTTTCAATCTTTGGTTATGTTCCAAGTATGTGGTGTCTATATCAAATTTATTCACATCTATATTTTATCATTATTATATTTTTCCTCTTCAGTGGGGTTTATATATTTACTTGCACTTGAGCCGGCATTTTCCTGAAGTTGGATGTTTAAATTCCCATCATGGGTCAACCCAAACCGCTTTATTGTATCCAGTCCCAAAAGCAATTCATGTGTAAAGTTTTTATCATTGCAAATAAATGCATTTATTTCCTTTTCAATATTCAGTATTTTTCCATTTAATCTTATTAAACCTGTTGTTTTTTCCCCACCACAAATTGTATTAAATTTATTTTCAAAGTAATTCTTCTCTGAATTTGTTACTTTTATTAATTTGGAATTTATTAAGGTTATATTTGAGCCAGGGTCATAAATACCTGTGCAATTCAGTGTGTCCTTCAGTATAACTTCAACTTCTATGAGTGGGGGAATATTTAGTTGTTTTGTATCCTCAAGTTGATCAATGTCCAACATCAAGTTCTTGCAGTGTTTAACACTGTCCTTACTGTTTTTGTCTTCTTTGAACCAGCATGAATGTTCAGGGTGAAATCTGTTTTTCTTTCCCATTTTATAACATATTTGACAAGGTGTGATTTTCTTATATTCTGTTTCATATTTAGTAGAGCTCTTCTTCTCAGTAAAATGTTTTAGTACAGGTTTTTGCTGATTTTCATGCATCCGTAAGGCATTAAACAATAGAGTTGGGTTTGTCACCTCTTGTCTGTCTAGTTTACTAGTTGGTAAAGTTGGTAATACTGCCACTATTAGGTCAGTGAGAGTTGTAGTATCTATATCACTATTATACTCCAGTAGCAATCTTTGCTTCTTTAGTGCATATTCTAGCAAAGACCCATTTATATGTCTGAAACTCAGTGCATACATTACAGAGGACCAGCTTTTATCCGCGAATGTGTTTAAAAAACTCTCTTTCCAAATTTCCCATTGTGAACTTAGACTGTGCTTAATTAACATTGACTCATACCAATCACTTTCCGAGTCATTCGAAAATATTCTCAAAGCACTAATCTTTTCTGTATCATCATTTAAATTGAATCTTGTACATTCACAACAATTGTCCTGTCTGTGATGATAGTTCGATCCCAGTACAGTGTGACATCTCCATTTTCAAGAACTGGGTCAGGCAGATACTTATAATACGGCACTTCAGATTCTACAAGTTTATATTTCAAAGCAAGTTGTTGATGAATAATCCTGGCTACAAGATTATGTCTATGCAAGTATTCTCCATTAGCTAGGTGAGAACAACCCGAAATTATATGCCGGATGGATTCCCCGGGACGATGACATGCCCGACAAATGTCAACAGTTCCATCCTTTATGATATATTTTCGATAGTTGTTCGTCAACATAACTTCGTCCATAATTGCACAGACAAAACCTTCCGTTTCTCCAAACAAGTTACTGAACCGTAGCCAGGATACGGACGCCAAGAAATCCGTATTTGGCCCATGTAACTCCTTACTTTGCCACACATTCCTGCCATCATTAGTGCTTAGTATTATAGGTTCTCTCCAGTTCTCGTTGGCCAAGGAGAGCTGAGTGAGCCCTTTGTCCACAGCGACAACATCTCTATGCATCCCCACGTCCATTTTCAAAAAATACTTCCGGAGACTGCACACTTCACTATTGTGGAGGGTTTTTGCATTTAAAAAGCCTCGCCCCCCACATTTACGCGGAATGTACAGTCTCATTATCGATGATCGTGGGTGATGCATCCGATGTTCAGTCAGCAATGAACGGACTTTTCTATCCAGGGTGTCCAGTTCCGTTTGAGTCCACTTGAGTATGCCAAAAGAGTACATGAGTATTGGCATGACCCAACCGTTGTAGGCGCGCACCTTGTTGCCGCCTGATAAAAGACTATTAAGAACTTTTTTTAGGCGGTCAAAGAAACGCTCCCGCAACGATTGCTTCATGACAGTCACTTATTGATTTTATTATTATAATGTTATTCTTCGGATCTTCATCTGCTGCCAGTTCAACCTCAAATTGTAATCTTGACATGATGTACTGTTATCCAATCAAACTTGACAATTGTCGATTTGTAATATGTAGGATAATACAGGAGCAAATAACGCACAATTTTGATTTATCTAAAACAGAAAGTTTATTGTTAACATCAATTGAAACACACAAATTAATTAAGATCAAACATGTACACATTACCAATACCAACCTAAAACAGAAAAATCGATAATTAAAGGTTTTTACTTCCAATATTTCAGTAGATCGACACTGTATTACATTAATCAGTTGAACAAGCACTTTAACTTTTCTTCTATAAAACTTTATTACAATTAGAAAATATTACATTATTAAATCTACCCGAGGTTTTGCATACTATCGAAAAAAGCGCGGGCTGCTGTCAGCTGTCACTGTCCCACTTCGTGTCAAACGTCATTCTTGTTAGGCGACGAACACAAGGCTGGTAATAAGGCTGCGCACACACATTATACAAAGCATCTTACTTAGACAAAGTTATAATTGTATACACACTTTAACGTCCTGGACTACACTCACAGTTACACACACAAAAAGGCTATGTCGACCCGCCGGACTAGATGTGAACATCACAATTATATCAGCACCTGCGTCTAGACTAAATCTGCACTGAATTTAGGAAAATAATGATTTTTAATTTTAGTTTATAGCAAATAATTGCTGATGTAGAATTTTGTGATGGACGTAAATCAGTGTAGTTGTGACATACAGGCCGTTTGGTAATACGGCAAGAACGCAGGGCATAACAGCGCGCGCGTGTTGCAGACGTGGGCGCCGTGGAGGGCATGGTGTTCGCGGCCGACAGCGGCACGCTGTACTGGAGCAGCACGGCCGGCGCCCTGCGCGCCGCGCGCCCCGCCGCGCCCGCCCCGCGCCCCGCCACCGTGCTGCGCCTGGGGCCCGGCGCGCGCCCGCGCGGCCTCGACTACGAGCCCTGCGAGCGGCGCCTGTACTGGACCAACTGGAACGAGTCGCAGCCCAGCATCCAGCGCGCCTACGCCAGCGGCCGCGGCCTGCAGACCGTGGTGGCCACGCACATCCTGATGCCCAACGGGCTGGCGCTGGACCACGCCGCCAAGAAGCTGTACTGGGCCGACGCGCGCCTGGACAAGATCGAGCGCATGCAGTACGACGGCTCGCAGCGCCGCGTGGTGACGCGCACCAGCACGGAGCACCCGTTCGACCTGGCCGTGGCCGGGCCCTGGCTGTACTGGACGGACTGGCTGGCGCACGGCGTGTTCCGCGCCGACAAGCTTGCGGGCGGCGCCACGGCGCTGCGCCGCGACGTGCCGCGCCCCATGGCCATCCTCGCCGTGCTGCCGCAGCACCAGACCTGTCAGTACCGCACGCAGTGTATCATCCTTGACGCAGTGGTCGTGGTTAACATGACTCCGAATCAGTGTTCGCCTCACCTTAGTACGTGTTCGCTTTACGTTAAAAATAATCGAAACATGTAAGCGTTCGGCTCTCTGATTGGCCGGCTCCAATGAACCAACCAATCGATTGCTTTGAACGTGAAACAAACTCGTACTAAGGCCTCTGGAGTCGTTTACACGTCTTGAAAATCTTGAGACGTGTTTACAGAACTAAACTATTGTTACATTCTACAACAGGCTCAAGATCATCGTTAATTTTTAGGAACCCTTCTCTTCCTTCGCATCATTGACTGACATGCGTGCTATAGAAGCGATGTCAGGGAACAAGTATCGTTTAGTGCATCACATAGTGTAGCCAGGAAGCATTGCGCAGGCTCGTCGGACCCGTGCGCCGTGCTCAACGGAGGCTGCGCCGAGCTGTGTCACATGGACGCGGCCGGCGCCGCCGTCTGCAGCGGCGCGCCGGCCGCCAGCTGGCGCCCGACGGCCGCGCCTGCGCGCCCGCCGCCGCCGCCTGCCCCGCGGGCCGCTGGGGCTGCGCCGAGGGCGCCTGCATCCCCGACGAGCTGGTGTGCGACGGCGTGCCGCACTGCAGCGCCGCGCCGACCGCCAGCGACGAGGACCTGTACTACTGCAGTAAGTACCGGCGGGCGCGCGGCGTGCGCGGCGGGCCAGTGCTGAGCGCGCCATGTTGCAGCGTCGCGCGCGTGCGGCGCGGGCAGCGCGGCGTGCGGCGCGGGCGGGCGCTGCGTGGCGGCGGCGCGCCTGTGCGACGGCCGCGCCGACTGCGACGACGGCGCGGACGAGGCGGACTGCGACTGCGGCGCCGCGCGCTACCGCTGCGACGACGGCGCCTGCGTGGCGCTGACGGCGCGCTGCGACCGCGTGCAGCACTGCGCCGACGGCTCGGACGAGCGCGACTGCCCGGCCTGCCTGGGCCCCGACTGCGTGCCGGCCGAGCCCGCCACCACCGGTATGGAATATTACTATGATACATATGGAATATTACTATACACTCCTTGATTATAATATGTCTAGGTAGAACGTCACCATACAATACCAACAAAAATGATGTTCCAAAATTTCTTGCATGAGTGCGTGCGGCTTGTGGTTTATACGGAGCAAAAATGATACCAGCTACGACAAAATTGTCCCACCAAAGGAGAACGGCAGATTTCGTACAGCTTCGCTAGAAAAGATTTGTTATTGTTTTGCCTTAAAAAATTGGGTCGTTATAGAACCTCCTAAATACGTTATGTTAGCATATTTCATAGATTTTTAGAACTTGGGAAACCCTAGAAAAACTGATATTCAATAATAATAAAAAGCAATCAACTAAACGTTTCCTTAATAAAAACCAACCGCGATTTACGTTTACAAAGTTGCCATGCGTAAAGATGAAATTAGAGCATATTGAATGTCGCTATTTCATAAACTCATTTATTTTAATATCTATCAATGGAATCCTTTCTGAAAGATATAAAGTTAAGCCATAAATCCGGAAGAAAGGACGCACCGGCCTGCAATTATATCATACAAGTCTCTGGCAAGATACGCAAAGCTCTTATTTCTCAGGAAAGACTTTACATCAATTAGACATCGTGCCCTGTCAGAGATTTTACGCTCGTTACCAGATGCTATAAATGCCAGCAATACGGCCACGCAGCAAAAACATGTCGAGAGCCCTTTTTATCGTGTGGTCATTGTGGAGAAGTAGGACACGCATTATCTGAGTGCAAGAAAACAACGGAGTCTCCTAAGTGTGCAACTTGTACCCGCTATAGCAAGCCAAATAAGCATAAAACGGGTGATGCTGAGTGCCCTGCTAGGAAAATAGCGGAGTACAGATTCATCAACTCAATAGACTATGAAGGTGCATAGTCCGCATATTGTTGTACGTCAGAGTTAGGTGTTGATTCACCTTCCTTTGCACAATAATTGCGCAACGTATCCAGTTAGCCGACGGGAACTTTATTGCTGTACAAGCAAAAAAAAAAAAATTTAATACTTTATAACACGAGTGAAGTGATGATACTAAGTACATATGATGACCATATGTACTTAGTAACCTAGTTTTATTTATGTTTCTGCCGATGTATGTAATTTCACAGCTGTAGTCATAATATACAAACAACAAACAACAAACAAACAACAAACAAACAAATATATTTATTTCCATTTTGTTCACATATACTTAATCTAAGCTTATTATTTAACTATTCTATGTAGGTTACAATACTATGCCTGTATAGAATTAAATCTGTACCACAGGCTTTGTGGTCGCGTGCATTATACATTAGGATAATATAACTAAGCCTTAACAATATTACCTTTTACAGTCACCAATATTACAAAACCTATGTATGTATACAATTATACATACATAGGTTAGGAAATACTAACTTTATACGTGCATTTAGCAAAATAATTATTATCTATTTATACCTACTTATATAATATTATTTATTTAATGACAATTAACAAATCCTCGCTTTTATCATAACTTAATGATAGCAGATACTGAGAAATGCGCTGTTTTGCTCTGGTGTAATTTAGATCGTAAACTAAAGTTTCTTTATTAATTTTATTGTACAGATATGGCCCTAAAAATGCAAAAAATCTATGTGTAAATACGTACTTTGATTCATAGCTAGCAGTACAGACAATATCTTTCCGTCTCTTGGTGTTAGTGAGGTTAGCGTCATATGTAAGTGTAGCATGCTGTTTTAGTACAGTGAATAGTATGAATAATTGTCGCACTGTCAGCACTTTACTAGACTCATACAGTAAGCCTGTGGGGTAGCGGTACGGTCTGTGCGTGGCGACTTTCAAGATGGCTCTTTGGGCTCGTTCGATTGGAAGTATCAATGTTTTTCCACTTCCGCCCCAAGAAGTAATGCAGTATTGGATTATCGATTGACACAGGGCTTTATAAATTTGAATAATTAGCTTGTGATCACCAATAAACCGCAATTTTTTAAAAACAAATATCAGTTTCCGAACTCTAGATGTTAAAGCAGCGATATGTTGTTTAAAGGAAAGGGTTTCATCTAGAATAACTCCTAAATACCTAATGTTATCTGTTATTACAATTTCCGGACAGGTACAAGCGTTAGTCACGATTGAGCATTCTGGTTTATGCGCATACAAGTGAAATTCATTGCGTGTTAGAGGTTTACGCATATTAAATTTTATAAATTTTGTCTTATCAGTATTTATTGTTAGTAGATTTATTTTAAGCCAATTATTTACGACATTAAACCCTTGCTGTGCACAGCTTTGAACTTCTGTAAGAGAACCTGCTGAAAACAGTAGAGCAGTGTCATCTGCATATGATACAATAGTGCCACACTGTAGTTTGAGGTTACATAGGTCATTTATGTACACCAGAAATAGGGTTCCTCCGAGTACGCTCCCTTGTGGAATTCCATATAGCGGTAGCGGCAATTCGGAACTAATGACGTTGCCTATTTTTACACATTGCTGTCTATCCCGCAAGTAGTCTCTAAAAAGTTCCAACTGTGTCCCTCTTATTCCCAATCCCTCCAGTTTGTCTAGTAGCAATGGGATTGATACCGTATCAAAAGCTTTCGCTAAATCAAGGAAAATTCCCATTACTTGCTTACTTTGTCCAAGCTCTCCTGATACAAAGTCAGTTAATGTATATACTGCATCAGCTGTCGAATTGCTTGTTAGATATAAGGGAGTTATTTTCAAGATACGAGACTAGTCTATTATTTATAATTTTCTCAAGAACTTTAGAGATTGATGGCAATATAGAAATAGGCCGATAGTTATTCACCAAGTCCTTTGGACCAGATTTATGGATAGGGATTACTACTGCTTTCTTGAGGCATTTAGGAAATGTACCACTAGAAAAGCAAATTTTAAAAATATGAGTTAGTGGCGGTATTAGTATGTGCCTAAAGGTTTTTAGTATATTAGTGCTGATATTATCCCACCCTGTCACGGGACTTTTTTAAAGATATAAAATTCGTTCTACTTCACTTTCGTCCGGTTCTAGCAAAACAAAAGACTTTCCACTACCAATACATGACCGAGGAGTTGGTATCGTAGTATTGGGGTCATTATAACACTGTCTTTGAATGTTTTCCGCTAGCCTCACACCAATATTAGCAAAGAAACTATTTACGTTGTTAGCTGATGATAGCGGGGTTTGATCCGTCTGCAATAAACCAGTGTCACAATTATTTTGCTTCGTCATGAATGTGACTGACTTAATATATTTCCACAGTTGTTTGGGGTTGTTTCCGGATTGAGCTATTTGTGATTTGTCGTATTCATTTTTTATACGTTTTAAGAGGTTATTGCAGAAATTACGATATCTTTTATATGTTGTCTGGATAATTAAGTTATTAGGGTTTTGTTTGGCTTTACTATGTAGTCTATCGCGGTGTCGTATACACCTGACAAGTCCCTCCGTTATCCACGGTTTTATGGTGCAATTTTTCTTACTTAAGGTTATTGTGTTAGTATTATTTAAGATAGATAGTTGTACATGTTTAATAACATAATCCATCGATTCGTCAGCATCAGCAGAATCAAAAACTGGACTAAAGTCAATATTGCATAAATCACGTCCCAGATTAGTCATATTGAGTTTCGATCTTTGCTGCGGACGCGAAAAATGTTGAGTCCGCTTTAATTCAAGCGTAAGCAAAATTGCGGAATGGTCTGTGATTGTTGAGTTAGTAACAGTGTTAAACACGGAAGTCTAGTTTTTAGCATGACGTGATCCAAACATGACCCACTTTGATGAGTTGGAAATGTGTGTGAAGGTAAAATGCCATGATATGCACAAAGGTTTAGGTAGTCTTGAGTACCTGCGTCAATGTTATCAGAATTTATATTAATATTTAGGTCGCCAATTACGATGACAGTTGAAAAGGATGACAAATTTTGAAGAATACTATCTAATGAATTATTAAATTTATCTAAATTTCTGATGGAAGGAGATCTATATATGACACGATTGCTATTTCAGACCTATTTTAATAATAAAACAATTAAATTCCAGGTTTTTTGGCTCTTCGATCGAAAAATGGAGAGATTGTTTTGTATATATTACGATTCCATCATTTTGGTTAAAATTTAGTGTAGAGCTAATGTAGTTGTAACCTGATAATATCGGCATAATCCCATTTTTATTTGAAAGCCAACATTCTGTTAGTACAATGACATCGCACTGTGAATTTAATCTTTGCAGAAAGATACTTAGACTGTCTATGTTTTTATATATGCTGCGAATATTTTGAGTTAGTATTGTTAAAGGATTTTTGAAATCGGCGAGATAATGTCTGCATTTTTCTGTTTCAGAAACTTTTGAGTTATATACTGCATTGTCATCGAGATCATTAATCATTGATTAGCCATATAAATTACAAAAATATTAATCAACTACTGGAAAATAAAATTAAACTATCTAAATATTACTAGTGCTATTGATAATATAAAAGGTGGCGCTCTTAGGCGCCCTCATTATAGTCAATAGAGTTAATGTACCTCGTTTCTGCTGTCTTCTTAGCCGGGCATTCAAGGTCCCCAGTTTTGTGACTGCTTGGCTTTTTGAACCGGGAGCATGTGGCACATTTTGGCGGCTTGTCCTTCTTAGTGCAATCTTTAGTCTCATGCCCTTGTTCTCCACAATGTCCGCATGTACATGTAACTTCGCGACAAGTTTTTGCAGCATGCCCATATTGCTGACATTTAAAGCACCGGGTTACGAGAGTGAAGTCACGTACAGGGCAGGAAGTCCAGTTGATGTAGATTCTCTCCTGATTTATGAGAGCTTTCCTTATATTGGCTGTGACTTCTATTATAAAGTTGCATGTGGGCGCGTCTTTTTTCCCTGACTTGTGGCTTAACTTGATGCAAGACAGGAATGATTCTCGCGTCATATTAGGCATCTTATCCGCCAGGTTCTGCTCGTAAATTGCATCGAACACCTCTTGGTCTCGAAGAGCTGCGGGCACGCCGACTACTATTATTCGCGGCCTTCTTTTGTGAGGTTCTTCGACTTTCAGGCCTGAACTGGTCAGCTGGCTCGATCGACGGAGTTTTTCAATGTCCTCGTTTGATTCGGTGCTAATTATTACACCTCCGTTCCTCGTTTTTCTCATCCCTCTAACGTGCAATTTCATTTGCTCTGGATTAATAATCTTTTGCACGAGCGTTTTGGTGTCGTCACTGGATTTTTGTGCATCGTTCGGATAAATTGCGATTGACTTCAAATTAGAGGGCCGCAGGACACTTGATTTATTGGTCTTTAAAATATCAGCAAAGGACATATTTTGAGCCACAGGTTTACTGCAGTTTTCTTGAATTGTTTCCTTAATTGACTGTTTAAAGTCGTTCAGGCAAGCAGCAAGGTCCTCCTTTTCTCTTAAGGCTTCCAGAGATGTTTTTATCTGGCAAGCCTTTTGTTTTAAGGTCTGATAGTGGATCGCCATTTGGGAGACTCCATTACCGACCCTTCGTGCCAGAGTGTTAATATTAAGCTTCTGCTCAGAGTTCAACTTACCCTCTGCAGCAATCTGGCACACATCATTGAGAGCCTTTTCTATTGTCACCATCCAACCCTTAATGTCACTGGTCGAGAGTGCTTCCAAGGTCTCTTCGGCAGCATGTTCTGCGGGTTGCGGAGTGCTGGGCGGGCTGCGACACGTTTTCGAACTCCGATTAAAAGGGCTATTTTCTATGTTAGCCATGTTAACGTTTAATTATGTAACATAGTGTATTACAAACTAAACAAAATTTATTAAATGTTGTATAATCTAGGTCAATACTTAATTGACTAATTGTTTACATGAATAAAAAATAAATATTGCAATTAAGGCACGTCTACTCGCCGTCGTGTTCTCGTAGAGAAAAATATGTATTAGATCTAAATAATTTGTCATAATTATGTAGGTATTATTATAATATAATGAATGTATTTATATAATATATATATAAAATAATCATAGCTTAATTTGCTAAGTCATGATATGTATTGGTTTATAGAAATAAGATGTCCTAAATTAGTATACAATATTAAAGCTACTTTCGCCTGTGATACAGGGCTTTCCTAGTACAGGCATCTAACTGTATAAGGTCTACATCGCTTATTAAGATAATATTTTGTATTTTGCTCATTTTATCATCAATAAAAGATTATTATTATTATTATTATATTATCAATGAAATATTTTCCTTTCCATTTCAAACATTTTTATAAGTAAATATAAAAATCTACATCCAGTATAATGCGTCTACATGGATGATTAACAATAATTAACATTTTAACAAACTTGAATATGGCAATGTTGAACTGGCATTTGTTTTGATGACAATTAATTTGTCAATACTGGTGCTTTGCTGTTTGTTTCAAATGGTGTTATGATGTGTTTGTTGAATTTTAAGTTATTTTATTCATCTGGTGATACGTTGAGTTTGGCAGCCGTTCCTCCGTAGCCCAAATTGGTGTTATTGGCATCACTGATGTGAAAATTGCGAAAAACACTTATTTACATTATTTTGTGCTTAGTGTGTTGCAATTTGCTTGCATGTACCTGAAACCTACCAGCGGCAAAGTACCAATGTGTCTTTTTTCCGAGTTATTCGTATATTAACTACTACTAACCGTTCCTCATCTAACTACAGGCAGAACAGTTACATTGTGCGTGCAAGCAGACACTTTAACAATGTTTGTAGGGTGACTTCGATCCGTTTACAACTAGTGTGAACTCGGCAAAGAGGTGCTTAAGCCTCAAATTTTTTAAGCGGCACTAGATATTTAGTTTTTTTTATCGTTTCTCTTGATCTGTTTATTATATTGTTATTTATATTCTCTGTACGGTCTGTTTCAGTATTATTATTTTTTTCATTTTTGCAGAATGTATGTATTTTTAATATTGTATAGTACTCACACCATATTAATTAATTTATTCCAAATCCTAAACGTGAGGACTTGTTATTGGCTCATTGTTACCTACGCCTATTGTTATTTTTATCAATTTTTAAAAGCTGTAAGTCCTCCATGAATTATAAATAAATAAAATAATCTAAGAAAGTACAAAGACGCCGTGGGCTTATAATTTCTTATTATAAGTTTGAATTACCAACCCACATTGAGCTAGTATGGTGATTAATGCTCAAACCTTCTCCATGTGAGAAGAGCTTCGGTCAGCAGTGGCCACTTATAGACTTAACCCTTTGAGTACCGTCATATAGACACAATGGGGATGATGACAGGGTATGAAAATTAAAAATATAATTAGTCCGTAAGTTAGGTAATGAAAAAATATTAGACACGTATTTTTTTATTTTGTCGTATAATAAAACAATACTTAGATAAAACGAATCAAAGTTTAGGAGTGGGGGCTAAAACGTCATTTCTTAGTATAAAATGTACTGAGAAGTGACGTCACGCGACATTTCAAATCAATATATCTTCGAAACTATTCGTTTCTGTGAGAAAATAAAAAATACGTGTCTAATGTTTTGAAATAATCTACCAGACGGACATTAAAATAAAAATTAGTCGTCTACCCTATTAAAGAACAATAGGTTGCGGTCACCGGTGTCCTCGCGGTGTTTAACAGTTTAATGATGAAAATGTTGATGATTCTACTAATTTGACTTACTTATTAGAAATTAAAGCGTGCTAAGCAACCAGTTTTCAGAAGAAATACTTTCTCAAAGAGCTAAGCTTAAGTTTAAATCGAATTAACTTAAGACCTTTGAGACTATCTTCCCGCAAGATTCAAGGTGAAGTGAGACATTAGTTTTATCATATCCGCCACAAGACTTCCACTGCTAAATGTAGGCCTTCTATCCAATGACAGTCGTTTATATTATGAATTTGCATTTTCTCGTAGGCACCTAGGAAATGAAAAAGATTGTGAGGCATACTCTTTAAAACTCTATAGTCCTATAGGATCATCATGCTTGCTGAATTAACAGGATCATTCCTAATAATTCAAAGTGTAATAGTCACTTGATGTATTTAGATTATTTTAGATTTTTGTTTTTATACAATCACAAGAGAGCACATTGACATTTTTCAGTTAACTGTCATTTGTAATAGTAATTTTAAGCTTACGAAGCAGCATAATGTGGTCTATTCTGTCAAAACATTTACTGTAGTCAGTATAGACCACGTCGACCTGGAAGCCTGCATCCATGGACTGGGATAGATAGTCGTTAAATACAATTAGGTTAGAATTTGTAGAACGACCCTTCACGAATCCATGTTGGCTGCAGTTGAGGGATTGTTTAATTGCAGAATAAACCTGGGTATATACGACTTTTTCGTTTAGATATTGGTCTATAGTTCACTACTTGACAAGAAAGTGACACACTCCATCTAGACATTATATAATCAAAGGTATGTACATCTATAATTATGATTGTATAATCTAAATAGCGTTATTTTGACTGGGTCAGATTCGAACGCAATCCAAACGAGCACGACAGAGGCGGGCAGTGATGCGGGCGGGAAGGAGGAGGAGGAGGGGTGCGAGGGCGCGCAATTCCGATGCGGAGGCGGGGAGTGCGTGCCGCTAGCGTGGCGCTGCGACGGACGCGCCGACTGCCCCGACGGATCCGACGAGGCCACGCACTGCCGTACGTACTGGGCCTGGCGTCCGCCCGCGCGCCGGCCGGCCGTGACACGTGTGCTTGCTGCAGGCCACGCGAACGCGTCGGGCGCGTGCACGGCGGCGCAGTTCTCGTGCGGCGACGGGCGCTGCGTGGCGGCCGGCGCGCGCTGCGACGGCGTGGCGGACTGCGCGCGCGGCGAGGACGAGCGCGCCTGCGCCTGCCCGCCCGGCGCGCTGCGCTGTGCGGACTCCGGCCTGTGCCTGCACCCGGTACCTGCAACGACCTGCTCCTGTATCTTCGCATGACAGCCTCACTTACTTTCGCTTCTCTCCTGCTGCACCCAAGACGGGAAAAGTCATTTGACGATTTTCTTTAAAAGCAAATATGATGTTTGAGTTTGTAATATGTTCCGCCGCTGGCGCTGACCGGTCGCTGTGTGCAGAGCCTGTACTGCGACGGGGACGCGGACTGCGGCGACGCGTCGGACGAGCCGGCGGGCTGCGCGGGCCCCGGGGCGGGCGACGCGGGCGGCGCGCTGTGCGGCGCGGGCGCGCTGGAGTGCGCGGGGCGCTGCGTGGCGCGCGAGCTGCAGTGCGACGGGCGCGACCACTGCCAGGACGGCGGCGGCGCCGGCGCCGGCTCCGACGAGGACCCCGACCTGTGCGGTGCGTGCTCCTTACACGCGCTAATGTTCGACAGTCCAATAATACCAGCTTCCTTATACAGGTGTCGCAGTATGCAACTGAACCATACTGGATAGTTATTATTGCGTGTTAACTTTTTTTCTAATGTTTATATGTACTAATAAAGAATTCAACTGAATCATCAAGTGACCGAACCGACAATTCATAAAAGACGTCGATTTTTGTTCTATGTAGAATTGCGTTGTTTAATTTAGAAAGGAAAACTATAAATGTTGTGAAAACTATAAATTGTATTATTAAGTATACATTTAAATCACCAAATTGTAAATGGAATATATACAAATTATTATTGTTATGGTTCTGATTATACATGGCACGTCGAACCAGACGTTTTTTTCTGTAACATATTTAATGGAGGTATGTTTCACAAATGTCACTAGTATTAATTGTGACAAATTATGAAATGGTCGCAGCGTCGTACGAGCGGTCGCTGGGGGCGGGCGACATGGCAACAGCGCGCGGCGCATGCGCGCGCGGCGAGTGGCAGTGCGGCAACGGCGCATGCGTGGCACGCGCCGCGCTGTGCGACGGCGCCGACGACTGCGGCGACTACACGGACGAGAGCCACTGCAGTGAGTATACGCGCCGCGGCCGTGGGGTCACGCGCCGTGGGCGGGCCGTGACGCGTGGCGTGTTGCAGACGTGGACGAGTGCTCGTTCGTGAACGGCGAGTGCGCCCACAACTGCACGGAGCTGGTGGTGGGCCGCGCCTGCTGGTGCCGCGCCGGCTGGCGGCTGGCGGCCGACGCGCGCGCCTGCGCGGACGTCGACGAGTGCGCCGAGGACGAGCCCTGCGACCACGTCTGCAGGAACACCGTCGGCAGCTTCGAGTGCTCGTGCGGCGCCGGGTACAAGCTCATGGAGGACGGAGTCTCCTGCACGCCCGACTCGCGTGAGTACCGAGGCTCGTGGCGCGGCCGGGCCGTGGTCGGGCCGCGCGTAACGGGCCGTGCTGGCTGTGCAGCGGTGCGCGGCAGCCTGATCTTCACGAACCGGTACTACATCCGGCGCGCCACGCTGGGCGCCGGCGGCGGCCCGGGCGCCAGCTCGCTGCTGGTGCACGAGCTCAGCAACGCGGTGGCGCTGGACATGCAGTGGGCGGACCGCTGCCTGTACTGGAGCGACGTGACGCGGCTGGGCTCCGCCATCCGCCGCGCCTGCGGGGGCGCCAGCGCGCCGCACCAGCTACTGCACGGCGCCACGCTGCAGAACCCCGACGGGCTGGCTGTGGACTGGGTGGCCGGCAACCTGTACTGGTGCGACAAGGGCACCGACACCATCGAGGTGTCCCGCGCCGACGGCCGCCACCGGCGCGTGGTACTGCGCGGCCAGCTGAGCGAGCCGCGCGCGCTGGCGCTGCTGCCGGCGCGCGGCTGGCTGTACTGGTCGGACTGGGGCGCGGCACCGCACATCGGCCGCGCCGGCATGGACGGCTCGGGCCGGCGGGTGCTGCTGAGCGCGGGGCTGTACTGGCCCAACGCGCTCACGCTGAGCCCCGCCTCGCAGGAGCTGTACTTCGCGGACGCGCGCCAGGACTACATCGCCGTCGCCGACCTGGACGGCCGCAACGTGCGCGTGCTGTTCTCGCGAGGTACGCCCGGTCCCGCCGGTGCAGCGCTGGCCGGGCCGCGTAATGACGACTGCGTCCGTTCCAGAGCGCATGCCGTGGCTGAGACTGCACCACGTGTTCGCGCTGGCGGTGTGGGACGGGCGCGTGTACTGGTCGGACTGGGAGACGCGCGCCATCGAGTCGTGCCGGCGCCGGCCGTGGGCGGCCGGGGCGGTGGCGGGCGGGGCGGGCGGGGCGGCGGCCAACAGCTCGGGCGGCGCGTACGACTGCCGGGCGCTGGTGCAGACGGTGCACAAGCCCATGGACCTGCGCGTGTACCACCCCGCGCGCCAGCCGCCCGCGCCAGGTGACTGCCACTCGCGACGCTTCCTACTGCAATGCCTACGTTGCTTATGTCGATCCATTATTACCCAGGGTGACTTGTTACTCCACGTATACCTCTTGGGGGGTGATAATACAACAAATTTTCTACAAAATTAACCCCGAGGTCGCTGGTCCGAAAGTGGCCACTTACTGAGATATTCAACATTTTTGGTTTTAGTCAAGAATCCCAAACTAACTACAAAAACATCAAAGAACAATAAAGTAAAACTGAATTTAGTTTAAAAAATTATAACTTGATGATAAGTAAAATGTAAAGAAACACTCTTGAACTGAATATATATCTGGACAACCAAATCTACAATTTCAAGCAATGACCCTAGTCCATTCATTTAAAATTCGTCGTAAATCGTCTAATTTAAATCGGTGGGTCCAATTAATTGATTATTTATGACGCCCATCCAAACGTGTAATTCCAACACGATGATATTAATTTAGAATAGAATAGAATAGAATAGAATGTCATTTATTTCCAAGTATATGGTACATTGATGTTTTACATTAAATATTGTTTCACATACACTACCATTGCTGGTGTAAAAATATTATGTTAATCATGCTTTATAGAATAAATTTAAAAAAAAACTAGTAATTACAATAATGCCAAGTAAATTGATTCAATCACACATCTATGATTTTGCTTGGTACATGACAGTAAATAGAAGTATCAGTGTTATTTCCATCAAAGTGTTAAAATATTTCTTATAATGTTTAAATGCTAAATACAATGTCAATATGTCAAAACGTATATTGTCAAAATACTAAACTAAAATACTAAATACAATGTCAGTCAATGTAAAAAAATAAATAAATTCAATGTCAAAATACTAAATACAATATCATAACATTAGATATAATGTCGAAATATTAAATAATGTCAAAACTTGTGATTTAAAAATTCATTAACCGAATAGAAGCACATCTCGAGAAGCCAAGTGAACATTCGATATTTAAATTTACTGATTTTTATTATTTAATCTGACAGAGACCTGTTCGTTTAATGGAAATAAATACATACATACATACATAACTTCACGCCTGTCTCCCAAGGGGGTAGGCAGAGACTAAGGAACGCCAATTACTACGATTCTTACATACCTCTTTCGCTTCATTGGAAATAAATGTGGGTACTTTTTTACAAAAACACAAATTTCATAAATGTAAAGGCATGGCAGAGGAAGTACTTTTAGTTCCTTGAATAATGGTCTGCAATGATCCAAATATTCAGCGCCACCTAAGGCTCTGATACATTTTTTTGCACTATAAAAGCTCTTTGCACGTCTACTGAGTTACCCCATATCACTAAACCGTAACGCAACACCGATGAAACATAACCGTGATAGGCGTTTAGACTTGTTTCTTTACTGGATACTAACCTAAGTTTTCTCAGGGCATACACAAATTTATCTAACTCGTTGCACACTCTTTCTATATGTTGTTTCCAATCGAGTTTGTTGTCAATTATAATACCTAAAAATAAAGCCGACTGTACTGGTTGTAAAATTGTATTTTTGTGTTGTATGGCTGTCGGTATTATTGTTGAGTTACATGTTTGACATTTAACTAATTTTGATTTATTAATATTTACTTGGAGATTATTGTCTTCTAACCATTTCATTACATTTGTTAATTCAGTATTAGTTTCAGTTTCCATATCCATTCTCTCTAAACATTGTATCGTCAATGTAGTGTCATCCGCAAATTGAATACAATTATGTTTAAGACATTGTGATAGGTCATTTATATATATTATGAACAGCTGCGGGCCCAGTACACTCCCTTGTGGTACGCCAGAGTTGTTATTTTTTAATTCGGAGCTATATGTTATTCTAGTACCTACTGTTTACAAGTTTAGAGATAACAGTCCTTTGTTTGCGGTTAGACAAATAGCTTTTGAACCAATCGTGAGATTTACCTCTTATACCATATCTCTCTAGCTTGTAAAGTAGACGTTTATGGGAGACAAAGTCAAATGCTTTGCTCATATCTAGAAAAACTGATAATGTTGACATTTTATTATTAAGAGTTTCACTAATTCGTTTTACTAAAGAATAGCTGGCTAATCTTTAGTAAAACGAATTTGCTATGTGCCGTGGTTATACTCTTCGAAGGTATCATCATCATCATAATCAACTGCCTATAAATTGTCCACTGCTGAGCAAAGCGTCACATAGAAAAGGTTTGAGCATTAATCACCACGCTTGCTCAATGCGGGTTGGCGATTACAAACTTATAATTATAAATCATAATCCAGGTTTCCTTACAATATTTTCCTTCACCGTCTGTCAGCGGTGGACAATAAAGGAATATTGACGTTCGCCATACAGAGCTGTCGGCGCGGTGCGCGGCGCTGAACTGCTCGGGGCTGTGCCTGCTGACGCCGGCTGCGGAGGGCGCGGGCGCGGGCGCGCGCTGCGCCTGCCCCGAGCACTGGGCGCTGGCGGCGGACGGGCGCTCGTGCTCGCCCAACTGCACGTCGGCGCACTTCGTGTGCGCGGCCGCGCTCAAGTGCATCCCGTTCTGGTGGCGCTGCGACACGCAGGACGACTGCGGCGACGGCAGCGACGAGCCCGCGGCGTGCCCGCCCTTCCGCTGCGAGCCCGGCCAGTTCCAGTGCGACAGCGGGCGCTGCGTGCACCCGTCGCACATCTGCGACGGCACGCCGCACTGCGCCGACGGCTCCGACGAGCGCGACTGCGACAAGGTGCGCCGCCCGGCCCCGCGTCCCCCGCGGCCCCCGCGTCCCCCGCGCGTGGGGCGGTACTGTAGCTATGTCCGTGTGCAGTTCACGTGCCTGGCGTCGCAGTGGAAGTGCCGCGGCAACGCCACGGCGCGCGTGGCGGCGCGCTGCGTGGCGGCGGCGGCGCGCTGCGACGGCCGCGCCGACTGCCACGACGGGGACGACGAGGCCGCCTGCCCGCCGCGCACCTGTCCGCCGCACCACGTCAGTACATGTACCAAACTACCCCCTGCTGGTACTATACTTCACTACAAACTCGTTCTAAAGCTTCAATCACACCGATCACAAGCACAATTTTGATATGTCATTAATGTCAAACAAAACGTCCTTCCCTCTCCTACTGATATAAATCTTGCTGTGTCCAACAGGAAACGCTTTTCGTGAACTTGAGGTCTTAGTACGAGTTTGTTTTACGTTTAACGTAATCGAAACCAGACCGCGTTCGGCGTACTGATTGGTTGGTTTATTTTAGACGTCCAATCAGAGCACCGAACGCGTACTCATTTCGATTACTTGAACGTGAACTTAGGCTGATTAATTATTTCTGCAACTTTTTGTTCAGCATTAATGTACTCGGCAGTATAATGTTAGCAGCGTCTTGTGCTATGTGGTAATGTCTGTATGGCGCGCGCAGTTCACGTGTCGCAACGGCGCCTGCGTGCCGCTGGTGTGGGTGTGCGACGCGGACTCGGACTGCGGCGACGGCTCCGACGAGGGCGAGCAGTGCGCGGCGCGGACCTGCGCCCCCGCCGACTTCCGCTGCGGCTCGGGCCGCTGCATCCCGCGCGAGTGGCTGTGCGACGCCGAGCCCGACTGCCCCGGCCGCGAGGACGAGGCGGCCTGCGGCGCGCCGCGCGCGCCCCCGCCCTGCGACCCCACCTACTTCCGCTGCCCCGACGGCCGCTGCGTGCCGGGCCGCTGGCGCTGCGATGCGGACGACGACTGCGGGGACGGGGCCGACGAGCTGGGCTGTGAGCCGCGCCCTTGTTCAGAATCTGAGTTCCGTTGCGGCTCGGGCGAATGCGTGCGCGCTGCTCTGCGCTGCTCGGGCGCGCCGGACTGCGCCGACGCCAGTGACGAGGCGGACTGCGCGCCGCACTGCGGGCCCGGGGCGCGCGCCTGCCGCAGCGGCGCCACGTGCGTGCGCTCGGACTGGTGGTGCGACGGCGCGCCCGACTGCGCCGACGGCTCGGACGAGGCGGCTTGCGGCGCGGGCTCGGGTCGCTGCGGCGCGCGCCTGGACTGCGGCGGTGCGGCGCGCTGCGCGGCGGACGCGTGGCGCTGCGACGGGCGGCGCGACTGCGCGGACGGCCGCGACGAGGCGGCGGAGCTGTGCGGCGCGCTGGCGTGTCCGCCGCCCATGTTCCGCTGCGCGGACGCGACGTGCCTGCCGCCCAACTTGGTGTGCGACGGTGTGGCGGACTGCGCGGGCGACGAGGACGACGCGGTCTGCGCTGGGCGGCGCGGGTTGGGCGGGCTGGGCGGGCTGGGCGGGCTGGGCGAGGAGTCCCCGTGCGCGCGCGACGAGGCGCTGTGCGAGGACGGGCGCTGCGTGGCCGCCAACTCGTCCTGCGCCAGCGGTACGTGAACTTGTGCTGAACTGAACTTGACACACAATATACATTCGTTTTAAAGCTACGTCTTGTTGTTATGTCTAAAGCGGCTCATATTTTTTGAAACGCGGTAATGGAGATTGCTTCTCTTAAGTTCAAACAATATGAAATCACAGGAAACATGGCTATTTATTTTTCTATAAATTATTGTACTTTTTTGAATTTTGTAAACTGTTAATGTGCACGGTTTGTTAAAATCAGTCGCCTGTGAGGCTTTCTGTAGAGAGGACATGTCGCTTTGCACTCCGCGTGACCTCGGTTGACCTTTTCCAAGCTATCGAGGATAGCGACAATTTACTATTTTCTATTAATAAAACAATGGAACGGATCAAAAGTCAACCACTTGAGTATCGCAACAGTCCGCGCGGCCCGCAGTATCGCGTACAAGTACATGGTGGTGTGTTGTTGCAGAGAGCGCGCGCGCGTGTCGCTGGGACTCCTGCGCCCAGCTGTGTCTGCCCAAGCACGACAACCACACGTGCAAGTGAGTGCGGGGCGGGGCGGGGCGGGCGGTGCCTGCCGGGCGGGGCGGTGCTTGCCGGGCGGGGCGGTGCCTGCTGGGCCGGGCTGACTGAGTGTGTGTGCAGGTGCGCGGCGGGGTACCGGCAGCGCCAGCTGGCGGACGGCGCGCTGACCTGCGAGGCCGTGGGTGAGTCGCACTCCCCACTCTAATACTTTACTAGCCGTTACCTGCGACTTCGTCCGCGTAAAATAACGTCTTCTGGCAAAAATTGAGCGTTTGAATTAGTCCTTCCCAAGGTCTATTCCACTATTGTAACAAATGTCATCAGAATCGATTCAGTACCTAAGTTTAACATTTTCATTCATTCAGTCCGCATTTAAAGTTAGTAAATTAGAATAAAGCCAACTATTAACTATAGAGTACAGTTCAGTGTCGTTATTGGATGAAAAGATATTAATTTTCCCATGATGCATGTCGATATTAAAAAACGGAAAAACAGGGTAGGACCAAGAATACTCCCTTGTGGAACTCCAAAACCCGTATTTCTCTGGAATGAACTTGTGACGTCATCTATTCTAACACACTGGTAACGGTTATCTAGATAATCAGCAAAGAGAGTTGTGTGCCTCTGATACCCATACATTCCAACTTCTTTAGAAGCATAATAGACACAGTATCAAAAGCTTTGGCGAGATCGACAAAGATTCCTAGAACATGATTGCATTGGCCCAGTTCTTCTGATATAAAATTGAGTGTATGTATTGCATCAGCTGCGGACAATGCTCTAAAACCAAATTGTAGGGGTGACAAAAATTTATTCATTTCCAGGTAATTTACCAATCTGATGTTAATGATCTTCTCAAGAATTTTGGATATTGATGGCAGTAGTGAGATAGGTCTATAATTGTTTACTAGATTCTTGTCACCTGATTTAAATATAGGGACAACTATAATTTAAATATAGGGACTACTAACTAACAAGGCTGTTTTTAAGACATGTTGGAAAAATGCCTTTAGAAAGACACTCTCGAAAAACAGTAATTTTTTCGAGAGTGATTCAATTGCTGATCCCATCATAACCAACTGCACGATTATCTTTCATTCCAGTTATGATTCGTGTCATTTCAACCAAAAAAACAAATGATTTTTCGGTCTTTGAGAATGGTAAAGTTGTATAAGTCCGGGTTTTAGAATGTAACTGCACTTGTTGAGCGAGGTTTCTACCCACATTTAAAAATTAGTCATTTACATTGTTAGCAAACAAAAACGAAGTAGATTCTGTTAGTAGTAAATTCGATTACGATTCTGGTTGCTTGGACGTATAAGTTACATTTTTTATGTGTTGCCAAAGGTTTTTACTATTTATACCCGCCTGATGTGACTCGCCTTTATCGTCATCAATTTTAAGCTTTTTCAGCAAATTATTGCAAAAGTTCTTGTATCTTTTAGATTAAAATGATCAGGAGAACGTTTTGCTCATGTTGTAGTTTGTCCCTGCATCTGATACATCTAACAAGCCCAGGCGTAATCCATGGCTTTATGTTATAATGCCTGTTATTAGTTTCTACTATACGTGTACACAAAGCAACGCTAATTAGTTTGCGGCGCTACACATCGACACTACTGTCATTTACACAGTGTACATGTGTGGGTAATTTCATATTACTGTGTATAAAAATATTCGTCCACCACGTTCACATTGGTATTTTCATTCTTGTGTCGGTATACGTATTTTTATAATTTAATGCACGGAATATAGAATACAATGGAAGTAGCTTGAAGCAATATTTCTGCCAGAACCGGTGTCGCCAAACTAATACATTTATAATTTACTCATACTATAAATCGGAAGTTACGATTGGTTAGAAAAAAAATGGGCGTAAACGAAATGCAAAAAAAATATCATACGATATCCAACTTTAAAATCAATGCACTATAAATCAAAATAAAAAAGTATATTTTGGACTACCAAGTACCGCCATTCGTCGCTAGATGGCGTTTAACAATGCCATCTAGCGACGAAAAGTGGTACTTGGTTTGAACTTTAACGTCATAAGAATAAAGGTGATATTTGAATGGCTTATCACTGGCTCGAATGCGGGTCTCTACTCAGATAGTGATGTAGCCTAATTCGATAAAAATAAAATATCGATAATATGAAAATGTGTTTTAAAAATAATGTGAAAAAAAAAATTGACTGCGATAGTGTGACTGCGATAGTAAAATAATAAAATTAATATGTCGTTGATAACTTTTTAAACGTAACAAAAAAGGGTAAGTATTTATTTGTATGTAAATTAAAAATCATTTTGTTCGTATTTTTTATTAGTTTCTTTTTTCAAAAAAACATTTTTTTATTTCACATAGGCAATATATGTAACAACTATTACATAAATTTTTACAAACTTTATATGGATAATGTGATAAATGAGAGGGATGGCGATAAGGATGACGGTGCTGATCTGCTCCGTGAAGTGAAGGTTGCTTCCAATCACGTCGGGGTCACCACTAAAATAATAATAAAAAAATAATCTAAATAAATGTTACATTACACTTGCATCGATATCAATCGATAAATTCAATATGTGATTTGACTACATCACTATTTGAGTAGCGTAGAACTGGCGAGAATGTTCTATTGAATGGAATAAATCCAAAATAAACTTTATCTTGAAGGCGTAAGGTTGATTTTGACTAACCGTTTTAGTAAATAATATTATTTTAATAACCGTTTTTGTAAATTGAAATAAAATAAGATTTCTACATAAAAACAATGAAAATTGTACTTACCGATGATACGAAACACCTCTATTTTTACGATTTATCGGCTGCTATCAATTTTACACGCCAAAACGGAACAAAACGGCATAGTTGAGGAAATATGTATTTGTCACGAGACTAGAAACTCGACGCCATATTCGAACGAGACTGAACTCGAATTTGCCTCGAGTACGCAGTACACGGCTCAGTTGTGGCACGCGTGCCACGCCTACTTGCTACTTCCATTGTATTCTATATTCCGTGATTTAATGCATAGATAAGGTTAAAACTATTTACAATCATTGATATGACCCGACATTTTCACTGTTAATATCGTAGTGCTCGTGGTCGATTGGTTAATGAGCACGCTTTTATCGTCTTTCAAGGATCAATGATGTGGGTTCTATTCCAGCTAAAAGTTTATTTTATTTTACCTTGTTACTTTTCTTATTAATTTTTTTTTTGTTTTTGTCATAAAATATAAATATCAGGCTATAAAAGAAGCAAATGAGTTGGTAAATAAAACAATACTATTTTTTATTACAATTAATTTATTTATTATACAAATATGTTGTTTTATATTCAATATTTATATCTAATAATTAATTATATACCACATGTTAAGTTTAAAGTTCATTAAATCATAACATAAGATTTAGAACAATAAGATAGGAGAATAAGAAAAGATTTAATTGTTTCTAATTTCAAATATTTGATAAATTAATACTAAAACTACACGTGAATGCTGGAATCGATCCGGCGGCACTTTACTTGACAATTGGAGGCGATAACCATTGCGCCAAGCGCGCTATAGATGAGATTATCGAAATATTGTATATCATTCAGTAACATAAAATTACAATGAGAAAGCACTATATTTATATGGGTATTGTATCGCTCGATCGTTCATTATTTTTGATTTCGATTTATTCAAAGTTTGTTATGAGTAATTTTATCTTTACCCTCGTTTTTATTTACTAAATTATTACGTATACCGACACAGAAATGATATTTAAATACCAAGATGTGTGTGATAGACGAATGTTCCTATACATATGTGTAGCACCACGAACTAATTAGCGGTGCTTTGTGTACTATGTGTTGAAATCCCGGCACTCTCTAACTTTTAAATCGCTATATTTATTTGGTTGTAATTTAATCACTCCATGAGATAGACCACCCCTGTGGGATTTTTTATTTTTTGAAACCACGATAATAAACTCTTTCCGCAGTAAATATAATCTAAGTACTGAATCGATTTTGATGACATTTGTTACGACCATACAGCCGTAGAATATACCTTGGCAAAGACTAATTCGAAAACCCAATTTCTACCAGAAGTCATTATTTTACGCGGACACCAACTGATTTGTGTCGCGGAGCAGGTGACAAGCCCGTGGTGCTGGTGGCGGCCGGGGGCGCGCTGCACCTGTGGGAGCCGCACAAGCAGGCCGCGCCCGGCGCCCCCGCCGCCGCGCGCGCCCCCGGCCGCCCGCCCCCGCCCGACATCACGTGCGTCGCCGCCGCGCTGCTGGACGGCGCCTGGTGGTTGGTCTGGGGCGACGCCGGGGGCGCGCTGCACGCCGCCGACGCGTCGGCGCTGCTGCACGCGGCGGCCGGCCCGGCGCGCGCCGCCCTGCTGCGCGGGCTGGGCGGCCGCGTGCTGGCGCGCGACGCCGGCGCGGAGGTGCGCGGCGTGGCGCTGGACGCGGCGGCGCGGCGCGTGTACTGGAGCAGCGCGGGCGCGGAGGGCGCGCTGCAGGTGGCGGCGCTGGACGGGCGGCGGCGCGCCACGCTGTACCGGCGCGCGGGCGCGGAGCCGGACGACGTGGTGTGCTGCACGGCGCCACGCTGTACTGGACGGAGCGCGGGCGCTGGGCGGGCGTGCGCGCGGCGGGCGCGGACGGCGCGGGGCTGCGCTGGCTGGTGGGCGCGGCGCGTGCGGCGGCCGGGCGCGCTGGCGCTGGACGCGGCGGGCGGGCGCCTGTACTTCGTGGACGAGTACTACGACACGCTGGACAGCGTGCTGCTGGACGGCTCGCAGCGCGTGACGCTGGCGCGCTTCTCTCAGCGCCCGGAGCCGGCGCCCCGCGCGCCCACCTACTACGTCGACGGAGGTACGTCGGCCCTACCACTACTACTCCGTTACTAGTGTGTCCCTTGTGAGTACAAGGGACATGCTCGGTTCCAAACCCAGTCGGTTTCTTTGATCTTTCTTTTTATGCCGTTACTAGCTGTTGCTCGCGACTTTGTCCGCGTAAAATAATGACTTCTGACAGAATTCATCAAAATTGATTCAGTACCTAAGTGAGATTTATTAGATAGAGTCTGTGGGTCTTTTGTGATAAAACAATTTTTTCTTTGAGTAATTTTGTCTATCTAAAGTATTAGGCCTACTTTAATTTCCTTTCAGGTGGCATTAATATTAAATAAATAAATAAATTACAAAATTCCTCCCCGTATATACATATAATGTCACAAAAATGTGCAGTGAACTGTTCACTGCAATACACTTTGTTGTCAAGTAGTACCAATCGTGTCACCTAGGCGTCACTACGTGCATGCACGCTACAAAATGAAGTAAACAAAAAAGTACACTGCAAAGATGGCCACATGCTAAAATTATTAATGACGGTTAAAAAATATTAAACAGATCACTTATCCACCGCTAAGTAATTAGAAATTACATTATTCAATTTATGTTTTTGACCTAACTAATTGCCGCTATATTTTATCAGTGTTGCCAATTTATTTTTCAATATCCCTTCTCATGAGTCTCATAAAGAGGGAAAAATTGACAAAAATGTTTCACTAGCGTGTAAATTGTAATTTTGTTATTTATTGAACTGACACCTACGCTTTAGTGTACTTGTTTGGGGTGTGACGTGGACTTTGCATTTTAAGATGGGGGCAATTTTGTAGATTAAAAAAAACTTAGTTTGTTTTAACTCGTTGTTTTATTAGCACTCATCACCATGGATAATTACCCATTATAAAAACAATGTTCGTAGTGGACTGTAATATACTGATATTCTTGTTTTAACTAACTACCAACTATTTTAACTAAATAGGACTATTTATTCTAACAGACTATAAACATATTAATATATTTGACTAGCTGTTGCCCGCGACTTCGTCCGCGTAGATTAATGGCTTCTGACAGAAATAATCCCGCAGGGATCTCACCAGTACAGTGCCTGATCACGTAAGGTTTGAGTAATAAAAACTATTCCATCGACAATTGTTGTACAGAATCTCTCTAAAATAAGTTTAGTGGTTAAGAGTTAGAGAGTCCTGGGGCATTGACGCATAGTTCTCGTTCCCGTGGGACATCTGTGATAGAAACTATCAAACATTACCCAGGTTCCAAATCATCGTTTTACTGAATGTAATTCAAAAAGATTCAATTATTCTGAATTCAATGGCTAAGAAGATTTATACAAACTCTCATTCCCTATTTTATCCCCTTAGGGGTGAAATTTATCAAAATCCTTTCTAAGGAGATACCTATGTCATAGTAACTTTATGCATGCAAAGTCTCAGCCCGATCAATTTAAAACTGGCAAAGTATCATACAAACTTTCACCCCCTATTTTCCCACTTTGGGGTGAGAATGTTCAAAAATCTTTCTAAAGGGACGTTTACGTCATAATATCCATCTGCACGCCGAATTTCAACCCGATCGGTGTAAAATTGACAAAGCTTCATACAAACGTTCATCCCTTACATTACCCCATTGGAGGTGGAAATAATCAAAATCCTTACTTGGGGATACCTACGTCATACCACCTACCTGCATGCCAAATTTCATCTGCATCAGTGTAAAACTGACAAAGCTTCATATAAACTTTCACCCCCTATTTTACCCCCTGAGGGGTGGAAATGATCAAAAACCTTTCTTAGCGGATGCCTATGTGATAACATCTATCTGCATGCCAAATTTCAACCCGATCGGTTTAAAACTGACAAAGCCTCATACAAACTTTCATCCCCTATTTTACCCCCTTGGGGGTGGAAATTATCAAAATCCTTTCACAGCGGATGCTTACGTCATAACATCTATCTGCATGCCAAATTTCAACCCGATCTGTCCAGTGGTTTGGGCTGTGCGTTGATAGATCACTATGTCAGTCAGTCAATCACCTTTGAATTATATATATATAGAAGATTGCTGCGTTTGACTTTGGCAGCCACATGAAATATTGAGTGGCGCATGGACAACGAGCTAGTGTTGTGCTACTATTACTGTAATGACCATTACACTTACAAGGGAGACGCTCGGTCCCACTGTTACACCGTTATTAGCACACGATTTTCTTTCCTTTGTCTTTTAATCAATGAAATAAATAAATGGCACTCACAACGAGGTACGCTCTGTGCAGAGATGCGGTTGGCGACGGAGGCGGGCGCGGACGGGGGCGCGGACGGGGGCGCGGGCGGGGGCGCGGCGGCGCGCGTGGTGTGGGGGCGCGCGTGCGTGCGGGCGCGCGTGTGGGAGGACTGGGTGTGGTGCGCCGCGCCCCGCGCGCTGCTGCGCCTGCACAAGCGGGGGCGCGCCGCCGCCCGGCCCGCGCGCGCGCCGCCCGCCGCGCCGCTCACGGCGCTGGTGCTGCTGCACGCGGCGCTGCAGGGCGCGGCGGCCGCGGACCCGTGCGCCGGCGCCTGCCACGCCACGGCGCTGTGCGTGCGCAGCGCGGCGCCGCGCGGCACGGCCTGTCTGTGCCCGGACGGACTGGTGCCCGCCGACGACACCGCTGACCACGTGAGTGCTGGCTTCCATTCCTGCCATTGAGTGGCATATCGCGTATGTGAATTTGTATGTTAGGCACTTACGACCCAAGAAAACCTTGTGTGGGGCAAAGTTATTTAAAAAACACTCGAAAAACTTCACAAAAGAATCTTCAAACACTTCATATACCCCACACGTCCAGTGAGATACTTTAACTGGGATTATACGCGGGCGTCGGCAGGAGCAGCGCAAGTGTGTGATCCCGCGCGGCGGAGCGGCCGGAGCTGAGATCGGCCCGGGCGATGCGGGCGATGTGGGCGATGCAGGCGATGTGGGCGACGCGGGCGATGTGGGCAACGCGGGCGATGTGGGTGACGCGGGCGTCGCGTGCACGCTGTCGTGCGGCGCGGGGCAGTGCGTAGTGACGGGCGGCAGGGCGCGCTGCCGCTGCCCGGCGCTGTACGCGGGCGCGCGCTGCCAGCATTACCGCTGCGCGCAGCACTGCCACCGCCGCGGCCGCTGCCAGCTCGACGACGCCGCGCCCGTACACCCCGACGCGCCGCCTCCACTCAAGGTACCGGCCACTATACGGGACACACACACGGTTGCTGGTTCAGCTTTTAACGAAGTAGTTAACACGACAACGACATTTATTTATTTATGTAAATGAAGACATTACGTAAATGAAGTTGTCTGTGCATAAGTCCGTCGTGAGACGGTATATTTGAAGACGTCGATGTCGTGCGGTGCAATGAGCGTGCTCGTGTTGTAGTGCGTGTGCCAGCCGGGGTACGAGGGCGCGCGCTGCGAGCTGCAGGCGGGCGGCGGGGCCGGGGAGGGCGGCGCTGGCGGCGGGGCCGGGGAGGGCGGCGCGGGCGGCGGGACCGGGGAGGGCGCCGCGTGTGCGACGCTGACGTGTGAGAACCAAGGCTCGTGCGTGGAGCGCGACGGGCGCGCGTCATGCGCGTGCGCGCCGGAGTACACGGGCGCGCGCTGCGAGCGCTGCGTGTCGGGCCCGGACTGCGGGCCGGGCGACGTGTGCGTGCGGGCCGCGGGGGGCGCGCACTGCCGCATCGACATCTGCCGCTCCTTCTGCCTCAATCAGGTGAGTGCCGGGCCGGGCGGGGCCGGGCGGTGGCGGGCGAGGCCGGGGCGGGCTGTAGCGTGCGTGTGTGCAGGGCTCGTGCCGCGTGTCGGCGACGGGCGCGGCGTCGTGCGCGTGCACGGCGGCGTGGAGCGGCGAGCGCTGCCAGCGGCCGGCCTGCGTGGACGCGGCGTGCACGGCGGAGCGCGCGGACGCGGCGCGGGAGGAGCAGGGGCGCAACACTAGTGAGTACTCGCAACGATCACACTAACGCTGTGCAAGTCCTTTATAGCTCGGTAATTTCAAACTTCACATTTCAAAAACAGCAAAAATATATTTTACTAGTGTAAGAAATCAATTGACTACATTGTAAGACTTATGTTTACATCCGTATTAGATCGGTTTTATAAAACAAAGAAAATAGTATGTAATTATGTGTAATGAATCTTGAATTATTCATACACAACTCTGAAGACTTGCAGCAAAGTCAAATCATTTATTTATTATTAAACTTAGTATCATAATTTGGTACTTCTGAAACGTCAACAAATATAAAATAAATAATATTCCGTCAGTCTGTCCGGCAGTGCAGCTAGGTGCTCGTTTCAAAATGTAGATTCGAATGGAGAAGAACGAGCGAGAATTTTTGTTACTCTTTAAAAAAAATCTTTACAATCTCTGCAACATTATCCAACATTGTATTTACATATGTATGTGTGAGAATAATGTGAAGACACGCCTGACGCATTACACAATTACAGAACTTACTAAAATAAACAACAAACAATGTTTTTCTAATAACTATTGTGAGACATACTAAATTAACTAAAATCGCGGGTTACTCTCGTGACTGCGTGCGCTCCTCATGAGGAAGAACCCCTCTGTGGTTCGAAACTAGTAGAGCTTTTCTCAGTATATTCCCGTGAGTAACCCGCGATTTTAGTTAACAAACAATGTCTTATGGTAGACCATAAGACATTGTTTGTTAACGTTAACATGGTGCTCTCATATGCGTACTGACAATCTATCTGAGGTAAGATAGAGCTACTGTACAAGAAAAGGGAAACCCTTTGTTTCAATAAAGAAAGAAATGCTCGACGCCATAAAGAAACTAGATAGTCTACATTAGAATGAAAGTATTAAATTACCTACTATTGGAATCTAACTACTGACTACATTTGAGTATTGTCCAGTGGAGCCGAATCAACATGCTGCCAAGCATTCTTATCTTCAAGATAATGTCAGTGTGTAGTAAGCTTGATTACATAATTCGCGGTTAATATATGTTTTAAATTGGCTTTGATTGAGATCTAGTAGGCTACTAGGTATTTTATTATAACATTTTACACATAACCCCTTGAAGGATTTCTGTACCCTGGACAGTCTGGATTGTGAAACACAACAACCAATTACAAGTCGTCGTGTTTAGTCTTAAATTAATTATAAACTATGGTGTGAGTACCTACTTGAAACGAAAATTATTATGTAGAAGAAAATTCAAGATTTTCAAGTGTGGGAGAGCTATGCTTCGGCAGGAATGGGCCAGCTCGACCGGAGTGATACCACCGAAGAGCAGAAAACCTACGTGAAACAACCCTGCGTAGTGTTTCGTCGAGAGAGTGAGAGTGAGAGTGAGAATGAGGTGACCGGAGGCCCGCTGGTCGCCACACCCCAATCCTCAAATGCCTATCCTTCTGGCAACGCACCTGTAAGTGTTCTGGTATTCCGGGTGTCCACGGACGTTGCCGATAGCTTACCATCAGATGATCTGTCTGCTCGTTTACCGGCTTAGAAAGAATAAGAATAAGCTATCTGCAATGTTTGAATACAACTATGATCGAGTCGTGGTGACGACACAGCTGCAGGTGCTGTAGCGAGCCGTAATGGGGCGAGGTAAGTCTTACATTATTCAATATTAACTAATTGGAATATTATGGAATTTGTAGCAGGCGCCGTCGACTTGGACTAGTTTTAAAAAAAATCAGCTATTGTTGTGATGTTTTGTGTAATTGCAGTGCGGGGCGACCACTCGTGCGACCAGTAGTGGCCACTGTGTCTACTCCACCGCACGTTGTACTCTATCACACAACAATAGATATGTCAATGTTGACGTTGTGTATACATAGTGTATTCTTATTCTTTTCTAATCAGCGACAATAAGAGATTAGAAGAGTAGAAATATAACTCATGTATATAAAACTGCAGATACGAAGATAAGTTCGAGTGAATAGCCACAAGATGGCGTTTAGCGCTCATTAAAAGTTTGCATGCCTATCCACGCGGATATGAACTTGGCAACGCACAAGTGTAACACCGGTACCCAGCTAGGCGTAATGATCGAGCCTGCAGGATCTCCCCATTTTAAGAAATTAGATAACATTAGAATTAATTGTCTCGGAATTTGTTGAAATTCAACAAAAATGTATAAAACCTACACGAAAATAAATATTTTTAAGTTTAAATGACATTCTACCTGAGCCTATACAAATTACACATGTTTTTGGATGGCATATGATTACGATTTTTGTGTACTTTCTCAATTGATTTGTGTACTTACAACGGCGCGCAGGAGATTACTTGTATGCGCTACCGACAAGCGTATGCGCCCCTCGACCACACATTAAATACTTCGAATGAACGAGGAACTGTTTTACTTGATTGTTTCTTTGCGTTTTCGCTGCACTGCTTATTTATGAATGAAAATAAACCAGTGTTTGGTTGTGGACCACTCGCTTAGTTCGTCTGGGTAACCGCGGATACTTTCCTTCATAGTCCATCTAATTAGGAGCATCTGAACTCAGTAAATGTATCCGTCGACTGTATGTCGGTGACATTTCAGTGGAAAAAGTAGATTTAGGGTTCGTATTATTTAACTACTTGTAAATGAGAATAAAATGTAAAATTGGCGGGAATGAAGCCAGAAAATTATTATCCAGAACCTCAGATTTCCGATTTTTAATTGCAATTAGCCAACTTTTTTAAAAATAAATAGATTATACCTGATTTTAAAGGAGGTAAATAAAGAGTATCATTTATTTTGTACTTTCAAAAACGTATTTTTTCGTACTTTCCGCTGCACGTAACAATTTTTCTTTAAAAAAATCAGTCTAATTATTAAACTAGGTTAGCCTATAGCTCGATGTGTAGGTTATCGCACGAGGTCTATACCAAATTCCATTCGATTCGATCCAGTACTGTTCATAACAGAGTGGTGTTGTGTCAAAAATTGAAACATCGGAATAGTTTTAAAAAAAATACAATCAAATTGTGCTGAACTGAAGTATTTTGTAAATGATCACTTATAATGCTCTCAAACTGAAAAAAATCTTTGGATCACTGTAAACGGGGCACCCTGTATTAATATTACATAGTATACTTTTATACTGATCATGGGTTTTTGCATAATATTACAGACTACGGCAGTAGTTAACACGTTAAACGCCATGGGGGTCACCGGTGACCGGCGTTAGCGGAGGATTTACCTTCAACTTCAACAGTTTTTTATTGGCAGTTACAAGTCTTAAGTAAACATTGTGGAAATAACAGTATTTTAGCGTCCTCTATTAGTGTTATAGATTATAGAGTACGCCTACATGATATGGAGGACAATACTCTATTTTAGAGTACGGTTGGCAACCCTAAAGTTATTTTTTGTTCAGTTATTATTACCAACGAAAGCTGCTTCAACTTCTTATTTATTTTTTTTTATATCACAGTTGGTACTGTCACTTTCCCCATTAAGTGCCGAAACTTGTTGAGTGGAACGTGTCCCGGCCGTAATCTATGCGCTATTGCTACAAATTTTCCATTTAGCTTAATATTGGCAAACCAAGGAATACGAGGAGGTTCACATTGCAATGTCTTGTACCAAAGTCCCTTTTCTAAAGACATTTTATTAAAATATTCTTTCCAATTATTAAATCATTCAATTTTGTATTTTGGCAGAAGTTCAAAGTAGCTCGTTCAACTTCTTAATTGCAGATGTAAAGTTAGCTCAACCCATGTTGTGGTTATAGGACACTGAAAATAAACCACAATCGATCAGTTTGTAGGTACCTCTTCAAATGACAGTTAATTTGTATGAATTATAGGATATTAATTATGTAAGAGACTCTTTGTTTCTTGAATGTAGAAAAATAAAACAAAATAATTCTGTAGAACATTCAGCAAGGCCACCGCTAGCTATGAGTGGGAGATAGGAGGGCGGTTGCCAGCGGTATATACATAGGTACATCCCGCATGCAATCTATGAGTGTTGTTGCGTGGAATGGAGTGGTATTAAATATATTTGACATAATGTAGCCACTTCATAGCGCTACTCGTACGTGCTGGCTGCGCGCACATCCGCGTGCTGACCTTAGTCTCGCCGACACTCTGTGAAGGTCGACCAGGAAAACGTATTTCTACGAAATCGCGTAAATTATGATACGTAATCTTGTGTCGGTACTTCCCCACACACACACACGCACACACACACTCTGTGTTGCTGAGCATGTAGCCATTACACAGTAAGCATTGAGAGCAGAATCACTCCACCACTCGTTACAACCAGCTTCTGCAGTTATTTCGGGGATTTGTTTGTTGACCGCGTACGTATGAGCAAGTGTAACTGTGTAAGCGAAAGATATCGACGCGCTCCACCAGATCTAACGCAATACATTAATCAATTTAACCGCGGTTAAGTATCGTCATTATATATAGCCGGTTTGTGCCTCTCTATATGCAAATGGCCAGCGCCTCGAGTTTCGTAACATTGTGACGTTAAGTAGACAGACATCGTGAGTTGGTCGTGTAGGACGGCGCAGTGTCCGACAGTGACGCGAGTGAGGTCGCGCGCGTCGGTCCCGTCGCAGGCAGCGAGCGAGTCCATGGCTGGGCGCAGGAGGCGCGCCACGCGAGGTCAGTACTACGTGTAGCGGCCGCTTGCCATAGGTCAAGGTCGCCGGGTCGCCGGGTCGCACTGTACTCTACGTACAGGACGAGCATGTAGCTAGCGGGTTTCCCTACATATTGTCTATAATTTGCATGTTTCTACAGTAACATTGTGACATTTATGAGCAACACTACATTTTGCCACAAAATAGGATATGAGGATAAAATTGCCAAAACTTTTAAAATACCAGTTTATTCATTACGTTCGTACATTTATTACAAGTTTAATTTTCCATAATGTATCATTATTGTTATGTACCTTTTTTAAGTATCGCATACAATTTATACTCTTTATAATATGTCTGTAGATGTAATGAAAAATGTAATTTCAGTTAGTGAAATGTGAACGCTTTTATAGAGTGAGCAAGACGAACACCGCGCGGCAGTAGTACCGGTGCACTCGTATACTTCGACATGGGTGCTTACTCTTGAAAATAATCTCAATGTCAATGCAATTTCAATCCAATAAAATCTCAATAATGATTCAATGTCAAAACTATACAACCCCTATCATAGCTGTTGAAATAGCATTCAGAGTACGGAATATAAAGCTAAAGTGATTACCATTTAGTTCATTAAATATCCACGCAATACAGATGCAATGGGCGCTTGTGTTACAACTCAAGAGTACGAAATTTCACAATACCAATGTCGATCGATCGGAATTGGATTCAAGAGTACCTACCATGGTGCGAGCGCTGCCGAGTGCAGTAGGAATAGCAGTCACATTGGGCTCGCTGTCATTGCAGCGGTAAGTCCCCTCTTTGAGGAGTGGCTTGAGAGACGCTACGGCGTCCTCACCTACCGCCTGACGTAGGTGCTTACCCGACACGGGAGTTTCGTAGTTCCGCCCAATCCGAAACAGGAACGTTTCGGATTGGGCGGGGATCGCTCGGAGGACACGGTGGAGCATACGGTGGCAGTGTGTCCTGCGTGGACTGAGCACCGCCGTGTCCTCAGGAATGTGATCGGCGACGGCGACCTCTCGCGTTCGGCTCTGGTTCAGATTCAGACCATGGTACGGAGCGAGGGGGACTGGGATGCCGTCTCCTCCTTCTGCGAAGCAGTCATGCTAGCTAAGGAGGAGGCGGAGCGCGTGAGGGAACGAACCTTCTCACGACCCGGCCGTCGCGAGAGACACTCCGGGCGTCGGGGATCGCGAGGCGATCTCCGGCCACCGTAACTAGCTTTCTAGCTCTCAATTGATCGGATAGCGAGTGTCCACTTTACATTAAATATTTATCATACATGTAATGTACGCTACGTAAGACTGCAGTCACTTAGGGGCTACAGACTAACTCGCGGGTAACTGGGGTGCCGGCTCAAAGCAGGAGTCTGTAGCGGGGAGGCACGGGAACGTCTCATCTAGCGCGAGAGGATTGCATAAGTTTTGCATCTCAAAAAAAGACTGCAGTCTCTATGTGATACGAGTATTATTTCATTGGCATTATTGCGAAAGGTCAGGAAACAGGTAGGGACGACCTTCCTCCGAACGTTCACATCGTTCCACGTCCGAAAGTAAAAAACTCGTGTAAGGTGTGAATATAACGATATATAACGATATATAACGACTGTTTATTGCTCCGTGGTTGCAGCGGAGGCAGAGTGCGGCTGCGAGCAGGGCGGGCACTGCGTGCGCGCCGGCGGGCGCCGCGCCTGCGTCTGCGCCGGGCCCTGGGGCGGCGCGCGCTGCACGCTCTACGTCGGCCACGACCACGCCTGCGCCGCGCGCGCCTGCCCGCCGCCCGCGCTCTGTGTCTGGGGGCCCGACCTGGGGCCCGCCACGCCCGGGCCCACCTACTGCGCCTGCCTCGAAGGCGCCAGCTGCACGGCGCCCCACGCACTCACGCCGGCGCCCGTGGACACTGGCGCGCCGCCCCCGCCGCCGGGCGCGGGCGGCGCGTGGGCCGGCGGCGCGCTGGCGCTGCTGGTGCTGGTGGCGGCGGTGCTGGGCGCGCTGTACGCGCTGCGCCGGCGCCGGCGCGGGGCCTTCGTGCACGCGCGCCTGGCGGACAACGTGGAGATCAACAACCCCATGTACCTGGCGGGCGAGGACGAGCTCGAGCCGCACCACGCGCACAACGTGAGCATTACACGATTTAATAAAAATAACGACTGAATCACGTCGGTTATTTTTATTATACTTATGTAATGTGTCGAGCTGGTATAAGTAGTGCGTTAAGAATAGAAGTATACGGTATGTATGTATTATATGCAGAACGGCGGCAACCACTTCGCGAACCCGGTGTACGACACCATGTACGCCGCGCCGCACGCCGCGCCCGCTGAGGTAACTCGCCCGCACTAGTCAGCACTGGCCCCGCCGGCACTAGTCCGACTGGCCCCGCCGGCACTAGTCCGACTGGCCCCGCCGGCACTAGTCCGACTGGCCCCGCCGGCACTAGTCCGACTGGCCCCGCCGGCACTAGTCCGACTGGCCCCGCCGGCACTAGTCCGACTGGCCCCGCCGGCACTAGTCCGACTGGCCCCGCCGGCACTAGTCCGACTGGCCCCGCCGGCACTAGTCCGACTGGCCCCGCCGGCACTAGTCCGACTGGCCCCGCCGGCACTAGTCCGACTGGCCCCGCCGGCACTAGTCCGACTGGCCCCGCCGGCACTAGTGCCACATTGTGTGCTGGAGGTACTTGGCGACCTCCAGCACACGCAGCACGGGTTACATTAAAGAAATATCATTTTACGTTCTGACACTACCGCACCTAAAGTTACATGCACGGGGGAAGGCCGACCGCGCTGTGTTTCCGTGTTTGTTCATTATATAAACAAATCAATGTAAGTCTAGAATGAAACGAAATCTCATCACGGATCTCTCACACAATCTGAAAAAGGTTCTTCCCAGTGACATCGCTAAGTGATGGCGATGTGACGTGCGTGCGCCACGGGGGCGTAGTGTCGCGCGTACAGTGCGGCGGGCAGTGTGTGTGTGTGTGTGCGTGCGAGTGTAGTGGTGTGTGTGCAGGAGCACGCCACGCTGCTGGCGGCGGCGGAGGGCGCGCGCGAGCCGGAGCGGGCCGCGCTGCTGTAGGCGGAGCGCGTGCCGCGGCTGGACGGGGGCGCCGCCTGGACGGGGGCGCCGCCTGGACGGGGGCGCCGCCTGGACGGGGGCGCCGCCTGGACGGGGGCGCCGCCTGGACGGGGGCGCCGCCTGGACGGGGGCGCCGCCTGTACACGTGCCGCATCCTATGGCGCTCGTGCCCGCGGACGCGAACGCAACCATCTTATCTCTATATAACAATTTGTGCCCGCACATTACTCGGTTGTATTTCTAAATGTATTTGTCCACGCTCATTACTCGTTCGTATTGCATTGAGCGTGACGATTGCCTGAAGGTAACCTGCAGTAGCTACATACAGGTGTATGTGCCTACAGCGTTTTGATTACCTGTACTTACTTATTGTAGTACTTGAATGCAGCGACCGCAACTAGTACCATACGTATATATAGAGACAGAGCTGTTTGGGGTTTTTCAATTTTTATTAAACCAATGTATTTACTCTGTCTAAGCGTCGAGTTACTACACTGTAGTAGTAGGGTGCCAGTGAGTACAACATTCGACATTACGTTACTGGTTGTTAACATTGCGGGAGGGACCGTGTGTAGTGTATAGTGTATCGCGCGACATACTCCGCCGCGTGACGTCACATGCATGACATTTACAACATCATTATATTTATTTTATTCCTACAATCTTAGGTGCGACCTACACAATCGATAGTCGAAGTAGTTTCTTGTTCTAAAAAGTAAATTATTATTATTATATAAGCAATGCTCGCTAGAGAGACGAACTTTAGTGGTTTTGTTGTACATGAGAACAGGTAGAGCGAGCTATAAGTAATCAGAATCTCATGATGTGATACACGTAGTGGGACATATGTGGCGCCAACACATTCGTGCTTTTGTAAATAAAATCAGTGTTGCCGAGTAATTATTACTAACCTCGAAACAAGTACATTTTGTATATTCGAAGTATTTATATAAGTATGTTGACTGGAAGTATAGCGACGAGCGACGAGGTGGGACTACTTCCACGCCACTACTAAAGTTCCTTAACGTTGGTTGCATGAACGCATAATACACCCGCGACATGTTGTTATTTGATATAATTGTAACATTAGGTCAGTCTCAGTACTTATGTAGGCCAGTTTAGTGATTAGTTCGACGGACGACCTAACTTGTAATACAAGATGGCAGCTTTATGACCTTGCGTTGTGTAATTGTGATTGTTTTGTATTTTTACGTTTTGTAAGTAGTTAGTTGTAAGTATGTAAGCAGCGCGGGGGGCGCGGCGGGGCGCGGCAGCGCTCTGTACCGGGCCGAGTGTCGCGCCGAGCGTCGCGCCCTGCTCGCTGCGCTATACGTTGCCAACTATGTAACTCTCTGTAAAGTTTTGCTCAAATCAAATTAGTATTTATCATGAAGCACAACACACTTGTGTTTGTAACTTTGTACCGATGTTTTCGAACATATCAAATTGAGATTATCTGTTGAGTACAATTTTAAGTTTTAAGAATTTTACAATAATTATTTAAATGATCACAATAATAAATCTAAGTCTTCGTATTAATTATGTAGAAATAGTGATTGTAATGGAATCGCATATGTAAGAATAATGACTTGAAAATAAAAACAATTAATTGAACTCTAGTATTTTATTTGACCCGATCCTCACCGCACTCCTGCTTAGTGCTGTGCCTGATGGCAATATTACCACTGCCGGCAATATTCCCAGTATTACCACTGCCGGCAATATTCCCAATATTGCCGCTGCCGGTAATATACCAATATTGCCGGACTGTTTTGTTTTATTACAATTAGAATAATGACTTCTGGTAGAATTCGTCAGATTCGATTCAGTACCCAAGTGAGATTTATTGTCAAATTAATTTATCGTGGTATCGAAAAATAAATAATCCCGCAGGGATTTTACCAGTACAATGCCTGTTCCCATAAATAAGGTTTTAGTAATAAAAATTATTCTATCGACTGTTGTTGTATCGAATCTCTCTAAAAATAAATTCAGTTGTGAAGAGATAGAGTCCCGGGGCGTTAACGCATAGTTCCCGTTCCCGTGAGACGTCTGTGATAAAAACTAACATACATCGTTTCCTAGGTCTCAAATTATCGTTTAACCGAATTCAATTCAAACAGATTCAATGATTCTAGATTCAATAGATTGAATGGCTAAGAAGATTTATACAAAGTCTCATCCTCTATTTTATCCCCTTGGGGATAATAGATCCCTTGGAGATATTGCCGGCAACGGCACATCTCTACTCCTGCTGACTCTCCTCGAAGGAGTTCCATGTGATAGAGAGTAGAACTAGTAGTACACTACCAACTAACTGGTAGTATTAAACCATTTCGACAAATTGTTTATTTATTTATTTATTAACACTTCTGTATAACAAACATACGATGGCGGACTTAATGCCGGGTGGCATTCTCTAACAGTCAACCATGGGGTGATGCAGAGATGTGCAACAGTAGGTGTAATAGGTATAATGGTTTATGTGACACAGAAAAATCTATATAAATAAATTCATGACTATGCATAACTGTAAATACATACATATATCCGTATATATAGGTATAATATAAATTACATAAAATACATTATCAATATTACTAAATAACAATACTATAAAAGTAAATAAATAAATTGGGAATAAAACTACATATAACATATATATATATATATACATATATATTAAATACAATCGCCAAAATGATAAATTAAGTACGTGATGCGTCTGTCTGTTCCCTCTGCAATAGTTCACGAACCTTAACTTTAAAACTAAGCCGGCTGGTTGCCGTCCTGACATCCGTGGGCAGCGCATTCCACAGCAGAATGGATTGGACAAAGAATGAAGAGTGAAGGAAGTCGGTCCGGTGTGTGGGACATTGTAGAAGAAGATTATTAGTGGAACGAAGATACTTGCTGTGGTTTGCACTTATGAACTGAAAATAGGAGGATAGATAGCTAGGAGAAGTATGTGGTATTTTAAGGTAGCGCGCGTGTTATCCCCGACACTAAAGAGATAGCAATTGTTTTCATTGACTAAGCGACGCATCGCGCGTAATTTGTGAACCACACTATGCAGTAAGTGTGTACACACACTTCATTCTTCACACATACTACATTCTTGTAGTCAATGTTTACTTAATTACTTTAGTTACTTAATTAACTGGTCCGGGGTACGTAATTTCTTCACTATTGTAATCTGTAAACATAACACTACCTCCCATGAAAGCCGTGGCAATTAATTATATAACACCTTATATATGTTCAATATTTTTAAAAACCTACCTATTTTTTTTATTACCCGATGAAGCTAGGGTATTGTTTTTCGCGCGTATCTTGTATGTGTATATGTGTATGAGTATCTACTGATACTGGTGATGATGAATTTTATTATTAGTAACTACTCACATCCCATGTGTTGGAGTAATGCACATCTTTATTTTATCTAGACCTAAATATATCTGTTATTTGAATCTGTATTTCGTGAAGAGTATAACCTGGGAGTCTTCAAGGCCCAAGTGAATAGGTTGCTTACGTGACGACGTGCGCCATCGTAGACCGCATCATCGTTTACCACCAGGCGAGACAGTGGCCAACGTCGGCCGTCAAATATATAAAAAACTAGCTACTTCCGCGCGGTATCATCAGCTCTGTTCGGCTCTTATTAATTATATAGTGATATTTTATACCCAATAACCTTCGTAGATAAATGGACTATCGAACACAAGAACATTTTTTTTAATTGGACCTTAGTTCTTGAGATTAACGCTTTGAAACAAATAAACAAACTGTTTAGCTTTATATATATTATAGTATACTTTCTCTACCGCCCTCGGTGTCCAAGAAGCACTCAATCCTGTTCACTGACACAAAGTGCGCATATTAAATATTTGATATGTAAAGAACATGAAATATAAATATTTACGCAGGATTGCGGGACTAAGAGATAGGAATAAAAAGCCAATGACTTCTGTATGTATAGGAAACATCTTTAGTAATGTGTACATGCGGAATATAACAGATTTACAATAACATTCGAGTTGCGTGTTGTTCAGTAGAAGTCGTCGTAGTTGTTGGCGGTGGCGGCGGAGTTCTTGACCTGGTCCTGCGCCAGGTACATGTCGGCCACCTGCGCCGAGGTCGTCGCCTGCTCCGGCCGCTTGTCTGGACGGGCGCGGACAAACCTACAGGAATATTGTGGAATAAGTAAATATTCACTTTATAAATACGATAATAACGATGAGTCTTATGGGCGTTTGTATCAGTCGCTCCTTAACCATCTCTTAATTATGAGAGACTTAGCGTGAGGGAGCCCCTAAACTAATCCCTTACTTGTATGATGAGGTGTCACTCATGGGGTTGGCGAAAACCAAAACGTCGTTAAGTGTTACCTATCTTAAGTAGTGCTTATAAAAGAGGTAAGTGACACCGGTCACGCTAGGGTCGAGGCCGGGTACCTGGGGAAGCGCAGCGAGATGCCCTTGTCGGGCGCGACGCGTCCGATGGCGGCGCGGTGCGCGGGCGACAGCGACAGGTCGGCGCCGCGCAGCTCCCAGACGCGCGCGGCGTCCAGCCAGACGTCGGGCGCGGCGCCGCAGCAGTAGTAGGCGCGCGGCGCCGCCAGCGCCAGCGGCCGCAGCTCGTTGGTGAGGTCGCGCAGGTCGTCGTCCGTGAAGCCGGTGCCCAGCTTGCACAGCGCCTGGAACTGCTCGCTGTCGGGGTCGCGGCAGGCCAGCAGGAAGCCGCCGTATAATCCGGCGCGCTTGCCTCGACCCAGGTACGCCCCGATCACCACCAGGTCCAGTGTGTCGCCCATTCCCTCTAGGTAGTCCTTCTTTAACTGCGAAGACAATACCGTAGTGTTGTAGCACGCCCGGCCAGGTGGCAGACCACAGATCGGACGCAGCGCATACCTTGAGCCAGTTGTGTGACCGGCGCGCGATGTCATACTGCGACTGGTCCCCGGTGAGTGCCTTCACCATGAGGCCTTCGCAAGAGTTTTTCACAGCCTCCTCCATGAACTGCTGCACCTCCTCCACTGAGGTGCAGTCCCGACTAGTTGCAAACTGCCATTCACCTATATTATTACATATTTCATTTAGAACAGTAACAATTAATGCAATCAAAAGTAATTTTAACCAGAAACAACATAAAATACTAAAAGAACTTGTAATAAAAAGCAGATTTATTAGCTAATAATTTCAAGCTAATAATAATTGTAATGTAATATGCAGTGACCTGGCGTCTCCTGGAAGTGTTCCCTGAGCAGTTCCCGTCTCTCCGCCAGAGGTCGGTGGACGGTAGGTTCCCCGTTGAGGTAGAGCAGGTCGAACACGTAGACACACACCTGCACGCGGATGTCCTCCTCGCGCGCGTCCTTGCGCTTGCGCGTCGATAGTATCTGTACCGGCGACGCATACATTCATACTGCAGCATTTCATTGACATTGCACTAATTCAAAACTTGGCAAGTACCAATGTAATTGCACTTTTTCCAACACTTTCTAAGATTATTTGGGTACCACTGACGTTACAACGAAGTAAAATGTCGTGAGGACGACTAGATTTATAATTCCAAATGATAACATTGAAATCACGCATCCACCTTGAGCAAACATGGTGACCAATGTAATGCTCATTCCTTCTCCGAGTGGGAGACTGTTGCTCAGCACTTGTCGGGAGACGGTGGGACTGTCGGAACTGGTACATAGCATCAGGGGCGTAGTTACCGGCGTATCTGCCGTATCAATTATACGGGGCACCCATTATACAGGCCAACGTGCGTAAGCAAAAATTAATGAAAAAATCCCAAATACTTATTTTAGAAATCACAAAAGTCAAAGTATGAATTATTTTTATGGAATAAATTTTTGGGGCCCCGCAAACATTTTTTATACGAGGCCCCGCCAAGCCTCGCTACGCCACTGCATAGCATTGAAGTTTTGTACATCAACATCGGTACAGATAATCCAAACTAAGTCGTCGCTGACCTGGAAGGGCAGGATCTGCTTGTTCACAGTATCGTAGGCGACGGCCTCGCAGTCCAGCACGCAGCTCGTGACGGAGTCCTTCAGCAGCGCGGGCAGGCGGCGCAGTACGTCCGGGTACTTACTGCCACATACAAACACATTACTTACAGTTGTAACTATATGTTTATAGCTCCCGCATTGCTGCACAGTGCAAGATCTTGTAGTCTAGTGATCTAAGAATGTATTAGTCGGAATCCAGACTTTCATCTGTTAAACACGTGTATCCTAATTAATAATTGTTTCCTTTATTACACCCGACACCTCATGGCGATTCTACCAGGATTGTCCCATTTTCGTAAATAAAAAAAATCGGTGTTTGACTGGGAAGCAGTAAATGGGCGCCGCGATGAATAATAATTGTTGATTATCCGTTATCCTTGTATCTTTGTACAGCGCACTTAAGAGTTCCTGATACTTGTTCCTTTCATGGGCAACGGAATGTAAATATTCCCGCGTACCCGAACCGCGCCTCTGGTTCACGAATTCAGGTGTGGAGCGATATTAATTAAGGTTTGTGTAAGTTGTACCGTGTAAGGTTAGTTCGTGTTACATATTTTTGTGAATTTGTTTTACACTAAGCTAACTACTTAAATGTTTTTGGTTTAATTCGCAACTACTTTTTAAATGAATGCAATGGAGTTTGTAGTGAACGAATAAATAAATAAAAAAGTTGTTTTCAAAGGTTGTTGTTACAAAATTAAAGCATAAGCAATTATACAAAATACTAGTAAAAATATTGAGTAGAGAATGTGTAGTTTGAGATGACCTGGTGTTATCCTCCTGGTTCCTGCTGAAGACGGCGGCGCCGGGCAGGTGGGGCGCGGCGCCGCGGGCCGGCACATGTATCTGCGCGCGCTCGCCGTCGTACTTCCACTCGCACGTGAACTGCTCGCGCTCGAACCTGCGCAGCCACTACTGTTGGGGGCTTCCTACACGCGACTAGCTTTTTGAGAAAAAGACTAGGGAATGTGGGAATTGTACCTCAGTACTGTGCCAAATACAAATGAAAATGTCATAATAATATGAATGACGTATAGTGGAAAATATCGCGCTCAGCTAAATGCTGTGGCTCGGGGACTAAGGCTCGAGGCTTGATCTGCACCTGTAGTGGGCCGGGTCCTCTCAATAGACCAACCCCCAAGTTATGATAGTACCACCTGTATCTTATTTATTTGACTGCACGGTTGACGCGGAGACTGGGCAGCAAGCGGCTAGCGCGCAACGTGTAGCGGGTTCGATTCCCACACCGAGCAACTCTTTGTGTGATCCACATATTTTTGTTTCGGGTTTGGGTATCATTTGTATATAAACGATACAACACAGGAGAAAATTCTAGTGGGAGTGCGGGCCATCATTTATTTAAAACAAAGAAACTAAGAGATATCTGCGGGCGACATACACACCTGTCGAAGATGTGCGAGACGTTCTTGCTGGGATGCGCCAGCATGGGCTTGAGCGGTATCCCGGGCTGCAGGCGCACGTGCTGCGCCAGGCCGGCCGCGCCGTGCGCCTGCAGCGCCGCCAGCACGCGCCCGTAGTGCGGGCACTGGCAGTACGTCGCCTTGATGGCGCGCGCCGTCCACTCCACGCGCGACTGCGGACGGCACTTCGTCAGTCATCGTCATACATGCTACATTCGGTACTGCGCTAATACACATTTTGGTTTTTACATTTATCATCCTCTTTTTTTTGGCATTATGTCTGTAAAATTACATGTCATAATATTAAAATCTATTTCGTTCTACAATTCCATAGTTAATGAAGTCCTTAATACTGTAAAAACATTTTTCAATTAGCCACGCTTTCAACTTAATTCTAAATTGACACAAAGGTAGTTCTCTAATAGATCGAGGAATTTTATTATACCTCTATACTAATTGCCATTATTGCACAATTCTTGCCATAAAGAGTACTGCGACAATTATCCATTTTTAGTTTGGATGCATCTCGTTGTAAATGCTTACTATCTTCATTCACTCTATTAAACAAGTTATAATTTCTCACAAACATACAGATCTCAAAAATATACAGAGATGCCAAAGTCATAACGTTTAGCTTTATGAAAAGCGGTTTGCATGTCTCTAATGGTCCTACTCCACATATAGCCCGAATGCATTTTTTCTGAACTATGAATGCTTTGTCTATATCACATGAATTGCCCCACAACAACAGGCCATACCTTAACACAGAGTTCACGTAACCGTGATATGCCAATAGCGCTGAGCTTTCATTTGTCGTTTTGCGTAGTTGCCTAAGTGCATACACAAATTTATTTAATTTCTTGCAGACATTTTCTACGTGTAGTTTCCAATTACAGTTTTCGTCTAGTGTAATACCCAAGAACTTAATATTGTTATCTTTAGAGACAGATTGACCAGAATAACTGATATTTAGCCTGGGTGGTTTACGCTTATAATTAGCAAACTGAACATATTTAGTTTTGGAGACATTAATTTCCAAATCATTGTCCTGAAGCCAGTGTATAATGGCCTCCAAAGTCTCATTTATTTCCTGCTCGTAAGGTTTTACTTTTCCTGTGTCGGACACCACAACAGATATATCACCAGCAAAGAGGACACATTTTTTATCGGTAATATTAGGCAAGTCATTAAGTCTGCTAGAGCAGCTCTTTATCACGTTGGGACGTTAGGCGAGCCGACTTGTTCCAGCAGAAGTTCTATCTATGAATGACGTGTGGCACAACAACCAGTCCCGTCAACCATTTTGTTGAGAATGAATCGACTCGCCCACACAGCGCCATCAACGACTACTGTCTGGCATCTAAGAATGAACAATGTTTTAGTGTATCCCTGAATGTATTGTACCAACTAATGTTAACCGCAATGAGGATTCACGGTCGGTTATGTTAGCGAGCTGACCTTGAACTCTTCAGGCGACATGCCCTCCGAAGCGTCGAGCTGTGTGACGCCGCCGGGCCCGGGCGGAGTCAGGGCCACCGCCACCGCCAGCGCCTGCAGCACTGACTGCTCCGCCAGTCCGATACGCAGCTTGCCTTCTAGTGACCTGTATATATTTGTTATTAACAAATGATTAAATCAATACTTTAGATGATGAAAAGCTGCTCAGTGCAATACTACAGGAAATGACAGTATACCTTATGAGGTACCTGGCCTCGGAGTGTCTGCAGGCGACGTACAGTGTCTGTATCTTGCTGATCTTCTTATTCATAGACGCCTGGCCTGGGGACATAACAATATACACACTGAATACACTGTCACTACAAGTCTTTATAACATTAAAGTCTTTATAACATTAGCAGTTAGAGGAGCGGTACCCGTGGTGCGCGCGATGTCGTGCAGCGCGGCGAAGACCCCGCGCAGCGTGAGCGGCGGCGCGGGGAACATGGTGCGCTGCGCGGCGCGGGCCGCCTCGGCCACGCGGCCCAGGTCGCCCTCGCGCGCCACGCCCGCGCGGACCTGCGCCAGCGTGCGCCCCGTGCTGCCCGCCACCGCCTTCATGAGGTACGACTCGGCCACGCCCAGCTCCAGGCCCTCGTAGGCGGGCGCCAGCTGGTTCAGGCACAGGTACACGCTGGGCAGCAGGTCCTCCGGCGTCAGCGCCAGCACGGAGCGCAGGTAGTTGGCGAGCGTGTCTATGATCTTGAGGCGTGCCGACGTGGCCTCGACCAGCTCCAGCGTGCGCGCCAGGGCCAGGTAGGGCACGGGCCGGCCGCGCGCCCAGCACGCGTCGCGCACGGGGTGGTAGCGCGCCTTGCTGGGGTCGTACTCCGCCTCTGTAACAGTCGCGCGTCAGCACAGGCCCCACGCCGCTGTCCCCCGTCCCTGCGGTACTCACCCGGCACGAGCTGCTCCGGACTACTCAGCTCCAATTCATTGCTCTTCTCTTCACTCTTGTCTTCCTTCTCTATACTCTTACGTTTAGACTCCGCTGTAGAATTTTCTTTCTTATCCTTCTTTGGTGAGGGACTCTTCTTGATACCATTGGGTTCTGTAAGCGGTTTCTTCTTTTTACTTTTAGGTGATTGATATGTTTTAGGTGATTGCTTTTCAATCTTGATCTGTGGCTTGTCTGGTGAGAGGCTGGTGGGCGGCGCCGTGTTTACCAATGGTTCATTGCTTTCTGGTGATGCCTCTGCTTCACTCCCTGAGCTTTCAATGCGCTGCCGTTTTACTTTCTTCTTCTGTTGTAAATGGATACATACAAAACATATTTAATTATGATCATAACATTTATTAAGACCAATTTATTTATTATTTTTGAGAATTTTATAAATAATTTAATGTTTTTGGGTAGCTAATAAACCAAGGAAAGTTTGGTAATAGTTTGTATGCTTAGTGTAATACATATATAATATAATAATGAAAATGTGGAATATCTCGGAAACTACTAGCCACTTCCCGACCAGAGACCTCAGGTCAAATTTTGTAGGAAATTAGTTGTATTATCACCTCCCGAGAGGAATACGTGGAGTTACAAGTCACACTGTATAGATAGATAAAATTGGAGTGTCTGTTTGTAATATTAAAATTAACAGATTTTTAACTACATGTATGTGAATATAAATATGACACACATACCAAAACACGTTTTTTTACAATTATTGTCTGTCTGTCTGTTTGTACCGGCTAATCTCTGGAGTGACTGGACCAATTTTGACGGGACTTTTATGTGCAGTTCGCTGATGTACTAAGGAGTAACATAGGCTACTTTTATTTTCAAAAATTTAAACAAAAAAGTCATGTCCTAAAGTTAATATTGTATGTGGATGAAGTCGCAGGCAACAGCTAGTTTGGTGATGAGAATAATGGACATAAGTAGATACTCAAAAAATAATTTTCTAATAGATATCAGAAATTAGAGCAAGATGTGATGAAAGTGAAAGATGTATAAAAGAATTAAAGTATTTGTCAGAGCATACATGTGCTTAGTTCTGGCACAGTGTGACTGACAGTGTGGTGCATACATTTTGTTTGGTGTCTGCAGGGTTCTGCTGCTTCTTCTTTGGCGACAAGTCACTATCACTGCTCTCTAGACGAGGTCTCTTAGTTGTCTGTAACAAAAACATCTTTGATATATTTACAGAGACAGATGTCCTATATCCTGTCTTACAACAATACAACACTATTGTAAATAAACTGTGGATGAATTGCTTACCTTGCCATTCTCAGGGCTGCCTGGGGAACTACCACCACTCACTGTGTCATTATCTTTGTCAGGTAATTCTTCTTTGACCAGTGGCTTAGACGGGGTTACTTTGAAAAACGATGTGATGCTGCGCTGTGCCATTGTTCTGGCACCAACATATGTAAGGTTTGTTGGAATACAGTGGAGGTGTCTAGGAAGAAGTCTGGTAGCACTCTGTTGTACTTGTAATGCTAGTCTACAGGGTACAAGTACTTTCAGTACAATGCTCATGAGTAACTTTTGCTGCAAGTGATCCAAGGCTCCATCTGTTAGAGCTGAAACAATGTTGTAATACTAATACCTTCTGTACTGTCAGAATACTCCAGCGGAAATCGAAGCAATGTTTCTTCACACTTTATGCTTATATTGGTGTGTCGAACAGATTGCACTGATTGTTACTGATTGACGAAAAACTGGATAAGATTTAAGTACATAAATAATGGTAGAATAACCATTTGACAATATTCGAATCAGAATAAACTGACGGTGAAATTTTAATTCCACTACTGATATATGTTTAAGTAAATAACATAAACACGATGCGAGGTTGGTTAATTTTATTATTCGGATATTTTTTATCCACCAGTTACCTGTTCAAATTGATTACACATATAACACATTTTAACTTACACAAAATAAAACATTATTGATGTACACACGTAAAAAAACGCGCGAAATAGTTTAGTAATTTGACATTTTATTTTTGTTGACAATTGACATGTTAGTATCTTCATGAGCTGACATTACATTATTTCGGTCAGAAATCGGTAGTTGCACTCAGTGTAATAATAACTGGATTTTTTACAAAAATAATTAATGAATACCAAAATAATTAGTTTTTTCTTTCTTCGATTATAATTCACACAATCAAATCAAAATTCAACTTAATTTTTAAACACGAATATTGCCAGAACCAAAATATTTTTAAACTTTTTTGTTTGGATACACAACCGCCATTATTTTTTAAAGCCAAAATTCTATTGTAAAACCATAATAAAAATTTCTATCTGTTCTGAAAATAAATATTTTTGGAGGCACAAAATTCTTATGATATAAATTTGTACATGAACTTGGTTGATTATCAAATTCATTTGACAGTGTATTCAAACACATTTTTTTCATATTCTTCTTGTACCACTGTCAAAATAGGCATGCAAATATTCTACAAGCGGAATTATTGGTTTAAAGCATTAAAATTGTTACTAAATACTTATATTTCATTTTTATACGCAATTAGCAAAACATGTTACAGTGTTTATGGTGTCTGTAAAATATTTAAGTGTTTAATTTGAGTTACAATCTAGAACTTATTTTGCTAAGATGGCTCCCTCTAGTTGCTGAAGTGTCAACTATACGTGTGTCGTCCATGTTCCGAATGTGGTGTGACTTATTTTTGTTTTGTGTTAATTTTCAATACGTTAAAATAAATGTGAAATGCAACAGTATGTGTCATTTCATATAGTGGAACCTTGCTCCGGCTGAATGGATCCCGCCGTGGCGTGGTATCAGCCCGAGCAGGAAGGACCCGCGAAGCGCCTGTGGCTTCGTATCTGGGAAACTCAAAGTGATATAGACAAAATGAACTTGAAAAACTTAGAAAACGCTAACCCTAATGTGAATAAAGCACAGGACTTTATACCAATAAATGATGTGAACGGTGAAAGTAGGAATAATAATTATTTCAACCCCGCGCGGAGGAAAATGAACGATAACCGCGCATCGACGTTTAACCTGAACAAAAACCACGATGCTCTCATTGGTGAATACGGGGGTTGTCCGTGGCGGATGGCTAACTATAACTATAAGCCAGGGATTTTAGGGTAAGTACGTTTTAATTAATTACTCTGGTGTAGGTTATCAATGTCAACGTGTTTGACGTGTTGGTTATGATGAGCGAGTCGCGCGGCGTGACACTCGTCACTAGCTGACAGGGCCGCCGTCGTCGCACTCGCCGCCGAACCCGAACTTGTAGCTAAACTTGCAGTGGTGGTAGTCGATTGGTTTCCTGTTATACATTACCACTATATTACAGGCTACATAACTGCCGAAAAGTAGGTATTACAAAAAATATTTGCGCTCCTGCATATCCTTACGATGGGAAACGTATGATGTTTATCTGATATCACTGACTGACTAATAGGCGACATAAAGTGGAATTTTTGTTATCAAGAAAATCGATGCTAAAGAATATTTATTAATTTAATAGCACATCCATAATTAGACTAAATTAAAATATATTTTGAAAAAAAATAAAAAAAATGTTTTCATCCATTTTTTGAATAAAAATGGATGAAGACATTTTTTAGTAGTAGGTATCGTTACCATAGTAGTAATGTACTCAGGTCAACATAGATATGACATGCTTGATGTGATTCAACCAGTCTCACTTCTAAAAGGAAATATTGAAGTAACAGAGAAGTGAGTCAATACTTTGTATACCAAAACTGACAACTTTCGTAGCCAACCTTGTGCAATTGTCAGAGGTCTAATGTTATTGTTGAACAGAGAGTGAATTTGAATCACAAACCAAGCAAATATTTATGAATTAGTACCAAATGTTTTGCTCCATTTCTTTCCTCCAAGAAAGAAAACAGGATTTATTTAGAGCATTTTATTCCAAAATTTAGCTAACTACATGTAACTTGGCAAAGTTTTTGTCGTGATCCTTTTTAATACTCCTCATACCTAGTTTATCATTTAGTTATAATCATCATATCTATACAGAATTTAATTAAAAGTAGTACATGAACTTGTGAAGTCAGTTTAACATAAATAAAAATTAGAAACAAAGTTGTTTAAAGACTATCATTGTTTAGTAATACTGCTTCCCCTGGCATCAACTTGAAAAGTAATTTTGCTCTAAGGAAACAACTACAAACAAATCTTGCCAATTTATGTGCAGAGGACTGTACTTACAAAAAATGTGGCTCTCGAGAAGTTTTTTAAATGTTATGATGGTTTTTTAAGTGATTGACTCTTTCTGTTATTGTTATAGACAAATAGTATAAGTTTGTAAATAATAATAATATTTAAAGGTAAATACCTCTTTTACCTGCGGACCCACCTACTATGGGAATACTTACTCTAAAATAGCACTTATTATGAACTAGCTTTTACCCGCGGCTTCGCTCGCCTCACAAAAGGATAAAAGTAGTCTATGTGACTATCCATCTATACATATACACAAAGCGCCATCTATACCAATATTTTTGTTTTTCCTTGGAAATATAAATTTTTCCGGAATAATAAGTACCCTAACTATTATTTAATCCAGACTTCTAACTTTATGTCTGAAAAATTTCAAAGCAATCGGTTTAGTTTAGTTACGGCGTGAAAGCGGAACGAACAAACAAACAAACTCACTTTCTAATTTATAATATAAGTAAGGATTAACCCTTTGAGTACTGTCATTATAGACACAATTAAAGAACAATAGGTTGCAGTCACCGGTCCTCGCAGTGTTTCACAGTTTAATGATATGGGCTAGTAAATAAATTATTAATGAAGATAGATACCTATTAAAACAATGCGCACATCTCATGTTTCTCTATCTTTGAGTTGCCACATTTTTATAGTTGGTACTAAAAAGTAAAAATAGTTAAACTCAACAAAATGTTGTAAATGTTGTAATGCTCTAACATTATAGTTCAAGCATAATTTCATGTGGGGCACCTGTGTAGCTTTGCAAAGCTAACATCTAACAGTCAAAAGGGTTGTGAAGTGTTTTGTAAGTAATGGATTGTTTATTTATGTAGGTAGTTTGTAAAAAGACCGACTTGTGTCATACTAGGTGGTTTTCACAGTCAAAAAATAATTTATGTATTTCAACTTGCCAATACTGTAAAATATCCAAAAACATTTTAATTGCTTGATTTGACTTCATACTGAATTTTCCAAGTTTTCTGACTAATTTTAAAGGAATAAGTTTGTAAGTTATTTGAATTTGAAAAAAAATGTCGTAAGTTGCAATTTTATATAAAACCTATAGAAAATCATTGTTTGTGACTAAGCTATAAAAATTATACTGCCATGCTGAGACACATTAACTGATTACTTAAATTATCCCTTAGTGATGGTTCAAACACCAATTACTAAGGACTGGGTTAAGTAACCATTAAATAACTAACTCTATGGCAGTAAGTTAGCAACTAGTTCGGGGCTCGTACAGAATGCTACTATTATCATTTCAATTATAACTTCATGTCAAATTTTTCTGAAGAATATTTGTAAAAAATTGCAAGTCTATTTTCTTATTATCCTATGCTATGTTGTGGATGTTTTGAATAACGTTATCAAAGTCAAAACATCCTATTAAATTTTGATATACATATCCCGCCAAAGAATTGGTGGATCAAACGAAGAATCCGTGCGCTGCCTGTTTCACAGTAGGGCGGCTACTGTTGCCGTAGCTGTAGCCGTTGCGCTATACATGCACAGCACAAACGATTGCAGGTTACCTCACGGGAGCTGGACGCGCGGCGTATGCGCATTCCCGCCTTACTTGCGTTCTATTGACAAAATGGCGGACACGACACGTGCCACAAAGGCAAACGGCACCATCTGTCAACAGCAGCTGATGACTGTATATAGGCCAAAAGTGCGCGTCCCCAAGACATGTTCAAGTCACTGAATTTTGTCAACATAAAAGGGCTTGAATATTTTACAATTATAAACAAACAGCAACAAGAACAGCCGAAGCGCTTATTGTTTAAAGTCCCGCTGAAAACGCAACTGAAGTAAGCATTAGTGACGACGTAAACTTGTAAGGACATCCATAGGAATCGGATATTAAGTTTTTGATAAAATATTTCTTTAAACCGGCAGCTAGTTGTAACTAGCACACAAATAAAGGCCGTGTTTTTATCGACGAAACAGTTAATAAAATTTACGAAAAAATAAAACCAGGTACCTACTTGATTTTTTGTTGTTTCACAAAAGGGCGAAGGGTGTAAAGTCTCGTATGTATTTTATTCTTCTCATTTGTTAACGAATATTGTAACAATTTGCATCTGGGTCCTGTACTAAAACAAAAAGGCCACAACTAGACGTCGCCATGCCCGCCGCCGACATGTTTTTGTGCAGTGTAACAGCAGCAGCGATATTTTGGATAGAAATGAGTCCTGAGGTGGCAATTATCCCATGACATAGAATCGTTTTAATATGTTCAGTTACGAGATTTCGTGTGTTATTGTTATAAATATAATAATCACATTGTACAGTGGCATTAAGTGCCCTAAAGTGCACCTCTGCATACCACTTCGGGGATAAATGGCGTGATGTTATGTTATGTTATATAATTTAAGTGTGGGAGAGCCATGCTTCGGGACGAATGGCCCGGCTCGACCGGAGTGATGCCACGGCCTCACAGAAAACCGACATGAAGCAACGCTTGCGTTGTGTTTAGTCGTGTGAGTGAGGTTACCGGAGGCCCAATTACCTCCCCCCCCATCCCCAATCTCCCCAATTCCTGAATCCACAACGATCCTCAAACTCCTAATCTCCAAAAGGCCGGTAACGCACTTGTAACGCCTCTGGTGTTCCAGGTGTCCATGGGCGACTCCGATTGCTTACCATCAGGTGATCCGTCTGCTCGTTTACCTGCTTATGCCATATAAAAATAATTATGCATACGTAACATAGCGACACGTTTGTTTTGAAAATACATTTGGGTTTTTTTGATAAGGATATATCTTTAGCCTGTTTAGATAGGTGGTATCAGCTATGGCCAGTTTTCCGCCACTGACTTACTACAATAATGTCTGGCTGCACACCCTCTGCTCGCCCTGTAATAACTTACAAGGCCGTAGTAGTAGTAGTAGCAGTACTAGTAGCACTGCACTAATTGCACTTGTACCGCACACAATCACGTAGGTACATGCGACAAAACAAGTGCGAATCTGGAGAAAAATTAATGCCACTTATATTTTTATTTATTTAAAAAAAATAGTATATGGATTTATATAGTACATACAGTATACTGTTCGTATGCAGAGCAAACCGTGTACTTATTTAAAATTACCTTGGTATACTCGATAATATTATTATGTAGACGAAATAGACGGTTCTATATTTCGTAGATATGACAGTGAATATAGGTTACCTACCTGCTCAGGTATGGGCCGTGTGGGAGCAGGGCCGGCCGAGTTAGGAACTACACGTGCTGGTCTAGACAGCACGTTTATTTCATCTAGTTCAATATTGTATTATACAGCTCATGTTACAGTAAGTTTTCTAAATTATTATTATTATGTTAGCTTTTAGTCTCCAAATGTTTACGTACAATACATTATTTAACACTAGCTTATTTTACCCGCGGCTTCGCTCGCGTCACAAAGGGATAAAAAGTAGCCTATGTGACATATACCAATACACACAGCGCCATCTATACCAATACTTTTGTTTTCCTTCGGGAATATCAATTTTTCCGGGACAAAAAGTACCCTATTATTTAATCCAGACTTCTAACTTTACGTCTGCAAAAATTCAAAGCAATCGGTTTAATAGTTACGGCGTGAAAGCGGAACAAACAAACAAACTCACTTTCCAATTTATAATATTAGTAAGGATTAGCTTTTCGCCCGCGGTAGATCAAAATCATAAAAATTATACACCTAAACCTTCCTCAGAAATTGCGCTATGTACTTGTGAAAATGGTATAAACATCTGTACAATACTTTTTGGCTTTATCGCGTTCAGACAGACAGACAGACACACGAGAAAGAATTTGATACCTTATAACCAGGTATGCTATGCCAGTGCCACATATTAATAAAAAAGTAATTCACCTTGTTAATATTTCGATAGAGGTTGCTTTCTGAAACTGGATTTAAAAGAATTCAGAGTAAGTGCAGTCAGGTGAAAGGAGTATGTTAAGGTCAGCTGTGGTCACTGTCATACTGTCGGAACACAGCTGTAGGACCTCGGCAGACATATTTACTGACATTAGAGAACTATCACGTATGTTTACTGCAGTCTGAGTGGCGTCTTCTTATGTCATCACGGCATTCATTGCCGCACTGGCGTTGTTCAAATTGTTGCAGTTCCGGGTCTGAGTGTGATGTGCATGTGAAATGCAACGGCTGTGGGGCAACTGACAAAATCAGTTAGGTTCATGAATACACCCACGATACAGGAGGACATCCTGGGGGGGACAAAAAATATAGAAATCTCTTCGTATCTCTGTAATATAGTTATATTCCCTTATGATCTATTATTAGTCACATGTCAAATTATTTCTATTTTAACTCTACGCAGCATTTTAAGGAATGCTACGTGCAACTTTCAATGACTTATACGATTAGCTTGGCTTGTGAACGTCCTCCCGTTGTAGAGTTATGTTCTAGCTGATGATACGTGTTGCGCGTTTCAGGTTGCATGAAGAAATCGAGCACTTCTACCTGTACATGTCCCCGACGGAGACGGAGCACCTGGTGCGGTCGACGGTGGTGACCCGTATCCGCGGCGCCATCATGGCGCTGTGGCCGCAAGCACGAGTCGAGGTGTTCGGCTCGTTCCGCACCGGCCTCTACCTACCCACCAGCGACATTGATCTAGTTGTCATCGGTGAGTTCAGTGAGTTCCTTTACAGATAATATACAAACTCTTTGCACCATCACCACTAGGTACTGTTAACACCAAAACGGTGGCGTTAATGTTTCAATTCTATAAGATGAAAAAACCTTGCAAATGCGAAGTAGCCAATTTTTGTATAAAGTAACTCGGTCGACATGAAACATAAAAAAATAAAAGTTATGTAATTTATTTCAAATTAAAATTGCGTCCGTAGTGTGCGAAGTATGCACTGACACATACTCCTTCACAAGGAGGAGGGAGAGGTTCAGTTAAGACGTCGTTTGACTTCCGTTAGTGTGCATTGTGCAGGGTGATGCGGTGAGAAACAGTTGCTGTAGCGGCTGCAGTGTTGCAGGGACATGCGTCACTTACCTCGCGATATATTTCTGTTTGATTGAGAAAGGAAACATGAAAGAGTTCGCATTAGTCAGTCGTGTAATGTGTATGCTCCCAATCTGCACTACTATCTAATCACTCCAGATTAAAATATGATTTAACACATTAAACTGTTTATTGTGAATATTATAATTGATGTATGTTTGTATGTCCCGTGTCGCGTCCAGTCAAACCTTAATCAGGTGGTCAGATGTTAAGCCGCCGTTACGTTGACATAGGTTTGCTGACTGCCTGCCTTCCTTACGATCAACTAGTGCTCAGCGAGCCATTAGTGCGGGCTAGACGGCGCGTTCGCAAAGCCGGCGCAAGGCCGTTGAGCGACGCCCCAGCCGGGCGCGGGGTGTACTGTGACGGCAGCCGGTTTCATATCACACACACGACTATAAAGCTTATCTCATACTTTTTAACAAAGCCGCTGACATAATAACATAATCACCTGATAGGTACCGGCTCCATTAAATACTTAGAAGTCTAATCCGAAGATCTGCATTCTTCGTAATCATCATATGGTATTTAGTAAAACAATGTCGTAATGTTATCCTAATGAAATGGTTGTATTGAGTACGGCGCGCGGTGCAGACTGGCAGCTGAGTGCGCGGCCGCGGCGGCGCGGCGGCGCGGCGGTGGAAGTGAGCGCGTTTGTTGAACTCCGCCCACGTGCGCCCGACCTCCGACAGCTAGCGATAGTATTAACCTGATACCTATACGTGCACATGTATTACTCGATTAATAATATTATGCGTCTACCACATTACCACATACATACGATGACAGCTACACACAAATGTCTCTGAGTAGACGAATTAATTCGGTTACATCTATTATAATGAGATTAATGGCGTATTGACGATGTCTGAAGTAGTTATACTAAATGAATTCAAGACATTGTAAAAACATTATGTCGTATGTCAATGTCCGTCTCATACACATTCACAAATATTCCTCTATTGTAGTCGAGTAGCGCGCTGCGCGATGTAGTACGGCAGTACGGCTCCGGCTAGTGTAGTCGTGTACTATGTCACTGGGCAGTGTATACAAGTAGTGGGCGCGGCGCGGCTATTTCGGGGCGACCACTTGCAGCGCGGCCTCGAGCCGCTGTAATGCAATATCTGCACTTGTACTACACTCCACTGCCTAGACACGATGTACATGATCTTTCTCACTAGCTGCTAGATAGCCCCACATTTCATGGAACAGAAGTATTTAACACTTCACCAGTTCTAAAAGGCGTAATGTCGTAAAGGCGTCATTCATAATACCTATATTATACTTATTTTCTTTCCTTACGTATCGTCTGTCGTATGTGGCTGGTATCGTTAGGAGTTCAAGAAATATGTCGATATAATTATGACATGATAGCTAGTCTGACGTGTTCGCGTAATGTGCCAGACCGCTCACACTAATATGTTGTTGTTACGAGTATGAATATCGAGAACGTTGCAATATCAATAAGAATTCGTGACACTGGCGTGTCCAGTAGAGGCCGGCAGTGTGCCGGTGTCAGTGACTCGGGCAGTTTTTGTGTAGTCTGTGTGGCGGAGTGTGCCACCGCTACCAGTGTAACGGTCCAAGTTTTTATCTCAATACGCATACTTTTGGTGGACTTGTTCTTGTTGCAATGGTACAAAGTAAACACCGTGGTCGAATCGAATGTGACTCGAATGGAGCACAGTTATGGTGACGCTGGCGGTTGCTGTTGCAGGTCAGTGGGAGAAGCTACCGCTGTGGACGCTGGAGCGCGAGCTGGTGGTACAAGACATTGCCGAGAAGGAGAGCATCAAGGTGCTGGAGAAGGCCACCGTGCCCATCGTAAAGATGACAGACAAATACTCAGACGTAAAAGTAAGTTGACTGTAACTTGTGCTTCTTTAGCAAACACATAGTTCACTGGTACTTGCTGCTGGTGAATGAATCAAGGAATGTATTGAACTGTAAGGTTTGTTTCCTCCGCCAGGTGGATATATCATTCAACATGAGCAGCGGAGTCAAGAGCGCAGAGCTCATCAAGCAGTTCAAGGTGAGTGCACGGACAGTAAGGTGACCGTGTAGGATAGCATGTAACTAGTGCTACATAGTGCGGTGACGTGTTGCAGGAGAAGTACCCAGTACTGACGCGGCTGGTGATGGTGCTGAAGCAGTTCCTGCTGCAGCGCGACCTGAACGAGGTGTTCACCGGCGGCATCTCCTCGTACTCCTTAATCCTCATGTGCATCAGCTTCCTGCAGCTCCACCCGCGGCCCGAGCGCCTGCGCCAGCCGCACAACCTCGGCGTGCTGCTCATCGAGTTCTTTGAGCTGTACGGCCGCAAGTTCAATTACGTCAAGACTGCTATACGGGTCAAGAACGGAGGCTCCTATGTCTCCAAGGACGAGATACAGAAGGTAAGCCTCGCCTCCGTGGCGCGGCTCCGACGATGGAGTGCTAGCCGCGGCCGCCGGAGCTAACGTTGTGCGGTGTCTGTTCGCAGGAGATGAACGACGGTCACCGGCCGTCGCTCCTGTGCATCGAGGACCCGCTGACGCCGGGCAACGACATCGGACGCTCCAGCTACGGAGCGATACAAGTGAAGCAGGTGAGTGGCGTGCCATGTGGCCGGAGGGTAGTGCGGGCGTGTAGTGACGGGGCGTGTGTCGCAGGCGTTCGACTACGGCTACATCATCCTGCAGCAGGCCGTGGGCGGCCACAGCGCGCTGCTGGCGCGGCACAGCGTGCTGGGCCGCATCGTGCGCGTCACGGACCACGTGCTGCAGTACCGGCGCTGGGTGCGCGACACCTTCGAGTCCTACTTCTTCCCGCTGCGCCGCGCGCACCTCTCCTCGCGCGAGCCCTCGCCCGAGCCCTCCGACAGCGAGCCGGTACGTCATTATACTAATATATATCCATTACTTATTGCTCTTCAAATTGTGTATTTTGGGTCACTGTCTAATTTCGTTTATTAATAGATTATATGTATCCATTAATTGTTATAAAAGCGCAATCGTGATAACTCGTCAAGTACTGAACATTAACAAAATGTTATGCATTTGTCATAGGAGTGGTCAGACAGCGGGTCTCGCGCGGCAGGTAGCCCGCCCATCATCGCGGCAGTAGCGGGCCCGGCGCCCCCCGGCGCCCCCGCGCCCCCTGCGGTCGGCGGCAGGACGTCGCCACCGCCTCTGTCGGCGCTGCAATGCTCGTCGCCCACGCCCAGGCGCGTGTCGGCGCACCAGAGCCTGATCATCCACCACATCACCAGCAACTCGGACTTCAACAACATTCCGAGCCTCGCCCGCTCGCGCCGCGCCACGCGCGCCGAGCCCGAGGAGTTCAACGCGGGCGCCGTGCAGCGGTACGGCGAGGGCGGCGCCAAGGGACGCAACCAGCGCTCCTTCTCCATGAAGCAGCGCCGCTACTCGTCCCCGCCCGGCGCCTGCGCCGCCGCGCCCCGCTACCGCGCGCCCCCGGACCGCCACAAGAAGCGGCGCGGCTCGCACGCGCACCACGCGCACCCGCGCTCATAGCGCCAGTGGCGGCCGCCGCGCCCCCCGCGCCCCGCGCGCCCCGCGCGCCCCCAGCGCCTCAACGCGGCGATCGACTACTACGCCACCTCACATCGGGGACCTCACTCTACATTCGCCCTATTTACGGAATTCTAAACTACTTTACACAACATTGTTTTATCCTTTCAAATTGTAGTGCCTAATTATTTTCAGTTTCCAAGAGACTGCAATATTGTTGATGCAAGTATGCAATAACATGAACGATATCATTCGATGTCATTGCCTTTGGTCGTTCATGTTATTACGCAAAGCAAAGTAACCAAACCGTCCACCTTCCGACAGCTAGTTGATCTCAGAACAGTTATTGCCTTGTACAGCCAGTAGTTACGTCCCCAGTGAGTGTCAGTGTAGTAGTGTGCGAGTGACTCAGTGTGGTGGTGAGTGGACAGGAGTATGTGGAGCGTCGGGCAGCTAGTGTGAGCGTACGCCATACTGTATGTAGTGAGTGTACTGTAGTGTGAGCGTACGTCATACCGTATATAGTGTGAGCGTACGCCATACTGTATGTAGTGAGTGTACTGTAGTGTGAGCGTACGTCATACCGTATATAGTGTGAGCGTACGCCATACTGTATGTAGTGTGAGTGTACTGTAGTGTGAGCGTACGTCATACCGTATATAGTGTGAGCGTACGCCATACTGTATGTAGTGTGAGTGTACTGTAGTGTGAGCGTACGTCATACCGTATATAGTGTGAGCGTACGCCATACTGTATGTAGTGTGAGTGTACTGTAGTGTGAGCGTACGTCATACCGTATATAGTGTGAGCGTACGCCATACTGTATGTAGTGAGTGTACTGTAGTGTGAGCGTACGTCATACCGTATATAGTGTGAGCGTACGCCATACTGTATGTAGTGGGAGTGTACGCCATACTGTATGTAGTGCGAGTGTACTGTAGTGTGAGCGTACGTTATACCGTATATAGTGTGAGCGTACGCCATACTGTATGTAGTGGGAGTGTACGCCATACTGTATGTAGTGCGAGTGTACTGTAGTGTGAGCGTACGTTATACCGTATATAGTGTGAGCGTACGCCATACTGTATGTAGTGGGAGTGTACGCCATACTGTATGTAGTGCGAGTGTACTGTAGTGTGAGCGTACGTTATACCGTATATAGCGTGAGCGTACGCCATACTGTATGTAGTATGAGCGTACGTCATACTGTATGTAGTGTGAGCGTACGCCATACTGTATGTAGTGTAGGTGGGTATACTATGCCATACAGAATGGAGCTCACGCGGACTGCTTACTGTAGTCGGACGTACCTGTAGCGTCTCGTAACTCATGGTATCTTATGAATATCCACGTAATGTAATGTCGGTATATACTACGTAGCGCTGTCACTAAGACGAGTACAACTGTCTAGTTTAGTATACGTAGGCCGCGGCCTCCTCATGTATTGTACTTCGAGTTCCAGCAGCTATAATATTACTAGTACGCATTACATACGCGATATCTTTCGAAATGTAGCTAGAGAGTGATGTATTGAATACGCCTGCCTTATCTACCTTATTTTAGTGAAAATGCATTAAAGGAAGAAAAAACAAAAATATATAAATACAATATGTCCAAGAGCGCAGTACAGTGGGACGTGATGTGTGGCTGTACTAACCTCTGGTGGCGGCTTGTACTAATAATATTATACCGAGTCGTGTACAAATATACTAGGATCATGTCCACGACGATGAGTTTCTAAACATTGTCCAGCTAGACAGGGCGAGCGCTGCCTCGACATGATCCTGTGCTAACCAACACTATCATGTACAGAGTTCGCCAGATATGTAAGCTTGTTGTATATTGTGGGTTAATGTTCTCTAGACAATCGCCATCATATACAGGCAGCAAGCGTGGGAAGTAAATGATTGCTATCAAAAATGAAAATTAGCTACAAAGTGAATATATTTGTAAGTAAGTGAGTGAATGTATTCCAGTCGGAACGATATATTTATTGACGGACTCTCCACTCGCGGGTTGTTGTTTCAAGACTCCGGGTCGAGGTACAAACTGTTTAATGAACTGAAGTATATTTATGTATATATTGTAGTTGGAGTGATGACAGGGCGAGACGGCGCGGACCGACCGATGACGTCCAGTCGACGAGGACTGTTCATGAATCAAAAGTTGCCTAGCATCGTTAGGTCGTCTACGCAGACACGTGCGAGGCTCGCCTCTTAGTGACGCGATCATATTTATTATATTTATTGATCTATTGACTGTTATGTTTTGATTTGTTAGTCAAACTCGTAGAATCATGTGAAGTGTATGGTTAACTTGTTACATTGTGCAGTACAAACATTGTCGACTTAGTATAAGGTAGGTTACGGGTTCGCGTAGCGCGGGCAGTGTCGGGAGCGCATCGACTGTGATTAACTCGTACTCGTAGATTATAAATACATAGATAGCTGATATATTTTCCTACAGTTCAGTTTCTGTGATTAAATTATAGTACCTACAGATGTTAATAAGTCCGTGAAATTATCAGCTCGAAGTAGAGACAGCAAGGTACTGTGCACATCGGGTCACAATATCCGTGTGAACTATTGTTTATGTACCGGTGACTAGAGTTGCCCAGTGACACGGCTTTTCGTGATATTCTGACGATTGTATTAGTTACAATAGTACACTGACTAAACGGAGGAGACATAACTATTATATTATTATGTTCATATGTAATATGTAACGGTTACAATCTGTACACTACGCGGTAAATACCTGCTACGGTACCAGTACTCTAGATTGGAATAATTAATGATTAAAAAGTAAATGTTAAGTGATTCCTTGCTCCTTTGTTTTTGATTGATTTAGTTTATGGTATGCCTTAGATATACTGTATGATTTTATTACTGACCTAGATTGAATTAGTGTTTAGTAAATTTTGTTGATATTTCTGCAGCATTTTGTTAGCGTGTCTCGCATGCTTAGCTAATTATACAATGTGTTCCTATACAGTATGTTATTGTTTCGTTAAGTTTGTCGCGACTACGTGTACCTATCGCACTCTCACTCCGCGTTCGACTCCCTGGCCACTAATACTACGGTACCGTGTTACGTTGACTCTAGTATAATCGAGTGCTTTACCTAGCAATAATTTGTTAACGTAAGTGTAATGCGCCGGCCACGACATATCGTAGTTTTGTTTATGTCCGGTGGATAGACTGCGGCGATACTGTCGTGTGAGCCGTCGGTCATATGTAGCCTGTTCTAATTGTTTCTGTTCTGTAGTAGAAAATAAGAGTGGCGACATGTCCGAGCGCTCGAGCGATGCCCCAGCACTAGATCGTCATGCTCACTATATGTCTCCGCGGGCCGCTCGGCGCTCGGCCGCGCCGCCGTAGTGCGAGTAGAGTTGACTCGCGTAGCGCGCGACATCACAAGCGCCGTGACGCGGCGGACAGTAGTGCGCGGGCGGAGCGGCCACGGGCGCCTGTGTGCCACTCGCTCGTCGGTTGGTACATGATCGTGTCCGAACGTGTGGTGGTATCCGTTTGCATATTACTCTTTGTGAGTGTTCCCTACATGTGTAAACTTGATACATTTTGTATTATTTATATTGCAATTATTTAATTAGACGATCGAGTTCGGCCGCCATCTTGTATACAAGTATAACATAACGATAACGCCAATGTTTTGATAAAAAAGTTAAATAAATAAAATAAGATAAAATAAAAAAATATATTACATAACGAGTGAACTAAACGATGTACGAAATTAGGTTAAAATAAAAATATGTCTGGTGCGGCGAGTCGCTCGTATTTGTATGAGTAGTAAGGTTGATGGTCGCGTGGCTACGGAAGTATGCATTTATCGAGTAGGCTGCCTGGCCCGGTGCGAGCGCCTGGCCGCGCCGGCTGTAGCGTAGACTTGTTTGTATATCTGTGTATGTAAGTACGTAGCATAATGTTAGTGTAATCCATTGTACATAGCGTCTGCGGACGACACACATGTACATACACGCTTGTATATACCATGTAAATACACTCGAGATATATATTTAATATTAATATAAATTTGATTTAAAGAACGTTTTAAAAATAAATTAATAAAAAACACAAAAAAATAAATAAAGACATACAGTGAGTATGAAGTGGAAAAAGCGATTTTGACTTTTATTTACCTACCAAAAAATCCCCCCAGAACCAGTTTAACTTACTAAAATGGGACGGCAAACATACATGAAATTCTGCTGTCACGAAGTGGAAGTAGGCATTTTGATGTACATTCCTCCGTCAAAGAATTTTTATACATTCTGTTCGCGTCTGAAGCAAGAGTTACTTTACTTTTAATTAAAGTGATGACGTCACTACGCTTCGGCGCGAGATTAGAACCAAGACTTGAATAAGCCGTGAAACTGAAAATTATTGATAACGAGTGTTGTGCACAATTACTACCCCGGTGGCTGCTGTGGCTACTGGGGCAGGTTCTTGGCTGTTGCATAAACTGATCGATTCGATTCGATCCGAACTCAACTGCTAAAAAAATATAGTAATATGCTATTTTTTATGGAGTAGGAGGTAAATGAGCAGACGGATCACCTGATGGTAAGCGAACAGCGCCCGCAACCGCAACACCAGAGGAGTTACAGGTGCATTGTCGGCCTCTTAAATTTCATTTTGTCTTTTTGTTATAATGTATTATTGTTGTATTAGTAGCCGGTATTAAATATTGCACATCGCCCTTTAGAGAGACGATCGGTTAACTCACCGCGCAAATACTGCTCAAGATTATGATCCGCTAGAACTTATCGAGCACTCCTCTCGAATTATAGGTAAGTAATGAATATCGTACAAAAGTCGACGTGCAGCCTGTGTCGCCGAGGATACTACTATACCTACTGTTTATTAGTCATTATGTTTTTCGGTTTACTAACGAGATTGTTTGCTCGACTAGTTTCAAGCCATGCTATGCTAGAGGCTTGCATATATTCGCGATGCAGCAACTGTCGCGCTGCTGCTCTAGAAACATAATTCAGTACCTATGCCTCACGAAAGTTGTAACATAGATAGACAGTCATGATGGAAGGAAGTTCGTCGGTAGACAATATGTGTCTGTATCAGCAGGTACCGATCAATTTATATTAAATCTTCGTAATCGATTCAGGTCTCTGGTTCGATACCAGTGCCGAGTGATACCTAATTAAATCTTTTTTGGGCTACCGGAATTGTCTTAACGGTACGCAAAAACCTGAAAATAAAAAGCGAGCACACTTTATATTATGTATGCGTACATACACCCCTGCGTAGCTCCTCTGCTCTCTAAAGCTTTTTGAGAAATAAATAAAAGATTTGTTATGTATGTACTTTACCCATTACGAATAAAAAACTAGAAAATCAAACATTCGCCTATCCGAGAGGTGTGCCCACAAACATATTCTTGCATGATTGTCGTAGCGTGCTACGCAGTTCGTACTCGTAGCGCTACGCCGCGTAGCGTATCCTTTTTGTCTACGCCGTAGCCGTAGCCTGCCGAGATAGGATTATACTACAATGGTTTGTGGGCGGTGCGAGTGTGGTATATTAGAACTGGGAGTAGAATGCGAGCATGTTGTCATAACTTTATTACTTCAGTTTGGATCGTGATTCACTAATTCTAGATACCGTCTACTATCGTGGAACACAACGAGGTATCTCATTGTGGAAGTGTTACTATTTGCAGTAGGTATGTGCAATGTTAGCTAACTTTAAGAGCCATGGGTACGTGATTGAATTTGGAATCAATCGTTAGGTATGTATTGTATTTATGTACATAAGATAATGTTCATTAGCTAAAGTTCTAAGTGTAGGAGAGCCATGCTACTGCACGGATGGCCCGGCTCGACTGAAGCGATACCACGGCCGAGCAGAAAACCGACGTGAAACAAAGCTTGCCTTGTATTTCGTCGTGTGAGTGAGGTTACCGGAGGCCCAATTACAAAGTTTTACCTATTTCATTTTGGACTTTCATTGAACACACGAACTATTCTGGAGGCAAGGGAATTTAAATTTTAAATACACACCACATTCTTAAGGTTAAACAGGTTATCATAGTGCTTATTATAAAAACATAACATCACGCCTTTTATTCCCGAAGGGGTAGGCAGAGGTGCACATTACAGCACAATGCCACTGTACAATGTAACACCCACATTTCACTTTTTATGCTATGAGTCCCATGTAATAGGGTGGGTTAGCCTATTGCCATATACCGGGCACGGGTTTAGACTTCGTGCTGGTTAAATAAAAACCCCGTAATATTATTTCCGACCCGGGAATCGAACCCTTTGCACGGCAGTCGCACTTGCGACCACTCGGCCAACGAGGCAGTCATGCATATTATAATGAAACAAAAATTACAAACTTAAGTTTATTTCTGTTTATTTAATAATATTTATAATGTGATACGCATGAACAACAATAAGGCAAGACGCGCAGGCGGTCGCCGGGCGCGGGTCGCGAGTTCAGCCACCCTCTCACACGCTCGGAGGTCGAATGCGCGTCTGTAACAAGTTCTAATTTGATAAACTTAATTAGAACATTAGAAAGGGACACTATTCATTTTCTTCTTCAAAAACGATAATTAGGTATGTTCTGCACTATTTCGTTGCGTGATCGAAGACCTAGTGGTTCATATCACTGGGACGCGCCAGACTTCAGTGTTTTGGTATATTTATGTTTCAATGCATAGATATAATAAAGAAGGTTCAATGGTTAGTGGTATCTGCTGTAGATCCTGGCTTTCAGAGGTTGGGTATAACATGTACAAGTGTATCTTTTCCTAAATGAAAAAACCAATGGTTTGTTACATAAAAATAAAAACTGCGTTTAAAAAACCGACTTCAAAAAACAAAAAAACTACTAAGAAACTAAAACTAAAAAGCAAAAAAACAACTATTATTAATAGGTACCTACTGATGGGTTACCCACCCCACACACTGATAGGTTACAAGTCGGCGCCATAAATTCTATTCAAAATGATTCATTAAAACCTTAATAGATACCTAATTTATAATTTTGTGGCCATTAAGTTATACCTATCATAATCCGCATAGGTGAAAAGTTCTTATCAGTACAAATTATACAAGCCCAAACACCAGGTAGTTATTATAAACCGTTAAAGAGTTTCCTTAACAATGACACTTCTTCGTCATCATATCCTTAATGACAGATGGAAATACTTCCTTGTATCAGATACTTGCTCTGGAAGACACCAATAACGACTGCACCCACATCGACGACGAAATAAGCGTAATAGGCGATACATTCCAACCACAGAGTCCTAACATACCACATTCGCAAATTGATACTATGCTCAATAAGTTGGAGACATTAATAGATCAGAAATTCGAACATAACAAGCTATGCGTAATTACAGAGATTAAACAATTAATTGCAGCTGAAATGTGTAAGGCCCTCAGCGGTATAAAAATAGAATTCTCACCAAACTTCCGAGAAATTACTCATGGCATTAATAACAATAAAGTTGAAATAAATAACTTTACTAAACAGATAGAAAATCTAGAAACCATATGTTCTTCAATAAAACTAGAAATACAAAACCTAAAACTAACAGAAACTATCTTAAACACAACTGAACTACAAACTAATAAATACCAATTTAATAACGAAAACTCAAAGAAAATTGTACTCTATGGATTCCCCGAAAACTACAATGAAACTGATTGCGAACTCCAAAGCAGGATAATTGAGTTGTTCTACGAAATCCTTGAATTAGACCTTACGGGTTACATCGAAGAAACATACAGAATAGGAAGAAGTAATATAAAAAACCGTCCCTTAGTCATCGAACTTCTGAGCAAAAGAACAGCAAAATACATAATTGAAAATGGGCATTACTTTCAAGGAACTAGAATATACGTTTCTGAATTCTTAAATGATTACGCCCGTAATGAAAGAAAAATACTACGTGACGAAATGCTAAAAGCACGTAAAAACGGTCTGCACGCAACAATAAGAAACAACCAATTGTTCATAGAAGGAAAAAGAATATTGGTTAACAAGGAAATAACAAATACCCAAAACAATGCTGAAAGAAACGACGAAACAATAAACAACTGCGTACATTCTCCCACTACAAAAAACAATACGCATGAAACTAATAGAGAAGATACAAATCGTAAAAATTATATTTTTCGAAACCACGGACCAAGAATTTAAAATTTTATTTCAAAATATCCAAAGTATTTACAACAAACAACACCTACTAGAAGCATTTATTGACGAGAAACCCATATACAATGTCATGTGCTTAAGTGAAACTTGGCTATCACAAGGAAAACTGGATACTCTGCGATTTGATGGCTACAAAATTGCAGCATCGTACTGTCGCAGCTCCCGAACCGGCGGCGGCGTGTGCATCCTACTGCAGGACCAAATTGACTATGTAGAGATAAGTGATTTTTGTGATATGTCTATTGAGTATTGTCTAGAAATCTGTGCAATAGAGATAAAAAAGGAAAATATGTTAATTCTGAGTTGTTATTGGAATAGAAAGGAAGAAGAGCAATTTATAACTAAACTAAAACAAATTATGTCCTTAATAAGTAAGAAATTTTCAAAGCGTAATGTTATATTAGGTGGAGATTTTAATATTAATACTTTGGAAAATAATTTAAGAACAAATTTACTCTTAGATCTCATGTTAGAATATAAGTTTAACCAACATATAAAAGTTCCTACACGCATAACACAGACTTCTTCGACATGTTTAGACTTAATATTTACTAACTTTATAAACAATAACACATACACAACGGTTGAAGAATTCGGTTTCTCCGACCACAATGCCACCATCTTACATACAATATCGAATAAACAAAACAAAAACATAATATGGCACACAAGAAAACGATTATTTACTGTCAAAAACATACAAACTTTTAAATCCGAACTTAACAAAATAAAATGGAATGACATCTTAATAAAAACTAACAACATAAACGAAAATTATAACGCTTTTAATAATATTCTAACAAACATTCTCAATTCATGTATTCCTTTAAAAAAAATTAAATTAAATGCAAAGAAGAAAAAGTACTGGCTAACAAAAGGTATTAAATTATCCTGTAAAAACAAAAGACTCCTAAAAATCCTTACACAAAAATCAAATGACCCCGTATTATTACAATACTACAAAAAATACGAAAAAATATTAAAAAAATCTGTAACAACAGCAAAAAAGCTACAATATATAAATAGAATAAATAAATCCTCAAATAAAACAAAAACCATGTGGAGGATCATTAATGAAAATACAAATAAAACAATTAACAGCGAAAAACACAATATAAAATTAAACCTAAACAATAGTCTGGTCAATGAACCTTCACAGGTTGCTGACGTTTTTAACAACTTTTTTATGTCCATTGGTGAAAAAACAACTACACCTACCCCTAAAGGTTTCCCCGTACTACGTCAAATAGAAAATTCTATGTTTCTCAAACCTGTAGATCCCTACGAAGTAAATAACATCATAAAAAACTTAAAAAACAAACAAAGTTATGGCGTTGATGAGCTCCCTCCCTCCTTACTTAAACAATGTGCGAACGAACTAACACTACCATTCTACAAATTAATAAATCAATCATTCGAAGAAGGAACCTTCCCAAACCAACTTAAAAAATCCATAATAAAGCCAATTCACAAGAAGAACGACAAAACAGACCCAAATAACTACCGTCCCATAGCTTTACTACCTACAGCCTCGAAGATATTCGAGAAAGCAATGTGCGAGCGCGTTTATGATTTCTGTGAAAAATATAATATACTAGACGACTGCCAGAATGGTTTTCGTAAAAATAGAACCACAACCCTGGCAGTCTACAAATATATCCAAGAAGCTTTAAATATTATCGACAACAAGAACTACGCGATAGGTATACTGCTCGACATGACAAAGGCTTACGATAGGGTACAATTTCACATACTGCTGGATAAATTAAAAGGAATAGGAATAAGGGGAAAAGCTCATGATTGGTTTGTTTCATATCTTAGAGACCGAGAACAACTTGTGGAGATAGAATATTTTGATAATCAAACCAAACAAATATCTAAGATAAGATCTGAATGCAAACCGGTAAATGCATCAATTCCTCAAGGAAGTGTAATAGGGTGCCTTTTGTTCCTCATCTACATCAATGACCTCCCTAAGACCATAAAAGAACCATGCGTCCTGTTTGCTGACGATATATCACTTATCACGTCATGCCAAAACAATATGAACTTAGATAATAAACTTAACACTCTCCTTTCTGCAGCAGTACACTGGATGGAACACCATAATTTAGAAATCAACTTCTCAAAAACTAAACTTATGACTTTTCACCCCCAACAAAAATCCCCCCTAAAAATTGACTTTAAATTCAATAGCATCCAAATAGAACAAGTAAATCAATTTACCTTACTCGGCTTATCAATAGACTCACATATCAACTGGAAATCACACATACAAAAAATTAAATCAAAGTTATCGAAATTTTCCTACGCCTTATATGAAATAAAAAAATCCACCAACTTTAAAACCGCACTTGCCACATATTATGCTTATGCCCAAGCGTGGATAAGCTATGGCATAATACTATGGGGCAATAGTACAGACTCACAGACCATATTTACAATACAAAAAAAGTTAATTAGAATAATGACAAATATAGAACAAACCGACAGCTGTAGACCACATTTTAGAAACCATAAATACTTACCTTGATATGCACCTACATCTTGGAAATATGTAAATTTGTCAGAAACCGCCCAGAATATTACAATACACGTGACCATAGGACAGAATATAACTTAAGACACAAAACCAGACTAAACCTACCAAGCTCCCGACTTCACATGCATTCGTCTGGCACCTTAGTTATGTCAATAAAAATATATAACGCTGTACCGAAACAAATAAAAGAAGCAGAAAAATATAACGTGTTTATAAATAAATTAAAACGGTTCCTCCTTGAAAAATGTTACTACACCCTTAATGAGTTTTTTGATGACCAAAACAGCAAATCTTAACATTCAATGCATACCAACTCAATAAAAAATCATATTAAATATAATAATACATATACTACATACAATAATACCTATACATTATTAAGAAATATGTAAATACACTATTATAATAAAATAAAGATAATATTTTAATGTTTAATGAAAACAACATTTCTTATGTTAAAATATAATAAGTAATTAGATTATATTTTGAATTATTTTGCTTTATATGTTGCCGTGCCCTAGCCGGGTTTCATGTTGAAACTGTAACTCATGTAACACCAATTGTACACATGATATGCAATAAAAGAATTTGAATTTGAATTTGAATTTGACAGTCCCACTCCATTTAGGTGTAAAGTTCTCATCAATACAAATTAATCAAGCCCGAACACAAGGTAGTTAATATAAACCGTTGAGGAGTTCCCTCGACTGTCTGTCGGCTCCATCTTCAGATCAACTCTAGAACCTTACCAAATTGTAGTGTTTAAAAATACTAATTAAAAAAATATAATAGACGCATTACTCGCCCCTACAAGTTTCGAAAGTTCCCATCGGTTCCCTGGGATTCCATCATCAGAAAAATAAAATAAAATACAATCAGCCGAACAGTACCTCCTCCTTTTTATTAAGTCGGAAATCGTCATATGTAAATGTGGCTTATATAACATTACCTAATCCAGTAAGTACTTATTTGTCCACGTAAGTGAATATTTATTTATTAAAAGTGTAGGCATGTGTGCAATGTGTAGGACTTCAAATTATTTTTTGCTAGTTATTATGTTTAGGTGTAATACACCCACTACGCAAAACACACCTACTTACTATGTATGCATGTCATATACTTTTATACTACAACTGGTTAACTATTGGACTAAAATCAGTATGGTTAGGATGAACTAATTCAGCAGTTACATCGACTATAAGTAGGTTTAGTGTAGTTGATTACTACGCTAGCTACCAGCTTGTAACTGAATACATTGATGGTGTTGTAGATGAAATCCAACTGCTGGCAAGTTACAATATAAGCCAAGTTATCTGAGAGATGAGTCAAACGGGAAGCCTCTCACAGCGACGCACACTGAAAACGAACAACGTTAAAAAAGTGAACGAGATACTAGGGACACTCAACGCAACCATACTACAACACTCTCTTATAAAACTACCCACCCTTATCGCAAAGGAATAAGGCCGAAAATCGATTGAGTTATGTTTTTAAGCAATCTTCGACATAAGAGGGTAGTTTAAAAACGCATGCGCGAGGCGGCGTAAACACTGTCGTGTCATCAGTCGTACGGCTGTTGCCGGCGCGCTCGGACGTTGCGCGCCTTTATAAATAGTGAAAGACGCGACGCGTGTGTTGTGGTGAATTGTTTCAATCACATTTATTAAGACGTTTGTGCACAAATAAGGAAAGAACTTGGGAGTGATTTGTACGGTGAGTAGCAGTTGAATGTTTTAATAAAACTGGACCATTGCGCTGCGTCGGCAGTATGAGGTTGTGACCCGGTTTTTGAAATAAAAATAAATTTTCATTTTTTTGCGTCACCACGTGCGAGGGGAGTCGACGTGCAGCCTGTACCCTTCCAGTGTGTCAGGCCGGCCAGCCAGCGGCCAGTCGATGGTGGATTTATTTAGATTTACGTAACAATACCGACCGAGCGACGGTGAGGCGCGTGCCGGCAGTGCGGCACCATGGCTACACACAGTTTATTTTCGCAACATGAACAAAGGGTTAAGGCTGTTTAATACATAATGTTTTTCATGAATATGCTTGTTGAGTATTCCACTTCTATATTTATAATGAAGACTATGTGGCTAAATAATTAAATATGTAGTTCATTTTATGTTGTTACTATCCAGAATATTAAATTAATGCACCATTGGTAGAATGGTTGTAAGTTTCTTCATTATGTCCTAGATACGATTTAATAAAAAAAAAATACTTATTAGCATACACAAGTTACATTACATGTAGATTGTAGACATGGAAGCGAACAGCATTCACATAAACGCAAACACGGCAGAGGTGCCCGCGGGCCCCAAACTGGGCACAGCCTGTATCTTGGTGGCCCAGTGGTAAAGGTTTAGACTAGTTAGTTCTCGCGTCATGGTTGTGACACAGTGCAACCATATAACATGTATTAAGGAACTGAAGAATAATACGAAAATAATAAACAGAGTACAAACAAATACAAATGATCAAATAATCAGGTAGCAGGTATATTTGTTATACCATGCAAACATTTCATTATGAAACTTAATCATTGTAGGGAAAACTTATAAGAGCTATTTGGCTATGATGCCAGCATGTTTTGGATCAGGGACAATAAACATAAAGTGATCCTATTCCGAATCCTAAATCGTAGTTTAGAATCGTCGAGCCTTGTAACATAAACTCTTATATTACAAGACAATAGACATCTGTTGCAATAATAACATAAGGAATCGTAATGTAACTTCAGTCAGTGTCTGTGTCTAATGCACTGGACCTAAGTTACTAACGTGCAATAATACCACTGCAAGTACGTAATATACTTGCGTCGCGGAGAACCTAACGGGTAACCGGGACTCCGGCTCGACGTACAGGAGAAGGAACGGGGTGGTTTTTAGTCAGTAAGAGTCTGACACTTCCTCCCGCCTCACCCAGGCGGGAGCAGTTATTGGATGATTTTCCTCCTTAAAAAAAGTAAGTACTTGCATATTTTGTCAACACACATTTGTAGTACTTAATCACTTACGTCTTGATGACCTCTATCAATGCGGTATGTGATCCAAATATCGCAGAACTTACACACATTACATCTGCTGCATCATGCTACACGTCATAATGAACTCTTGTTTTATTGTAGTAACCAAATTGAAGAGAACATCGCGTCGTCTAGAATTGCCCGTCATCTGCTGTTCTGTCTAAATACAAAATGATTTATGATTTATTTTTCATTTGTTCACAATAGCACAAGCACAATCTCACAGTAAAATTAAAACATTGACAGCGCGGGTTGACAAATTGGCTCATCTCGACACAAGTCGATCGCATTTAGAGAGCTCAGAGCTCAGAGTTGAGATTTGAGATAACACAAATTGATTCAGTCACAGTCCCCGAAGAAAGCCAGTACTTAGATACATACATACAAACTATGACTGGGTTCATGTACACACTGACAGACACATACATACACGTATATGATATATAGGAGTATGGAGAGACATACGCTATGTGTAGTGAACCATTCACGCGGCGCCGCGGAGGTATTATTGTAACCGTGTTTCATTCAAGTTTACAGTAATCGTGTGCGGGCAGGTGGTACGGGGACACTGTACTGTTACGTTGTATGGAAGGAAGGCTTTCCTCTGCTGAGGAGCACATTCTTTTAGAATTACTCCGTTATCTATTTGTATTCATCGAAAACCTGCATGTATGTATGTATGTATGTATGTATGTATGTATGTGTGTATGTATTTATGTATTTATATTTGTGCGTGATTATTTCGCGATTGGCTGAACCGATTTTGATGTCGTTTTCAGAAAAGTGTTTGTTATACTTAAAAGGTTTTGTATGTAATATAAAACCTTAAAAAAGAGGGGGTTTAAGTCGGTTTTTTTAAACGTAGTGCATACAAATCAGTAATGCACGTATGTACGTAAAACCGTAAGCCTAAGCTGCTTAATAAAAAAAAGGTAACAGTTACAAAAACCTCAGAGTCAGACCTCTCTACCTAATACAAACCGTAGCTCGTAGGGTCGTAGGTCATAAGGATATTTAGGTCACATGGAACTATGTGTTATATTGTTATAATAACTGCACTGAAACCATTGTTTTACGGTCATAAGTCAAAGAAAATGAAGGAATGAATGGAAGGTTGAACTCGAGCAAAGCTATCGCAGCGAGATCAAATAATATGGAGTAAATGTTAGGAGGGAGCGCAGCCATGCGGGCGGACAGGCGGACATGTGGACAGGAGGACAGGAGGACAGGCCGCTGCCGACCCCACTCTCGTAATAATAGAAATTGTACAGACGACTGGAATAACGGAACCGTTGGCTTCCAATATTTTACTGCAGTAGTCAATAGTTGGGACGAATAGGACGTATGTATATATACATGTATTGCCAATGCTCCCAACTATTACTACAATGTCAAAATTAACTTTAAACTACGTATCACACCTTTTTTTATGACGATGAAACTTTCAAAAGTCTCCAAACTTTTTGGTAGCAAGGTCAGTTGGCATTCATTCACCTCACTAAATGACTAAGACCAGCATGCAATTCAATCCAATGAACCCGAGAATTGAGTACCTAGTTACGTACTCTTATCACAAGTTATCAATGTTATTAAGTTGTGGCATTGAACATTCGATCAGACAGTGAGGCTCCACATTGCCATTTTACAAAATTTTTACCTCTAAAAAATTTGGAAACTGTAAAGCCCGAATTGCAAGGCTTTCTCTCCTGAAAGGTCGTAAACAATATTACTCAAATACTCAGTAAGTTAAGCTTGTCCCATTTTTCACCATATTCATTTGGCAATATGAATTAAGCGTGTAGCATTATTAAGTTACAATGATGTAATCGCAGTGAGTTGTCGAGTTTGTTTGACAACTTCATCGCGATTAACAATAACTTCGTCAAGTCATTAGTTAAGAGTTGGATCTCTCGCGACATCACCGCGCGTTACTCACGTGTAACTTGGCTGTAACTTGGATATAACTTGGATGATTTAATTAAATAAATGTGAGTTTGTGTCGGCTCCTGGCGCGCGCTCGCAGCGGCTCAGCGGCTTAGTACTCCCAACTATTTAGCGGTGATAGTTAGATGAATGTCGCGCCCCGCTGCGATCCACTCAGGGGTGAGCGCTCGCGCTCTTGTTGACTTTAATAACATTTTATTTTGAAAAAAGAAGTTGAACAACTTGGCTTATTTATTCACAGTTATATTTATTTCAATTAGGTATACCTACCTGCACCCATTTCTGCAAGACGAATAGTGTATTTAAAAAAGAAATCTACGAGTTCTAATAGCTGTTATGTCACGACTTGTGCAGCACATTGCACATAAAGATAGTGGGACCGTCAATAAAACATGTCAATTGAAGTATCATCAGACTATTAGCTATTATTTTACACATTTTAATAATATCAATTTGTGTACGAGCGAGGTTCAATCATGTGAAGTGTCAGATAGTTCTTTATCACACTACACTTTGGTGACAATTTGTTTAATAAATAATAATTGCGGATGTGACGCTACCATTCGTGTCACGTCACTTCCGTGTCCGACACATTGTTTTGGAACTTACGTTTTATGAGTTTACTTTGTTTTTAATTAAGAAGATAGAGTAGTTTCAAGGACTGTGTCTAACCGAATTATGTTTGAAAATAAAGGCTTGTTCGTGGCATAATGTTTCAACAATCCTTTGACAAAAGCCTTTAATGAGTTATCTAATGGAGAAGTTTTGGGTCCATCCTGAAATCGTACAAAGCCATTGAAGAATCATCAGAATGCTTGTTGAAGTTATTCTTGGTGGATGGTAATAGCATCATCAGCATAGGCTGATGATGCAGCAGTGGGCATTTATAGAAATGCCCACTGCTGAGCAAAGCCTCTTCTCACACGGAGAAGGTTTGAGCATTCATCACCACGCTTGCTCAATGCGGGTTGGCGATTACAAACTTATAATTAGAAATTCTAAGCTCAGGTTTCCTCACGATGTTTTCCTTCATCATTCTCAGATGTGTCTAAATAATCTTAGAAATTACATAGTACTCGGAAAAAGTCACATTAGTACTAGCCGTTGGTAGGTTTCGAACTCGCACCCGTGCATGAGAAGCGGGCGTCTTAAACCTCCGGGCCACCGAGACATTTAGTGGATGGTAATAGTTCATAGTCAATAACAAGGTATACTATTGATTTCATGGGACCCACCACATAGCTGGTGAAAACGTGAATCTACTGTTTTCGAGATTAAACCACGTGTTTGAGTACTATTACATTATGTAGCTAGTAGGTACCTGCTCAACAGTCCCAGGTGGTGTTTAATAATGCTAGTAAGACAAATAATAACACATAATAATACCATTCGATGTAATATTATGTCAATTAAAACCTCATCGGCAGAGCTAGGCACCAAGATTCAACAAACAAATGAACGCTTGTGGTCGCCTCAAATAATTGCTGAGTCCGTCGTAATTACTTCCGCGACAGGACCGCGGGACCAATCAATACGAGTTTCGGCAACTTGTACCCATTACCACAGCCCACAACTACTTCACTATTACAAGATATAGGTACAATATTGTCTTCATATTCGGTCTCTTCGGTCTCGGTTTCTACATCACCCGCATGTTCTTTATTCAACGTTGATTAACAACATAGCTGTAAAGATCTGGAATCGCGATGAATAAAAATTGAAAATGTAAGATTATCCGTGGATACATACCTTAAAGAGCCATCAGACCACCACAGATGAGGCCCAATAGGGCTGATGTCGATACGGAGCCGCGGAGGACTTAACGGGTTATAGGGGCTCCGGCTCGAAGTGCAGGAGTAGGAACGGGGTGGTTTTTAGTCAGTAAGAATCTGACACTCCCTCCCGCCTCACCCAGGCGAGAGAAGACATTCGATGATCTCCCCCCTCAAAAAAAGTACGTAATGATGTTAATTGGAATTAATAACACTCTATTGTTTGTCTTTGTAACGCTCTTGTTTTGTTAGTGTGAAGGTAGACCAAAGGACAACTTCAAACAAATAGTTTTGCAGGCGCCATATTGGATCGATAGAGTACCACACCAGAGGGTCAAATTATTTTGTAGACAAAATCGATAAAAATAAAAATAGTATAGTTAACTTCTATTTTCTATCCTCGCCTCCACTACATTGGTTGGTACTGAGTCTTAAGCACATTCGGTTTAAAGTCTATAATTCAGGGCAAACAATTAATTTTACAAGTTTCAGGAAAATTCCCACAAAAGACAATAAACATAATTTTAGCTCTATCAGCTGATGCCAATTACATTACAATGTGCAAATCAGTTTGAATTGAATTCGTAAAAATACATTATTATAATACGTGACACAAACAATAACAAATATTAGTATAATTATTTGTAACGAGCACAATGGATGATTATAAGTGCGCGCGTAATTATTATACAATATGTTGTCGACGGGAAACATGTCCATATTCCATATTCCATTTTAAGGTAATTATAAATATAACCAAAATATTTACAACAAATTTGTATGTAGGTATGACATGTTTTTGGTAAAACTTCCTGGTGTCGTCACTCTGTACTATGAGGAAGACAGATTACCATTTTGTACCTACATATATCTATGTAGTTGTTCAATGTACAGTCATGGATACAAGTCCACGTTCACCTCAATGACCATTATACCTACCTTATTACACAAACATTTCATTTATTTATTTTTATTTTATTTACGATATAAACATGCGCATCCTGCTCGTATTATAAATGCGAAAGTTCGTGCGTTCGTTTGTTTATTACTCCTGGACGTGAAAACGGCTGAACGGATCGAGATGAAATTTGAAACAGGGTTAGGTTATGGTCTGGAATGACACATAGGGTACTTTTATCCTCGTGTGTGTGTCCTCGTGTGTATCTAGCTAAGTGTATGCGACTAGGAGGAATATCTACCATTCTAAAATATTTTTTAAACACTATTTTCCTATTTCAAATTCGCAATAAAGTTTAGTTAATTGTATGAAATAGGTGAGGACAAGTGGAGGAAAATTATATTGCCTAATAAATACACCGAGCAGTGAAGGTACGTGACAGGCGAGTATACAGTGCACTCAGTATCCATCAGGTTAAGGACATTACAAATATAGCCATCATCTGTATTTGGGTATTTTCAAATTCCCAGTAAGTCTGGAATTTTGCCTGGTTAGAATAGGTTCGCTTAAACATTACCTACACGGAACCAATAACATAACAGGCGATAATTCTTTCATAAACTACATTTAGAAAAATCGCCTTCAAGCCTCTCTTATTTTGAAGTCGGTCAATTGTCATAATATGCTGAGTAGCAGGGTGAATGCGCACACGGAAGTGTCTGTACTTCGTCGGGTTCCAACAAATGTCGCACAGACAGACCGACACAGAACACTTTCACTTCCTGACACACGGTTCAAGGTGATCGGTTTATGTCAAACTTGTGTTCACTTGTAATTGTAAGGGTTTTAATAAATTATCATTTTGTATCGATTTATTGTTATTGACAGTTATATTCTAACTGCTTTCTTGATTCACTGCCAGCTGTTTAGTGTAAAGTTTGGTTATAATACAAATTAGAGTTTCTCTATGGAAATTTCCCAGAAATATAACATCTTCCTTCTCTACCGTCCTTCATTCTATCTTATTTCTAACTTCAAAAGTATTACTAGATACATTGTATTGTCAGGTGTTGTCACGTTGTCCGCGTGTATGCGAGGCGTGCACTACACCTTCGGAGGAACATTGTTTGTAGCAGATCGCGTGATAGTGACAGCACTTGCAGCGGCTCTAGTGATGCGACATTGAGTGCAGCGACTCGCCAAATCACAATACATTACATTTGGGTTAACAGTGATAATACTTTTGATAAGTTATTTTACAAGTCTGAGCCTCGTTGGTAGAGTGTAAAAGTAAAGTAAGGATTTGCGAGTTCAATTACTGGATATTTTCAATTATTCGATAATTCTATAATAGCACGATTATCATCACAAAGACTCGTAACACAATATAACATAACATCATGCCTATTATCCCCGGAGGGGTAGGCAGAAGTGCACATTACGGCACTTAATGCCACTGTACAACGTGACACGCACTTTACCCTATTAATATGTTATGAGTCCAATGTAATAGGGGGTGGACCTATTGCCATATACCAGGCACAATTCCAGACTCCATGCTACTACTTTTTTTATAAAAAGCCCAGTAATACTTTGCCCGACCCGGGAATCGAACGCGAGACCCCTTGCCCAGCAGTCGCACTTGCGACCACTCGGCCAACGAGGCACTCGTAACATTGCTGGTGAAAACTGCATGTTACATTGTACCTCTAAGATATACTCTTACGTCTGTCGTGCCTGATTTATAGTTGAAAAATATATAATATATTGTTTTGTTGTGTAGAATAGTACGTTTACCCTACGTACCTGTCTTACTAGTACGTAGTCGGTTAAATACTTACATGCACCTACTGCCATTACCGCGACTACTGCGACTTCTGCGACTTCTGCGAGTACTGCGACTAGTCGCGGGTGTGTCTGGCTCAAGCGAGTTCCACGACTGGACGATATTTATTGGATAAGACTGCGAGTCTGCACAACTTTTGTGTTATATCATGTCATCAACATCCTGTAAATGCCCACTGCTGAGCAAAGCCTCTTCTCACATGGGGAAAGTTCGAATGCGGGTTGGCGATTTCAAACTTATAATTAGAAATTATAAGCCCGTTTCCTTAAGATGTTTTCCTTCACCGTTGGTCAGTGGTGTCTAAACAATCTTAGAAAGTACATATAACTCGGAAAAAGTCACATTGGTACTTGCCGTTGGTAGGTTTCGAACCTGTACCCTCGTGCATGAGAAGCAGGCGTCTTCAACCTCCGGGCCACCACGACACCAGTTGTGTTATATCTAATTCTAACGTAGCATTTCTACAATAAAGAGTAATAAGTGTAGTATGGTCTAAGTTATTTGACATATTTATTATATGTATTATTGCTAAGAGCTGTAGAAGTAGTATTATTGTTGTACAGTAAGTAAACACGTAATTACAGGCCAGGTTACGTCATTGGTGATTACTACAAATAATATTAAAATTAAACCTGCTATTGCTAATATAATGTTATAAATATTATGTAATTATAACAATATACACATTACACAATCTATTAAAGTTGTACCTATGAGCTACGTGACGGGATGCACGGTCACATTTATAAAATTAAGGATATAATATAATTATTAGGTTTCGTTGTAAATTATTTTGTCATTATTCGTGTGCATCTAACAGTGGCTGTTCCCTTGCCCGGCAGTCGCACTTGCGACCACTCGGTCAACGAGGCAACTATTAATAAATATTATGATTTTTGTTTTTTTTTATTATGATATTTTGTTTAATTGCTACATTGTTTTATTGTAGGCCACAAAAGTAAACTTAAAACATATTTGTATGTCTTAGCATAGGTAAAACAGCGCACTGTGTTTATCTTTAGTGTCTGTGTTTTTATTACCTATGTTTTACAAATAATAAATAATTATTTATTTGTTGATTGATTGATCGATTCTTATTAAAAGTATAATTATGGAAACAAGATCTGTTTTATGAGTAAAATATTGACGCACAAAAGTGATCTTGAACATAGGTCATTCATATGCAAACCGTATATTAAATAGGGATAAAGAGTTAGCATTCAATGGGGCGCCGTATTTTGTTACCAGATGGCGCAAATATAGAAATATTTTTTTTGTCCAATCACAGCAGCCTTCAAACCTTTAAGAAAAGAGCGTATTTCTTTTTAAAAGGCCGGCAACGCACCTGTGTCTCCTCTGGTGTTGCGGGTGTCCAAGGGCGGCGCTGATCGCTTACCATCAGGTGATCCGTCAGCTCGTTTGCCTGCTATTCCATAAAAAACAGCTGTCAAATATTGAACGTACAATGCCGTGACACTAGCCAATTCCCTATTGAACGAAGAACGAGAGGTGCACACTAGTGCCATCTGGTGAGCAAAAATACGGTAGGCCCTATTGTTATACAGATCGCGTCATTGACCACAGACCAATGGTAGTGACGTCACAGCTTGCTTGAAATTGACCGCGTGATGGAAAGACTTTTGTTTAGTCCACAATAATGGCGCGCGCTGCTGACTCAACCCGGGAATATCTTCCATCTTTTCATTATAAAAAGTAATTGTGTGGTTGACCACATCGGGATGGAAAATGCTGTTAAAATATTTAATTAATGAGGACTCGGATTTCAAGCTGGTGACTAATTGTAATATCCGCGCGCTGCCTAGCAACCGAGGATAGTGCACCGAGCCCTGCTGTACCTACGGCTTTGTTTAACCTAATTATTCACAATAATTGCGTACCTAATTTAGTGTTTAGTGTGCCACGGGAAAATATATATGTGACTTGTTCCTGACCACGTATTACCTGACATAAAAGTGTAATCATGATTTCCTTTCATTTACAGAGTATATTTAATTAGATAAGGTACGATGGGGTTGACGTATCCATACGGATAAAAAACCCCTAAAATAATAAAATTAAGGAGATTAAAAAAAAAGTGTAATCATATCAGATAGTAACAATATTCAACAGTCACTTGTAGTTCGCAGCTTGCAGACTGTTGTCGCAACTTGCACATACAGATTAAAGACAGGACCGTGTCTTAACTTAATCGTTATTCTAAAAGTCTAATTTCTTATTTTTCAAATATAATTGTGGGAGAGCCATGCTTCGTCACGAATGGGCCGGCTCGACCGGAGTGATACCACCAACGAGCAGAAAACCGACGTGAAGCAACGCTTGCGTTGTGTTTCGTCGTGTGAGTGAGGTTACCGGAGGCCCAATTACCCTGCTCTTCCCCAAACTCCCCAATTCCTGAATTCCCAACGATCCTCAAACTCCTAATCCCCAAAAGGCTGGTAACGCACTTATAACGCCTCTGGTGTTCCAGGTGTCCATGGGTGACGCCGATTGCTTACCATCAGGTGATCCGTCTGCTCGTTTACCGGTTTATGCTATAAAAAAAGAAGGTTGCAGCTAATGATTGCACTACACTGCACATACTTGGACTGTGACATAGATAACTTCTAAGCACATATACCTATTTAGTGCCTTCAAAACCATCAAAAAAAGAGCGTAAGTATTCTTTTTTAAAAGGCCAGTAACGCATCAGTGGCTCCTCTGTTGTTGCGGGTGTCGTTGGGCGGCGCTGATCGCTTACCATCAGGTGATCGGTTTGCTCGTTTGCCTCCTATTCCATAAAACATGGTTCTCACGCTCAGTCAGAGTATCCCAGGTGATCAGATCTGATCTATCCCATTCAGTAACAAAGTAAATATTAATGTTGGTCGCTAGGACATATGTAACTGTGTGAGTGAACTCAATCCCCACTGTCCACATTTGTGTATTCCTTCAGGGTACAGCAGGTATGTAGTTAGCAATAGCTAATATTGATGTCAAACAGTAACACGGGCATCGGATGTGGTCAAGTGTGGTCGTGATGAGTCCTCGGGGAAACACCAGCGGCGCGTGCTGGGGAAATATTGCGTGGGAGCATGACTATACGTAGGTACCAGGTGAGCATCTGTTCAGTTACGTAAAATATGTATATATGATTATGAAAACTGTTCATTGACACACTTTGACGATGAATTTTGATCATTTATTTCTATACATATAATAAAACTGTAAACGTGTGAATTCTATACATTGAAAATATTAAAATAATAAATAGTTGTGGTGAACTCATGAGGTAGAACTACTGTGGTTCGAAACTAGTAGAGCTTTTCTCAGTATATTCACGTGAGTAACTCACGATTTTTAGGTAATTTAGTATGTCTCACGATATTATAAAAACAAATAGTTGGGGTGTTACTAGATACGCACCGAATCCATAAATGTGATTCTTATTTTTTCTGTCTGTCTGTATGTTTACGCATCACGCAAAATCTACTGGTCCGGTATGATGAAACTCGGTATGATTATATTTTAATATCCGGGGCACTACACTAGATACTTTATATCTCGAAAAAGTATATACACGAAAAAACAAACTTAACTGTGTGGCTCAATCCCTAGACACAGTTAATATACCAAACGCAAATGTAAGTTTGTCGAATGTTAAGTTGCCCGCACTTTACGCTGTAACTGTAGGGCCGATGGTTGAAATTAGCTTGTACCGATATTGAAAATGTGACAATATGTGAGTTTGTGTGTATGTTTGTTACTCAGTCATATTAAAACGGCTGAAGGAAGCGAGATGAAATTTGGAACAGAGGTAGATTATTAGGAATACATAGGCTACCTTTTACTCTTGGGAACGCGGGCGAAACCGCTGGCAGAAGCAAGTTTTTTTATATGGTCAGTGAATGTTAAGTTATTGGAATGAATTAATAAATACAATATATTTGTTATTTTTTTTTAGTTTACGTTCTGTTGGTCAGGCAAGGACCACGCCAGGACCATCATACCCATATAGAGTAAAGCAGGAATATATAAAAGCAGTAAATTTACAGTCTCCTATAAATATACGGAAGATCTTTAAGGTCAATGAACGGAAGCATTTTACAAACATTTTTTCTGACAATTATTTATACTTTATACTTACGTATGTATATTTTTTTTTTCTTTTTAAATTATGATTTTTTTATGGTATAAGCCGGTAAACGAGACGGATCACCTGATAGTAAGCAATTGGCGTCGCCCAAGGACACCTGGAACACCAGAGGCGTTACAAGTGCGTTATCGGCCTTTTGGGGATTAGGAGTTTGAGGATCGTTGGGGATTCAGGGATTGGAGAGATTGGGGAAGGGGAGGGTAATTGGGCCTCCGGTAACCTCACTCACACGACGAAACACAACGCAAGCGTTGCTTCACATCGGTTTTCTGCTCGGCCGTGGTATCACTCCGGTCGAGCCAGCCCATTCGTGCCGAAGCATGGCTCTCCCACACTTAATACAATAATATGGCTACCAACTAGTATTATTAACTTACTATGATACAACCAGTTTTTCTCAATGTAAATTTTGTCCCGTGGCCAGCAGATCAACCTGTCTTTATTCACTGTAATTCCGACTTTATCTCAATAAATTTAAGTTGAAAATGTAATGGACAACGACATGAAATGATAGGTTGTTGGCTATCGTACAACTTTAACATCTCACTGACATCATAATCTTATATTATCTGTGACAATCACATTACTGCATATTTATCTACTCTATATCAGTTATTGTACATTATAGTTTAGGCCTTATGTCTCTTATCAATAAGGTTGCTTTTTGCATACCAAGTATTTCTATTAATGATGCATTTTGTGTACGTTAGTATTTTCCTTATTCCTCTTATTATAAGTTATATACTATTGTTTGTACAATGCAATTGTAGGATAATTATGTCTAATGACAGACTATCACTCTTTGTTTCATTATTTTTAATGACAAAAACCGGTAAACGAGCCGACGGATCACCTGATGGTAAGCAATCGGCGCCGCCCATGGACGATAATTGGAAGACCTGGAACACAAAGATGTTACAAATGCGTTACCGGCGTTTTGAGGATACGGAATTTGAGGATTTTTAGGGACTAGGGGATCGAGGAGATTGGGGGATAATTGGGCCTCGGGTAACCTCAATCACACGACAAATACAACGAAAATGTTGTCACTTTGAACAATCAACATCATGAGGCCGTGGTATTACTCCGGTCGGTATGTTCCATGTATCATTGACAATAATGTTGAAACAAATACCCAATTTAGACTTGTGATCATAATTATGTAATTATATTTTTTACAACTAAACTGAACCAAAATTTAAACTTATAAAATAAATAAAACAAGAACAAGATTCAATAAAATCTAAAATTTTATTTTAAATTAGTTGAGCCGCGAAGGCGCCACTGTCGCTTATTTCCACCACACTGTATTCCACACATTTTCATTTAGATGAAAATGTAACAGGCGGTGAAATAAAACCGCATCGTCACGTGGTTACGTCATTCACACTTTACGGAGGGAAGCCACGCCACGTGCAAATGGCGACGAAAATTGACTTCCCTCAGCACTTTCCTCACAATGAAAGTATTTTCTGCATAATGCATCGCGACCGGAGAGACAGCGTCACTCCTGTAGACTTAGGACTGAGAGCCTCGTGACTCACCTGCCTGTACATACACCCACGTGATATATGAACAGTCACAAATGTGTTTTACATAATAGGAGGAAAATGGAATATAAAGACGACATTTTGGTTCAAGGTGCTTCGAAAACGTATATTGTAGGTGGCAACTTGCATGGCATAACATATTAAGTGATCTTTCGTTCAATTCCGGGCCACACTTAGGAAACTTGCTTTTTAAGTCATGACATTTTCATTCGAGATATAATAATTCAAATTCAAATTCAAAATTTTTATTTCAGATAAAAACATCCATATTTATGTTAGTAGTAGTACAACTTAGCCTAATGTTAGTAAATTATAATAATTATATGTTCATTGGTTTATTTGGATAAGTGAGTCTGGACACTTATCCACCTACGTAACAGGGGAGAGTCCCACCGGTCAACGAACACACTCAGGATGCCATTGGAGGAAGAACGCAGGCGCGCCAACATTGAGGCGCATCTCTTCCGCATGATCGCGGCGAACCCATCCACACATGCGTCCGCGAACATCCCTGACGCGCTACATCGCCCCGGCAACCCCAAAAGCACCCTAAATGCGCCATTGTACTGCACGCGCAGATCGCTGTATGTCCGCTGGGTATACATGGTCCACAAGCTGCACGTGTAAAACGACTGGCAAAAGGCCTTAAAAAGCGTTATTTTTACGGATTCCGTACAGCGTGCAAACCTGCGGGCCAGCATGTTGCAGCGTACAGCCAGCGACCTGCGCTCCCTGTCTATATCTGCATTGTCTTTTAAGTCATCAGTGACCCAGTGACCCAAATACTTGAACTTCGAAACCCGACCTAATCGAGACCCAGAGAGTGAGAGTTCAGGCAGTTGTTTGAAGTTTAAAGTACCTGATTTAAAAACCAACCATTCACTCTTATGGGTATTGTATTTAAGTCCGTGAGCAACCGCATAGCTTTCACAAATTTTAAGAAGTCTTCTCATTGCGCTGATAGATGGACACAGCAGCACCATATCATCAGCGTAACTGATGTTGTTCACGCAGACACCGTCAACGTGACATCCAATTTTAGTGCTACTGAGTCTACCCATCAGTTTATTTATGTATAGGTTGAAAAGACGTGGAGAGGTCAGACCTCCCTGCCTTACACCACAGTCAAGCCCATACATGTCAGAATAATTACCAGCCCAATTAACTGTATTCCTTTGACTACTGTACCAATATCTAAACAATGATATCACATCAGACGGGACAGTAGTATCATGCGTGAGCTTGTGCCAGAGCAGATCATAATTGACCAGGTCGAAAGCCCTCGATAAATCCAAGAAACATGCTATAACAGGAGTCTTTCTGTCTATGTAATATTGGACAGTCTGCTTAAGGCATAAAATTGCACTGTCCGTTGACAAGTTAGGTCTAAAGCCAAATTGACCATCCTCAAGAGCGATATGTTTAGCAAGAATTTTGTCAAGCAGACTATCCAATACCCTAGCACAGATAGTGGCAAGCGATATCGGCCTATAGTTGGAAATATCTGATAATACAATCCCCTCTCCAATCTCAGAATTCCCAACGATCCATAAACTCTTAATCCCGAAAAGGCCGATAACGCACTTGTAACGCCTCTGGTGTTCCAGGTGTCCATAGGCGACGCCGATTGCTTACCATCAGGTGATCCGTCTAATCGTTTACCGACTTATGCCATAAATAAAATAAATAAATAAACGTTGTCCTAAACTAGGGTTTTCTCCTGTGTCGTGAGTGCGTTTACAAACATACAATTTCACATACATCTAAACCCGAAACTACAATTTGTGGATCACACAAAGAATTACTTCGTGCGAGAATCAAATGTCGCACGGCAGAAACTTATTAGTTAGTACTTATGTGTAATTGAGCTAATTCTGAGTATTTGTTTATCGTTTTCCAATACTTTTTGCTTTTTCCAAACAACTGCGACAACATGATTAGACTAGACCAGAAAATCACTAGGTACATAGTATAAAACAAAGTCGCTATCCGCCGTCTGTCTGTCCCTATGTATGCTTAGATCTTTAAAACTACGCAACAGATTTTGATGCGGGTTTTTTTGTAAGTAGAGTGTTTCTTAAGGAAAGTTTATATGTATAATACATGCATATTACACACATGCAAAGCCGGGGCAGGTCGCTAGTATCAAATAAAATTGAGTCGCTTTCATACTGACAAGTGTAAAAGTGGCGTTCTTACTGTAAAAAAGGTGAAAACCGATATCTTTGTTATATTGGATGCTTATATTACTTATATGATATTGTTATTTATTAGATAAATAAAACGAGTGAATTTACTTAAACTAGTTTAATAATACTGACAACTAATTAATTCTCGCAGATCATTAGTTCATACTAGGACATAATTATAGATTGTAGACCTGTAGCGTACAGTTATATGGCACCTATGTCAAAGTACTAAACTAGGTACTACATATAGAAAGTAGGTACACACAATGAAGTATAATATTACTTTCGACATTTCTCTTTCTCTTTTTCGAGAGTCGTAGAATTTGTCACTATTTATAATATTAGCAGAAAATGTTAAAACATACTATGTCAATGATTTGTATAAATTAGAATGTTATATCATTATAATAATGTTACTTATAGCCGTTAGTAGCAACTCAAGGATGGATACAAATCACACAAATAATAATATGCTGTCGGTACTTACGTTCTAGACACATACATAATTATAATAACCTGAATATTTACTAATCTCTTCATAAGTTCCTTGTTTACTTTTGCCCGAACACAGAAAGGCTCCCCAACTTTAAGTTGTGCTCAAGTATCGTCCCATCTCTGTCATTTTACAAGGATTTTCTAGGGACAGAACTATATGTCAGCACGTCTTAAAATTGGGAGCCGTCTGAATATTGTGACATTACGACAAAACTGAATCAACATAGAATGACGCACAATTACAATTTTTGTTTACTATTTAATGAATTTGTATGTACAAGTAGCGTGGGAACATATTCCATTTGTTTGTACCGGAGTAGGTATGTATTGCGAACTATGTTTTGACACACATGTAAACAAGTTTAGTGATTAGTACCTGTGTTGTGAATCATGGTAATATCGTTATCCGGTGCGGTCCACGGCTCGGAGGAGCAGCACTACTGTCGCTCACTGGACACTACACAACACTGCTCGTGCTGTACACAGTGGCACTCCTCATTGTCGCTGGAACTCAGTCTCGCGGAGTGCAGGTGTCCCCGAGCCTCACTTTAAGATCTAGACAAAGTTGGGCATCGAGAGAGACCCTGTCGTCCACACAATCCTCCCCGTCACTTGTTTTGTTCCCATTCTTAGCTCCACTAGCTCCAGTGGAATTATTCTTCTTGACACAGATCTTAGTATTGATCCTGGAGCCGATGGCCACTGTGTTGGGTGGTGTGCCTGCATTTACATTGCTGCCTTTTTTGTTCTTCAAAATGACTTCGACTGGTGTGGTGCTTGCGGTTGATGCGACGTCCCCGAAGATCTGCAGCAGTTGTTGCTCGGAAGGCACGTAATCCTCGGGCATGCTCCTGCAGGCAGAGCTCGCTAGCAGAGTGAGCAGTACGAGCAGGACTTCCATGTTAGCGGTGGAGCGAGTGGGAGCTAGTGTCGCGAGATGTAGCGAGCGCGGTCACGGTCGCGCGTCGACTGTTTACCTTAGCCGGCCGCCTTTGATTTATAATAAACTTAAGATTCTTGTATTACGTCTATAAGCTACTCCATACATAAATATATTTCAAATGTTTTGCCGGAGGTCACGTGTTTGACATGAATCACCATATTTTCGCTTTTAATTTAATCGGTGAGTAATATTAATGAGAATTATTAGAAGATTTCTGTTTTAATAATATAAGTTTATGGTAGACAAACAAGCTTAATTACGTAAAACTAGCTATATTTTGTTATATATTTCCTGAAGGGATGACTTAATTACAAGTTATCATAACACTCGGTCTCTCCGTAACGTTCGTTTATGTAATATGCTTTACTGCATCCTCAGAAAATTATTGAATTATTTAATCGGTGTAACTACATATTTATTCTGTGGTAATTTATGTATCAAGCGAGGGTCATCCAAATACAAAAATCCAAATTATAACAAAACGCTTGCAAAATTTAATAAACAATGTAGAGCTAGAAATTGCAAGAAAGGACGACCAAAACCAAAGAATTACATAACATAACATCACGCCTTTTATCTCCGAAGGAGTAGACAGAGGTGGACATTACGACACTTGATGACACTGTCCAATGTAACACCCACTTTTCACTATTTATGTTACGAGTCCCATGTAATAGGGGGTGAGCCTATTGCCATATACCAGGCACAATTCCAGATTTTTTTTATGGCATTGGAAGTAAACGAGCAGACGGATCACCTGATGGTAAGCGATCAACGCCGCCCATGGACACCCGCAACACCAGAGGAGACATAGGTGCGTTGTCGGCCTTTTAAAAAGGAATACGCTCTTCTCTTAAAGGTTTGAAAAGGTCGTATCGGATTCCGTGCTGTTATTGAGATTTTTTTTTAAATACCCAAATACTTTGTCCGACCCGGGAATCGAACCTGAGACCCCTTCGACCCCAATGCCCGGAAGTCGCATTTGCGATCACTCGGCCAACGAGGCAGTCCAAAGAATTATTAAGAATATGAAATGTGCGATAATGCTGTATTCCAATACTGTAAATAACTTCCACAAGTATCTTGTGGACTCATTACTTGGATTTGGATTTGTTGGTGAAGGTAATCAATGTTAACTAGTTTTATCATTTATAACTAAGATGAATAAACAAACAGAGGAACGATATTTTTATGCGTCTTTGGCAGATTCGTCATAATTGTATAGACGCTCACCTAGTGTCATAGGTGACGTTTTAAAGTATTAAATAATTAGTGGTGACGCGGGTGTAAGCAGACATCTACACGTTGCCGACCTATTATTAGTAATTGTGACGTTTTCGTATTTTAATTTATGCAAGTGATGTAGTTCCCAAGTTTGATAATAGTTCATCTAAAGATTAAAGTGCTATCAACTTGTTTAAATCACCATAAATGTTGTACATGTGACGTCACTATACGCACACATACATACAATGTAAGAGCTTGACGAGCAGCTATAGGGTCTTAAATTTTATACCATTACTAGCTACTTCCACGCGGTTTCACACGCTCTGCTCAGCTCCTTTTCGTCCTAGCGTGATGTTTTATAGCTTATAGCCACCCTCAATAAATGCGCTATTCAACATTATTCATATCAGAATTGTAGTTACGGAGATTAGCGCGTTCAAACAAACAAAAAAAAAACAAACTCTTCCGTTTTATTAAATATTTTGTATAAGATACAAAGCTAAATAGTTTGTTTGTTTGAACGCGCCAATCTCAGGAACTACTGTTTCGATTTGAAAAAATCGTTTTGTGTTGTATAGTTCATTTATTGAGAAAGGCTATAGGATATAAAACATCACGCCACGATCAATAGGCGCTGAGCAGAGCGGGTGGAACCGCGGGGAAGTAGTTAGTATTTATAAATCTGCGAACAGGTGTAGTTAGGATGTGAAATACAATTCATGAAGCATACAGTACAAAGATATAAAGACTTTGTTCCGTGCAGTAATTTTATTGTCAATACTAGCTGTTCACACGGATTCACCCACTGCTCGGCTCCTATTGATCGTAGCGTCATATCTTGTAGCCTATTTGTTAGCCTATAGCCTTCCTCGATATGTGGAATATCCAACACAAGACAATTATTCAATTCGGACTAGTAGTTTTCGGAGATAAGCGCGTTGAAACAAACCAACTCTTCAGCTTTGTTTATTATACACTAGCGTTTGCCTGCGGCTTTGCTGTCGTATTCCTGTTTTATCCTATGGTAGTATTTAATCGGGAAAAAAGCAGCCATACCTGTACACTTAATTCAATTATCAAAACCCGTTCAGTAGCTTCAGCGTAATTGACGTACTAATATCCAAACAAAGACACTTTGACATTTCTAATGTTAATGTGAATAAAATTAAAATGTGTATAAATTACTGAGAGAATAAGACGTACTATATGACGTATAGAAAAAAGCGACGTATGCAACAGAATTAAGTCACAAAAGCTACAGCAACATTGTTCTGACGCACTGCACTAGTCGAGCATCGAACTCGGATACTGTGATATGGTGGCCAAAAAAAAAATTATTATTGCTGTCAGTCAACAGTTGTCATTACGTCACCTGTCACCAATGTTGAGTCATGTTTTCTTCGGTCAATTAATGTAACCACAAACAGTAAGTAAACTCAATTATTTTCACGAAAACTAAATGTGATGCAATTGTTTCTTTAGTACTTAAGCCTACATCAGGAATAGTGACGTCATCAATTCTTTTCTTAGTATTTAAAGTTTTTCCTGGAGTTAGATGCATAATATTTTATGTAATTGTTCCTCTTTTTTGTCTCCTAAATCATTAAAGCATTTACAAATTCATCAAAGTAATAAAAATCATTAAAGTATGTATGTGGATCACATTAAGTACATAAAGGAACGTTTAACACAAAGGAATCGAACTTGTGGCACTTTTTCAAAATGACTTTTGATGAATGACTACCTCGTTGGCCGAGTGGTCGCAAGTGCGACTGCCGGGCAAGGGGTCTGGGGTTCGATTACCGGGACGGGCAAAGCATTAATAAAAAAAAATCTCAGTAGTAGCACGGAGGTGCGTAGGTACTAGGTAGTCATTATATATCCCGGATCCAATTAGGTACATATACACTACACGTACTACATGGGCATCACGTGCTGCGTGGCCGTGCACTCATGATACTGCGGGTTATCATCGGTCAACAGATCTCATCTCCAAGTGCACGTATCATTTGTCATGTCCTAGTACTAAATGCTAGGAAAACGTACCTAATTGTGCATCAGATGCGATTAATATTACGAATGTTTATACACATAACATAACATCACGCCTTTTTATCCCCGAAGGGGTAGGCAGAGGTGGACATTACGCCACATAATGCCACTGTACAATGTAACACCCACTTTTCACTATTTATGTTATGAGTCCCATGTAATAGGGGGTGAGTCTATTGCCATATACCGGGCATATTTCCAGACTGTGCAACTACTGAAATTTTAAAAATCCCAATAATACTTTGTCTGACCCGGGAATCGAACCCGAGACCCCTTGCCCGGCAGTCGCACTTAAGACCACTAGGTCAACGAGGCAGTCAGACACGAACGTTTATAAATAATTATTATTTAATCATTTCGGTTTGGCTGAAGGAGTCTGGATAAAATGCACAGACAAAAGACAATAGACATAGTTAAATAGCTAAAGGCTTATATTTCTTGATACTAGAAATCCATGAAAAAAAATAGTTGTGCCCTCTTTGTCAGCGGGTCTGTACGAACAGCTACATGAATGCAGTGGAAACTACAGCAGTAGGTACTCTATTACTTTTTGTCTACACCAAAGGCATGAATTCATGAATTAATGTATTACAAGCATGTAGGATCATTTTCAACTAGTTACGCGAGCGAAGTCACCGGTAGAAGCTAGTGTTAGTTATTCATTGCACGTAGTCAGCATTACCGTCGTGATGAGCTTGGTGACCTGCCAACTTGCACACATCTCGGGAAACACAGATCCGTGTCACACAGGTATATAGCACACATCTAGAGAGTACGTGCGCATTATTACTTGACTAACTACCCGGCCCGGTGGTGGCCCGGAAGTTTAAAACCTTCGCTTCCCTTGCATAAGGTTCGAAACCTGGCACCTGGAGTTTTACGAGTTGTATGTACTTACTACTTACTTATTTGACTGCACGGTTGGTGCGGTAGCTGGGCAACCGGCTGCCGTGCAACGTGTCGCGGGTTCGATTCCCGGACGAGACAACACTTTGTGTGATCCACAAATTGTTGTTTCGGGTCTGGGTGTCATTGTGTATGTGAACTTGTATGTTTGTAAACGCACCCACGACACAGGAGAAAATCCTAGTGTGGGGCAACGTTCTTTTAAAAAAAGAACAAAACAAAACAAAAAACAAAACTAAGATTAATTTAGACACTATTGACATATGTGAAGGACAATACCATGGGAGAACCTGGGATTATGTTTTATAATTATAAGTTTGTTATCGCGAACCCGCATTGAGCAAGTGTAGGTACTTACTTTCTCCGTGTGAGAAGCCTTTGGTCAACAGTGGGTGCTTAAAGGCTGTTATTGTTGATGCTCATTACCTGTAAATGTACCGTTGCTCCGTAGTTCTAACAACGATGCAGTGAAATTATCATAATTTAATTATTTTCAAAGACACCTCGAGATTTATTTTCGCTTTGAATTTAATATTGTGAAGAAAATATTATAATCAAAATTAAATTAAGTTAATTAAACTGTCAAACACCGCGAAGATACCGGTGACCGCAACCTATTGTTTTTTAACTGTGTCTATAATGACGGTACTCAAAGAGTTAATATGTTTTTCGCCTTACTCGCATAATTATTTGACGAGGAACTCGACTAGTTTCAAGCCATGCTAGAGGCTCATATTCATGAGCAGCATTTCGCGACTCGCGACGCGGCAACTGTCAAATAATTACGTGAGTTACGAAAACATAATAATTAATTTACTATGTCTCGCGAAAGGTATAATATAAAAAATTGTTAAGTTTTGTAACACTGAACACACAGTCTATTAATGTGTCCAAAGAAAAACGAAAGTTTCAGTAGCAAAACTATAGCAATAGCAATATGTGTCTGTGTATATTAGTATTAAGGTTATTATAATATTAATGTATGTACATAATATAATGCATGTATTAGACGTGCAAGTATTCGCAAGCTTTGAATACAAAGATAGAGCAGGTCGAGCATCAAGTATTAGTTAGTTTGCACAACACGGTACTACTATAATAACTACATACTACTTGTGCTTTATCTCTTAGGGAATTTTTTCGTAAAATAAATGTTTGCTACGAATACGAATAAACAAACAAGAGGTTTCGTAAGAATAAATTGTACATTATAATGTGTATTACGTCTGTGAAACTGTGTTTGTAAATTCAACGACGACACAGGAGTTAAAGCCTTGGGTTTTTTTTAGGAGGAACTTTCATTAACAACAGCAACCCGTTAGGCCTTGCGCGGTTCCATATCGGCATCAGCCTTACTGAGCCCCATCTATGGTGGTCTGATGATTCTTTGAGGAGCGCGCGGAAGACGACGCGTCATACGCACGGGTCTGGTTCTGGCCGGGCGGTGAGCTACCCTTTTTGTAGAACATCGCGCGATCTCCACTGCCCGGAGTGTCTCCCGCGACGATTGGGGCGTGAGGAGGTTCGGTCTCCTACGCGTTCCGCCTCCTGCTTTGCTAGCATGACTGCTTCGCAGAAGGAGGAGACGGCATTCCAGTCCCCCTCGTTCCACAACATAGCCTGAACCAGTGCCGGATGTGAGAGGATACGGCGGTGCTCAGCCCACACTGGGCACATAGCCACAGTATGCTCCTCTGTGTCCTCCGGGCTAAAGCCTATGTGGTTTTTTATTGTTTTGTTTCCCTTTAATACCTAGAATGCCGTGAAAAACACAATTATTTCTAGCGTTAAATATTTTAGAGAGAGTAGAGGCCCCGAGCACCGCGGCGGGCGGCTTACTCCACAGGATTAACTCTTGATAGGTCCTGGAAGAGGATTGTGAAAATTTTGTAATTATTATTTATGTACATAATAGCAGTAATTATAATTAAACAAACATAACATCACATAATTTATTCTCTGTGGGACGGAACAAGCTACTTAAAGCTTGTTAAGTTGGAAACTAAGATTTAGTAAGATGAAGCAATGGCTGAAATATATTGGAGAATTGATGACCACAGGGGAGACGTGTTCCATAAACATAATGTAAACATCTCGACCGGGAACTATCTCCCGTCAATAGAAGGGCACTCTCCAGCCAGGCCATATTCTTAATGCCTGTAGTAGCATTAAGAATATTTATTTCCTATAAGAACAAGAGTATGTTCAATAATTGTACTTGATATTTAACTAAACATATATTTATATTTATGCTCTAGGTTTTAATTTTTAACGTACTATAAAAATATGAATAACAAGCTAATTTCGACCATCGGCCCTACAGTTACAGCGCAAGATCCACGGCGGGCAACCTACTATTCGACAAACTTATATTTTGCGTTTGGTATAGTAACTGGGTCTAGGGATTGAGCTGCACAGTTAAGTTTGTTTTTTCGTGTATATATTTTTTCGGGATAAAAAGTATCCAATGCCAATCCCCGGATATTGAAGTATAATCATACCAAGTTTCATCGTAATCGGACCCGTAGTTATTGCGTGATGCGTGAACATACATACAGACAGACAGACAAACATTTTACTGATTGCATTTTTGGCTTCAGTATCGATCCCTAATCACTCGTTGATACTTATTTTGGATATATATTTCATGTACGTGCGTAACAATTCGTTTTCGACAGAGGAAACTGCAGCCAGTACCGTGATTGCAACATTGTTATGGAACGACTGATCAAGGTTGCAGGGCAATTGATTGAGTTTTAATTATCCGCCTAGTAACTTCAAAATCAATATATTTAATACATAATCAGTTTGTAAACAATAAATACTGATTCATATTTATTGCAATAATTTTACATTGTGTATCCTGTACCCGCTGATACGTCGTTTAATTGTCATCAGCTGTTCGATTACTGTGTTAGGGTAATAATTATTGGGGATTCTGCAATAGTAGGTAAGTTACGTAGTCTGAATTTGTACCTGACATGATATGGCTATTGTCTCTCTTCCTATTACATGGAACTCATCAAGAGAGATATGGATGTTACATTATAGGATTTTTAGGCATGATTAAAAGGGTCGAAAGTAGAAGTAACAACCATTGTTTTTAATTAATTTAGTATAATTTCGGGAAATACCGAGATAAGCCTACTAGTTTCGAGTTACAGAGAGACTTTTTCTCATGAAGTAGGCAGTAGGCGACGTCGTCGCTTCCGCGTACGCCGCTCGTGACGAAGAGTGCAACCGTGACTCAAAACTAGTGCTTAGAGCATTTCTCAACATTTTAACGCGAATAAACTGGTGTAAAGTTAGTTGTATGGTGTATGCTAAGCATGTAAGGAATTCTAATGTTAATTATATTGTAATGCAATATAAGTAACATTAACAATAATACATGGGACTCATAACATAAATAGTGAAAAGTTACATTGTACAGTCGCATAATGTATGTACACCCCTGCCTACCTTCGGGGATAAAACGCGTGATGTTATGTTATGTAACAATAATTAACATTTACAATTATAATTTTCATGTTTCACTTTATTGGTGATGTTGGGTAATGTGACGCATCCATCATTTCGCACATCGACGTTCTTGACTAAGATTAAAGAGGATTTTTTGATTGTGGAACTATTATAGTCTGATTACTCATAATTACATTAATAATTACTTTTACAGAGTTCGGGTTTTATACAAAATATTCCCAGAGAAGGAAACATTTATATTTAGATTTTGTGAACACATGATTTGATTCTACGTAATGTCACGTGCAATGTTTGCACTCACACTTAGTTATCTAGAATTCCAGTCACGTAACACATTCGTTGCATTATTGTTGTACCAGGATAATTGACTGACTACCAATTACAATGTTTCAAAGTCAAAGTCAAAATCATTTATTTCAAATAGGCCACAATGGGACTTTTGAATGTCAACAAAAAAAAATTTAAAGTGAAGCTATTTGCTCATTCCAAGGTGTAGATTCCCATGGAGAAGAACGAGCAAGAAACTCCATAGGTTACTCTTTTTCAATCAGGTTCACAATACAATTTACTAGTTACATAGTTTTGCTGTTTGGATTGTGCGAGAACAATGTAACACTAAAATCCAGTCAAAGTGATCGAATTTCATCACATTTGTTGGAATTAATTTTATTAATTAATTATCTAATAGTTACTGGAAGCGGAAAATGCGGTTTGGGATATAAGTAATTAATATTCTTATCTTCGACAATACTCATAGCGAGTATACAAGCTCAACTCCTCATGGACAACCACGTTAGATTTACACTTGTCTCGTGCGGTTAGACAACATGTACGTTTCAAGTGTGAGAGAGCCATGCTTCGGCACGAATGGGTCGGCTCGACCGGAGTGATACCACGACCTCACAGAAACCCGACGTGACACACTTGCGTTGTGTTTTGACGTAGGTCCTATTATCCCCCCTCCCCCTCTCCAATCTCAGAATCCCCCACAACCCTCAAATTCCTAACCCCAAAAGGCCGGTAACGCACTTGTAAAGCCTCCGATGTTCCGGGTGTCCATGGGCGACGCCGATGGCTTACCATCAGGTAATCTATACATATATGCTCGTTTACCGGCTTATCCCAAAAACAATAGGTACGGAATCGAACTAACACAACTTTGTATCTGGCGACCTGCCAACCACGCAGTTAAATAAATAATTATTATTTATTTACCTAAACAATTAGGCAGCATAATCAAATAATTGTTGTTACACATGAAACTTGAATGTTTCAGAGGCTCCAGTAATATTTCAGCGGAGGCTTATAACAAAGTGCCGCGATTACTCGTTTCAGGAGCTGAAGTTATTAAACATTAATTATCGCAAGATTTTCCCCAAGACTTACCAGCTTTTCAATTAAAAATAAAATTGTGCTCTAATTTTTTGGTAATAAATTCCAACCCGAGCCTCTGTGGCCAGACTAGACCTCATTTACTGCCACTCAATTACGCCTTCGTACTAAATATTCACTTAGATTTCTTTATCAAATCATCATTGTCAGTCCGGTGCCGTCTCCTGGCTGAATACAAGGCTCCGTCCTCTGCTCGATGTTTACCTCCAACTGGTGCAACCCGGCAGTAGTTGAAGCAGTTCTCGCTAGAGTACTGGACGGTGTCTCGCTTGTACTGTCTGAATAGTCATGATTTAAAATATTTTGAAGTAATTGTTTGGGAACAAAATCTCCCGCGTACTAGTGAGCCGTGCTACACAGCTATGCAGTGTTGCGGCGCGGCGGCATCCATCAATCATTCACGTGGTTTGTTCAACGTGCAGCCGGCATGGTACCGGTGCGGTCGCCGGACGACTGCGCGGCTTTAATAAATGCTGTCAACCACAACGCGGGCGTTTAAACAAAAACAAACAAAAACGGCCTTTGAATTATATCTGAGTGACATTTTGTACACAAACACACACAATACAGGTCACGCGGGAGTACCTAACGAGGAAGGATAGTGTTGGAATATTGTAGCCACCCGATTGGTTCCATAATCAGGACACAATTTAAAATTATACGTAAATCATTGAATGCATAGGTATCTGGATATTTCACAAATTACATCCACATACTATAAATAATACACGTTCGCTATGAGGTAAATAGTCGTAGCAGGCTGTAACTGAAACACAGTCGTGTCTCCATTGGTCGACATTGAGCTGCTTATAAAATTACTATTACTAAAAATTGAGTTCACTCATAAATAATAGTAATAAGTACTATAACAATGGAAGCGACCTATGTAACAATACTGACCGTGCTGAGCCTCGCGGCTGCCAGGAACATCCCCGTCCACCAGCATGAAGCTGTGACACAGCCGCTGCTGACTGCTGACCAGCCACTCAGTCACACGAACACTCCGCTCACCGGAACATTGTATGCACAGGAACGACTAGAGGAGGACGCTCCATATAGAGGAGCGCTTGCTCCTCTGTTGTCCTCAAACGATGATACAGAAGAAGTGAAAGAACAAACAGACAATGTGGTGGAAATGGATGATGACGTGGATACTGACGACGAGGACAAACATGCTCACACTGCTGCCACAGTTGCGGAAGCGGGTGGAGGCAGAACTAAACAGAACGCTACGGAATTACAGGATAGAGTTGCTATTGTAGGCAGTGACTGTCCTCGTGAAAAAGTTAGAGTCTATGAAGAATGTTACGTCATACAATCGATTGTATGAGTTTCCACCGATTAATTTATTTTTGGATATTAAGAAGACCAACTTATTTTTGTTAAACTAAATAAAATGTTACACTTAATATCTTAAAATGATTAAGATGCCATTGTCATCAAATCACCAAGTTGTACTGACTCCGAAAAGACGTAAATTTTTATGTTTTTGTTGCATTTTGTTTAAGAGAACTTGTTTACTTTCAAGCAATGTAAGAAATAAATATTTACAACCTACAAATACAACTAATATCGTCAAAGTCAAAGTCAACGTTTGTTTCAATTAATCATTAATTGAGCCCCTTTGAAACGTCAAAAATAGAATTGTCCGTCCATCTGCCTGTAAGTAAAGCTAGGCGCTATTTCCTGTAGTTTCAAATGAAGAACGAGCAAGAAGCTTCATCGTCATCTATCTTCTTTATATATATAATTCTGCTGTACGGGTGTATGTCATTGAACTCCTCCTAAACAGTTTGACCGATTCAAATGAATTTTTCTGTATGCGTTTGAGTGGCGCCCTGGATGGTTTGGATTCACGAATCAGCCCGGGAGTTGGCGCTGCAGTCGGTATCTAGGTTATTTATCGATACCAATTGTAAGTAAACGGCTGAACTGATTTGAATGATTTTTTTGTTTGCGTTTGGGTGACGCTCTGGATGGTTTAGATTCACAAATCAGCCCGGCAGATGGCGCTGCAGTCGAGATCTATGTTACTTATCCTTTACGGTTGGATCGATTTGAACAAATTTTTGTTTATGCGTTTAAGTGAGGGCCTGGAAAAATTACATTCACAAAAAAACTATTCGGCAGATAGCGCTGTAATATATTGGAATTGAGACTAATTCTTAGAGTTTGAGCAAGTACTGAGTGTATTGTGTTGATTTTTTTACATTCGTCACCATCATCTTGTCTTGCTTGTTGGATATATATTTCTGGGCACAACACTGGGTGCTATTTATCTCGAAAAGGGGCACAAACCCTAGACATAGTTACTGTATCAAACGCAAATATAAGTTTGGCGAATGTTAGGTTAATGTAACTGTAGGGCCGAAGGTTGAAATTATCTTGAACCAATATTATAAATGTAAAAATCTGCGAGTTTGTGTGTATGTTTGTTACTCAGTGACATCAAAACGGTTTTTTTTAAGGGGAGAAAATCATCGAATTACTGCTCCCGCCTGCGTGAGGCGGGAGGGAGTGTCAGACTGTTACTGACTGAAAACCACCCCGTTCCTTCTCCTGCACGTCGAGCTGGAGCCCCGGCTACACGTTAGGTTCTCCGCGGCTGGAACAGAGGTAGACTATGCTCTGGAGGAACACTTAGGCTACTAGTTACGCCTGGGCACGCGGGCGATGCCGCTGGCAGGAAGCTAGCAAGATGTAAGATTCGGACTCTGGCGATCTCTGAAACCAATTACAAATACATTACCGTATTGACTGCACGGTTGGTGCGGTGGCTGGGCATCCGGCTGCCGTGCAACGTGTCGCGGGTTTGATTCCCGCACGGGACAACACTTTGTGTGATCCACAAATTGTTGTTTCGGGTCTGGGTGTCTTTGTGTCTGTGAACTTGTATGTTTGTAAACGCACCCACGACACAGGAGAAAATCCTAGTGTGGGGCAACGTTTAAAAAAAATACAGCTGAATTATTGCTGTTGCTAATTAACTAACAAGGTTTATTAATGTGTACCGGCTGATTGTGTTCAAATGAATTACGTATATTATCTGAAACATAAATTATTTAATACATTATAGATATTACATTTATTTTATGAACGTTTTTATCTATGTCAGGATCTAATTAGTAAGTTATCGTTTATCAAAGAAAATCCATCGCGAGCCAAATTATGTTTAATTAGAATTTTATTACAACTAATTATGTGACATGAGAATATATTATGTCAGTTATTTTATGAACAGCAATGAGAGGTCTTACTCACTGTGAGTCTGTAAACCTGCCTGTAATGTGAGCTGTCAAACCTTTAACAAAAGAGCGTACTCCATTAACGGCCTCCAACGTACTTCATAATTCCTCTGGTGTCGAGGGTGTCCGTGGTCGAGGGCGGCGCTGATCGCTCACCAGGTGACCCGTCTGCTCTTTTGTACCCTATTATAACATCACGAGTTTTATCCCTGAAGTTGTGGGCAGAGGTGCACATTACCGCACTTAATGCCACTGTACAATGTAACACCCACTTTTCACTATTTATGTTATGAGTCCCATGTAATAAGGGGTGAGTCTAATGCCATATACCGCGCACAATTCCAGACTCCGTGTTACTACTGGAAAATGTTTTATTGAACTCAGTAATACTTTGCACGACCCGGGAATCGAACCTGAGACCTGCAGTCTTGTATCTTATTCCATAACAAAAATTGCCTGGGCTGGGATTTGAAGCTATACTCAAGAGTACTATCATCCAACCTTACATTGTAACTGCAGACACGTGTCTCATGTAATCAATGCTGCATGACATCATACTTCATGTGCCAACAGTTTATTGTTATGGTTGCCGTTTGGTAATTGCTTCAAGTGTCACTAGTTTCATTCTAACGATGATTTTTTATTTTTTCATCGTTGCTCTATATATCTGAGACAGGAAACAAATGTGGGAACTTGTGATTGATACAATTACAAGACATAATCATATTAATGTTATTATGTAAATAATGTATATAAGTGTGGGAGAGCCATGTTTCGGCATGAATGGGCTGGCTCGACCGGAGTACACGATCTCACAAAAAACAGACGTGAAACAAAAGCGTTGAGTTTCGTCGTGTGAGTGAGATTACCGGGGGCCCAATATCCCTCCTCCCAATCCTATCTCCCCAATCCTTGAATGCCCAACAATCCGCAAATTCCTAATCCCCAAACGGCTGGTACCTAACGCACTTGTAACACCTCTGGTGTTCCAGGTGTCCACGGGCGACACCGATTGCTTACCATCTGGTCATCCGTGTGTTAGTATACCGGCTTATCCCATAAAAAATTGATATTTTAGTCGCCACCTTTTAAGTTATAAAATGTCGTAGGCAGGTTATGCAATGTAACATCCACTATTTACCATTCATATTATGAGTCCTATAGGTATATTTCCGTACTGTGTATCTGATAATTTTTGTAAACCCAATAATCTCAATAATAATAATGGTACCTACCAGAATCAAATCGAATTCGTTTCCTCGACCGTAGTACTTGCGCCCACTCGACTAACAGCAAGCTAAATATACATAACATAACACCACGCCTTTTATCCCCGAAGGGGTAGGCAGAGGTGCACATTATGCCACTGTACAATGTAACACCCACTTTTCACTATTTGTTATGAGTCCCATGTAATAGGGGGTGAGCCTATTGCCATATACCGGGCACAATTCCAGACTCCGTGCTACTACTGAGATTTTTTAAAAACCGAGTAATACTTTCCCGACCCGGGAATCGAACCCGAGACCTCTTGCCCGGCAGTCGCACTTGCGACCACTCGGCCAACGAGGCAGTCAAAATATACATAATTATATAAAAGTATAAAACATTGTCTGGTACTCATCATCAGTTCGCTTCCATCCACGGCTGGACCCAGCGCTCTACATACACGAGAATAAAGCAATTCTAACATTAAGATCCTACTTCACAACTGCAGTTAACTTGACTGACAAATAATTTCGTACGGAAACCACGTTAAATTATTTGTCAGTTAGCATATGAAATCAAATAATGCTTAGTACTTATATAAATAGTTTAAATAGGTGGCTACTAAGATTATGTCGTGGGTTTTTCTTTAAACTATTATTATCATCAAAGTCATGGGTACTTGCTATTCGCTGCGTCAGTTGTTAACAATCGGGGTTTTTTTTGCAATGATTACGAAGATTACCTCGTTGGCTGAGTGGTTGCACATGCGACTGTCGGGCAAAGGGTCTTCTTGATTCCCGAATCGGGCAAAATATTACTGGATTTTTTTATAAAAACCTCAGTAGTAACCCGACTCCGTAGTCGGCAATTGTGCCCGGTATATGTCAATAGGCTCACCCCTTATTACATGGGACTCATAACATAAATAGTGAAAATAAAAACTGGTTCCCCTCGGTTTTCTTAGGATCCCATATCAGATCCTGACCTCATGGAAATGGGACCATCTCGGGAGTATACCCTTTCAAACGAAACAAGAATTTTCAAAATCGGTTCACAAATGGCGAAGTACTGCACAAACAAACAAAAAAAAAAAACAATCAGCCGAACATAGTACCTCCTCCTTTTTTTGAAGTCGGTAAAAAGTGGGTGTTACATTGTACAGTAGCATTAAGTGCCCCAATGTGCATCTCTGGGTCCCCCTTTCGGGGATGAAAAGGCGTGATGTTATGTTATGATTACGACGTATGAACAGTAGGAAGTAGACAGGTATGTATGTTTCCACAATATTTTATTATTGAACTATGAAATTAGTACTATTAAAGCTTAAACTTTGTACATTTATGTATTCCACATAAATAAGCTAATGGGCGAAAAAACTGATTGTAATTCAAAATCGATCCAAGATTTCGAATGAATACAAAACAATATCAACATTCAACAATCAGTCATTTATTTCGGCCGCTGGTAGAGGCTTTAGCTAAGTAAGAGTTTCATCTAATTGATAGTGTTTTGATTTCCATACACCGGAGATGGTTCCAGGTTTTCAGGACTCCCCACAGGTCCCTGGTCAATTAAAAAAATAGTATACTATTTAACCGGTAATAAATCGGGACACTCCTTTCACAGCAGTCACAATATATAATAAACAAAACCTATGAATCATTTTTAGACATGTTGTAACTTCGGAATGATTATTACACATTCCGATTGTTGTATGTATTATAATACAGATATGTTTACATTGACTACGGATATGTACATAATTAACTAAACATTCCTGGTTACACACGTGAATATACTGAGAAAAGCTCTACTAGTTTCGAACCACAGAGGGGTTCTTCTTCAGGTTCTCATGAGCAGCGTGTGCGGTCGCGGCGACGCCGCGTAGAACTTTTCTCAGTATATTCACGTGAGTAACCCGCGATTTTAGTTAATTTAGTAAGTAGATATGTATATAATATAGTAGATAATTTACGTTTAGGGTAGACGACTAATTTTTATTTTAATGTCCGTCTGATAGATTATTTAAAAACATTAGACACGTATTTTTTATTTTCTCACAGAAACAAATAGTTTCGAAGATATATTGACTTGAAATGTCGCGTGACGTCACTTCTCAGTACATTTTATACTAAGAAATGACGTTTTAGCCCCCACTCCTAAACTTTGATTCGTTTTATCTAAGTATTGTTTTATTATACGACAAAATAAAAAAATACGTGTCTAATATTTTTTCATTACCTAACTTACGGAATAATTATATTTTTAATTTTCATACCCTGTCATCATCCCCATTACGAAAAATAAAATCCAAGAATTTTTTCCATTCTCTTTTGCTAATAAAACAATCATCTAAACATAGAACCTCTACTTTTTTGAAGTCGGTAAATATACAATAATAAATATATATTTCGACTATTAAGAGTCCAAATTTATATTTATGGCTTTAAAGCCACGTGTTTATTATTATTACTAAGAGTTTACATAACCAACAGCAAACTAACCATAGTTACACATTGAGCAAACATTTCACAAGTAGGTTTTATAAAAAAATATATATATTGTGTACATAATGACACATACCTACTTATGTATTTCCGACCAAGATGTTGACAATAAGTTCAGTTGAAATCATCACATTCATCACGTTCGCATCGTAGACAAACGCCTATCAAGTTATCCTACAGTTGCAAACTGTATTACACCTTAACACAAAACAATAACGTTGTAATTGCAATACAAGTTCGGACGTAAGGGTATAACTTGTGGTGCTGGTGTCTTCACAATTACATAGTTAAGTATATTGTATTGAGTTGGCCTTGAATATTGCGTTAAGATATTTCCACCAAACACCAATGTTTGTACGTGCGAGCATTGACAAGTACTTCTCATGAAGCGTCTATATACAGTCCGCATAGTCAATTAGTTAGCACACATCGGTAAACTGCCATTCAATTGAGTTTTACATGTGTGAGTAAATTCATTAAGTAAAATATACCGATGGACTGACCAAGCTCTATATTGATATACATAATAGGGTAGACGCCTAATTTTAATTTTAATGTCCGTCTGGTTGATTATTTTAAATCATTAGACACGTATTTTTTATTTTCTTAGAGAAACGAATACTTTCGCCCGTATAGTACATTGATTTAAAATATCGCGTGACATCACTTCTATGTATGTTTTATACGTAGAAATGACGTTTTAGCCCCCTCTCCTAAACATTGATTTGATTCGTTTTATCTAAATACTGTATTATTATACGACAAAATAAAAAAATACATGTCTAATATTTTTCCATTACCTAACTGACGGACTAATTATATTTTTAATTTTCATACCCTGGCATCACCCCAATTATATGTCGATATAAATACATTTTCTTGTGGTATATAATATTACGCCCTTTTTAAACCGGGTATGCATTGGTAGCATCTTATTGTTATAATTATTTATCAAAAATTATTCAAATTTAATTTACTGTTTAACTTCCAGGTCATGATGTCGCAGATCTAAAGTAAACGATGAAGTGATACCCACACTAACACGCCATTAATGACAGTTACAGATGTGTACTTAGCTGTACGGTCTATGAGTTCAAAGATTATCAGCATTACACTTTATCTTATTTACTAAGTAGTAAGAAGTACGTGGTTAGGATTCGAAACAATATCTTTTCTAACTTTAAAGTTACATTTTTTAAAATTAAATATAACGAAATATGTTATATAATATTATATGTTACCCTTTAGACAAAAAAAATATGTAAGTCAATTTTATTATAAAAAATGTAATTTTGTGAGCAAAACAAATTCATGACCTAAAATTTTAGTTAAACGTGTTGTTGTATCTAAGCGTGACCTCAGATAACTTGTATCTTATGTGTACGTACTACTTTCTTGTTACTTTAAAAAAGAAATCTCGATTGTACTACTTATTGTAGACGTAACAATGTTAGGAACTATTTGATCACAGTTTAACCCATACAAGTTTTCACCTTCCACCGTAACACACCATTTCCTACATTAGACTCACGCAGTCAACATCCTAATTTAACAGTATCACCGATAATGCTACACAACCTCTACATGAATGTCCACGGGTACATTGACCTCACTCGCTATTCCGATCACTTTCATAATACTGCGAAATACGGGACACCTCACACTATCCACTGAGTATACAGAACTGACATCGTCTCCCCGACTGCACTGGTTTCACTAAGCCCCCTACGAGCTGTACCACCGATTCATGTTCCCTGGCCAACGAGCTCCGCTGTCAGTCCGGAGTGATGCACATAGAGCCAACCTTCACCTTGCCGGCAGGACAGGCTACTCCGTCGAACGCTGCTCTGTCGTCCAGGCCGACAGTCACAGTTTCCACCTTAGGATCTTCTCCGTTGCTCCAGATCCACCTGTCGTCGTCCACATTGTTGTCTGTTCTCTGCACATTATCCTTAGCTGTGACTTCATCACCACTGCTCTGAGTCTTGTTACTGCTTTCCTCGCCAGTAGTGTTATGCTGAACAGCTTCAGCAGCTACTTTGTCATTTGTTTTTGTCGAGTTGTACTGTTTATCAAGCCCCGGCTTAGAAGGTACATCATTGAAGTGCAATGAATTACTATAATTACTATTGGAATTAATGCTTCTCGTTGTAATATTGGCATTGTCTTCAAGCTGACTATTGTGTTCATTATTCCAAGTAATTTGTTGCTCATTAATTACCAGCGTGCGGTTTACGTCATCTGACTGCATGTTAAGTTGCATGTCATTCACGTCAACTGGTGTTCTATTTAAATCTATTGTTGTATTCATTCGATTGGTGTCTGCAGCTGTGTCCTCTTGCTCTGCAGGATCTCGTTTAGTGCTTGGGAATGTTTTGCTATCGTCTCTGTTTGCAGGATTAAACCTGTTAATGATGTTCGCAGGTTTAGTTACTACTGCACTCCACGGGACCTCCCTGTTGCTCCACTCGTACGGATTTAGGTAGTTGTACTGGGTATCCATTCGTCTGCCTGTACCGCCTCTGTTGAAGTCGGGTCGCTGGTTGTATACCTCCCCCCTAACATCATTGTGTCGCCTTGGGTTCTCGTACGTTTGCATGAGCCGCGTTTCATCCCCGGGTTCGTACGCGAAGATGTCACTAAACAGAGTCGTGATGGGGCGGTAGTTGTCGTAGGTATCGTATCTGTGTGTCGTGAAAGCAGAACTCGAGGCGACGAGTGTGAGCACTACCACTTGTATCATTGTCACTGATTTCACTCGATTCGGTTTCCGTAATTGTGCGACTTTTTATGTAGGCGTGCGGCCGCGTCGCGTCCTCGCGCTGTACTGTAAGACGTAGGTGACGTAGTATTGAAAGTGGCTATCATACTGCAGATTTCGGAGAACCAGTGGTAGGGGTGGAGGATGTCGATTCGTGTATTAATAACCAACAATAGTGACTCAAGCATTTAAATTTTAGTTTTGTTCTATTAACTTATTTCACTGAATCATTTTCTTGAGTTGAACAGGAAGGAAATATAAATATTCAATTGATAAGTTCGTTGATAAATTGTTATACCAAAACACTTGTCTCTATCATAACGTATATTATTATTAGGCATATGAATCATGTTAAGGAAGTCTATATTACACTCATATGGACAATAATCCGCAATAGGAAGGTCAATTTTCCAAAGACTCTCTGGCCACTAAACATATATTTTTGAGAAGCATGTAACAACATTATTGAATGTGCTATACGCAGTAACGTAATATTATCGACAACGCAGGCACGTGGCGCCCCCAGCCCTGCACGACAGCTCACTAGATGATCACTTGGAACAAGTACACACAATGATCTCACACAATCATCGTATGACCCGAGCCGGCATTGATCGTGTTTTGTTATTATAATTTCCTAATCGAGTATTCCGTGTACGGAAAATTACGTGACCTTATTGATTGTGTTGAAGGGAACTATTATTATTCAATTATGTATAATTCGAGATGTGTTCCTCATAGTCCACGTGTGAGTTATTGTGATTGTGACTGTGGTATTTTGTGGCGGTCGCAAGTACCACTGCCAAGGAACAGATTTCGGTTTGATCCCCGGGTCGAATAATGAAACCTGGTAATGTCAATAGATTCACAAATCTACATGCAACTCGTTTCAAAAGTTGCACGTCAACGTTTTAGCTAAAACTTATATAACAACATCACATTGTGTTTTGATCAAAGAAACATTTCATATTTTGAACACTTTGTTTATAGTGGTCGATCAATTGACGATGTAGCACTGTATTCGAAGGGATACACCCATATAGTAGCAGTTTAACTTCATTTACTTATCAAAGTTACACTTGAAAACATAATGTTTTTTAATTGATCGTCAGTGCCACGCGTGGCTGACTGGTGTAATTCGGAGGGGAAAGCGGTGGAAAATAATAATATTACAGGTTAACATAATACATAATGTTTATTTATTTACCAAAATTACTAACCGCAAATATTCTGTTATAGAAATATAGATAGAAATAGAATAGAATAACATATAATAAAATAACAACATATTTTTCAAAATAATAGGCAAAGTCATTGAATTTTGTGTGTATAGTAGTAAACGTACAATACTTGTACTATTGACATACACTAGTACAATGTGGGAAAATTGGACAACTACAAACGGAACACTACACACTAGATAACAATTGGTTTATCGACCAACAACAACACAAACATAACAACAATTAACTGCGCTACACGATGAAGAAACAACAGAACTAACAACAACAATACATCAACAGTTCCACAGACGTCAGGACGACTTAACGATAACTTATTACTTCTGTTTTTTATGAATTGTATAACACCCAGTATCAACTCTCACTTGTCCAGGACGACAGTCATCGGCTTTCAAGGTGACTCTATCCTGTAATTCCGTAGCGTTCTGTTTAGTTCTGCCTCCACCCGCTTCCGCAGCTGTGGCAGCAGTGTGAGCATGTTTGTCCTCGTCGTCAGTATCCACACTATCATCCATTTCCACCACATTGTCTGTTTGTTCTTTCACTTCTTCTGTATCATCGTTTGAGGACAACAGAGGAGCAAGCGCTCCTCTATATGGAGCGTCCTCCTCCAGTCGTTCCCGTGCATACAATGTTCCGGTGAGCGGAGTGTTCGTGTGACTGAGTGGCTGGTCAGCAGTCAGCAGCGGCTGTGTCGCAGCTTCATGCTGGTGGATGGGGATGTTCCTGGCAGCCGCGAGGCTCAGCACGGCCAGAATTACTACAGCGATCATTTCCATTGTTATAGGACTGGGTATGAGCGAACTCAATTTATAGTCTCAATAACTATAATGGAAGGATACGACTGCACTCCACTCACGGTCGACTGGGACTGTTTACCTCAAAGCGAATATGTGCCGTATTTATAGTACAGAGTTCCTGAATATAGGTATATTGCTGCAACATGTCCCGTGTGCGTAATTGACGTAATATGAACATTTGTTATCAAAGCCACAATTCTCACATTTACCTTCTAAAGTTTTGCAGCAATCCGCCATACCGGAGTTAGACCTGTACCGCGTACTGTACTTTCCTCAACGCTTTGATTTCTGAGTGTGGTATGTTCTATTTTATGAGATTTCAAGAGTTGCTACACGTAGTATTCCTAAAAATTATTTAAAAATCGCTGCGACCGCGCACGCTGCTCATGAGGTTCCCCACCCCTCTGTGGTTCGAAACTAGTAGAGCTTTTCTCAGTATATTCACGTGAGTTACCCGCGATTTGTAGTTAATTTAGTTTGTCTCACGATAGTTATAATAAAAACATAGTATTCCGATGGGTCGCAGCAGAAATGTGCAACTTTGATTAATGTGTAGCAGTACAAGCAGTCCGTCCATCACATACACATGCTGGGAGTGCAATCTCTGACAATATGAACGCAACATTACGTTAAATATTGTAATAGTTGCATTAGGTGAATCTAGAAGATTTTTTTGTAGCTGAACAATTGTGAGGACGGGACTTAGATGAATCGAACAAGATGGTAATTGTTACACGTTCCGTTTATTAATACCTCCTCCGCTCCAGAGATACAGTTTATATTCTCATGAACTAACGATTGATTACTACGTCACACGCCCAAAAATCAAATAACACAAAGAAAAAATATGAAGCCATTTTATTAACTTAAGTACAAAAGATTAAAAGTAACCAGTGGAAAACGTAGTGAGTAACATATTTGCCAAGTATAATATGCAAGCTGAATTATGTATATTTTGTAGTATGTTACTAATGTGTTCCTTAATAAATAAGTAATATAGAGATTAAACAAGGATATATTTTTTTGTGGTACAAGTATTAATAAGTACTTATCATATGAGTATAATGTAGTATCTAATATTATATTTAATACACGTTAAAACTACACAATAAACAATGCCATCATTAGACAAACTTGTATTTGATGCCGTACAATTATAAACAAAAGTGTTACAATAAAATATTACCTCATTCATGAGTCTGGTTCTATTTTTATGAATAATATTTTCTTTCCCTTTTACTACAACAACATTTGGAGATATTTCCTTGACTATTTGAGATGGACCTAAATACAATGGCTCGAGTTTGTTATAACTCTCATTTTGAACTAATATTTGGTCCTCAGTATTATATGTTATAGGATTTATACTGCTATTATATTTACCTTTCCTGTCAATTTTAGAATTGATAAGATTGTTTTTAGCATCCATTTGAGATTTTTGAAAACGAATTTTTTTTTTTTTAGATAAACGTTGCTCCACACTAGGATTTTCTCCTGTGTCGTGGGTGCGTTTACAAACATACAAATTCACATACACAAAGACACCCAAACCCGAAACAACAATTTGTGGATCACACAAAGTGTTGTCCCGTGCGGGAATCGAACCCGCGACACGTTGCACGGCAGCTGGTTACCCAGCCACCGCACCAACCGTGCAGTCATTTCATTCAACAGCATAGTTATCAAAATTACTAGCTTCTGCCTGCGAATTCGTACGTGCAATCCCGTTTTCTCCCGTTCCCATAGGATTTTCAGTCATAAGAACTTTCTCCTGATAATAACAAACACAACAAAAAATAATCAACCAAATCGGTCTAGCCGTTCTCTAGTTATGGCGTGACAACGGGAAACTGGATTCATTTTTATATACATAGATAAACTAGCGACACACATGTATTACACATACCTCTATAAACCTTCCTTAAGAATCACTATCTATTAAAAAAATCGCATCAAAATCCGTTCCGTAGTTTTAAAGATACATAGCATACATTTGGACAGACAGATGGCGTATAGCGACTTTGTTTTATAGTATGTAGTGATTAATTGGGTCCAGTGAGGTAGTAAGGTTGAAAGGCATGTATGTACATCGTTTTCCAAACACAAGTTTATATGGCGTAAATGTTAACGTTATTTATGGCGTTAACTTCCATTCTCAAATAAGAAATTAAATGTTTATGGCTGTGTTCTAAGGAACCTAAAGTTTTTTTTTTTAATTCGTTGCCCCACACTAGGTGTTTCTCCTGTGTCGTGGGTGCGTTTACAATCATACAAGTTCACATACACAATGACACCCAGACCCGAAACAACAATTTGTGGATCACATAAAGTCCCGTGCGGGAATCGAACCCGCGACACGTTGCACGGCAGCCGGTTGCCCAGCCACCGCACCAACCAACGGTGCAGTGCAGTTTGATGATGATAGGCTCTAGATTGTAAATATGACTTATATGTAAAATTGTACATACCTCTTTCATTATGGTGTTGATGGTCTAAAGTATTTTACGGACCCAACTATCGCTAACAATTATTTTTCAATTGTAGGATACCTGCGTTCAGCTTTATTTAAGCTTCTGCTGGTGTAAGCAATTAGCCAACGGTCAGCATTACACAAAACCGAACCTATAGCGTACCCCGACGCATCGGTTTGTAGAATAAAATTATTACTGTCATCAAATAAAGGATATTGCAACACCGGAGGTTTTATGAAACAGATTTTTAAACTTAAAAATGATTTATTGCAGTTTTCATCCCAATTGTAAGCTACATTTTACGAAACCAGTTATTCAATGGTATATGCAAATTTCGGCAAAATTTGGAATTAATTTTCTATAGTAAATAGAAAATGCTACGAACCGTTTTAGTTCATCAGCATTCTTAGGAACTGGATAATTATTTAGAACTTTAATCTTTTCCGGATCTCGTTTAATACCATCAGCCGATACGACGTGACCCAAATATAATATTTCTTTCCTAAGAATCTGTGCTGTCTGTGTGTACATAAATTATTAAATAAATAAATAAAATTGCATTTGTCCGGATTTATTTTAAATTTCCTTTCCTTAGTCAAAATACCTAACAGGTTTTTATTATGCATAACTATCTAAATTTCTCCCGAAACAAATTAAATTATCTAAATATATAAACACTTGTAATAATTTAATCCTGACATTGCTACCGTCATTGAACGTGAGAAAAAGCTGGGACTTGTCTTTAACCCCATCGGCATACGGGTCATCTGTCGCGGAGAACCTAACGGGTTACCGGGGCTCCGGTTCGACGTGCAGGAGAAGGAACGGGGTGGTTTTTAGTCAGTAAGAGTCTGACACTCCCTCCCGCCTCACCCTCGCGGAAGAAGTCATTTGATGATTTTCCCCCCTTAAAAAATGCGGGTCATCTGATACTAGCCGGAGGGTGTAGTGAATGCAGTATACTTTCTACTGTCCGATTTTAATTTATATTGCACCAGAAAGTGATCAAGTGTGGGAAAGCCATGCTTCGGTACGAATGGGTCGTCTCGATCGGAGTGATACCACGGCCTCGCAGAAAACCGACGTGAAATTACAAAAATTCTCAATGTTTTGATAGTATGACTCTATTTAATCACAAATGACCAAATTATATATTAACTCTTCCTTCCTAACATAATCTTTAGACAATTTATATCTAATTCTCGACGACATATAATAAATTTATCAAATACCCCACTCGCCTCCAAATGTTTTCGCTCTAACAATTCCTTTGTTCTTTTTGTCCAACTTAATTTTACCTAAGTAGTTAATTTTAATATGTTTGATTGTTTTATGTATTTATAATAAATCAGACATTTAACCCTAATATATCGCGTAAAATAATAATATTAGCGAGATAACATAATAAAAGAAAATCTTAACTACAATGCCTCTGTCCATGTAAACCGTGACCACTTTGTAACACTTTTCACATTTTCACTATATTTTTTTAACACATGTAGATTTTCTACTCGATGTCTGCCTTTGTCCAGCCGTGCTTCCCCTTAAGACAAGACGTTCTGTGCGCCGGACTCCATGCTCCTTGAGTTCCATGATTCCCGCCTTGGGCCAGAACACCTAAAAGCATTTCTGGCTATTGCCGATCGCATCCAGCCAATGTGGCATCGTTTATATATTTTGTATAAAACTCCAAGAGTAATCAACATCACCCCCAGTATCGCGTGAGTTATCGATTGATTTTGATGCAGCTGGGCCGCATCTGCTGCATTTACGCCTCCAGTTGCGTTTGGCGGCGCGATTTCAATTTCTTCCTTACTCTGTGATTTTCCCATTCTTAGTTTTACGCAATCTAATTATTAGTTCCATTGTTTTACTACGCGATCTTCTTCTTCTTCTTTAAAACAAGATGTTAATACACGTTCCGTTTATTTATATTCTTATAAACCAACGATTGATTACTACGTCACACAATAACTTAATAAGCCTTTTTAACTTTTTTTCTATGAATTGTATAACACTCAGTACCAACTCTCACTTCTCCAGGAAGACAGTCATCGGCTTTAATGGCGTGTCTGTCCTGTAATTCCGTAGCGTTCTGTTTAGTTCTGTCTCCACCCGCTTCCTCCGCAGCTGTGGCAGCAGTGTGAGCATGTTTGTCCTCGTCGTCAGTATCCACGTCATCATTCATTTCCACCACATTGTCTGTTTGTTCTTTCACTTCTTCTGTATCATCGTTTGAGGACAACAGAGGAGCAAGCGCTCCTCTATATGAAGCGTCCTCCTCTAGTCGTTCCTGTGCATACAATGTTCCGGTGAGCGGAGTGTTTGTGTGACTGAGTGGCTGGTCAGCAGTCAGCAGCGGCTGTGTCGCAGCTTCATGCTGGTGGATGGGGATGTTCCTGGCAGCCGCGAGGCTCAGCACGGTCAGAATTACTACAACGATCATTTCCTTCTTATAGGATAAGCGAACACAATTTGTAGCCACAATAATTGTAAAACAGAAAGATACGACGGCGCAGCGCTCCACTCTCGGCCGACTTGGATCTATACCTAAAGTGTATCCGTATTTATAAGAAAATGTTGCTGTATGTAGGTACTTATGGAAGATGTTTGATATTTGACGTACTAATGTAATGTGACGCAACAGTCGGATTCTTAACACTGTTTTCCCGCTGAGCTGTCACTGTACCAAAGTGTAGCAGCGCACTTAATGCTTAGGAGACGTAAGAGTAGCTATACCTATGACCCACTAGATCGGTCGTAAAAAGTACCAACGCCGGACTTAGGTATATTAATATTATAATGTGCTCCAATTTCAGAATGTAAGAGACCACAAATGCCTGTTTACTTCTCCTTTAGATTTAATACATATATTTTTTTTTTTTTAAGGGGGGAAGTCATCGAATGATTACTCCCGCCTGGGTGAGGCGGAAGGGAGTGTCAGACTCTTACTGACTAAAAACCACCCCGTTCCTTCTCCTGCACGTCGAGCCGGAGCCCCGGTTACCCGTTAGGTTCTCCGCGACTCCGAATCGGCATCGGCCCTATTGGGCCCCATCTGTGGTGGTCTGATGGCTCTTTGAGGCGCGCGCGGAACGCGACGCACCGTACGCTCGGAGATTTAATGCATATAGATATATACGACAGTCCTGATATTTTAAAGTTGGTCAGCGCGTTCAAACATACTGTTCATCTCTATAATATTAAATAGTTTTCGGTCAGTTTATTTGTCAATAAAGCTGCGTACTCGTTTAACTATGTAAATCTGTATTGTCTACAGAAATGAACGAACAATAAGAAACTCTATGATTTATTCTGTACAGTCCTTTTTCTAATGTCCTACACTGAAATATCACTAATCATAGTCCTTCCAATGTTTAATAAAACATATTACGTTTAAGGATTACTGAATATATGAGAAACTAATAAATATTAGGTTATATTGCCTTTTGTTATTGTTTTCTTACACTAAACCAACAATTTCGTCTTCAATATAATGACATGGAATTATTTACAAATAGACAAATAATATTTATTTGATGTTATTGTGTAAATATTATTACTATAGATATTTATCTGCAGCAGATATTAGACAATGTTTTCTGAATATATTTTTGTTATCAATGCTAATACTTATTTACTTGAGTTTAATGGTATATCTCCGATAATTGATTCTCAGCGATCCGCACATTTTATTCAATGACACGGAATTATTTTCTTGTTAAACAAAGTTTTGACGGTCTACTTGTATGAGCGAAGTTTTTGACTTGCTTATACTTATCGACCTTCAAGAAAAAAGCGTAACTCTTTTTAAAAAGCTGACAAAGCATGTGTGGCTCCTGAGGAGTCACTCCTCTTGTCTTGCATCAGGTGATGCGTCTGCTAGTTTGCCTCATATTCCATAAAAAATATATATAAAGTTCTCGAACATTGTCAAAGTCCTTGTTTCGTTGTAGACTGTCATCTAACTGATTTTTCTTATTTTTTATTTACATCTAGCGGTGATAGACATTGGTGTTTGTATACTGAATTATATCTTCTGTATATCTTGTTTGTATGTGTATGTTAAGATATTGTGGGGTGGGGGTGTCCCTAAGGGCATAGTTAAATATGATACATATTTTATATCCTAAATTGTATAATGGCATAGGGCGACCAACGAGCAGACGGATCACCTGATGGTAAGCAGTCGATGTACACTCGCAACACTACAGGAGTTACAAGCGCATTGTCGACCTTTTCGGGATTGAGAATTCGAGGATTTGGGGAAGAACCTCACCACACGGCGTGAAACATGATGCGAAATGCAACGCAAGCATGTTTCAACTTGTTTCGCGTCGTTCGTACTACCTAGTCATGTCAGCCGGCCCATTCGTGCTGAAGCACAGCTCACCCACACTTAAGCATGCAATTATTTGAATATTTTGCATTTCAATTTTATGAATATTCATGGTGCTGCTTTAAATAAATTTTGTTATAATAATTGAAGCATTAACAGTTTTTCCTTGTGCATTTCATCATTATCGATATAAAAGGTATATATATATAGATGATATAATGCGTACGTGATGTTTCGGGCCACTCAACCTGCATAGGTACATAGGTATGTGTTATGTGCCTATATCAGTTCCACGTATTTTGAGTGCCTATTATCCTATATTGGATAAATACAATTTAGCACTGCTGTAATTTCCCTAAAATGATTCTTTAAATTAATCAATTTTGACTTTGACTTTATCAAAACGGCCTCATTAACAATTAGTGGTTAGACTGAGGTGTAAAATAAAAATGAAATACAGATTTACTGACATATAATTATCATTAACATATATAATATACGTATAGGCAATATAATCTTATATCTTAATATACATATAAAACTAAAGAGTTTGTTTGTTTGAACGCGATAATCTCCGGAACTACTGGCACATGTTAAGTAATTATTTTTGTGTTGGATAGTGCATTTATGGAGGAAGGTTATAAGCAATGAAACATCACCCGTAGCCCAGCAGTACGGGTGGAACCGCGGGAAGTAGCTAGTAAGATATATGCCGAAGACAAGTAATCACCTAAATGCGGTGTTTACTAAAACGTGATCGAAATAATTATTCATATGTTATGTCAGTTTTCCACGAAATAAATGCAATAATTTTGTTAATCATTTAACGTACGTCCATCCAGTCACGTCTTGCACTTTTCTCCACATCACATTAATTATGAATTCGTATGACAAGATTTTATTTTGAATTGAATTAAACCTAACGCTGGTAAGTTTACGGGCGAAATTAAAGGGTAGACGACTAATTTTTATTTTAATGTCCGTCTGGTAGATTATTTAAAAACATTAGACACGTATTTTTTCTTTTGTCACAGAAACGAATAGTTTCGAAGATATATTGATTTGAAATGTCGCGTGACGTCACTTCTCAGTACATTTTATACTAAGAAATGACGTTTTAGCCCCCACTCCTAAACTTTGATTCGTTTTATCTAAGTATTGTTTTATTATACGACAAAATAAAAAAATACGTGTCTAATATTTTTTCATTACCTAACTTACGGACTAATTATATTTTTAATTTTCATACCCTGTCATCATCCCCATTGCCGGTCTTAATCCAAAATCCGTGGATCGATCTCGATTTTTCACAAAAATCCGTCCCGTACCTAAAATACCGTAAATTAAGCCGATCTATTGACTGATCGGTGCATTGATTTCGGCCGTTAGTCGCACTTGTTAGTAATCTACTAAGATGTGAACAACATCATCGCTTAGTAGAGTTAGTAGAGTCGTTAGACTAGAATGAATCCTAGACCATGGACTTTTTCGATTAAGGACCGATTTTTCAATCATCAGTAAACACCCTAACACCTTTGGGCACCCTACCTACCGATGGCGATGAGAAAAAAATATTTTTTTGATGCCTTAAGATAGCATTTTTATTATTATTACTTTTTTATTAAGGTGTAAATATTTTAGTTCATAGTTATTTATATTTTAAGTTGTATACATTTTCATTTAGTAATATTAATATTAATTTTATTTATGTCCACTTGAGAATTTCAATCCTATTATTATTACGAAATAAATTATCCTCAGTTAATTCCTAACTATAGATTGAATTTGACATTTGACAGTTTTTAGTCTGATTTTTCCTACGCCAGATAAGAGTCTGGCGTAGGAAAAATCGGTGTTAAGCCGATTGTTTCATGGATATTTATCACTGGAGCTTGGATAACCGGGAAAACGGTGGTAATCATAATTAAATTCATTTATTTGTATTTGTTCCCACTTTGTATCAGCATTAACATCGCCCACAATTGGAAGCTCAGGGTAAATCACAAACTAAGTCTGAAATCAATGGGGGGGGGACCTACATATTTATGTTCAGCAGTGATTATGATAAAATCTAATATAAAAGACGTGAATAGTACTTAAATATTTGAGGCAAACGAGCAGACTGATCATCTGATTTATTTATTTATTTAAATTTACAATCACAACGGTTAAAAACTACCTAATTACAGTCACTGGACATACATTTTTGTTTTAATTACAATAGGTACTCATATTTTATTTCATTCGAGGGCAGAGGGTAAAATCAGTCAGTGTTGTTGGTGGTATGGTAAGTGATCGACGCCACCCATGGACACCCGCAACACCAGTGGAGCCTTTGCCTGACATTGAGAATGAACACGAGACCTTGTCATGTCAAGGGCATTTATACCTGCAACCAAGTGTGTAATGACGTTTATAATTTTGTTGTTAAGGTATAGTTGTAGCGTTTAGGTACATTACGTACCTAACTAGAAATAAACAAGTAAACAACAGTACATTTAACTGGTGGGTTCTCCCACCATTCGTTTTCCTTCAAAATATATTTATATACATATATTCCTTATTTTTGAGGGAAGGAAATCATCAAATTACTCCTCCCGCCCTGGCGCTAGGAGTGAGAGAGTGGTAGACTCTGACTGACTATTAAAAACCACCACGTTTCTGATTCTACTTCAAACTCCTAACCTGAAAAATCGTCCTCTATCGTGGTTGAGCACCGGCTCTAGTGGGCCCCATCTGTACTGGTATGATGGCTTTTTTAGTAGGTATTGGTCGGGTAAGGTACTAGTTAATATTTCATCATCGATATATAAACGCATATTCAATAATCGGACGATCCCATCTGACATTACACTACACGTGTCACCCGTCAGTTCCAGCGACAGCCGACTGTAAGATATTGTCCTTGCATCGCCCCTTATTGTGCAGTGGCTCGCAGACATACCGCCTGATTACTCGACTCATATCAAAGCCGACTGCATTCGACCGGAATAGGGCTAAGTCCATACACTATGGTTATGAGTCGCGAGACCACCATCATCAACAGCTTATAAATGCCCACTGCTGAGCAAAGCCTCTTCTCACACGGACAAGGTTTGAGCATTAATCACCACGCTTGCTCAATGCGGGTTGGCGATTTCAAACTTATAATTAGAAATTATAAGTCTAGGTTTCCTCACGATATTTTTCCTTCACCGTTTGTCAGTGGTGTCTAAATAATCTTAGAAAGTACATATAACTCGGAAAAAGTCACATTGGTACTTGTTGTTGGTAGGTTTCGAACCCGCACCCTCATGCATGAGAAGTGGGCGTCTTAAACCTCCGGGCCACCACGACATGCGCGCCGCCACCGCGAGACCACACGAAAACATATTTTCTACCTTAACACTAAGTTCTCTCATAAATTTTGGAGACTTTATATTAGTGTGTATGTGTACAAATAGAACCTTTTACAATAACTAATCAGTAGCACATACCATCCTGAATCTGAATACTAAATTCATCAATAAAATAGGGTTTGGGAACTAGGATATTAGACTTGTATCTACATCTATATGACTATTTGAAAGCACGACCGATCTAGTTGCATTAGATGCCATGTCAGTAATTCCCCATAAATGATTGACATGTAAACCACAAATGTTAGCTTAAACTGTAGTCATAGTGTCCCAGTGACATAGATGGGTATTATAATAACATACCCTTTGACGCAGTTCCTATTTGTGTCTATTATCATAGTTTATTGCACAATAACTATTCAATGTAACAAGTTATCTGAGAGGAAGAATTGACCTGCATGTAAAGTCTTAAAACTGTGATCATCAACCGAGGGGTCCAAAATTCGGTTTCGTCTTAACTGTGATCCCCAAGCTGACGCCACTTGCGTTGATACTCTGGCGCCATCCCATCTTCCAAGCTCAGCGTGTCGAGCCGGTGCTGCCGCTGCTGCTGCCGAGAACCTCAAACGGCGAAAGTACCTATAATAGCCTGATTGGCAAATATGCTTTCGAACCGTTTGGGGTTGAAACTTTAGGGCCGTGGGGTCCAAGTGCACATCTTCTTTACAAAGGTATTGTAAGGAGGATGGTTGACACTTCAGGTGATCGAAGGGCTGGCTACTACCTTGGACATAGGTTAAGCATTGCCATTCAACGTGGCAATGCTGCCAGTCTTTTGGGCACCCTACTTCACGATAGCGATTAAGAAAAATTTTTTGATGCCTTAAGCTAACATTTTTTTAAGCTAATTTAGTTTTTAGTTATTTGTATGTAATATTAATATTACTTGTGCGACTGCACGGTTGGTGCGGCTGGGCAACCGGCTGCCGTGCAACGTGTCGCGGCTTCGATTCCCGCACGGGACAACACTTTGTGTGATCCCCAAATTGTTGTTTCGGGTCTGGGTGTCATTGTGTTATGTGAACTTGTATGTTTGTAAACGCACCCACGACACAGGAAAAAATCCTAGTGTGGGGCAACGTTTTTTTAAGAAAAAAAAATTGTGTATAATATTAATATTACTTACCTAGTTTATATAAAAATTAAAGCTAACAAGAAAACCTCAACTTTTTGTTTACCTCAACTTATTCCCATAGTTAAACTAGGGGTCGCGTGGGTTTATCTTTGGTACCACAGATAGTACCAACGTTAGCGATAAACTTCGTTTTGTAATAAGATTTTGTTTGATCCCGGGTTTAAACCTAAAACAAAGTACCCAGTTCTCAGTACTAAAATTAGTCTGCTTTTGCAATAAGACGGTGAGAGTCTGACATTTTCTACCGTCTAGCATAGGGCGGCGCTCGTGTAGACATTCGATGATTATCCAACAAAAAAAACCGTAAATCCCTCGTTTATAGTGCAGTGGTAGAAGTTTCTAGGTTGATGATGAAATTCAATGAAATGAATTTAGTAAATAGACTACAAAACAGAACATTTTCAAGTCAACATTATGAAAAATTCTAGACGAAACCAGATGACGTATATGGTAGTTAAGTTTCAAATAAATACTAGAATTTTTTTCCTGAACGTTTTACGTTAAGTTCTAGATCGTTGTAACTAGAGTAAATATTACAAACTTAGGTACATATTTACATTTCCTTAAACAGTTAATTAGTGGCTCGTGCTATACTCGACATATTGTGGTCTTTCCTCACAGGCTCGAGGCGGGTGACGAACGCAATTACTTATAGGTAACTACAGCAATGTAAGATAAAGTGATGGCGTCAGGACACTTCCCCGGGTGTCCTGAACTTTGTCCTAATGTCAGTAACAGGACAATGGACACTGGAACATATTTCTCATATAATATAGAGTGCTATTCATATGACGTGTGACCGACTTCCCCTTAGCTGATGATATTGGATTAAGGTCAAGGGTTTCTGGGGTTTCCATATTGACTATTAGAGGTATATTGACTAAGATTTTCACTAGGTCACTTTGTCTTCTTCTTGGAGTTTTACCTTGTTCCAGATCAAAACCCAAGAATGGAATGCGAAATATTCTTAAGATATTTCTTTAGATGATACTGGTGATTTAGTGATTGATGACTGATAGGTAACTATAGTTTTAATTCAAGTTTTTGGTACTAAAATGGATTTGGGACGAAAACCACGGCTTGTTGTTACGAATAGTTGCAGACAAAAGGTAGAAGGATGACAACTGTCTGCATATAATCAGTTCAAAGTTCCGACAGTTCTTAGGTTCAGTGCAAAAACTGAACCATAAGTTCTGACAACTAAATGGATATCAATTAAAGTTCAGAGAGTAACATAATATCCACTAGTGTAACAATACTAGGTAATTTTCCTCATAAACAGAGGCGTGTCACACACAGTGAGTGTGTTTTCAAATCTGAGGAATTCCATAGCGATGTACACATTCCGGAGTGAGGTTCACACAGACAGACATTCCGGGGTAATGAACTCACAGGGAAACATTATTACATACTCATTTACTCATTTCCACGGCGCGGCGAGAGTGTGACGTATATACACGTAGGCTATATGACATGGGTAATATTTCTACGAAATTGATTAACGACGGACTTTGAAATTCATAAATCCTTGAAATTAGAACGCGTTTTTTTAAATTGTCAACGAAACTTAGATGAATGAAAACAGCAAAAAATGACCGTGGACTCGCGATCTGCGACACCTACCTACACTACACAACACTTCGTTCGTACGGTAAAAAATATTATTGTATAAACGATTTTGTACCTACCATCAAATAGGTCGACCTGCAACAGTAATCAGTATACTTTGTAGAGCACAGTCTAGTACTAGGTAATTCCCAAAATATCCATTAAAATTCCTGGGTATTCCCAAAATATGGTTCCGCATGTATTGTTCTAATGATGCAGTTCATGCTGTACCTCTTTCCATTCCCACCACGTGCTGGTCAGTCCGCTCTACTTCCTGCCATTGTCCACTTAATTGGTATCGGCGACAATGTAAATTACCGTAACTTATTATAAAAATATAAAAATAATCCAGAGACGTAATAGGTATATATTTGTTCTACTTGCATTAGTCATTATAACTTCATTATTGTTTTACTATTATTGGGAAAAACTTTGCGGTATCAATTGGTGTAGCACAATCGAGAAGATTCCAAACTGGACATGTAGTCGGGAAATAACTAGATGTTAGTGAGATCGACTTTTGACATTTTTGGTCTTTATAGACTAGACATGGACATAGACTGCTAACTCCCTATTACATGGGCCTCATAACACAAATAGTGAAAAGTGGATGTTACATTGGACAGTTGATAAAAGGCGTGATGTTATGTTATGTGTGTACATAGACTGCTTCGTTGGCCGAGTGGTCGCAAGTGCGACTGCCGGGCAAGGGATCTCGGGTTCGATTCCCGGGTCGGGCAAAGTATTCATGGTTTGTTTTTAAAAAACTCCCTATGTGGAAACTGCCCAGTATGTGGAAATAGGCTCACCCCTATTACATAGGACTCAACATAAATAGTGAAAAGAGGGTGTTACATTGTTCAGTCATTAAGTGCTGTAATGTGCACCTCTGTTTACCGCTTAGAGGATAAAAGGCGTGATGTTATGATGTTAGGGTCTTTATAGCTCCTTCTCCTTAGTTATCTGATACAATCACTCCAGAGATTTTGGATTTCATATTTGACAGAGACTAGGCCTTCTCTGAGAATCCTGCACCTTGTATTTATTGGCCTCACAGACTCAAAGTCCACTGTTGACTATCCACTGTTGACAATGATCATCAACCATATGTTTTAGTATAGACATGTTATTTAGAAGTAAAATATATCTGACTACCTCTTTAGTATAATTGGCGTGACGTAGGAGTGAGTAATGAGTTGCAAAATATTAAGTTTTAGTAAATGAATGTTGTTTAGTAAACAAACAAGCGGGTCAGGGTCGCGCCGCGGCGGGCCGCGAGACGCGACCTACGTTTTATAATGCTGCTTTACAAACTGGTTTTACAAACTGTCATACCTACACTAGCTACTTGCGCGCGATTTCACCCGCTCTGCTAGGCTCCTATTGGTCGTAGCGAGAAGTATTATAGCCAATAGCCTTCCTTGATAAATGGACTATCCAACACAAAAAGAATTATTCAATTCGAATCAGTAGTTTCGGAGATTAGCGCGTTCAAACAAACAAACAAAAAAGCAAACTCTTCAGCTTTATTATAATAGTAAGTATAGATTAGATTTTGTTGTTTTAAACTTAAATGAAGTAGTTAGGTAAATAAGGTATTGACTAGCACGTGTCTTTGTTTATGTTCGAAATGTAGATATAGAATAAAATAAGGAGACGTGACACCTTTTTGCTTTTAGGCAAGAAGTTGACCAAGAACCAAACAAAACAATAAGTTGGTTAAAAAAAGGTCAGTGACGAACTTGAACTCCTCTGGTGTTAAGGTTCATGGGCAGCGCTGATTACTACACATTAAGTGAACTGTTTTTTTTTAAATAAAGTATGAACAACAAGTAGTATGTACTATAGTTTCATTAACATTATGTGTCCAACCAGTTTTTCAGTGTATGGCTTGGTGTGTCAAATCATTTCGACCATTTTATACACTGCTGCCTCGTTAGCCGAGTGGTCGCAAGTGCTACTATTGGGCAATGGGTCTCGGGTAACGTCATCGATTTCCGGGTCGGGCAAAGTATAACTGGGTTTTCAAAAAAATTTTAGTAGTAGCACGGAGTCTGGAATTGTTCCCGGTATATGGCAATAGGCCCACTCCCTATTACATGGGACTTATAACATCAATAGTGAAAAGTGGGTGTTACATTGTGCCCGGGGATAGAAGGCGTGATGTTATTTTATGTTTATGTATTTTATACAAAAGGACAAGTGACCAAAATTATTTAATTGCATCATAATTATATCAACTTGTTTAGCAAGGGTCAAGAGTTTTGCAAGTTGTAGTGATTACAGCGACTGTGTGTGGTTAGAAAATGATGAGGCCGCAAATGGGATGGATGAGCGCACGGTGTAAGTAATTACGCAAGTTACACCACAATGAACTATTATCAGTAATTATGTATGAATCACAAACAATAATTCAAAGTTATAGGAAAAAGACTGACTGGTGACATGGATTTGTTTCATTTATTTGTTACCTATCGAATATGTCAGTACAGGATTAGATATTTTTTTCTACACCCTAACAAACTTACATAACCTCACGCATGTCTCCTATGGGAGTAGGCATAGACTATGGAACGCCAATAGTTACGATTCCTACATACCTCTTTCGCTTCATCAACAGTCATCAATCTTTTCATACATGCTCGTCGGTTAAGGGTACTTTTAATTTGGCCCTTCTTTAATATATCGCCAATGTAGTCAGTATACTATATGTCCTTCTACGGCGTCCTTTTTTAAATCTAACTACACAATTTCTTATAAAAGGCGACCATACCAAAATGTTGAATTAAACCGCAAATCGTACGGACAGCCAATACAAATTGAGCATCCTATCAGATAGGCCCCGGGTTACACTGACTAATGCCAAAAATTGATGACGACAGACATTTCCTCGACAAAACCATTAAAATGATGATATCGATATCGATTCCCTTCAAAACACCATTATGTGGACCTTCCCTAATGTCAGTAAAACGGTCTAATAAAGCCTTTTCCCAAACTTAAATAATTCTCCAACCTTCTCAAAGGATTTTGGACCGTACCAGTGAAGAGTTAAGGTTAAGTTTAAGTTGGGAGGTTGGGTGACAATTTGCATATTGATGGTGTAGCGGTTTGTAGACACGGCGACACATCAAGCTACGAAAACCAGTGTAAACTGATCGTCGAATGTGCGGGAAGATCATAGAAAGTGAGTTCATAATATACTGGTTTTAATAGCTTGATGTGTACACAATGTACGGTGGTCGACTCCTGTCAGCGAACATTGGTTGTGACGTCACTGCGGGTTTCTTATACTGGTATTTTAGAGGCTTTTGTTAGTGTTTTACGATCTTAGATTGTAGAACTGTCTTTTAGCATACACTTATACAATTTCAAGTAACTTTGAGACCATGTACTGAGATTTATTTTTAAATATGTATGCTTTGACACAAAACTGTTCTAGAACCGAAATACAAATTGAACTCCTCATAAAGAATTATTTCATTTTGATCACTTTTATTTCCTACATTACTACACGAGGCATTATTACGAGGCAGTCAGCCTCATTGGCCGAGTGGTCGTAAGTGCGACTGCCAGGCAAGGGGTCTGGAGTTTGATTCCCGGGCAGTGAAGTATTTCTGAGGTTTTAAAAAATTCTCAGTGGTAGCACGGAGTCTAGAATTATGCCCGGCATGGGACTCATAACATAAATAGTAAAAAGTTGTTCAGTGTAGAAATAATCTGTTTAAAAGATGCATTCGGCCAACGCCATACTACTATTTATTGTGTTGTCCCATAGCTCGATAGATGGCGTTGGCCGATTTAAATTCAAGCTATGGTTTCGTTACCGGCAAAACATTAGGTTGTCTGCTTTGACGTAAATAAATTGTCTTGCTCTGAGGTACTTCGTATTATTTCAAGTAATAGGCTCCAAAGGACTTTCGGCCGATACTGTTCATGGTCCAGTCGAGCCGAAGGGTGTTTATGGAAGAACACATACAATTAAATATAGTTGTGCTAATTGATACGAGATGGTGATAGTTGTCGGTTAACAATACTACATGTGGAAGACTACGTGCTCAGCTGCCGAGGACATACATCGGGAATCATCGTTGAACTTCGTAGTAGTGAAGTGAAGTGCATAATTGTGGACAAAGAACTGTGAGTACATTCAAATCATTAAAACTAGGGACTTAGAAAAATTCGCGTGCATTCGATCAGGGACTTAGAATAGTTTCGAGAAAAACGACCAGACGTCGAATCTATGCCCGATTTCGAAGCGATCTACAAAGTATTAAACACTTAGAAAAATTCTCTATAGTTTGGACTTGGAAAATTTGTCAATTGTCAACTGTCAGCGACACTTAGAGAATTTTCATCTATCTTTCACTGGACTTAGAATATTTTCATGAATACAAACAACATGGAGAAAGAACTAAGAAAGCTGAAAGATATCAAATTACAAATTGAAAAGGCTGGATAAATTACAAGAAGTCCCCGAGAGATCGGATAAACTACAATTATGTCGATGCACGTTTAGAGATGTTAGAGACCCAATTCAAGAATTTTTCTGCGAAATATGAAGTCATCGTAGGTGATTGCGAAAGTGAAGAATTACAGGACTTTTTCCAGGAAGATATCTATGAGACGGTTTATGAGTGTTATTTAATGTACAAGGTAGAATTAAAAAATGTTTTGTCCCAATTAAAAGTTCACAGCTCCAGGAAGGAAGGTTGCGATGGTTCATCTGACAGCAGTGTGGTAAGATTGCCAAAAATAGTTTTACCTACTTTTAGCGGAAAATATACAGAGTGGTCGTCATTCCGTGATTTGTTCGTGTCATTAGTACACAACAATAAAAAACTTGATGATGTCCAACGTCTCCATTATTTAAAAATTCAACTGTCAGGTGAAGCGGAGCAGCTTATAAAACATGTACCTATAACTGATTTAACACGTTCGAGGACGCTACCACTTGAGTCGGGTTTTCAAAATGACACAGTACATGTCTATACAAAATTATACGACGTATCAGTACGTAGTGTCCCATGAAGAAATATCGTTTTAAACATATCATGACACAACCGTTTTATCACGTCAACGTGTATATGCATCTAGGTAAGGATCCGCCTCGTTGGAGATGTCGGAATCATCAAACATGCTTATCTTGTGTCTTATTTTGCGCTTATATCCATCTAAAACACACAATAACCCATTAAACATCAATTTCACACTGTAAAATCATTAATTTGCATTAAAGTAATGTACACAGTGACACAGCCGCGCTGAATGTAGGAGCGCGGGACGTATAAACACGTTGTGCGTATGTGAATACCGTAACCGCACACTATCAACGACACTTATTTTAAATAGTTCTAAACTTACCCTACGTGACAGTACAGAGTTGGGTATTTTATATGTTGTGACACAAGATACATTTAAAAGGATTTTTACTTGAACTTTCATCGGAAATGAACGTTCTGCCGTATAATTTAAATGTTATTTGAACGTCATCGTACGTTGTGCGATATTAAAATCTCGAACGATGACGTATAATCTCGTTGTGTCCTCGAACGTGTTAAACTATAAAAAATGCTGGGAAATGTTAGAACATAGGTATAATAACAAGCGATTTGTATCCACATATATTTTAAATAGATTATTTGGCCAACGTAATATTGGAAATGAATCATCAAAGGCACTAAAAGATTTACTAGATGTGACCAGTGACTGTTTGCACGAACTTACTAATATTGGGATCGATGTAAGTTCTTGGGATGTAATTATTATTTACGTTGCAAGCTTAAAGTTGGACGTAGAATCGAGGAAGCAGTGGGAACTGCATGTCACTAAATCATCCGACGATCTACCTTCCTTTAAACAGTTTTGCGAGTTTTTGGAAACACGTTTTCGTGCTCTCGAATGCGTTGAGCCGAAAAATAAATTAAAAGTCGATCATCATCCTACATCTCACACTAAGGTCATGCACGGTACGACTAATATGTTATGTCCACACTGTTCGGAGAGTCACAAACTCTTAAATTGTAAGAAGTTTTGCCAACTAGATGTGGACGGACGTCGTGCCGTAACACAATCTTTGGGTGCCTGTTTTAATTGTTTGGGAAGTAATCATACTTCCAAATACTGCCGTGTTTTTTCGAAATGCCGTATTTGTCAGCGTAAACACCATACGCTGCTACATCCGAAGAATCATAGTGGAGCCATTGGGGTTACTGCGTCAGGGGAACCTATTCTCCTGAACTTGGATGTACTTCAGAGCCAGTCCATGATGTCAAGGTAAGTATAGCATCTCATTTTGTGAATGAACAAACGCAGGGTCAGGTCTTGTTAGCCACGGCTTTGGTTAAAGCCGAATCACAAAATGGGTCCTCTCAGGTTTTGAGAGCTTTGTTGGATCAAGGATCACAAGCATCCTTTATAACTGAGTCAGCTGCGCAATTACTTCGTTTAAGGAGAGTAGTCTCAAAGACTACTATTGCAGGTATAGGAGGTGAGCATAGCAAGATCGTTTCTAAACATGTAGTGAATATTGATATTCAATCGTTGCATGATTCCTCTTATACCATAAACGTAACTGCGCATGTACTACGTTCACTGACATCGGTTATGCCAGATAAGAATGTCAACCTTGACAATTGGCCAGAAATTCACAGCATACGTCTAGCCGACCCAAATTTCAGTCGTTCTAATAAAATTGATATTTTATTAGGGGGGGAAGTACTGCCGTATTTTAAAGAAGGTCTGATCAAGAGTCCTACAGGCTCTCCGGTCGCACAAGACACGCATTTAGGTTGGATTGTGTCAGGCTATGTCAGTAAGGCAGATAGCTCTCTAAATTCTCATAATACTATAATCACGATGTACACTCAAATAGAGAGAATGATATGTTAAAACGTTTATGGGAATTGGATTCCGAACCTGCTATAACGAAAAAGCTTCTCACGCCTGAAGAACAGGCCTGCGAAGAATTTTACGAACAATCGACAGTTAGAGATGTCAATGGGAGATATGTCGTAAAATTACCTTTTCGTTCCGAAGATCCACTTTGTAAATACGGTAATTCTAAAAATATAGCTGTAAAAAGATTGCTAGGTTTAGAAAGGAAACTGGGTAGGGATGATGAATTAAAACAACAGTATGCTGATGTAATAAAAGAATATTTATTGCTCGGTCATATGGAGAAAATCGTTGATAAGGCTGAAATAAATAAAAACGATGCTGTTTATTTGCCTCATCACGCAGTGGTTAGACAGGATAAATTAACCACTAAGGTAAGAGTGGTTTATGACGCGTCATGTAAGGGAACGAACGGGGTTTCCTTAAATGACACCTTAATGGTAGGACCCACTCTTCAGGCAGATTTGCGACATATTGTCATGAGATGGCGTCAACATCCGATCTGTCTGGCTGCCGATATCGTCAAAATGTATCGCCAAATCAAGGTCGCTCGACCTGATACAGATTATCAAAGAATTGTTTGGAGAGAGAATCCAAACAAAGAGATCGAGGATTACCGACTTCTGACTGTCACCTTTGGTACGTCATGCGCTCCTTACTTAGCTGTAAAGTCGTTGCAGCAAGTTGCGTGCGATGAAGGCGAGAGGTATCCAATGGCTGCTGAAAGGGTGAAGTCAGACTTCTATATGGACGATCTGATGACTGGGTGTCAATCTGAAACAGAAGTAAAACTAATTTATGATGAAATGAATTGTCTATTAGAGAAAGCGGGGTTCCAATTGCAAAAGTGGACAAGCAATAGACCATCCATTTTGGAAACGTTGAAGGAAACTTCTGGTAGAGACCTTGAAATAAAAATGGATAGTATAACTAAGATTTTAGGACTTACCTGGAACCGGAACACTGATGAATTTGATTATTCTGTGAAGATGTCACCTCCTGCTGCACCTGAAACAAAAAGGACGGTTATATCAGAGATATCAAAGCTTTATGATCCGTTGGGTTGGATAGCACCGTGCATTATAACCTCGAAGGTTTTCATACAAAAGCTATGGATTAGTGGAATCGGCTGGGATGATGAACTGCCACCAAATCTCTTACAAGAATGGTCATATTATAGAGCAGAGTTAAAGAAACTGGTAAACTTTCACATTCCTAGATGGATACATAAAAGCGAAAAAGATATTACAATGGAGTTACATGGCTTTAGCGATGCGTCAAATATAGCTTATGCGGCTGTGGTGTATTGTCGCATTGTCGATGCTAATGGGCAAATACACTCGCACCTCATAACCGCAAAGACAAAGGTAGCTCCCATCAAGCAAATATCCATTCCACGGCTGGAGTTGTGCGGTTCTGTTTTAGTAGCAAAATTATTGATTGATGTAGCTCAAGTAATGAACATTCCTAAGGCAAATATACATGCTTGGACGGATTCATCAGTTGTTTTGGCCTGGTTAAATGATCATCCAAGTCGATGGAAAACTTACGTGGCTAATCGTACTTCTGAGATTCTTGGTTTGCTAGACAATTCGCAGTGGGCTTATGTTAAATCTAAAGAAAATCCAGCAGATATAGCTTCCCGGGGAGTGTCTTCAGCATTTCTCCTTGGTGATGATCTTTGGAAACATGGACCTGGTTGGTTAAGGAATGCTCAGATAGACTTCACCCGGCCTAGTGCCATTCATACTAATGAGGAGTTAAAGCAAGTTAATGTTCACACTGCCAGCGTAGTGCCTGATTTTGAAGTCATTTGGGGATCTAAGTATTCATCACTTTCACGTTTGGTGAGAGTTGTTGCGTATTGTAAAAGATTTTTGCAATCATTAAAACTTCGTAAAGCGAATATTAAGGTTGCAAAATACCTGTCAGCTTCCGAAATTCACAAAGCGTTGAATGTATGTATCAAACAAAGCCAACAGCAATGGTTTCAGGCTGAATTGACAGCCCTGAAAAATAAGAGTCCATTGGAAAGGTCGAGTTCTTTATATAAGTTGAATGTATTTATCGACCAATGTGGGATATTGCGAGTTGGAGGAAGGCTACGGTATTCACCATTACTTGATGATACAAAGCACCCAGTTGTTATTCCTCATGATTCAAGTTTGGCTAAGTTAATTGTAGCCGACGCTCATGAAAGGACCTTTCATGGAGGACAGCAACTGGTACTTAATTTTATACGCATCAAGTACTGGATCAGTCGGGTTAAAAATATTGTACGAGCTTATATACGTCGTTGTGTTCGCTGTATTCGATACTCGGCGACCACGAATCAACAGCTTATGGGAGAACTTCCGGTTTGCAGAGTGACTCCCAGTAAGCCGTTTCTGAACTCCGGTGTCGATTATGCAGGCCCTATTCACATTAGAGTCTCCAAAGGTCGTGGACAGCGGTCGTATAAGGGGTACATCTGTTTGTTCGTATGTATGGCTACGCGCGCAGTACACATAGAGGTTGTTTCAGATTTGACGACTGAGGGTTTCCTGGCAGCGTTCAAACGGTTCGTTTCTAGGCGCGGTCACTGTCGTCATATCTGGAGCGACAATGGTACAAATTTTGTGGGTGCTGCTAAAGAGTTGCAGATGCTTTTCAACCAACAGAGTTCGATGTACAAAGACATTGCAGCTGCTCTTGCAAACTCTCAAACAGAATGGCATTTTATCCCTCCTCACGCTCCTAATTTTGGTGGGTTGTGGGAAGCAGGGGTGAAAAGTGTAAAACACCACTTGAAGCGTGTGATAGGTGACTCCACTTTGACGTTCGAAGAACTGTCCACAGTACTTTCCCAAATCGAGGCATGCCTAAACTCTAGGCCCCTGTCTCAGGGTAGTAGTGATCCAGAGGATCCTGTACCTCTGACTCCGGGTCATTTCTTGGTGGGTCATCCATTGGTAATGGTTCCTGACTACAACTATGAAAGTGTCACAGTTAGCACTTTACGCAGATGGCAATTAGTACAGCGTATGGTGCAGCACTTTTGGCGTAGATGGAAACAGGAGTATTTAACAAACTTTTTTCAAAGGCATAAGTGGAATGTTCGTAAACCTGACTGTAAAATAGGTGATGTAGTTTTAATAAAAGAAGATATCTTACCTCCAGCTAAATGGTTGTATGGCAGAATTGTTGAGCTGCATCCGGGTAGAGATAACTTGACGCGAGTTGTCACTGTTCGTTGTAAGGGCTCTATGATTAAACGTCCAATTTCAAAATTGTGTTTTCTTCCTGTTACTGAATAAGGCACAAAATCTTGTAGATTTAATTGTTTAAGTTTCGTATGTTTTTAGATAAGGTTTTATTATGTTATTTTCTTATACTGCACTGTTGAAATAACAATGTCTCTTACTCTTGTGCACTGTCATGTATTGATTACAATGTTTAGTTAGTAGTTTAGTTATATTGTTTTTGTCAGAATTTTGTCAACCTGATATTTTTGCCGGTATCAAGAATTTCGTCACCCAGATTAATGTTTTTGTACTTATATCTATTCATTTTGATTGGAACCATATCTGTCCGCGCCAATGTCTGTTAAAAAAAAGCCGTCCACTAGATCTATCTCGATGTATTATTCGTAATATAGTAATATAATTGTCATACAGTCCACTGTTCTCCTAGTTGTTAAGTTTATGCATGGTGGGCGGTACGAAAAGGAATATATTCCTTTTGGTGGGCGGAATGTTCAGTGTAGAAATAATCTGTTTAAAAGATGCATTCGGCCAACGCCATACTACTATTTATTGTGTTGTCCCATAGCTCGATAGATGGCGTTGGCCGATTTAAATTCAAGCTATGGTTTCGTTACCGGCAAAACATTAGGTTGTCTGCTTTGACGTAAATAAATTGTCTTGCTCTGAGGTACTTCGTATTATTTCAAGTAATAGGCTCCAAAGGACTTTCGGCCGATACTGTTCAAAAGTGGTTGTTACATGTTAGAGTGGTACAATGTGCACCACTTCGGGGATAATAGGCGTGATGTTATGTTATGTTATATTAAGTTAAACTGTTAGTCAGTTTTAGTTTAAACGTCTCCAAACCTTAGCAATCACGCTTGATTGAGTACCCAACAATTGCAACTCGAAGCTGTGAAGTTCATTAAGAGAAGTGCTCGCAACGCTCCAGTGTAGGAGTTGCAACAGTTTGCCAACACGTCGACGTCGCAACATGTGGCCTGCTATAAGCTAATAGTTAATTTCATGTAGTTTGGTTAAACTGTGCCATGACGTGAAGTATAGACACAATTTAGACAATAATGTTGTACTAAATATAGATACTGCTTCATAAGCCGAGTGAACGCAACTGCGACTGCTAGGCAAGGGGTCTTGGATTCGATTCCAGGGTCGGGCAAGTATTACTGGGTTTTTAAAAAAAACAGTAGTAGTCGGAGTCTGGAATTGTGTCCGGTACATGGCAATATGCTGTTACATTGTACAGTGACATAATGAGCATCTCTGCCTACCCCTTCGAGGATAAAAGGCGTGATGTTATGTTATGTGTACAACATAATATACATAAAAATGCTAAAGTTCTAAATTTTTATTAAATGTTAAAAAAAAATTCTCATTAAATGTAATCACACAACTTTTGAGCGACCAATATTTGAATGGGCTTACCAACCGCCAATGTAGCTAAATATAAAAAGAAAATTATCGATAATTTTCCTTCAAATAACTAAAAAAGAAACTAGTAGATATTTTGAGACTTAAATTAAACGCAACCTGCTTGTTACCGTGTGCTCCAACCAGGTAATCGAACTATAAGTACTTGCCATCAACATTAAGATATCCATAAATACAGTCATACATTATATACATACTATACTTATAAATACAGTCATACATTATATACATACTATACTTGCAAAAATGTCGCGGAGAACCTAACGGGTAACCGGGGCTCCCGCTCGACGTGCAGGAGAAGGAACGGGGTGGTTTTTAGTCAGTAAGAGTCTGACACTCCCTTCCGCCTCACCCAGGCGGGAGCAGTCATTCGATGATTTTCCCCCCTTAAAAAAAAAAAAAAATACTTGCAAAAATATATAGGTATATATACATTGCTACCGGTATCACAAGGTTTATCAAATATTATTGTACGAGATCAAACATGAAGTTATGTCTTATATCATATATATTATACATACATACACATACATACCTATATAATGTAGATAAATATTTACCTTTACATAAGAACAAGAGGTTCATTTATATTTGCGCACTCAACACTGCGCACTGTTTGCAGGACTTTAAAATACTTTTTTTTGCATTTACAACAAGGCTTGCTTGTTGCCTTGGTGATTCTAAACGAGCAGACGGACCACCTGATGGTAAGCAATCGGCGTCGCCCATATACACCTGGAACACCAGAGGCTTTACAAGTGCGTTACAGGTCTTTTGGGGATTAGGAATTTGAGGATTGTTGGGGATCCAGGGATTGGGGAGATTGAGGAGGGGGGGGGGGGGGGGGGAGTTTCACCTTCGGTTACCTCATACCACAATATACAACGCAGGCGTTGTTTCACGTCGGTTTTCTGCTCGGCCGTGGTATCACTCCGGTCGAGCCCGCCCATTCGTGCCGAAGCATGGCTCTCCCAGAACTGTTGCCTCCAATGGGCCCACGAAAGGCTGATAATGCACATGTAGCTATCTTTTTAGCAATCTCTAGGTTCTAGCTTTACTTACCATTCGGACATCCATAAGCTCGTCTGTATTTCATATACCACAATTGAACTTAGAATACCGAAATTACGTCAGGAAAAGTAGGATGTGGTCGCCTTCTTTGAGGGGAGAAAATCCTCAACTGACTCCTGCCGTACTGCGTGAGGCGTGAATGTCAGAATATACAAATCCTCAATTGGAATGGGCACTTTCGGATTTTCCGGAATTTTATGGAAATGAGAAAACAATATGACTATCTTTTCGGTAAACGATTGTAAAAACATTATCTTAGCTTGTGTGACATGTAGTGTTTGGTTGCAGATGTCGGGACGGGCGGCGTGACCACGGACGGGCTGCTGAGCGCCCTGGCCCGCCTGCGCCGCGCCCCTCCCCCGCTCCCGCACCCCGCACCTCACTCGCCCCGCTCCGTAAGTACTCACTGCTGCATCATCATTCTATCATTGATGGTAGAGGTAACGAGGAAGACAAATTACAAGGTCTTTATTGATGGAAGTTGAGACATCAATACTAAGATGTGTGTGTGGAAATTACAATGTATGAAAAAATATACCTTCATAAAAGCTATGAAGTAACAGTCATATATCCGATACGAGCGTTGTAATTGAATGGATTTTTATTACTTTTGATGAATGACCCTAAATTACAAGCTAAATCCGATGCGAAACATTTACTTATATCCCGTATATTTTTAAAACAACTAGAACGTATAAGTAGTAGTCGGGTTAAAAATTCTCCATCACTGGTATAGCTCTGTTTTATGATGTAACAAAGTGAGAACGGACAATAACTTTGTGGTGTAGCGCTGAAACTGAAATACTCGTACATGTGTTAAATATTTCAATCAACAAACTTGCTCCGTGCAGCGTACTATAAGTGTGAAACATTCAGGCTTGCAATCTGGTCAGCACAATAGCTACACGTTCGAGAATGTTCTGATCCCCAGAGAGCGCAGTGACGCCAGCAGGTCAAGCTACTCCAATCTATCATTGGATTTTCGACTTTAACTTCAGAAATATAACGTCCAAAATAAAATAAACGGATACAATAGAAAGGTGTAGGTTAACTTGCGTCTATACAACTTGACAAGTTGAGTGTAACCAGGACAGTTACAACTTCTTGTAACTTTATGTCCCAAACGAATTTTGTTTTTAACGAGTCGTATCGCCTCCCGGGTGTTACGTACCCTCGTCGAACTTAAGTCAGGTATGAGAGACAAAGTTACATTTCATATAAAAAGTACGAAAAGAAGGTAAATTAGTTTTTGAAGATATTGTCTTGGGAAGTTTAAATGGGTGAGGTAACTGGAACACGTTACAGATACCCAGTTACCGCGTGGAACAGATTACTTCCATGTTTACCGTAAAGTTTAGATTGCCCTGTTGTCACAAGGTCTATTGCGGTGTGCGTGTCACATGCTGTAAAATAGCATGTTAAAAAATGTTTAAAAGTCTAACGTCTATCGATTCGCAAACGTACACACAGCCACACATGAATCTATACAAAACCAGTTTATCCTGGTATCGCGTCGCATCATCTTTCCGCACATTTAACGTTCAGTTTATACTGGTTATGTAAAGCTCGATGTGTAGCCGTGTGTACCTGAAATGATCATGCTGAGCAACATTCCTACAAGTGGTCAATTGAAGCATGCTTTTGTGCTTGAAATTAGTGTGTGTAACAGTACTTTAATGGCTTAAATTATATATTGCATTACAATTACATTAATATTTGGAATGGATGGAGGCCCAATTATCCTCCCTCCCCAGTCTCCCCAATCCTCAAATTCCCCAAAGCCCGGGTACGCACTTGTAACGCCTCTGGTGTTCCAGGTGTCAATGGGTGATGCCAATTGCTTACCACCAGGTAATCCATCTGCTCGTTTACCAATTTATCCCAAAAATAAACATAGTCAAGGCTATTTTTGACTGCCTCGTCGGCCGAGTGGTCGAAAGTGCGACTGCCGGGTAAGGGGTCTCGGGTTCGATTCCCGGGTCGGGCAAAGTATTACTGGGTTTTTAAAAAATTCTCAGTAGTAGCACGGAGTCTGGAATTGTGCCCGGTATATGGCAATAGGCTTACCCCCTATTACATGGGACTCATAACATAAATAGTGAAAAGTGGGTGTTACACTGTACAGTGACGTAATGTATACCTCTGCCTACCCCATCGGGGATCAAAGGCGTGATGTTATGTGTTATGTTATGTCAAGGCTACTTGTAATTCGAATGCAATACAACACTGTAAACTAATTAGCAAATATTAATTATTCCAACTAAAACCAGCTAATTAATCAGAAGTATAATTAGGATTAATTAATCGGTAATGAAATTCAAATCGATGTTGAATACGATTGGCTGCTCTCATCGACCAATAGGAGTGCAGATCTGATTGTATGATGATTGTCACGAGTGACTGAACAATACATGTATTGTTTGGAAATTACTGCCACACTCGCATGGATTGGTATTGGGTATACAGGGTGGAATTTGTAATGCCATCTGAAGGGGAAGTACTCTTAATACTTAAGATAGCAAATTTTACACAAAGAAAAGAAAGAGAGAAAGAAAAACCATTTATTTTGCTACGACCCACAATAAGAAAATAAACGTAGTGTTCGTGAGGTCTATTTAAAGGCGCTACAACGCTGAGTTCGTATCTTCGTCAATTTATATTATATTATTATAATTATATATATGAAGTTATTTATGTACATATTTTTATTTATTATATATTTTTATACATTATGTTATACAGTATTTATTATTGCTATTAGTTATTTATTTTGTTTTTTTTTGCATAATAATAATAATAATAAAGCCCGCAGGGCACCTTGAGGCGAGGTGACGGGCATTAGCGATCCCGCGGGCTACCATCATCCCGAGTGCTCCAGGGAGAGGTCACCGTTCCTTTTTCTCCGGCTTGTCTTAATTGGCTGGCTGGAGTGAACGATGACAAGGAACAGGTCTCCCACCTCTGGCTTGCCTTCATTGGCCGTCCAGAGTGGAGTCGCGAGAGCAGTGATCCTGCTCGGAGGGTAAGAAACTATCCGTAAGTCGCGAGTGGGCCAGGGATGCAGGAGGCTTCGGCTGGAGCAGATGATCTGAGTAGAAAGCGGTGGTAGTTTCTTAACCCTTCAGCCACTCACATTCTCGTTGCCCCTCTGTTGCTATATCTAGCAACCATTCCCGGGGCCCGGTCGGTGAGTTGGCGAGTCTCCGCCTGCCATTTTTACGTGTAAAAATTACATTGTTTCGGCAGGTGCCATAGTCATCCATAGTTCCCAATTTACCAGTCCATAGCAACCCATCCATAGCCCAACCTTTTTTTTTTCCATTATTCACAATAGTTCTACACTAACCGGGGACTGTCCTTGGGTGCATTTCCATAGTGCATACAGGGATAGTCGCCGGTTTGTGTCTCCATTACATTTAGATTAAAGTTGTCTAAAGGGCCTCTGCGCAGTTGGCTTCGGCCCCTCGTACGCCTCCCAAATGACCGGGACCCTGTGGTCCCGTGAATGGTAAAGACATACATAATAATAATAATAATATGCTTTATTGTACACCACACAATCACATTATAGGATAAATATTAACAAAAATAGTGTACAATGGGCGGTCTTATCGCACAAGGCGATTTCTTACAGACAACCTTTGGATGGAGCAGTAATAGGAGTCTGATATGGGTCGTCAAGTGTACAATAATTAATAACTTTATAAAGTACTATACACAGAATACAAAAATACAACTACAACTCAAAAAAAATAAATAAAATAAATAAAAATAAAATAATACCTATACAATATACAATATACAATATGATACATAAATTACATAATGGTGTGTATTTGTGCATGTGTGTGTATGTGTGTGTATGTGTGTGTATGTGTGTGTGTGGTTAAGATAGGATATAAAATTATAAAGAGAGGAAATGCTCTTTAACAAGTTTTTTAAATTGCGATATGGATTGAGCTCGCCTCGCTGCAATCGGTAAAGCATTCCACAACCGAGCTGCTTGCACTGTAAAGGACTTGTCTAAAAAGGAAGTGGAATGCAAACAAACACTCAATTTCAGACTCTCCGATGATCTCAAAAACTTCGAATGTGTATCGCCAAGGTACGTAAAACGTTCTTTTAGATAGGTAGGGGTAGTGGGATTAAAAAGTATATTGTAAAGAAGTGAAAGAATATGAGTATTCCGGCGAAGGCGAATAGGCAGCCATTTGAGCTTGTTGCGGAACTCAGAGACGTGGTCATACTTGCGCAATCCAAATATGAACCTAATGGAAAGATTTTGAAGTCGCTCAAGCTTGTCTAATTGTTCTTGGGTGAGATCAAGATAGCTGGCATCAGCATAGTCGAGAATTGGTAGAAGTAGGGATTGTGCTAATGCAATTTTAGTAGCAGTGGGTAAGAAATTCCGTAAACGCCTCAGGGCGCCCGCCGAGGCAAACACCCTGCGGCTGACCTCCTGCACCTGTTTAGACCAGGACAGAGTACTATCAATGTAAATCCCCAAGTTCTTGACTTCACAGGAAAAAGGAATCTTTGTTTTAAGTAGACATACTTGGGGAAGAGTAGACCAGTCTATTTTAGAGACAGTCCTTGAGCTGCCGACAACCATCACTTGTGTTTTTGATGGATTAATATGTAGCCCGAACTTCATGCTCCAGTCACTAATTCGTGCCATATCACGGTTGATCAGCGCAATAGCATCAGGTAACTCATGCAGTGAAGCATTTGTGTAGATCTGTAGATCATCGGCATAAAGGTGGAAGGAAGAAAGAGTTCATTAGAGATAGAGTTGATAAATAGCGCAAAGAGTAAAGGGGATAGAACACCACCCTGCGGCACACCGGAAGCAGTACAACACCATGAAGAATAACGATCCTCACAATGAATACGCTGCCGGCGACCAAATAGGTAGCTGCGAAACCAGTCAATTACCGATGGGGATACGTTAAGAGAGCTGAGTACGGCAAGCAAAATGTCGAAGTCAACGGTATTAAATGCGTTACTAAAATCGAGCAGGACAAGTACCGTCAACTTCCCCATCTCCATGCTCGACCTAATGTCATCGGTAATGTTTACGAGAGCCGTGGTAGTGCTGTGACCCGGACGAAAACCAGATTGGTAGGGACTGAGGAAATTGTGCTTGGTAAGGAAAGAACTAAGTTGATGATGGATAAGTTTTTTCTAGGATCTTGGACAGGAAAGGAAGAATGGATATAGGACGATAATCGGAAAAAGAAGCAGGATTTGTTTTCTTGGAAGAGGAATTACGTGAGCTTCCTTCCAAATCTGAGGGAAAGCTCTGTTGGAGACAGAGGAATTTAGGACAAAAAGGATGATAGGAGTAATTTGATCTAGGATAGGAATTATCATTTTGCGGCTTACACAGTCACCACCAACGGCATTCGATGTCGTCGACAGAATGCTCCTCCTAACCTCACATGCAGTAAATTGACTGAAAACGAACGGAGGAAAATCAGGTAGCGGAAGTAACGAAAGGAAGTTTAAAGTGGAAGTTTTGGCGGCCATATCTAAAGCGACCGAGGAGGAGAAGTGAGAGTTAAGAGAGTTAAGATCTAGATCTTTAGGTATAGGGTCTTGAGTAGGTTTTCCGATACCTAGTGATTTGAGGAACTTCCACACTTTAGCCGGGTCACTATCTTGAACTGATCTATGGATGTGTTGGCGTTTAGCATTCCTGCACACCTTGTTGCACTGATTTCTAATCCTAATGTATTTTTCCCTGTTGCTGACACTCGGCTGGATCTTAAATTTAAATAATTATTACACAAGCCCATTTTCGCTGAGCTTACTTTTAACCCAAAGGTTGACTGGGAGAAAATGCCATATGGCATTAAGTCCGCCTTATGTACCTTATTTCGTGTGCATTAAAGTGTAAATAAATAAATAAATAAATAAGAATTTAGAAACACAAAAGAAGCTTATGGTGCGTCGCAGCGCAAAAGGCTGGAGCTCAGCTTAATACCGTGGACCGGGCACAGAGGCTCGAGCCCACGGCGCTGATTTTCAGCACCAGCCCGTGGTAGTACGTACTAGTTAAACACCTACGGTAACGTTGAATTTATTATTCTAAGCGGACGAAATCGCGGGCAACAGCTAGTGTTAAATAAAATTGCTTTCCGCTTCAAAGTCTGATTATAAATGTAAAGAAAAAACATACTATTTCTTTAGTTTTATGTAGTCTATGCCATATTTTATCTGTAAACTCTATAATCTCTGGTAATTAAAAAAATAAGAATTTTGATGTGTAATGGTTTACAGAAAAGTACAATGTGCTAATATTTAGAAAAGAATATAATATAATATGAAGTTAAAACTGTAAAGGAATAAACTTTAAAAGTCGTTTCTTTGATTACAGGTAAATAGGCAATAAGATAAAGTTGTAATTTAGTTTATTTAATGTGTTCATGTTTTTAAGAATAAATCTTTGATTACAGAGCAACGCAAGTTTATTTTCTTTATAAAAATCAGACTGAAAGAGTCTTATAAAACGACTTTTTTGTTTATAACGAAATAAACGAACAATGAAGATGGATAAGCTTTGTTTCGAATTCACCATACTACCCGGGAGCGATGTAAAATCGAATATCTGTTGTCTAACCTCAATAACGACAGTTGAAGGAAAAGTGTATACCATACCAGAGGAGTTTAAACCCGTTACTCATCACAAGGAACTGATTAAAACTGCAGTCTTCAATAAAGTGAAAAACAGCTTGAAGAAAAGATACCAGACACGAAAAGTCTGGATATCCATGGTAGGAGACTTAAGAAAAACCTACTTGGATGAGGAGGAAAACCTGCAATTTGAAGAACAGTATTTAGAGGAAACACAAGTAAACACAGGTGCAGCTACACAGGATACGGAAACAAGTGTATTGGAAAAGTTATTTGAAAAATTAGTTCAGAACACACAGGAATCTAAACAACAAAACCTTAAAAAAATCACTGAGAAGTTTGTGATTGAAAAGTTTACTAGCAGAAATCCTAACGCAAGTCGGTGGATTGACACATTCGACAAAGAATGCACACGTTTCGGTGTAACTGAAGATGAAAAAAAAATCGAGGCACTCAGATTGTTTATGGATAAGTGCTGTATAGATTGGTATAATTCAATGATTATAAAATTCACTATAGATTCAGAATGGAACACATGGAAAAACAGATTTTGCGAAACATTCACAAATAGAGGGTGGAACCACATTAGTTATGCTTTATGGTTCAAATACAAAGATGGTTTGTTGGTGGATTATGCCATTAAAAAAGAGAAACTGTTATTAGAAATGAGAAATTCAATTGATACTGGTACGCTAATAGATTTAATTGCGGTGGGTCTACCGGAACATGTTCTAAACAGGATTGACAGAGAGACATTGAAAGATACAGTGGATCTTTTTAATGAAGTCAGAAAACTGGAACATTTGGTAAGCAAAAGAAGTTATTCAAATTACAGAAAATATTCAGGAAATTTAAGAGGAAACAATAATAATAGGAATGAGGAGAAGAACCCGTGTAAAACTTGTGAAAAATTAAACAAAGGAATTCGCTACCATTCAGAGTCTGCCTGTTGGTTTAAAACTAAAGAAGAAGAGAAACTGAAAGAAAAAAACATTAAACATGTAAACAATTCTGTTATAGAAGCCGAATTGCATGAAACTGAACAAAAAAACTAATAATGACACCATTAATAAACATTAAACTTCTATTAAATGATACATTAGGAATTTATGGAGTTTATGATTCTGGATCAAATGTTTCGCTGATAAATTCGAAGCTACTAAAATTAAAAGGAAAAAGAAACATTTTGAATGAAGCAAGTTTGGTTACAATTAATGGTGTCAAAAAGGCGAGTGGTTTGACAAACTTAAAAATAAAAATATTTGATATAGAAGAGGAGGTTGAAGTTTATATTATAGATGAACAGAATTTCAAATACGATTTCTTGATTGGATTAGACATGATTAAAAAGTTCAGGTTAATTCAAAATGAAGATTTACAAATCACCCAAAAATTAAATTTGGATACAGAGACAACAAAAGAAATTGTTTCAAATGTAAAATCAAGCACAGAAGAAAGGAAAATAAAGGAAGTAGATGAAATTCCTATGAATGTAATAGCAAAGGCTAAAGAAGAAAGAATAGATAATAAAAATATGAAAGAATACAGAATTAATTTTAATGAACATGTACAAGAAGATCAATTCGATATAAAAACTAATCATTTAAATGGCCACCAGAAGTCAAAAATAGATAAACTCATTAATAAATTCAGTTCAGTTTTTGCTAAGAATAAATATGATGTGGGGACCGTTAAAGGATACGAAGCTAGAATAGACTTATTAGTAGACAAATATTGCAGTAAAAGGCCTTATAGGTGTACTATAGATGATAAAAAAGAAATAGAGGAACAAATCGGAAAACTTTTAGATAATAAACTTATTGAAGAGTCATACAGCCCGTTTGCCGCTCCGGTGACACTGGCGTTTAAAAAAGAAGAAAACAAGAAATCCAGGTTATGCATAGATTTCAGGGATTTGAATAAAATAGTAGTGCCAGAAGCTCAACCATTTCCTTTAATAGAAGACTTAATGACTAAAACAAGAAATTGCAATTTTTATTCAACCTTGGATATAAATTCTGCATTCTGGTCTATTCCCCTACGAATAGAAGACAGAAAAAAAACAGGATTTGTCACACAGGATGGTCATTTCCAATGGACTTGTCTGCCATTCGGATTGAAAACTGCACCGGCTATTTTCCAACGGATATTAAGTAACATACTAAGAAAGAATAAACTTACAGATTTTGCTGTAAATTTCATAGATGATATTTTAATATTCAGTCAATCATTTGACCAACATATTCTTCACCTAACACAACTATTGGAAGCAATCAAAGCTGAAGGATTCAGATTAAAATTTAAAAAGTGCACATTTGCATCAGACTCTGTGAAATACCTGGGTCACATAATTCAGAATAATTCTATTAAACCAGTTAAAGATAATCTGATTTCTATAAGGAATTTTCCTACCCCAAAAACGCAGAAGAATGTAAGACAGTTTCTAGGAAAAATAAACTTTTATAATGAATACATACCAAGGAGTGCAATAATATTAGATCCGCTACATAATTTATTAAGGAAAAATCAACCATTTATCTGGTCAGACCAATGCCAAAAAGCATTTGAGAAAATAAAAACTCTCCTATGCTCACAACCTGTGCTTGCAATTTTTGATAAAGATCTACCTATTAATATATACACAGATGCATCTATAGAGGGTGTTGGAGCCATTTTAAAACAAACTCAGCCTGATGGAAAAGAAAAACCAGTGGCCTATTTTTCTAAAAAGCTTAATGGATCTCAAAAGAAAAAAAAAGCAATATACTTGGAGTGCCTAGCCATAAAAGAAGCTGTGCGATATTGGCAGTACTGGTTGATAGGCAAATCATTCACAGTTTATTCGGATCATAAGCCATTAGAAAACATGAATTTGAAATCAAGACCGGACGAAGAGCTAGGTGACTTGACATACTATTTGTCCCAATATAACTTTGTTATTAGATATGCTCCAGGAAAGGAAAATTTGGAAGCGGATTGCCTGAGTAGAAACCCTGTTATGGAATCAAATGAAAATACAAATGAACAATTGAAGATTGTAAACTTGGTAAATCTGGAAGAAATTTTAATAGACCAGGAAAAAAATGAAGAAATACAAAAGAATAAAGAAAGAATGATGAATAAACAAGATATATATTACAAGAAGGTTAAAAACAGAGAAAAAATAATTTTGTCAGAAGAATTCAGTATCAAACTTTTGAAAAACATACATGACTACCTCTGTCATATTGGAATAAAACAATTACAAAAGACAATTAGTCCTCTATATACAGCAAGAAATTTAACGAAAAACATTAAAAAAATATGTAGCGAGTGTGACATTTGTATAAAAAATAAATCAAGAGGACAGAATAAATTTGGATATATGTCTCATCTGGGGCCAGCCACAAAACCATTTGAAATAATATCAATAGATACAATAGGGGGTTTTGGTGGTTCAAGATCTACAAAAAAATACTTGCACTTGTTAGTAGATCACTTCACTAGACACGCATTTATACTAACTTCAAAAACTCAGAATGCAAATGACTTTATTAAACTAGTCAACAATGTATCAGAAACAGAAAACATAGGAATGCTGCTCACAGATCAATATCCAGTATAAATTCGAAAGAATTCAAGACATTCCTAAAAGACAATCACATTACTATGGTATTTACTGCAGTGAACTCACCTTTTTCAAATGGTCTAAATGAGAGATTAAATCAAACACTAGTCAACAAAATCAGATGCAAAATTAATGAAGATGGAAATAAAAGAGCCTGGACAACAATAGCGCATGAGTGTGTGAGTAAATATAACCAAACTACTCATTCAGTAACTGGTTTTTCACCAAGTTATCTTTTATATGGTACAGATGTCACAGTTTTACCAAAGGAATTAAAGAAAGAAAATACACATGTTGACTGGGTCAGAGACAGAACAATAGCACTTAAGAATACAATAAAATCACATAACTACAACAAGACAATATTCGACAAAAATAGAAAATGCCATGAATTCAACGTTGGAGATATGGTGTATGTGAAAACGGAAATAAGCTCAATAGGAAAAAATTAGAAGAACTGAAAATTGGACCTTTCCGAATCATTGAACAGGTTTCAAAATCAATTTATAGAATTGACGTAGGACACAAGAAAATGGAATCGAACCTTTTCCATATCACAAAACTTATTCCAATACCAATGAAACAGGAAGAATCAAGCAGTGAAGAAGAAGGAATTGGGTTGTCTTAAAAGAAAATTTGCCCGTGGAAAATTTTCTTCCTGAGGGGGGGAGATGTAAAGAAAAAACATACTATTTCTTTAGTTTTATGTAGTCTATGCCATATTTTATCTGTAAACTCTATAATCTCTGGTAATTAAAAAAATAAGAATTTTGATGTGTAATGGTTTACAGAAAAGTACAATGTGCTAATATTTAGTTAATTGTAATATAATAGAATTGAAGTTAAAACTGTAAAGGAATAAACTTTAAAAGTCGTTTCTTTGATTACAGGTAAATAGGCAATAAGATAAAGTTGTAATTTAGTTTATTTAATGTGTTCATGTTTTTAAGAATAAATCTTTGATTACAGAGCAACGCAAGTTTATTTTCTTTATAAAAATCAGACTGAAAGAGTCTTATAATTTTAATTTATTTCAAATAGACCAGGAAAGCACTATTGAACGTCAACAAAAGATTTAAAAGTGAAGCTATTTGCTCATTCCAAGGTGTAGATTCCTATGGAGAAGAACGAGCAAGGAACTCCATAGGTCTACTAACTAACTCCATAGGCTGTCTGTCTTTATGTATGTTTAGATATTTAAAACTACGCAACGGATTTTTTTTTAAGAGGCGAAAATCATCGAATCGCTCCTCCTGCCTGGGTATGGCGGGAGGGAGTGTCAGACTCTTACTGACTAAAAACCACCCCGTTCCTCCTCCTGCACGTCGAGCCGGAGCCCCGGTTACCCGTTAAGTCCTCCGCGGCTACGCAACGGATTTAGATGCGGTTTTTCGTACATAGTGATTCAAGAAAAAGGTTTATGTGTAGATATGATTAATGCGTAGAAAACCGCAGACAAAAACTACTGATTAAAAGAAAATGTTATAATTTCTGCAGAAAATGGATCCTCCCTTTCAAGGTGCACTGTGAGAAATATTACTACAGACCTTGTGAGGTTAAACTTTTTGATTGAATGGCAATCAATCTTTCATAACCATGTGCCTTTTTGTAAATGATTGTCTGATAACATTAGTATTGAATTGTGAATTTATTAGACTAAACCCGAAACTTATTTAACCAGGGTATAAACAGCACATCTTCCTCAACATTATACTGCCTCATTGGCCAGTTTAATTCAGGAGTAGCACGGAGTCTATAATTGTGCCCGGTATATGGCAATAGGCTCACTCCCTATTACATTGGACTCACAACATAAATAGTTAAAATTGGATGTTACATTATACAGTGGCAGTTACTCCTTCGGGGATAAAAGGCGCGATGTAATGTTCCTCAACAGTCCACAATAATGACATCTGAACACAATCCATCGAAAGTCAACGGTGGATTTGATATAATTACTAAGCAATTTCCCCGGATAAAAAACGAATCATTTACCTCATAACATACCCACATCCATTGTACAGCAATTACATAATATTAATTAATTGTTGCATATATATAATATATGGTGTTGTATTGTCCTCTTAATTACATAGCGAATATTGGTCACCATCCGACCGCAAACACAAGCGGGATCTGAACACATATACCTATGTCAATATTTATACCAGATACATAAAGTATTGCCTCATATTATGTCTATTTTTAGATTTTCCTTATTAATTGATAGTTCAGTGCGTAGAGTGCGGTAGTGGAGTGAGTGTGTTGGATGTCATTTCCGGTGATGATGGCGTTTGAAAAACCTAATGCGTCACATGTCTAGTGTGTGGGAATTAGGTATCGATACAATAGGGACAATGACAGGGTATGAAAATTAAAAATCAAATTAATCCGTTAGTTAGGTAATGAATACATGTTAGACACGTATTTTTTATTTTGTCGTATAATAAAACAACACTTAGATAAAACGAATCACAGTTCAGGAGTGGGGGCTAAAACGTCATTTCTACATATAAAATGTACATAGAAGTGACGTCACGCGACATTTCAAATCAATGTATCGTCGAAAGTATTCGTTTCTGTAAGAAAATAAAAAATACGTATCTAATGATTTAAAATAATCTACCAGACGGACATTAAAATAAAAATTCGGCATCTACACTATTCTTTGTTACTTAACTTATTGACCGCCGCCGACTGTGAGTATACTCACTGTCTGCTCCAGTGTAAACGTTTATACATAACCTCACGTTTCTCTCACATGGGATAGGCAGAGACCGTGTAACGGCCGACAATATGTTTGATATGAACGATGCTTAAGAAATTATAAGGACATGAGTTGGGCGGTGCTGGTGTACGTGTCATGTTCGTGAACGGGCGTCGTCAACTGGGACTGGTCAGCTCTAGACTGTATTTTTTATTGTCCTTAAGGGTTTTTCTTTTTCGATCTCTTTGACTGAATTTTAGTGTTACATTGTTCTCCCACAATCCAGACAACAAAACTATGTAACTAGAGAGCTGTATTGTGAACCTGATTGAAAAAGAGTAACCTATGGAGTTTCTTGCTCGTTATGTCCATAGTAATCTACACCTTGGCATTAGCAAAAAGCTTCACTTTTTTGTTGACGTTCGAATCTGCCTTACTGGTCTAATTAAAATTAATGATTTGAAGACTTTGACATCGACTAACCAGTCGACTTTTAGGTTTCAACTCATTTATTTCCATAATATAAATTTCAGAATGTAAAAACCGTATTGACTGTCGAAATAATATCTGTAATCGACAGTAGCTTTTGTAAATATCCAACTTTGACACACGAAATACTGAAAATATTTTACAAAACTTGTTAATGTTGAACAAAAATGTTCATTCATTCGTTATCAGTTATCAATGTTCAAAAACATATGGTTACTATCCGGCTTTATATCGGACGGACAACGCTGTCCGGCACGGTATTACTACCGGTTTACACAGTAAATCCTGACTCAATTACAATAACTCAGTATTTTGAAAAATGTCCATTGTGTTGGAAAATCTCCATCTTCTTTATTCAGTAAACGTGAGGAGACTACGTAAGTAGGTATTTACGTAATGAGATCCCAGCTTTTATTATATTTTGATGATATTATATTGAGAGGCTTTCTAAATATTTTAATGGAAGTCTTGTGTTGACGGTATGTTTTAAACACCTGTAGGTTTTTAACGTCTATATTTGTTTCTCATGAGAATAGAATCCATGGAGGAAGACGCAGTAAAGGGTCTATGAATCATCATCTACCGAAATTAACAAAATCGATGTCAATCTGCAACATTTGGACTGAGTTTCTTTCAAATACTTAGATTGATCCAGAATGGTTAGGAATTTCAGTTTTAATTAAATAATTCTCAAACCAAACGGGTAATGTAATGCTACTACTATTATAATGTGAAGGTTTGTAGAATGAAACAATATCATTTCGGCTCCATACAATTATGGGCCATTTTCGAAAAAAAGTGTTAGGTATCGTTAGAACTAGCCGTTTGGAGAAAAGTTAATATAGCGTGAAAGTTGTAGGATCCAAGATGAAGAAGTTATACCAGTTCGAAGATTCATCATTTTCATACATTTATTGCTTTCTAAGGGTGCTAGGAAACGTTAAATAATGATATATCATATTGCAAGAATAAAGAATCTAAATAAAGGGCCCACAAAATGATCCCCTTTGGAATAGGGGCAGATTGTAAGTGTGGGAGAGCCATGCTTCGGCACGAATGGGCCGGCTCGACCGGAGTGATACCACGGCCTCACAGAAAACAGACGTGAAACAACGCTTGCGTTGTGTTTCATCGTGTTCAATTACCCCCTTCCCCAATCTCCCCAATCCCCGAATCCCCCACAGTCCTAATCCCCAAAAGGCCGGTAACGCACTTGTAACGCCTCTAGTGTTTCGGGTGTCCATGGGCGACGCCGATTGCTAACCATCAGGTGATCCGTCTGCCCGTTTACCGGCTTATCTCATAAAAAAAGACACAGGCAGGCAGACTCTCTATATCGCTGACGGTACTCAAAACAAAACAAAACAAGGGTAACATTTGAAACAGTTGCCAAGCGAAACGGTTCTCCCTGAGTTATTTATATTGTAGATAATTAACAAAAGCCCTAACTGCGATAATTAGCGAAATACTAAACTTTTAACGTTGGAAATTACTGTTTAAGTTTACAAGGGAACTGTTTACTTGAGAATGTTATTAACATTGCTTTGTTTAAATACTCGATATCTTGGATTCGGGGGCGCGGCTCATGTGACCTGTCGTCTTTAATCTACAGTCTTTGTTTACGATTAGTCCTTGTACTTTAGAAAATAAACGTAGGATTGGGTTTTCCGCAGAAATGTACTATTTTTGAGTAAACGTGTGTTTAGATTTACATAATTGACAACGTACACCAGTGCTTATATTACTACAAATAAATACGCTAATGAACACAGCACGATTGTGTTTCTTTAGTCGATTAATTCTAGCTATATTTGATACATCTGTTATTTAGTCTCTAAACTTTACTTAGAACGGGCTTCGAAACTGTCTCTTCATTTTCTTGAACATATTTTCCTTTACTTTGGCAGTAGCTTTTTAATGCAATAAAACTCCACAATCACTATGATTCACTAGGTAATAGCGCATACGAACAGACGGACAGTTGCACACTGTTAAAATGCAATTTGGCGTGTGTCTGGCGGTTTCTCGCCAAAGCGCTGGCAAAATGGTGCCAAACAGGCCCCGTGCCAACTTATCCTCCCTGGGACTAGTGGAAGGAGTGAGGGGTTTAATCCTTGTCTTAAGTGGTCCCTCTGTCTTAATCTAGCTTCGGAGCCAGAGTCAAGTTGTTGTTGTTATCAGGATTACACTGAAACAGGACCCGTAGTTATCTATTAAATAAATCGGATCGTGAGTTTTCGATAGTAGGTTTTATTACGGTACACACACACACGTAGGATATTGTTTACCCTTGATTGTAATCGATCGATGTAAATCTTATTTTTTATACTATTATATAAAGCGGAAGAGTTTGTTTTTTTTGTTTGGTTGTTTGAACGCTCTAATCTCCGTAACTGCAAGTCTGATTTGAATAATTCTTTTTGTGTTGGATAGCGCATTTATCGAGGATGGCTATAGGCTATAAAACATCACGCTACGACCAATAGGAGCTGAGCAGAGCGTGTGAAACCGCGCAGAAGTAGCTAGTTGTTAAATAAAATCCTTTGTTTCACTTGCAACGATGCAGTTTTAATTAGCTAAAATAATGAATCAGAATAAAACTAATACTATTATTGACTGCCTCGTCGGCCGAGTAGTCGCTAGTGCGACTGCCAAGCAAGGGGTCTCGGGTTCGATTCCCGGGTCCGGCACAGTATTACTGATTTATTTTTTTAAATGTCAGTAGTAGCATGGAGTCTGGAGTTTTATTGTGTCCTGTATATGGCAATAGGCTCACCCCCTACATGGGACTCATAACATAAATAGTGAAAAGTGGGTGTCACATTGTACAGTGGCATAAAGTGCCGTATCGTACACCTTTGAATGTCCCTTCGGGGATAAAAAGGCGTGACGTTATGTTATGTAATACCATTATTAAATCATTTCTCCTAGTAATTTTGCATTGAACATTTCCAATTGCTTAGTTTCGACATACATAGTTTATTTTTCCATAGTTTGAATAAAAACATGTAATCTGGGGCAGTAACTATGTGTTTGGTCAGTTAGCGGCCGCCATATTGGTTTTAGAACGATAGACCACTGCGCTGTGCCGCGTGCAGTATTGTGTGTGCAGGATGTTACTTTTTAACGAATTTAGTTTGGACACAAAGCCTTTGTGACACAGGAGTTTCGGGAATAGGAATATTGATGTTGTTTTCATTATTCTATGTATTGGAAGTACACAGCTTTTGGTTTTATAGTCACAATGTTATAAATAATTATGACTGGTAATTTTGTAGCCATATGTTGTTACTTAGATGAAGTCGTGACTAATGCTTGTCATCTGTCTCTTGGTAAACACCTTAAGGTAAAATAACATTTTCAACAACAACACACGAATATTCAACACAAAGGGAACAGCCTGGTTAATTCCTGTTAACCTTTTAATTATTAATTAATTCCTTTTATAAATGTACAGTTAACACTTAGTAACATATATGCTATACACACTGTGGTAATTTTTTTTATGGCATAAGCCGGTAAACGAGCAGACGGATCACCTGATGGTAAGCAATCGGCGTCGCCCATGGACACCTGGAACACCAGAGGCGTTACAAGTGCGTTACCGGTCTGTTGGGGATTTTAACATAGTAAATACACTGTGTTTTTCGGACCGCGCACGCTGCTCATAAGTCATAAGGAAGAACTCCTCTGTGGTTCGAAACTAGTAGAGCTATTCTCAGTACTTTCACGTGAGTAACCCTCGATTTTTAGTTATCATACTATACTATTTATATCTAAGTCATTGTGAAAAGCAGAAGTCTATAGCTATATTAATCGCATGTCACTCTTTACATTACACTACAGTTATTATTGTTAAAGTTATCGCGCTCCAGATCTCTTTGTGTTCGTTAATTTCACGATAAAAATTAGTTTAGTGGAAAAACATTTCATTCTATTCAAATTGAGTGACGACAACGTCTAGTCACCTAAAAACCGAATTTATGAGTCTGGCACTAGGCGTGAGGTATTTTTTTTTTTTAAGTGGGGAAAATCATCGAATGACTTCTCCCGCCTGGGTGAGGCGGAAGGGAGTGTCAGACTCTTACTGACTAAAAACCACCCCGTTCTTTCTCCTGCACGTCGAGCCGGAGCCCCGGTTACCCGTTAGGTTCTCCGCAACTCCGAATGCGTGAGGTATAGTTATATAATACACAGTCACAGGTATTGAACCGATACCTTCTGTATGACAGTTTATCTCGTGTGTAAATCACTGTAATCACTATAAGTAACAATTATTCTACAAAATGATAGTCACAGCTCAAATAACAGCCTGTTAGATCATTGGTGTTCTTATTGGAATTATTTTTTATTTACTATTATTTTGGCTGCCTCGTTGGCCGAATGGTCGTAAGTGCGACTGCCGGGCAAGGGGTCTCGGGTTCGATTCCCGGGTCGGGCAAAGTATTACTGGATTTTTTTTAATTTCTCAGTAGTAGCACGGAGTCTGAAATTGTGCCCGGTATATGGCAATAGGCTCACCCCCTATTACATGGGACTCATAATATAAACAGTGAAAAGTGGGTGTTACATTGTACAGTGGCATAATGTGCACCTCTGTCTACCCCTTCGGGGATAAAAGGCGTGATGTTATTTTATGTTAAGAACGTTATTAATATAATCTATCAGTCACTCAGGTGAAAATATTACAATTCAAAACAACACAACATGAACAGTTTTAAAAAGACTTTAAATATAATAGAATATGGTGACAACGTGGTTACGAGAGACAGGAGGCAGGTGTGTGACCGCAACCCGCCAGACACACAATTCGCGCCAGACCCTACCGTAATACATTATGTAAATCGTTTAATTAATACAGACGTCCAGCGCATGGAGCTACTCCACCCTGCCATAGATTTGCACCTTTATTCCTTTCGTAATTGAGTTGAAAGTCCATTGTTTATGTTTGATAGTTTCGGGTAACTTGAAGAGCTGGTGTCTGTACATTACTCGGCAGCGTAAGTGCTATAGAAGGTATTTATATTAATATCCCGGGTCATCTGTATGATTTATGAAGGTACACTTGAATTAATACGTTGTGATAATTTTCTTTGAATGTTTGTGATGTCGGTCAGGGAGCTCTTGTATCGAAATACGAAACATCTTAACCATTTGAGTACCGTCATTATAGACACAATTTAAGAACAATAAGTTGCGGTCACCGGTGTCCTCGCGGTGTTTGAAAGTTGGATACCTAAATTAAAATTTTACGGTCATTAAGTTATATCATTATGATATGAGCTTTCAAACGTAACAAGAATTTTGGCAATTAGTTCACAAATGGCGGAGTAATCGGCAAACAAACAAAAAACCCTTTGAGTACCGTCATTATAGACACAATTAAAGAACAATAGGTTGCGGTCACCGGTGTCCTCGTGGTGTTTGACAGTTTAAACAGGAACTTTTTTATCCACAGACATCAAATTTCTTTACATCTCCCCTGGCAGGGCAGAAAATTTCCCAAAAATTTTCTCCACAGAAGATACATATTCATACAGGAACTGGAATAAGTTTTGTGATGCTTTAATGAATAATTTTGTACCTCTATAGAACTTATGGCGCCGGCTTCTAACCTCAGTGGGTTGGTGACCTATCAGTATTAATTTTTTTTTTTTTTAATGGGGGAAAATCATCGAATGACTGCTCCCGCCTGGGTGAGGCGGAAGGGAGTGTCAGACTCTTACTGACTAAAAACCACCCCGTTCCTTCTCCTGCACGTCGAGCCGGAGCCCCGGTTACCCGTTAGGTTCTCCGCGACTCCGAATCGGCATCGGCCCTATTGGGCCCAATCTGTGGTGGTCTGATGGCTCTTTGAGTCCGTACGCTCGGGTCTGTTTCTGGTCGGACGGGGAGCCACCCATGCTCGCCGTCCGCAGGCCCGCGCTTACGGTGGCCGGAGATCGTCCCGCGATCCCCGACGCCCGGTGTGTCCTTCGCGATGGCTGGGTTGCGAGGAGGCAGCGCTTCGCTGCCTCACGCGTCCCGCCTCCTCCTTAGCTAGCATGACTGCTTCGCAAAAGGAGGAGACGGCATCCCAGTCCCCCTCGCTCCGCATCATGGCCTGCACTAGGCCCGGACGCGAGAGGTCGCCATCGCCGATCTCTTCCCTGAGGGCACGGCGGTGCTCAGCCCACGCAGGGCATTCTCCCACTGTGTGTTCCACCGTGTCCTCAGGGCGGTCCTCGCAGTGATGACACCCGGGCGTTTCCTCCCGCCCCATCAGACACAGGTACCTCCCGAAACTTCCATGTCCGGTGAGGACCTGCGTCAGGCGGTAGGTGAGGACGCCGTAGCGTCTCTCAAGCCACTCCTCAAAGAGGGGACTTACCGCTGCAATGGCAGCGAGCCCAGCCCTCAGTTGCGACAGTCGTTGCTGCCATTCCGCCATGAGATCGCGCCGGAGCTCATCCCGCCACGCACTTATCTGGCGTGGCAGAGGAGTTTCGCCCCGGCGACGTGCCTCCGCGCGCATGCGATACACGTGCGCGAGCACCTTCGCCTCCAGATCCCACGGCGGTGATCCGGCAAGGAAATTCGCCGACTCCCCGGAGATCGTGCGGTATCCGCGGATCATTCGGATCGCCATGACCCTCTGTGACATGAGCAGCGTCCGAGCAGGACGCCGCAACAAGTTCGGCGCCCAAACAGGGGCGCCGTAGAGGGCCATGGACCGCACGACCCCGGCGTATAACCTCCGGCAGGAGGCGTTTGGCCCCCCGAGGTTGGGGAGGATGCGCTTAAACGCAGCCCCCGCCCTCGCCAACTTTGGAGCCAAACGTCGGAAGTGCTCCACGAAGTTCCACCGACTGTCGAGGACGAGTCCCAGGTACTTCATCGTCGTCTCGACGCCGATGGTAACCCCTACCGCCATTATTTGGGACCCACCCGGAGGTGGCGCGTTCCCGCGGCCATGAAAACACATGGCCTCGGACTTGTGGAGCGCCACCTCGAGTCCCAACTGCCGGATTTTTTCAACGAATGTCGCAACCGCACCTATCAGTATTAATAATAGTTATTGTTGCTTTGGTTTTGACTTTTTGTTTGTTATTAGTATTTGGTTTTTTGAATTTGAAGTCGGTTTTTTTATTGCAGTTTTTATTTTATTATTTTATCATTTTCAGTGTGTTTTGGTTGGGTTTTTAAACGCAGTTTTTTGATTTGTCGGTTCGTATCAAGCGTACCTACTGTATGTAGGTAAAATCAAATAATATTGTTGTCAAATAATAGTTCCTGAAAATGTGATTATATTCTTATCAACACAGCGAAGTTTATTTAGTGAACATGATTTATGTGAGACACGATGACAACACGGAAATAGAATGTGGGACATTGCGGTGCTATAATATATTAGGCCAACAGGGGGACAATGGGACCTTCAGTACATGTGTGTCCAACCTGTAGTTTATGGGGATCTATGGGGGTGTAGATTGCAGGCTATGGGTAAACAACATAGATAAAATCGGGCAGTAGTAGCCTCTAAATCCCCAGCGATATAATATTCAAGCCGTCCGCCAAGTGTTGGGATTATAGTAGCTCCTTCTTATGAGGGATATCTTTGTTTAGTAGAGGTTGTCTTCTAGATAACGATCACTAAAGATTAATGCTCATTCCATTAAATAATGTTCGTTATGATATCAAACAACGTGTTGCATTTGGAACTTCTGTGACAAGTGTAGAAACACTGCCACAAATAAACAATAACTACACAAATATAACCTATCTACTAAGAAGTAATTGTGCTTGTGCTTTCAATAGCATACTACCTTCTTGGTTATTAGTTTGGCAGTTACTAGGTAGCAGCGTTTGACAGGAGTAGGTCTCTGTTGGCAACTCGGCCACAATGTTTTGAGGTCAAAATGAAGGTCACAGTTTAGAAGCCACATAAAACCTGGATCCTAGCAGTTGTGGGAGCGGCAGTGTTGCAGGCGCCCACAAAGCCGCGCTCAATGAGCCGGATAACCGCATCAGACGGCCGCCCGGCCCGGATTACCGCCGGGTTCACGGTCCGGTACTCCGCAAAGAATCATATTATCGCACAGTTCACAATCGACACGATGGCTGCTCTACTTTATTTTATCTTGAGGTTGTCAAGGTCACGAAGTGTAGTGAAGTGGAAATACTTCTGTGGTTAGCGGTGGCTGTGATGTCAACTTTAGACTTGAGCTTTATAATTATCAATTTCACTCGTCATAAGCCATGAATTTGTTAATTCCTTCTTTAATGTATTTTGAGAAAATTACGCGAATATTGGAAGTGTGGGAGAGTCACGCTTCAGCACGAATGGGCCGGCTCGACCGGAGTGATACCACGGCCTCACAGAAAACCGACGTGAAGCAACGCTTGCGATGTGTTTCGTCGTGTGAGTGAGGTTACCGGAGGCTCAATTACCCTCCCCTTCCCAAATCTCCCCAATCCCTGAATCCTCAACGATCCTCAAAGTCTTAATCCCCAAAAGGCCGGTAACGCACTTGTAACACCTCTGGTGTTCCAAGTGTCCATGGGCGACGCCGATTGCTTACCATCAGGTGATCCGTCTGCTTGTTTACCGGCTTATGCCACAAAAAAATATCAATCACGTAAACACCGAGCGATTTTGGAATTTAATTTTTTTGGAAGAATCTGGAAGAATTAGAGCTAAAGAGAAACTGTAGTTATGTTCTAGAAAGCTCGACAAACAATGAAATGCCTTCTTCCTCCTACATCAATAGAAACAAACATTCCAAAAATTATTTAACCACAAAAATGGCCCAGCGGCCACCACGTGAGCGAAATAAAATCATTTTAAAAACCGTTCAGTAACCGTAAAGTAATTAAATAGCAATTGTACGTCAGCGAGTCTCGTCACGTCACGGCTTGACATTCAAACTGTACCACTCGTCACGTGACGAGCGCTGGAGTACCAGCTAATGGATTTATGGAACATATTGGGTTCCAGGCACGGGCCCACACAGTCCACGCCTGGCCTAATGGGGTAACAATTAGTACTGTGTGCTAATGACGTGAAAGAGTGACCAAACATTTATGTTGCTATGTTTTTATAATAACTATCGTGAGACACTGAATTAACTAAAATCGCGGGTTACTAACGTGAATATACTGAGAAAAACTGTACTAGTTTTGAACCACAGAGAGGTGTCGCGGCGATGTCGTACAGTCATGTATATTCACGTGAGTAACCCGCGATTTTTAGTTAATTTATGTTGCTGTTTGTGTTTCCTAAATTGGTTCCCGGAGTATGTGAAGTATTGTGGATACTGTGTCATGAGTCCATCTGTAAACATGTATGCCTGTAGTCCTATGATAAGTATCTTTATGAATACAAAATAACACATATTAAGTTTGACGTAGATTGAGTAGGACAAAGGCTGGTTTGCTTACGCATTAACTACTTTCATTGTAAGTTACTGTTTATTGATTGATCGACAGTTAAAAACTATTGCATCCAAATCTTGTTTCAACACATAAAAAAACAATACACAACATCAATAACAACGACTGCCTCATCGGCTGAGTAGTCGCAAGTGCGACTGCCAGGCAAGGGGTCTCGGGTTCGATTCCCGAGTCGCACGAAGTATTGTTGGGTTTTTTTTAAATAAATCTCAGTAGTAGCACGGAGTCTGCAAATGTGCCCGGTATATGGCAATATATAGCAATAGGCTCACCCCCTATTACATGGGACTCATAACATAAACAGCGAAAAAAGGGTGTTACATTATATGTAGAGTAGCATTAAGCGTCTTAATGTGCATCTCTGCCTACCCCTTTGGGGTTAAAGGCGTGATATTATGTTATGTTATGTTATAACAACGCATATCACAGACTGAAACTATCGAGCAGTAACAAACTAGCGATCAACAAGTAGAACTGAGCTAATATTTGCCAGAACATTGAACACGCGACCTATTCAAATACAGCGTGTTGGAAATTAATAAACTGACGGCGGCTCACTTCACCACCGAGACCACTTCACTGCTGCTGTAAGGAATAACAGCCGCCACTCAAAGAGCACTCAGTTGGTACTCTGCGGTACTCAGTAGTACTCAACAGTACTCAGGTGGTTTCAGTCGAGTCTGTATATCAGTTGTACTAATTTATTTCGACCACGGTTTGGTTAAAGTAATGAAATTAAAATAGCTTTGAAGCCTCGACCCTTGACGTCTGTTGGACCACTACATCACTCCTAAATGTTTTTTTAAAGAAATATCTTATAAACGGTCGTTGGGTCAGTGAGGGCGATCGTGTTTTGTTATTACTACTGCTTAGCTTTCGGTCTAGTAAATATACAGAACATACATTACTTAACCCTATTATGTAATGTAATGTTCTTTATATTAGTTTCCTAATTTTTATTTTAATGTCCGTCTGGTACATTAATTTAAAACTTTGGACACGTATTTTTCCTTTTCTCACAAAATTTAATACTTTCGACGATATATTAATTTGAAATATCGTGTGACGTCACAGCGTGTCACATTTTGTAGCACGTTATGACGTAACGACCTAAACCTAGCGCCATTTTATATAAGTATTGCAACTTAGTACGAGAAAATTATAAAGATACGTGTCTAATATTTTTTCATTATCTAACTGACGGACTAATTAGATTTTTGATTTTGATACCCTGGACACTTCCCAATTCAATAAAACATGTGTACTTATACAAGTTCACATATGTATGAGTCTCACAGTCTCACAGAGATTTACTATTTATTTTACATACATTATTTTAAAGACTTACAAAGATTTAATACTTATTTACTTGTAAGCCTTATATTATACAAAATCCCTCGTTTTTGCAAAATCTTCACAATTTCCAACTTAGTTTTATCATCTAACATAACTTTGTAAACGTATGTAAGTCTAGTACTTTAATAACTCTAAGCTGTTAAGTGACACTTGAATTTAAACGTTATATCATAAACACTTAAGTTTCAATTTAGTTTACACCTCCAGCGATCCGATCCAATAACAACGGACATTATATAAAATGCTTGAGGAAATTAAACCGTCAGTGTGCAGTGGACGGTGCACATTTCAGTGTGGGATTGCATTACACTCGACTGGCAACACTCGAGACGATGAGAGTGCTAGCTGGCAACACACGCTGTAACCGACAGATGTGAAGAAAATACTTGGAATGAAGTTTATTTAATAAATCACAGTTTATAGAGGTCCAAGTCTTTTTGTCTCTTAATTGTGTCGAAAACTGCTTTTCGACCGTTCAACGAACTTTCAACCGAATGATATTTTTTGATCGACTATTATCTAAATTCGTTTGATTAAACTACTTCATTCCAATGACTTTAATACAATGCCTAAGCAATTAGGAACTGTAACAAACACAAGGTGAAAGCCAGAGCTTTACATTAGGCGTTAAACCAAAGTTCTAAGCCAATATCACGACCTAACTAAACCTAACAAGTCCCTCTCCCTAACAGAGAGCACCCTGTACCACCGCATTCATATTCTAAAATCAAATTACACAATAATTGATTCCCGGTGGGACGCTACCAATCGCGCAATCGTATTTGAAAATGGAATCACCAAACAGCTTTGGCAACGAATTATTTCGCTGTAAATCCATTTCTGAACGTTACAATTTTATTTTGCGGGTATTTTGTAATCGGCTTTTGTCGGGAGCACTCGTGAAACATCGTAAAATAAAGGTTTGTTGTGATATCAGAGATTTGTGAAGCATAAAATATGTAAATAGCCGGCTGTGTTGTGGTTTCTGAACGTTTAGTTCGAGGGACGGGAGACCGCACTGCTTGCCGTAATCCCCCGACTTCTTCGGGTTACATTTAATGTTTGGAATTATTCACTTTGTCGTCGCAATAGTGATCCACTACTGAGACAATTTTAATAATGTAAAACGTTCTTGAGAAAACCGATTTTCCGATTGAAAACATTCATTATTTATACAGAAATCTGTATAAAGACCGCATATTATCTTTATACGTATTTCTTTATAATTTGTATCTTAAGTGATTTTCAAAAGACTAATGCAATAATTGGACATTTTTAGATGCACAAAAATATGAAAAATATATTGTGAAGTCCGAATACACAATAAAATCTAGTTTCTCTTCATCTCACATAGATGTAAGTTACTGAAGATTGTACAAAAACCCGCTCCTTATATTATAAATTGAATTCGTTCTGGGACCAAAGGTTCGTGTATTTTCGGAAGTACTCGTAAATGATCGTAACAGTAAGGTTTTATTTGATGTCTGGATGTAAGGGCAGGGTGTATCCTATCCCCGGCTCGTGGCCGGTCTCGGCAACAGCCACTCGTGTGGATAACGCTCGACAATGCTTGAAACGAATGGATTTGTGAAGTTGGGTTTTATTTATTTGTAGTCGGTATGTTAGGGAGCATAAATTGTGTAGGAATTTACTTACATGCCATAATATTTGAGGACGAGAGTCAAAACGAGCTTATTGTTGGCATGGTGTGTTATTGGGCCCTTTGTTAGTGTTATTATTCTTATATTGAGAAATCTAAATATGCTTGACTTACAGTGCACATTATAAGTAAAATGTCGAAGAAAGTAGTCGGACAAATTAACCGGCGGAGCAATGTCCTTAGGGTTTGTTACTATAGAGAAGTTCAAAGCAAACAATAACATTGTTTAGAAACTTTAACATTTGCAAAGCGCTATAGAAGTGGGTGTTACCCGATAAATATATTATTGTACATTAGTATATTACAATGTACTACTAGTGAGGGTCACCCCCATCCTCCCAAGAAGTCAGCAGTGACATAACAGCGGCCGATATGATCGTGTTTCTTGTCGCAGCCCTAGTACAACACAACAGTCTCTGCGTTGCCTAAACCAACACGAGCCACAAACATTTGCTCACCGCTGGCCAACACAAGTATTGTTTGTATTTATTTGCAAGGAAAAGTTACCTTTTGTCCAGCGTGTGGGCTGTGCGCCTGTTTAGACATCGTGTTTATATTTATTTCAGTACCTATCGCCGCGCGCCGGTCGGACGAACATATTTGCATGAATTGTAAATTCTCGCAAATATTATTACCAAACCTCGCGATGTTTTGAAATAAAACAGTAACAGTAGTGTATGTATTTCTAAGACATTTGTATTTGTATTTATTGAACAAGCGTGGCGTGGGTGTGGCGATGCGCATTTCCAACCGCCCACATACACAAAGCAAACACAAACCGTTCAAAGAAAATACGAACTCACATGTAACGAACACATGGTCGCAGCCGCGGTACTAGGGGAGCAGACGTTCCAAGTAGCACCAGTACTACGCGCACTCGTTCAGGGTGTCGCATGCAAATGTTTTGAATAAATCATGACATGTTTATGGTCATGCGTTCCTGGTACCTCGCGTGCCTGTCCGGTGGAGGAAATAAAGTAAAATATACAAAGATGGGAAGGAAAGATAGCTGGATATCGTTGTTGTGTCCAAGAAAGTGGAACAGTCTCGGTCGCGGCTATTTGTTATTTCTTGTTCAGGGATTTGGAAACTATGCCGCCATGTCGGCTTATCACGTTTTTACTTCGAAAACTTGGAGCTCGGGGGACGGGTTGGCGGCAGTTTGGAACAAAGTAGAACAAATTAAAAAAATGTTGTTATTAATAGCTGCGGTACATGCGAGAAATGTGTTTCTTGCGATAACATGATGTTATTATATTTAAACTAAAATGTTTAAAGCTAATTATTACACTGATGACCTCGAGACTACAAAATTCTTAAAAAGTGGTATATATTCAGGAATTGTGAATAATATAAGGCCCAGAATGAAACTGGCTTTCAAGTCAGTGTTAACATTTAAATGTATACCTAAGCCTATTATACTAATAAGTAGTAAAAGGTATCCCGGGAAACATTACAAAATGCGTACCAAAATCTTCTAAAGCCTCAATTCCTGGGTCCGAAATCAATTTAAACTATTTGAAAAGTATCTATAGATAGTCGGGCCATTTGATAGCCAGGAAACTCGAACATTAAACTATTCGTGCGTGAATTCAACGCTAACTCAGGTACAATTCAATAACTTACTGACTGGATTAAGATTGCCTTCAGGCTTAATTCATTCGGTCTCCTGCAGTTATTCACCGAGGGAAGTGGAAACTATAGTTTTTTTTCTTCTTCTCCTCTTATAATATCTTCTGATTCACTTCGTTGCGGGAACCAAGACAGTTACTCATGTCCCTGGGACGCGCCGGACTTCAATGTTCCGGTGTTTTCATGGTTGTATCTGCTGTAGATCCTGACTTACAGGAGTTGCAGCGGTTTTGGGAGGTTGTGGCGGGCTTGTCCCATAAAACAAATGACTGGATTAATGGGTCGAGTTGTTCGATAGTATTACACGAGAATTTTTTATATCAACTGAGTCTTAAGTTGGTTGATCGGCGTCGAGACGGTGAGATCAGTATCATCGGTTGTAATTAGGTCAACGACCTCAGTATGCTGACCTACTGAAATAAAGAATCAGCTAACACTGATGAAGTTAAACATGCCTAAGTTTAAGACTGCCAAGTGGTCGCAAGTGCGACTGCGGCAGGAGGTCTCGGGTTCGATGCCGGGGTCGGGCAAAGTATTACTGGGTTTTTTATAAAAATCTCAGTAGTGGCACGGAGTCTGGAATTGTGCCCGATATATGGCAATAGGCTCACCTCCTATTGGGAGGGACACATAACATATAAAATGGGTGATACATTGTACAGTGGCATTAAGTGCCATAATGTGCACCTCTGCCTACCTTTAGGGATAAAAAGGTGTAAAATTTTAATACTAATCTTAAAAACAAGGAATCTTATCTAAAAATGTTGCAATGTCTGCAAAAGGCCGCTAAGTATTAAGCACTATAATATTTCTGTAACCATCATCTGTACACTATCAGTTGCAATAAACGCTTAGACTTTGACTTATTTACACCGTTACTAACAATTCACTTACACCCAAAACACACGTTACACAATATTAATTTACTTCCAAAGCGTAAGTAAACATAAAACATTTTACGACAAATTGCTTAACACACTTACACACACATTGATGGCTTGTATGAGAGAATGGAAGATAAATAAATATGGCGCATTATCATCAACTGTTCATTACTGTCTACCCTGTTCCATGGTGCATAATGGACCCAGGAGAGGCTTCGGATTTTTAAAGGGTAATGCTACGTAATGGTTTGAAAGCCTTTCAGATTAACATGTAAATATTCCTGTAAAATATTGTTACATTGACGTGTTGACAGGGGAGGGAAATATGATTTTTATGTATAGATGTAAAATAAAAAGCCTGAAGGTAAATGGAGTGATGATGGCAGTGGTTGGATACGAAGAGCCGAATTCTCTTGAATCGGTAGCTCTATTGCATTCAACACGACAAATTGACGGTACGATTGGTGCGGTGGCTGGATGACAAGTTGCCGCGCAACGTGTCGCGAGTTCGATTCCCACACGGAGCAACTCTTCTTATAATTCACATATTGTTGTTTCGAATCTGTAGATAGTGGTTAAACGTCGGCCCATCAAATATAAAAAAATCAATCAGGTGTCATGTGTATGTGAGTTTGTAAACGCACACACGACACAGGAGACAATCCTAGAGTGGGGCAAGGATTTTTAAAAATAATAAAACACTAGAAATTATAACGTATCTAAATACTCCCGCGTGGATTCATCCACTAGTCGACTCGCGATTCCTGTAGGCTGTAGGGTGAGGTGCCATAGCCTATGGGCTTTTTCGATAGATTAACTATCATCATCATCATCAGCCTATAAGTGATCACTGCTAACAAAAGGCCTCTTCTGACATGGAATGAGCATTAATCACCACGATTGCTCAATGCGGGTTGGCATACGAAGGAAACTTATAATTAGAAATTTATACCAAGAATCAAACTTATAATTAGAAATTATATAAAAATTATAAGTCCAGGTTTCCTCACGATGTTTATCTTCACAGTTTGTCAGTGGTGTCTGAATAATCTTAGAAAGTACGTATAACTGGAAAAAAGTCACATTGGTACTTGTAATTCGTAGATTTCGAACCCCAAAGGGCCACCATTCAATACAACTATCCTTACATTAACTACCCAATGTAAAAATATTTGTTCAATTCGAACCAGTAGTTTTGGAGATTAGTGCGTTTTATATTAGCATACGTGTGTAATAATTATCTCGCTAGTACTTTCCCACTAATATTATAAATGTCATAATACCTATGAAACTTTAAATAATTGTGATATTATATCAGTAAACGATTCCTGTTAATTCTGCGTACATGTTACTATTCCCGTAATATTCCTCTAACATTTTCCTTTTTACAGAATTTAACAAAACCAGCCAATTAGTATTGTGGTAATTAAATCATTAGCTATTCTGAGAAATTAAATATAATAACAACAACATTACATCACGCCTTTTATCTCCGAATGCCTACCCCAGGCAGAGATGCACATTACTGCACTTAATGCCACTGTACAATGTAACATCCACTTTTTACTATTTATGTTACGAGTCCCATGTAATAGGGGGTGAGCCTATTGCCATATACTGGGTACAATCCAGACTTGATGCTAATACTTAGATTTTTTGAAAAAGTCCTGTAATACTTTGTTCGACCAGGAATGGGACCCGAGACCCCTTACCCCTTACCTTAGTCGCTCTTGCGACCACTTCGCCAACGAGGCAGTCTAATATATCCGTATGTACATACGGTACATCCGTATGTTACATTTGTACTTGAGAAGGTAACTCTTGGTTTGGATTTGAATATTGTGTTCAATTTGTAGTCTCTAGGGAAAATTGCGTAGGTTTAGAGTTTGTTTTAGCGAACAATGTAGATTGTAGATGAGGTAATACTTTGTGGGATTTACTGAATAAATCTGTCGAAACTATAACACATTATGAGCGGATATCACATTCAATTTTCAACCTTACTTACATACATCAGCAGTTCTTGAGAGTTTGCTGTCAGACTATAGGACTATGGGAAAACAGAGGATTGTGGTAATCTCCACATTTGGCTGGCGAGTTAGAGATCGCAGGTTAAAAGGTTTAATTTAACAGAGAGCGTTGCTCTTGCTTTGGAAAGAAAATCGATAAGAAATGCTTTCAACCCGTGTCATTACATAGCTAATTATTAGGTGAAGTACATTTAAGTGTGGGAGAGCCATGCTTCAGCATGAATGAGCCGGTTCGACCGGAGTGATGCCAATACCACGGCCAAGTAGAAAATCGACGTTAAACAACGCTTTGTGTTTCGTCTCCCCAATGCCCATATCCCCAAATTTCTAATCCCTAAAAGGCCAGTAACGCACTTTTAACAGAGGCGAGAAGAGAGCTTCTCGCCTCTCTCTGGTGTTCCAGGTGTCTATGGGCAGCGCCAATTACTTACTATCAAGTGATCCGCCTGCTTGTTTACCGGCTTATCCCATAAAAAGTTAATTTTAACCTTACTTTTTTGATGATATATTTATTTGACAATGTCTTAAAGACTTTTGTCACAGGAATATAGTATAATGGGCTATGCCTGCCAGTAAAGGTCGTTGACCCCAATGTTTCACAAAGATTTATATTGTTCCCTTTTTAATAAAGCCGCGGTAAATGACTCGTGAAATAACTTCGCAGTCACTGCGTAATGTAGCTGTATGTTGTATGTGCTTGCTTATTCCTTATATTACGTTCAATAGCAATTTATGTGGTCGATTTAATTATGTAAATTTATTTTTCTAATAAAATAATAGACAGGTATAAGTTATGATATTCGACATTACCTTCTTATCCAAATGGTCCTTATTTCAACTGTGTTAGTGTTTTTCACGCAGGTCAGTCATTTCAAACAATAAAATTATATAATAAAAACAAATGAATATCAAACATCATATCAACGAAAGTATAAAAATGTTGCGTGCAAATTAAAATGTACACGAAAAATTCAATACGACACAATACAATACGTGAAAAATGAATTTTAAAACAAACATAACGTTGGAGTTTTTACGAACAGGAACAGTATGGTGAATGAATAAAATATTTGCAATCATGTACTTGTGTTATGTGCGCGGAACATGAAACTGTAAATTGAAATCAATCGAAGGTACACACAGTACATCGAGGTACACAAAACCAGTATATCATGAACTCGGTTTGTATGAAATTTCCGCACATTCGACGGTTAGTGTATATTGGTTTTTCATAGCTTGATATGTAGCTGCCAGTGCTTCCTACTACGTAGCAACGAAATGCGCAGTTCCACGTGCTACGCGCTACGACGTAGCTACGTTGCTACGCTGCTACGCTTTACAGAATAAAATTGTAATTAAAAATCAACATGCAGACAGATTGATGAACTGATGTTTATTTAATTTTCAGTATTACTTTTCAATGTGAAAATTTATGATAGTGAATTGAGTGTCATGTGAGGTACATATTTGTAACTGTGTATCTTGTTTGAATTTACTTTAAGTGTGGGAGTGACATGCTTCGGCACGAATGGGCCGGCTCGACCGAAGTGATACCACGGCCTCACAGAAAACCGACGTGAAACAACGCTTGCGTTGTGTTTCGTCGTGTGTCGCTAGTCTCCCGAATCCCCGAATCCTCCACAATCCTCAAATTCCTAATTCTCAAAAGGCCGGTAACGCACTTGAAACGCCATGGTGTTTCGGGTGTCCATGGGCGACGCCGATTGCTTACCATCACGTGATCCGTCTGCTCGTTTGCTGGCTTATGCCATAAAAAAAAAACTTATTATACTTTGTCTTCAGCTGTTTGGTGTTATTTCTTTATTGATTCGAATTGTGACTGTGGTCTTGATCCCTAGTTTGATTTTAGTATTTTAGACTTCAAAATAGTTGCTACGATTCTCTTGTTTCAAAGTATTTACCTTATATGAACTACGAAACAAATTGAGCTAAAAATTCGCGTCCCATCATACACCTTTGTTTATTATGAGGAAATAGAAACAAATCTACATAATACATATTTTCAGTACACATTAAATTCTTCTCGATTTCCGAGCGAAGATTTATCTCCATATATCCATACACTTGGGTGTAAACTGTCAGATACGTGCGTTGTTGAATTTAATTAAGCCGCGGAGGCCTCACGAGTCCGCGCAGGCCAGTCCCATGTATTATGCACTGAGCAGTGAGCGCCGAGCGAGGCTTTGCATGCGTAACAATATTACGCCAGCGAGGCGTGGCAGGCCGAGTGTCGACACTATATAATTTGAACCGAGGGACTTATTATACGATATGAAGATTAGCTGAATATTTTAGCAATTTAATAGTGTTTTAGTATAATGTCGGCTGAGAGGCTCTGTATTGGTTTCTGTGAGGTATTGTTGTATTGTTTTGCTGTGTTGAGTTATTGTGGTAATTTAATGCTACGTGGTAATTAGTTTTTGTAGTTATTGATTCGAGATGATGCAAAGATACAGACATGTTTCATTTTTAAACGAATTGTATTAGCTGGACCCGTTCGTTTGTTTAAGTATTAGAATTCCTACCCCTTCCTGACGACACATCAATATGATTTTTGGTACTCACTCTTATTCTTGATGTTTACATTAAAACTGTTTAACATAAAAAATATAGGTAATCATTATATTTCATGATTATTATTCATCGTGTTAGAAAACGGCAACTGAAAAATTAAACTTTTGTTACAAACTGAAATTATATTTAAGTTTGTTTCTTAGTTTTAAAAGAATTCGTTTTTTTGGGAGGTATTGTTTATTTTTAATATAAAAACGTTGTGCTTCAATTATGCATAGGGTGCGTGTCAGCCCCAACAGCATCCTGAAGACTATAGCAGACAAATGGGACAGCGACATACTGGGGCATTGGATGCGCCTGCATGCTATTAAGTAATTTTAGGTACTAACACTGGTGTTATAAGTTAAGTAAAATACTGAGAAAAGCTCGCGGGTACTGAGAAAAGCTCTACTAGTTTCGAACCACAGAGGGTGCGCGACGTAGCCGCGACCGCGCACGCTGCTCATGAGGAAGAACCCCTCTGTGGTTCGAAACTAGTAGAGCTTTTCTCAGTATATTCACGTGAGTAACCCGCGATTTTATTGAATTCAGTATCTCTCACGATAGTTATTATAAAAACGGTGTTATAAGTTGTTTATTTACTAACCAAATGGCTTAAGTTCTGCGCAATAATTAGAATTAAATAAAATTAACGAACAAACTTTAATAAAGAAATAAATAAACCTGTTATGTTAAACTAACTTGAGCACATTTCCGACTACTTCCCCATAGATTAATTCCCTCTACAATTCATCCTCCACCCGCGATGGATGTACTCTACAGGTAATTTTATGTGAATTTATGAAATTCGCGCATTTTCAGAGAACTCGTATTTATCTACCTGCTGTAAACAAGCATGGACCCTCACCGGAAGAAAAATATTTTGAATTATAAAACTTGCAAGAATAAACCTTAAATACATACGTTAAGGTGCAAACTAAGTTGGCAAATATGTAGCTTTTAACATACCCAATTAAAGTGCTTTATGAAACGATTTCCCGCCGGTATTTATTCATGAGAATTTAATAAGTCATTTATATTTCCCGTATTCAGTGATAATTATAAAAGTATTCGGAACTTTCCAAACGTTGACGAACGAACATTGTAATTTATACATTTATCGTAAAAAGTTTATAATTCCACGAAATATACTTAGTTAATCATTAATTAAAAGTTATGATACTTATAACATATTAAAATATAAAAAAAAAATACAATTTTCAAAGGTCGATTCTGAGAAATGTATAATTTACTGAAAAAAGAAATGTATAACATACTAAATTGAGTCATTTGTGTTGTTGTTTACAAATTAGAAACTTAACTTTATTAATTTTTACAATAATATTTCTCATTTAGTGTGGGAGAGCCATGTTTCAGCACGAATGGGTCGGCTCGACCGGAGTGATACCACGGCCTCACAGAAAACCGACGTGAAGCAACGCTTATATGTATGTATTTCATCGTGTGAGTGAGGTTGCCGGAGGCCCAATTACCCTCCCCTTCCCCAATCTCCCCAATTTCTGAATCCCCAACGATCCTCAAAGTCCTAATCCCCAAAACGCCGGTGACGCACTTGTAACGCCTCTGGTGTTCCAGGTGTCCATAGGCGAGGTCGATTGCTTACCATCAGGTGATCCGTCTGCTCGTTTACCGGCTTATGCCATAAAAATATCTCATTTAGATAAAAATAAACAGTTACCTTAACAGTTAAACCATGCAATTAAAAACGAGCCTTAAGCACCTTACACAAAGCTATAGTTTACAATAATCAGTACAACACTAGAGCCACGAATGGAGCATTGCTAAGACGTTCCAATCAGGCGCAACACGTTAGTACAATATTTGCGATACACCACATGCTCCTCTAATCGGGATGTCAACTTAAGCGTATGTAACAACTACCTATGTATACGTGTATGTGTGTATGTATGTTCGTAATCTCAATCTGGATAGTGTATTGTGTGATGTAGTGGGATTAATGGTATGGTTGTCGATTATCTGATAGAAATTAAGTTAATTGGTTTTCTGTATTCCGAGATATTGGATGAAAACAGCGTCATCATCAACAGCCTATAAGTGCCCACTGCTGAGCAAAGCCTCTTCTCACATGGAAAAAGTTTGAGCATTAATCACCACGCTTGCATTGTGCGTTACCGATTTCAAACTTATAAATAGGAATTATAATGTGTGTATCATGTTTTCCTTCACCGTTTGTCAGTGGTGTCTGAATAATATTAGAAAGTACATATAACTCGGAAAAAGTCACATTAGTGTATGCCGTTGGTAGGTTTCGAACTCGCACCCTCCTGCACAAGAAGCGGGCGTCTTAACCGCCGGGCCACCACGACACTCTACGGTAAAAACATAACATAGTCAAATTTAAACCAAACTTAATTCAGTGTTACGTCTAAAAAGGATTGTACACATATTTATTTAAGATACCCAAATGACTATTGCTAGAAAAGCGAAATGAAAGAGTAACAGGTAACTGCAGCTCAATTTTAATTAGAGTAATCTGGCTAAATTATAAATATTTGTGACTATGTAAAACTCTAAAAAAGACTGAATGCTACATTTTCCGAGTGGTCGCAAGTGCGACTGCCTGGCGAGGGGTCTCGGATTCGATTCTCGGGTCACGCACAGAACTACTCGGTTTTTTAAAATTCTCAGTGGTAGGCAGGCGGCTGAAATTGTGCCCGGTATATAGCAATAGGCTTACCCCCTATTACATGGGACTCATAACATAAATAGTGAAAAGTGGGTGTTACATTGTACAGTGGCATTAAGAGCCGTAATGTGCACCTCTGCCTACCCCTTTGGGGATAAAAGGCTTGATGTTATGTTATATTATGTCTAAAAAAGTCATACTCAACCTTTTCTTACCAGGTTCAAAAAATGTTTCATGGGATCTCGGGCCGCAAGCGAAAAATTATTGGGTCCTGAATAAAAAGCGCAAATCAACGGTGACGATGTATTTACTTTATAATTAAGATGACAAGATTTTACTATCTAGATTGTTGTCTTTTAGCTGTGACTCCCGAATCGACCGTTCTCTTATAAATTTAATACAGAACAGAGCATAGAAACTTTAAGTGGACCATGATGATGATGATGATGATGATTGATGCATGCATGATTTTGATTCAGAGCAGCTATACCTGGGTATAGCTGCTATGTAATAAAATCAAAAAGATTAGGTACAATTTCAAGATTAATATCAACCACAATAAAGTACATAACTGTGTACGGTTCACTTTCTTCACCCAAATGTGTTTCCTATCCTTATAAATTCATGATAATGGCGAGCTTGCGTGCTTCTCAATGTACAGGCTTACTTAAAGTAGATAACATGAATACTAAGCTGTATCTATACTAATATTATAAAGCTGAAGTTTGTTTTCTTGTTTGAACGCGGTAATCTCCGAAACTACTGGTCCGATTTGAAAAATTCTTTCTGTGTTGGATAGCCCATTTATCGAGGAAGGCTATAAAATATCACGCTACGATTAATAAGAGCTGAGCAGAGCGAGTGAAACCGCGCGGAAGTAGCTACTAGGTAATAAGTGAAATGTGTTTTATAACAAAACAAGCTTTTTAATTACACAGATCCTCACTAAGTCACTCGAAACTGTCTCCGAATATCTGAACAATTTTAATTAAAATGAAGTAAAAACAGAAGAATAAAAATGTGCGTAATAGTAATATTTATTTAGTTCTTCTCTCCAGTTACTTACTATTTTATCTATTTCTTATGTATTTTATCATAAAGAACGAATTCATTTTTGAAATACTTGAATTTAAGTAAAATAGAAACGTTTTATTTCCTGAACAATTAGACTGAGCTAGACATCCTTACTAATATTATAAATCGGAAAGTGAGTTTGTTTGTTTGTTCCGCTTTCACGCCGTAACTACTGAACCGATTGCTTTGAATTTTTGCAGACTTTGAATTTAATAATTTAAGATTGCTTTGAATTTAATAGGGTACTTTTTATCCCGGAAAAATTTGATATTCTCGAGGAAAAACGAAATTATTGGTATAGATGGCGCTGTGTGTATTGGTATATGTCACATAGGCTACCTACTTTTTATTCTTTTAAGACGCGAGCGAAGCCGCAGGTAAAAGCAAGTTTTAAAATAATTTAACATCCCCAGTTATGACCTTCATGTACATACCTAATTAGAAACGAACCGTTTGCTATTCATTACAATCCTAGATTACCGCTACTATTCAGAATTAACTAACCGAAAATCTCTATGATATGGGAATCAAATCCAAAGACCTTACATAATTTCCTTACAAACACTCAATTAATAAAGCCTACTTATTTTAAACTTCAACTTACAAAAAAGAAACATTAAATTCCGCGCAACACCAACTTGTAGCTATGACAATACAATCAGGCGCTTCAAAGGCTCAGAACTAAATGTACCGCGTGATTGTTCATTTAGTTTGTGTGGGGTCGTGTGTGACGTCACGGCATTGTGGGCCGACTCATTTGAATATTAATCGAAGTAATTAATGTATTAGCAACGCTTTTGATGTGTGATTGTTCACTCGAGTGGCGGACGGTTGTTGAAACGTTATGGGATAGTTGGTGATTGTAATCATTTATTACGTACTATGTGATAGTTTGAATTATTGGGGTTTGTAATTGATACATTTTTAAAGGTCATCCAAAGTATTTGTTTATTTATTTTTATTTCTTCTTCACCAAAGATAACAGTGAATAGCGGACTTAATAACCTTAAGGCATGCTGTGACAGCCAACCATAGGGAAGTGCAGAAAAATGAAGAGGTTGATGCGAAGCCAGAATACAATAAAAAATAATAATTATTAAATAATATGTATACTACACACATAAAAACCTATAAAATAAATATATTAAAACAATATTTTATAAATCTAAATAGACATACATACTATCTAGTTACTGCTAAACGAATACTTATACCTAGTACATAAATATTTACACTATAGAAAAAAATATCAAGACAGTTTCTTTAATTGTTTTACCAAATTTGTATTTAGCGATTGGGCAACTGTAGGTATTCGTAAGAGTAGGGACAGACTTTTTGAACTTTATGGAATGAAACCGTACAAAAACGACCCCCAATTTCACCAGTATGTAACATCTTATTCAAAAACCTTTAGAATAGTATGCAGAGTCGCGAAACGTCTTTATATTAGTAATAAAATAAAATCGTCTGATGATAAGATAAAAACTACTTGGAAAGTTATACACAACGTGACTGGTAGGAAAAGATTAAGAAACTCAGAATTTAATTTAAATACCGAAAGGGGACAGATTTCATCAAACGTAGATGTAGCCCAGGAGTTTGAAATTTTTTTTTACTAACATTCCTATTAAAACAACTGAACATTTAAAGTCATCAGCAAACCTATCTGTAACTTTGCTTAAGAACAACATAGAATCATGTCAATACGACTTTAGTTTTCGATATACGAATCCTCTAGAAATTATAAAAGTTTTTAAAGAAATCAAGACCAAATCATCGGAGGATCTTTGGGGCTTATCGGTAATAGTTTGCAAGTCACTTATCCAAACTGTAGCGCCATATCTGGCTGTGATTTTCAATAAATGTATAGATGACGGTGTTTTCCCTGACCTAATGAAATATAGTAAGGTTATCCCACTATTTAAAAGTGGTGACACTAAAGAACCTAACAACTATAGGCCAGTGTCTGTTTTGCCGGTTCTCAGCAAAGTCTTTGAAAAGTTGATGCTGTCTCGGATGCTTCATCATTTTAATAAACATTCCATCTTTCACCAACAACAATACGGTTTCACTAAAGGTCGTTGTACAACTGACGCCGGTGTCACTTTGATTAAGGAAATATTTGGTGCTTGGGAGGAAGCACAGGATGCTATTGGTGTCTTTTGTGACCTCTCAAAAGCATTTGATTGCGTTGACCACGAGACACTTTTGCTGAAATTAGATCACTACGGGATAAGAAACTCTGCGCTCCGTCTTATGAGATCTTATTTAGAAGAGAGACAGTTAAAGGTTCATGTTAACGGTATTAACTCGCAGGGCTCTGGGATGAATATGGGCGTTCCTCAAGGTTCAATATTGGGTCCCTTTCTCTTTTTAGTCTATATAAATGATTTGCCATTTATATTTAAAAATGAACCAAGAATGGTGCTTTTTGCAGATGATACATCATTAATTTTTAAAATAGATCGACGTACAAATAATCTTGACGACGTAAACAGCTCCATTCTTCAAGTGCATAATTGGTTCACCATTAAACTGTCAAATACCAAGCGGTCACCGGTGACCGCGACCTATTGTTCTTTAATTGTGTCTATAAAACCGGTACTCGACGAGTTAATAATCTAGCACTTAATGAGAAAAAAACAAAATGTATTAAATTCAGTTTACCAAACGTGCGTAGTAACGATAGTGATATTATTTTGAACGGTCAAAAGTTAGAATTTGTCGACGAGACAGTATTTTTAGGCTAATGCCTAAAAATACGTAATCGTTAGACAATAGGCTACAATGGGGTCCGCATATAAAGGCGCTTTCGGGGAGATTGAGCTCAGCTGCTTTTGCAGTTAGACAGATTAGACAGCTCACGGACGTAGATACAGCTAGGCTTGTCTATTTTAGTTATTTCCACAGCATTATGTCGTACGGCATTTTGTTGTGGGGTCGAGCTGCAGAAATAGAATCAATATTTATTCTACAAAAGCGGGCTATCCGAGCAATATATAACTTACGCCGTTGCGAATCGCTGAGAGAATTGTTTAAAACGATAAATATTTTAACGGTGCCCTGTCAATATATATATGAAAATATAATGTATGTAAGGAAAAATAGGCAATTGTTTGAAAAAAGAAGCGATAGACACAATTTTAATACTAGAGGCAAAAATAAGTTAGCTATACCGCAATTCAGACTGTCCAAAGTACAGAAATCCTTTATGGGGTTAGGTATTAAATGCTATAATAAAATACCAAATAGCATACTAGATCTCAGTGAAAGTAAATTTAAAACATATATTAAGCGCGAATTATGTAATCAAGCCTACTACACACTGACAGATTATCTTGAAGATAAGAATGCTTGGCAGCATGTTGGTTCGGCTCCACTGGACAATACTCAAATGTAGTCAGTAGCTAAATTCCAATAGTAGGTATTTTAATACATAATTTAACACTTTAATTCTAATGTAGACAATCTAGTTTCCTTATGGCATCGAGCATTTCTTTATTGAAACAAAGAGTTTCCTTTTCTTGTATAGAAGCACTAATTCTATGGATTGTCAGTATGCATATGTGAGCACCATGTTGGACTTTAAGATTTTTTTTTTTTAATTTTTGTAAGTTATTAGTATAATGCGTCAAGCGTGTCTTTGCATTGTTCTTACATATGCGTACAGAATTGAAATATGTATCAGAGACATTGTAGAACATACTTTTTTTAAAAAAGAGTAACGAATGGAGTTTCTTGCTCGTTCTTCTCCATTCGAATCTACTTTTTGGAATGAGCACCTAGCTTCACCTAGTTTCACTGACGGACTGACTGACAGACTATTATTTATTTTGTATTTGTTGACGTTTCAAAAGCACCAAACTATGGTTTAATTGAAATAAATGCTTTGACTTTGACTTTGACTTTGACTTTAAAAGTAAGAATAAATTTACGTCAGTGCCTACAGCTGTAGCCAAGTAGATAAATTTTAAAGCTTTTTGTCGTATGTAGACACCGAGCGAAATCAAAACATAGCATTGGCCTAGTCAGAGACTGACTTGGAAAATACTCGACCATTCAGTCATCTTCCATTACTGTTTCCGCCGATGTCAATAAAGCCTAGATATAACATTAAATTACATTAGTTACCTGAAGTAAACTTATAAATTACATTGAAAATATTATTTTTACAAAGTTTACATTTACTTTGAGATAAAATTAATAATTGAACAACACAGCCACTCGGCTAGGCTCTAAGTCTCTAACAAGCCATCAACTCGTCAAATTAATTCGAAAAGTTAACCGTCCGGAACCGAACTTTGTAATATTCGCACAACTTTTGTACCTACTAGCTAATGGACGAACAATTTAATATCAAAACAATTTATTTAACGAAATGTTTTTGTACTACTTAAGGTAAATACGATGGCTTTGTAAGTAAGAAAATGAATGTTTGTTCTGTCAGGCGGAGCTAACAACTAGGCATTAGGTGCTTGTAAAACGTTGTCAAATACAAAGTGAAATAATTTATTCCATTTAGACCAATATAAGGCACTTTTGGACGTAAAACAAAATAAAAAGTTTTAGTATTTTGTTTATGTTCGCCCGCCACAACCTCCCAAAATCGCTGCAACGCTGTAATCCAGGATCTACATTGTAGGTTGTATCTAACAACCATGAAAACATGAGACCTGATTAACTGTCTTGGTGCCTGCAACGAAATAAATTAGAAAATATTCAATACATTCTGAGAAGAAACTCCATGGTTACTGTTGTTCTTGTTATTGGTATGTCATCGACAACATCTCGTGCTACCATCTAGTGCTAAACTCTGAGCCTCCTCTATATAAGAGGGTTTACTATGCCCCACTTTTGACAAGCGAATTAGAGATTGTAGTTCTATGAGTCCGCTAGTCGACTCTTAGGACACTGTGGGGCATGGACGGGGAGCACAGGTAACTTCCCCCCCCATCCTTGAATCCCCAACAATCCTCAAATTCCTACTCCACATAAGGACGGTAACGCACGATGTTGCAAGTGCCGATGGGCGACGTCGATTGCTGGCCATCAGGTGACGCGTCGCTCGTATATCGAGTTTATCCCATTGAAAAAAAATTATGCGTGGTGACCAGCAAGTTAAAAGATGGCTCTGTTTTGGGAATAAAAGTAGACATAATAGTGATATTAAATAGGTTGGACAAGTTCTTAAGCGATACTCTTTGATTTTCTAAGGTCTCCTTCTCACAATACAACAGTACGACAATATAATACCACAAGGGATCGTGTTCCTCACTCAGTAATAATATAAAACGCTTTTAACTGCGACTGGCGACGCTATGAGGCCATTACTACAGCGGATGTTAGTAATTTAATATATTAATAGTAACTACTATACTCGTGCACAGTTTTAAGCCTGGTATACACGGGTATATACAGTAACACGTAGAGTAGATTAAAATTAGTCTCCTATAATAATCTGAATGTCTCACTAATATTACATTGCCATTGCCTCGTTGGTCGAGCGGTCGCAAGTGCTACTGCAAGGGCAAGGGGTCCCGGGTTCGATTTTCAGATCGGGCAAAGTACTATTGTGTTTTTTGACAAAAATCTCAGTAGTAGCATAGAGTCTGGAATTGTACTAATAGGCTCACCACCTATTACATAGGACTCATAACATAAATAGTGAAAAGTGGATGTTATATTGTACAGTGGCATAATGTAATGCTGTAATGTGCACTATCATGCCTACCCCTACGGGGGTTAAAGGAGTGATGTTACGTTATATTACATATGCGAAAACACACAGTTTATGTGTGTGTGTTTACCACACAATCACGTCAAAACTGCTGAAGGGAGCAAGATGGAACTTTGGAACAGGGATAGATTATGGTTCGGACATGAACATGTAGGCTTCTTTTATTCACACGGAAAGGCGGGTCAAGGCACTTTGTAGAAGCTAGTGTAACATAACAAGCGACATATCTGCGTGAAGTTTTAGAATCTACATTGGAATACAATTAATTTACAATATTAAGTACTTTACTGCGCTACTACCTTTATCGGTTATCCCACCCGTGTACACCAGGCTTAATACAGAATACAGTAGAAATATTTGACTACCCTTATAACTAAGACTAATTAAATCAGGAAGTAAACGAACTTGTTGACTTATTAGGCAAGTTGATCTTGTTAAACTTTATAAAATTGTGCGAAGAGTTTCATCTGGACAAACAAATAACATTGTATTGTTTAGTGTTTCACAAACAGCTAGTTGTACTATAAAAGAGGTATTTGTTATTACTTCCTAACTTTGGTTTGTACCTCTAAAGGTTTCACTTGTAAATCTATTAAACTATTAATATTTAATAATTGAATAATGTGACTTATTGTGTATTTGTATAATATTGTAAAACAAGGTCTTTACACATCATATAGATAACTATCTATAGAGCACAGTTGTTCTCACGATGCTTTCTGCCTCGCACAGCAAAACTGTGGAATGATCTGTCGTCGGCGGTATTTCCGAACCGATACGACCTTCAAACCTTAAGGAAAAGAGCATATTCCTTTTTAAAAGGCCGGCAACGCAGCTGTGACTCCTCTGGTGTTGCGGGTGTCCATGGGCGGGGCTGATCGCTTACCATCAGGTGATCCGTCTGCTCGTTTGCCTCCATTTCCATAAAAAAATGCCCACTGTTGAGCAAAGCCTTTTCTCACCCGGAAAGGGTTCGAGTATAAATCACCACGCTTGCTCAATGAGGGTTGGCGATTTCAAACTTATGTATAAGCCCAGGTTTCCTAACAATGTATTCCTTCATCGGTTGTCAATGGTGTCTGAATAATCTTAGAAAATACATATAACTCGGAAAAAGTTACATTAGTACTTGCCGTTGGTAGGTTTCGAAAACGCAGCCTTATGCACGAGAAGCGGGCGTCTTAAACCTCCGGGCCACGACGGCCATTCGCTCAGGTCTCTAAATATCTCAAGGCAAATGTTTTTAGTGGATGAAAAGCCAGTTTCTCTAGGAAAGCTTACTTATTTTCTCAACACAAACCTATTTTCGGTACCTATTTTCGTTGACTTCTCCAATAGACCTTAAGGTTGGATATACACAATAAACTAGTGGATTAGGTAAATAGATTTTTAAAAAATTGTCACTACCTGCCATATAGATTATAAAAACTCAGTTATGTATGTATTGTGCATTCGCAGAATTTAGACCATATCATCATAGATAGAAATTGTTGTCTCACGCGTGTCGGCCCTGTTCCCCGCTGTCAGAGGGACGCGACCTCATCGGATTGAATTGTACGCTGTAATGACATAAAGTGCTTTTAGTGAGAAGCCCTCGCAGTGCCGCGGGAGGTAGGGTTGCTGCCCTCTGCCCTCCGGGGCGCTAATTGATACCACTCTTATATAAATGTGTTAATCCAATAGTTCTGAGAGCGATGAAATTGGTAGTGCTAATGTTCAAGAAAGGATTTTTCGTGAATTGTTCAATTAAGGACTTATAGTCATTGGTTGAAGGTTTTTTTTAAATAACATTTTAGTAGCACGGATTCTGGAATCGTGCCTGGTATATGGCAATAGGCTCACCTCCTATTACTTGGGACTCATTACATAAATAGTTAAAATTGGATGTTACACTGTACAGTGGCATTAAGTGCCGTAATGTGCACCTCTGACTACCCCTTCGGGGATAAAAAGTAAAGTTATGTTATGTTTAACATTTTAGTCCGTCTTTTGAATGTATGGATGACATATAACTAAAAAGACGGGAGTGACATCTGTACAATTTTATGACCTTAATGGATGGAATCTCAATGAGTTGTGCAAGTCTATTTAACACATCAAAACTCGTTCTTTGTTCTTGTTCTTTAGTTTGTTGTAAGCGTATAGAGATGAGATCTGATTTAATCTTCTAAACCAATTCACTTATTACGTAACTTTCATAAAACAACTTCAAAACAAAACATCTCTACTCTGTATTTATAAAATTAGTATTATACATAGGAACTACAAGCCGTAACGCTAACAAACTATGAGTTCGTGTAACTTACAGTACAGCGTCGTACAAGTGGCCACCAGTACAAGTTGCCTCGAGCCTGCACTTTGTATGAACTTGTGCGTCTTTCGCTACAGTTGGATGGCTTCTCATATCTCCAGTGTACCGTAGGGATCAATTTCCTATGTCATTAGTTTAGTCGTGGTACAGATTGTGGGATGTAAGGCTAAGTTTTAAGGTCGAAGTTGTCGTGTATAGTTTAAACTATTCGTCTTGTGTTTTCTAGTCAAGCTTGCATGGGTTTTTGTGCAGTATCCTATAATTTTAGATTTTTTTTTTATGGTAAACCGGTAAACGAGCAAATGGATCACCTTATGGTAGAGCAATCGGCGCCGCCCATGCACACCCGAAGCACCAGAATTGCGTTACCGGCCTTTTGGGGTTTAAGAATTTGAGGATTGTTGGGGATTTAGAGATTGAGGAGATTGGGGAAGGGGTAATTGGGCCTCCGGTGACTCAAACGCTGAAACATGACACAAGTTTTGTACTGAGCACGGGATCCTTTGCACCCGTGTATTCTGTTCTTGCCATGGACGGCGACGCCATTGTTCAACAGTTGACGTCTTCCAGTTAAAGATGTGAACTAGATACCAGGTTTTGAGCACTATAAAAAAGTAGTTACCTTTTACCGCTTATCTGTCGGTGTATGAGACACAATAAGAAACACATTGTTCTGGCATACCACGGGTATTAACCCGGAAACAATTCTTAGGTTGTTCAAATGTTGCAACTGCCTGGAACCTGCTTGGAGCAACAATATAGGTGTGTGTTATTCACTAGTTTAACATACATATACACATATGTGCATACCGAAGCATACAAATTGCTCAGTGGAGAGATTAGACAGCTGTGTGAGACCAGTCAGGTAGCCAGGCGTGCAGTCACCTGGGATTTGCAGGCTGATGCTAGGATGTTCAACTGAAATACACACATACATTATTTAGTAAATCGGTACCTCTTCAACTTGGTATACATACCTTTATATAACATCATAACATCACGGCTTTTATTCGCGAAGAGGTAGGCAAAGGTGCACATTGCGCCACTTACTGCCACTGTACAATGTAACACCCACTTTTCACTATTAATGTTATGAGTCCCATGTAATTGCGGGTGAGCCTATTGCCATATACCGGGCACAATTCCAGGCACCGTGATACTACTGAGATTTTTTTTTAAACCCAATAACACTTTTTCTTCTTTTTTCTCACAACAATTTGTGAATCACACAAAGAGTTGCTCCGTACGAGAATCGAACCTGCTACACGTTGCGCGGCAGTCCACTTTAAAATGATTTGACTGTTGATTTCTGCCAAAGTTTTGAATGAAGTATGTAGTTATCTTTTTACGATTTTACTTGTACTAAATAAAATGTAAATGGCGTGAAAGATTATTTATTTCGTTTGTAGTAAAATAGTCGTGTCCCACATTCGCTTCCCGGCCGGTAATGAACCAAAGCACATCCAATATAGACTTTCGTATCCATTTACCGGCGTTACCTAAAAGACGTTTCAATTTGATTCTATTTACCGAAATGTTCTAGAAAAAGCTAGACATAGTAAAGACTGGAAATAAGTGTCTTATCATATTGCAGTATCTTCAGTATTTTATGTGTTTGACTGCCTCGTTGGCCGACTGGTCGCAAGTGAGCCTGCTGGGCAAGGGGCCTCGAGTTCTTTTCCCGGGTCAGGCAAAGTACTACTGGGTTTAAAAGAAATTCTCAATGGTAGCACGGAGTCTGGAATCGTGCCCGGTATATGGCAATAGGCTCACCCCCTATTACATGGGACTCAGACTTACAGTGAAAAGTGGTTGTCACATTGTACATTGTTACGCCTACCCCTTCGGGGATAAAAGGTGTGATGTTATGTTGTTTGACACACACATTAAATGCCTACAGTGTCTACATATAGTGTGTTTGCTGAATGTGTATTTGTGAGTGATGGTTGCATGGTAAAAAGTGGCGTGATTGAGGATACAATATGAGAACTGAGGGAAGATGAACATGAGAGTCCCATGTCATTGACATTGACAGATAAAAAACAAATCATTTATTAACAAACTAGCTTCAGCTAGCGACTTCGTACGCGCAATCCCATTTTTTGCCGTTCCCGTTTGTGATTTTCGGTAAAAAGTAAAAAAATATTGAATAAAAAATATCATATATCCGTGTTCTAATTCTGAGCTACTTTCCAACCAATTTTCATCCAAATCGATTAAGCCATTATTGAGTTAAAAATAGTGTAGACCTACATACATATAGAGTAGAACACATCGTCTCTTTTTCGTAAAAAATAATATTATGTCTCTATATATATCGGTTATTAAGTGAAGCAGATTTTCAGATAAGAAAATCAAACAAAAAGTGATAGGTGTTTATGATAATGGTAACATATACCTCTATACTGATTTGCTGTAAGTTGTTTAAGCTATATTTTGAAATAAAAATTTTCAAATATTATAACGATTATGTTATCCATTAATAATGATAATGATAATATCCCGTTTACAAAATTATTACCATGTATCAAGCGAGCCGGTAGGCTATCGTTAGTCATGTGAGATGTAGTGTGATATCAGATGCCCTGTGGCAACTGATGAGGCAATACAATACACACGTGGCCAAACATCCATGTACTAATTGTGTTAGTTATCATTGTTATGTATGTGGGTATGTATATGTATATAGTTGTAACATACCATCTGTTCGTATTTGTGTCTAATCATGTGTTTTAGAGCTTTGCACTGCCTTGTTAGTCACGCAGTCAAGCAGATTTAAGTAGTGACGGAAACTAGTAATAGTTCAATTCAATCTTAGTTGTATATTTTGCGACCTTTAGTGTGTGTCGTACAATGCTACCCATGACTATGAGTCCTTACTAGAAACTAGTAGAGTTAACAGATAAATAGTTACGTGAGTAAGCCACACAACATAATTGATTCAATAATATCCTACAATAATATAATACAACATTTACTCTACCTCTCGCATACTAAGATAACTATAACAGTCAATACTTCAAAACCAGACTCCACCTAAAGGCTCGTACACAAAACTGCGATGCGGCGTCGCAACGGAAAAATATGCAAGCTCCCTCTGCGCATCGCAAGAACTTGCGAATTGATGCGTCAGGCATCAAAATCTTTTCTTCCTAAAATCTTCTTTGTTTCTTTTTTTTATCTCCTAAGCAATAAAAAAAGTGCACACTTCTTTTTACGATACATGTGGCCACCTAGTTTTCAATTTAAAATACGTTTATTACGATTGACGGTCGTCGAAGGAATAGTCACCTTGAGAGACGCACGAAATCGCATCGCAGCAATTCATGTCGTAATTTTCTGCGTTGCGAATTCGCATCGCATCGCAGATTTCTATACAAGCCCTAACATAGACTTAACAAATCCATTGAACCGAAAGCCCGAAAATAACCCACTAGTTATCTCGTTGTAATAACTTGCCAAAACTTAAGTATGCAATTAAGTAACAACTTGCGTCCCTTGTCACAACTTGGGGGCAGTTGGGCGGTGCTTAGTGTGCTTAATATCAATATTGCGAACTTAATGTACGGTTCAGGTAAGCACCGACAGATGACGAGGGATGAAGATGGTTTCTGTGTGTTATGACGTGGCTTCGATTTGGAAACTGTTTCGTCTTTGGTAATTGTTATGGCATAGATCTTAATTACTATTACTATATAGCTAGGGAACTTATTGTTGTTATGTAATAAATCCCTAAATCGATGTTAGGGATTTCGTCTGTCTATTCATACTTTCGAACGTTGTCTCATCGCGATGACTGTATCCGCAATTCTCAGAAACAGTAGGTTACGAGTCACTTTTCTAATGAATCACTTACCAAAATACAGCTTAAGGAAAATATGTATGAGTTACAGGAAACTCGGTTTACATTAAGTTATCATGCATACACGTGTCATTTCATAATGATAATATAAATATATGGATTTTACACAAGAACCTTCGCCTCCAGAACCCACAAATCTGCAAGTAAGAGTCAAGTACCGCCTAATACGATACTTGTGAAGTGTGAGAGGTGTTACGTGTGATCATACAATTATTTCCTCCTCTCCAACTTAGCCCATAATTACAAGACCTCCTCGAGACCCTCTCCCTCTCAAGAGTGAGTCGTTACACCGTAAATATTAGGCGAGAGTGCGCACTGCCACTCACACACGGTAAGCTGCGTGAAATTATATGCTACGGTCGGATTAGGAAGGTGATTTATAACTACTTGTCATAATACACGTGAGTTAAGATCAGTCGAGTGTAGGATGGGATCGTTTGTAAGGAAAAATTTACTTAATTCTTATGGTATAAGTTTCTTTTTAGAAACTGATTGTATTGTTTTGCTATGAGTGGCCGGCTGCAGTATTACGGGTCGCTAATTTAATTCCGACAAACTAAACTTATCAAGGAAACAGAAAAACGTATTAAACTTTAGACTTTGAACAAGTAAACTAAATAAAAATAATAATGTAGAGAGGCAACATAGAATAGTTGGCTATCACTTCAAAAGTGGCCGCACTTTCTGAAATAAATATAATCGGATTTGTTTCACTTCATTTATAAAAGTGTCCGTCCATTTCTCCCGACTAACACAATAATGCGAGTGTCAGGAGCTGCAGTTCCCTCACAAAGGTGTTGCTAATTGAGGCGGTGCAGAGAGCGGCCATTTTATTTTATTCTAGAGCACTTTGCACGGCGCCGCATAGTTCAACGTAATTTAATTAGCGTTTCACTTTAAAATTGGACGCCATTTTTCCGGCGGTAACATGAAAGGAATAAGTTGTCGTGGTTTTTTTCTGTTATGTCCATTTCTGTTAGTGGTTTTTAAAATACAATGAATCTTATTGTTTTAAATGATGATGGAAATTATTTTGTTATACTTCATGGCTTTATATAAATAGCTTTGATTCTGGATATCTTAACCCTTTGAGTACCGTCATATAGACACAATTAAATAACAATAGGTTGCGGTCACCGGTGTCCTCGCGGTGTTTGACCGTTTAAATTCGGATCTATATCGTAAAGAAAGGCGTACTTCTATCTATTATTCCATCATATAAATAATTCACTTTTAATATTTGATCGAACTTAACAATAACATTACCGCTTGTACTACGCACAGATAAAAAATAAGTCGAACAATAGTTAGCTGACACAAGCAAAGAGTCTGAGTGGTCCTTCATTATTATTTATTATATTACACAAAGCTACAAATGTAAGGACTAGAAAGGATCAATCAATAGAATTGTAAATAAATAGAGGCTCTTGTGTGATTGTACGCCTCGGGTCTAACTCAATATCGAGGATATCGCGGGCTCGGTCATACAGCCTTTATGTACACGATACATCGAGGTTTTAGTATTTATTTATGTGGGAAGGCTTTCAAGTATTTCTGACTTATTAGTTTCATAGCTTTTTCAGTTGTAAGTGAAAAAATTATTGGTTTTTGTGGGCTCCAAAATACGCCATGGTCGTTATTATTAAAAAATCCTGTAACAAGTGTAATTATAATTGTTGAAATATTTGTAATAATATATATCGTATCCTTTTAGGCATTGATACTTTAACTAAAATCAAATTGTGTTTAAACTATGCATTGTTAATTAATTAATTTATTTATTTAAGTTTTATACAATTACATAAGGAAGACTTAATGCTAACAGCATTCTCTGCCAGTCATCCTTTGGGTAGTGCAGAAATGTATGTGGTAGGTGGTAAGCTGCAAAAATGTTATGAGAGATAGTTAATAGAGTGTACTTTAAACTAAAATTGCTCATTTTTCATTTTAAATACCTTATTTGTCACGTATAATACAATTATTATACATATCTACGTTACGTCGTTTAGACAAAAATGGTGAGTCAAGCGTATAAACGAATGTATTCTTCGCATAGTCGGTATATATCGTGCGGGTGACACTGGCGGTCGTGTAGCGCGTAATTTATGATACCATACAACAGCCATACAACGCCCATTCAATACATATGAGCTTTTAAATCTCCTGCCTCATTTATCATACATAATCGGTTTTGGATTCGAGGGAATACTTCAATGGCTTCTTATCTCTTTATCTTTTTAACATATTTTATGTAGATTGAGATCAAGATATAAATTCAAGCAAAGTTTCACAAAAAGACGTTAAGCTGTCTTTGAAACGTAGCTACGAACTTGCTACGCGGTTGCTACGAAACCGCTACGAGCTACGCGCTACGAGCGTGCTACGTAATTCTATTCAGACCCGTCATGAAAAAAGGCGTAATATTTTCCATAATTACATTTTCATCAACTTTTAAGTAAATATTAATAAGTTATTCATTAGTTTTATTACGTTAATGTGGCACTAAAATGGTTATACTCATTTTGAGAGAGGTTGCCGCAGGTTCTTATCATTATTCTTTTTATCTTAGAAATATATACTACATACAGACTTATCAATGACAAACGAATCCACAATCAACTCAATGATAGTTGAAATATATACCTAAGCACAGTCAACAGTGCACTTTGAAATGAATGATTAGATTTTAAACCACAATATTAATTAATGAATCAGTTCAAGCGAGCGAGATTAATTCTAACCGCAGTACACGAGACACGTGTGGGTAACGTTGACGTTACGTGATCGTTACGTGTACAGTCAGCCAAGTCAAGTTATATGCAGGTACGAAAACAGAGATCGATTCAGTACAGAGTCAGTAGTTATTTTTTTGCTATTGTATCGATCAACGGTTACAAAAGATATAATTGGTTATGGTGTTACAAGTTCTTTAGGGCGTTAGAGATTTTAGAATTGGGGATTTAGGAATTGGGCCTCCAGCCAGAGTGGAATTGGGTCTCCGGTAATGTCTCTCACATGGCGAAATACAACGTAAGCTCTTTCTGTGAGTTTCATTAAAAAAACATATAATTTATTTATTTATTTGTATCAGGCAACGAAAGCCCATATTAAAATACAATAATACTATAATATGTACTACAACAGTTAATTTAAAATAATATAAATACATATGTAAATAATAAATTTTAATATTATTGTGCAGTGTCGGCTGTTTGTGCTGCGCGGTGTCATTTATGTAGTGTCTGTTAATACATATCTGCCTCGTTGACTGAGTGGTCGCAAGTGCGACTACCAGGCAAGGGGTCTCGGGTTCGATGCCCGGGTCGGGCAAAGAATTACCGGGATTTAAAAAAAAATCTCTTCAGTAGCACGGAGTCTACAATTGTGCTCGGTATATGGCAATAGGCTTCCTATTCCTTCTTATACCTTCGGGAATAAGAAGCGTAATGTTATGTTATGTTAATACATATAGCTGCTGTGTTTGTACTGAGTCAATCTCCACTTTCTGGCCTGACTACTAAATACCTGTGCAGACTGTACATGTAACGTGTTGCACGTGTATCGCGTAAATGACTAACGCGTAATTTCTCCGTGAAATATTGCGGCCATTAGCATAACTAATTGTATTGTGTAGCGCTACTAGTTATTTAGAAACTGCTATTATATATTATCGCTATGTTTCCGTAACACAGTTATTATGAAATATATTTAAGTATTTTTGCTAAACGTTTTAGTTTACGATGTCATGAGTGGGACTCGTAAATATTATGTAAGCAGTGTAGGGAGCTTGTTGTTGTTTCAATTTACTAGTATGGTCCTAAAGTGTGTGTTTATGCATGTTTTACATCGTATTGTACAGTTTAGGAGAATTTATTTACCTTGTAGAGAGAGAACAACAGAAAACTTATGTCCATTTAACTTATGCTTTACCCGTCATCTCTAAACCATATTTTAACTAAGTGTTACTTAGCGCGAAGGAGCTAACTAACATCTTGCCTTTACCTTCAGGTGCCACGATGGTGAAAGCGAAAGTGTCGATAAGTTCACAGGTTGACGAAAATGGGCATATGTACCCACATATGCTCCTAATCCTAAACTCTGTTTTGACATTGAATCCTAAAAAAACCTTCGACAGTATTTGTGATAACTCGACCATTAAATTGGTCATTCATTTACTTTATATGTCAACATAATATACAATAATATAATGTATGTATGTATACATTAGTAATTATTGAATGCGATGTAGTCTCGCAGTAATTACAGGCACCATAAATAATACATAGCACGTCACGCACGGACCGCTCATATCGTCCCAATGGAATATGGCGCCTCCTGTATATAAATCTATGAATTATTCCAGCGATAGTCCTCCATGAATGTCTGGTGGTGAAGTATTGCTCACCTCTTGTGGTGATGGAAAAGATTATATAGAAATATGCGATAGTTACTAGATGTTATTATTTTGTGAGTGTTATTTTGAGTATTATTAAAGTCACTTAGTTATTACATTATTGAATTGAAGTTTACGAAAATAAATAATATTTGGTGTTACGTATGCCAACGACAGAGCTTTAATTATACTTTATTAACTAAAAATTACTAATTACTTTCTGAGAAAAGCTCTTCTAGTTTCGAGTCAGAGAGGGGCTCTTCCTCATGAGCAGCAACGTCACGCAGCCTACTAACTAGCAACTTGTAATTTTCAGTTAATCCAGTATTTAGTTTGCATTGGCTATTAACACTTAATTACTAATGTTCTTACACGTTCTATATTCTAACTGAAAGCGTAATTTTAAATGAAAGCGTCCCGTAGGTTTTACCAACTTTCTTATATTAGTATGAAGGTATAAAGTGCAGAAATGATTGATTGTAACATCGACATGTAACAAAGTTGGCCACACAGTAACAAAGTAACATTTTAACGAGGAGTTTGTTCCATATTCCTGCACCATAGAAGCATAAAAATATTTAGTTAGGGTATACTTAGAAGTACATAAAATGCGAGCCATAAATCGTGTTCGTGTAATATGATCGTTCGCGAGTGGTTGTGTGTAACTGTGTATATATATATATATATATATATTATATATATATATATATATATATATATATATATACTAGCAGTTGCCCACGACTTCTTCCGCGTAGAATATGATGCCTGTTTTATTCCATGTGAGAATTTAAGATATAAAAAGATATAAAAATCATCCCATTGCCTATACTCTGCCTATATACCGTATTTCATCAAAATCCGTTCAGTACTTTCAGCATGATTGACGGACAAACATCCAAACAAGAAACTTTCACATCTATAATAATTGTGTGATATATATAAGTGTATATATATATATATAAGTATATATACATAAGATACCATCACGCCTTTTATCCTCGAAGGGGTAAGCAGAGGTGCAGATTATGCCACTGTACCCACTTTTCACTATTTATGTTATGAGTCCCATGTAATAAGGGTGCTCCTATTGCTATATACCGAGCACAATTCCAAACTCCGTGCTACTACTGAACATTTTTAAAAACCCCAGTAATACTTTGCTCGACCCGGGAATCGAACCCGAGACCCCTTGCTCGGCAGTCGCACTTGCGACTACTCGGCCAACGAGGCAGTCATTATTATATTAGTTTGATGTATATAGGTATATATATAATGTAATAAGGATGGGTTTACGACATCTGATGCAGTTACGAGTTGGTGTTACTCTATCGTGTGGTGTTTCCTATAGTAAATGGAGTAGGGTGTGTATATTATACAGCTCTATATAAAATCTTGTAATGGATGTGAATAATTTTAAGCCGTGCTCATGTGGTGGGTAGGTTAGAGTGTGGTGCAGGCTACTGTGTAAGTTGTCGAAGGTTCTTATGGATACATGAAAGACTGATGAGCCGCGCTAGGATCACTTAGAGCGGTGTTCTTATGAAGTTCAAATATATGTTGCTTCAAAGAATGTGCCCTTAGATGGTTTTGAATAAGTCGTAAAACCACCTTCATTACTCCCACGGTATTTTACCCACTTTTTTTTTTCTCAGTCGCAACCGGACATATACACAAATTATGTTATTTAAAAAGATAAACTATTCCTGAACACTACAGCATTGGGTTCAAGTTTCCTCAAATCAAATCAAATCAAATCAAATCGTCTTTATTGTGGACTATAGGTATGCATCAGAAATACAGGTCTTAAATAATAAAAAAGTACAGCTATGTCCCGCCGTTGAGGCATACAATAATAATATACAAAACAGAATTTAAAACACAATTAGTCATAATGTTTAGTCTCAATACAATTTTAAAATACTTCAAATACATACAAATTCAATATAAAGTCATGAAAGGTAAAATATATTATAATTCATTATTACAAAATTTCAAATCACATTCTTACATAAATGTTAAAAAGTGGAAAGACAAGCAAATTAAATGTCAACTACAGTTCAATATATTATTATACACATACATATTCACTTTCTTGTCATTGGAAGACAATATTTTTGTCACACAAGTAATCTTAACATCATAATAACATCTCACTATTAGGAATGAATGTAATTTCTTTTTAAACTGGTGGATTGGTAATTGTTTAATGTCATCGGCAATTTGTTATATATTAATGATGTCATGCATAAAGAGCTTTTATTTAATAGTGCTGTTTTACCATAAGGTACCTGTACCTCTAACCTTTTTTTATCCCTTAATTTTCGATAATAGCTTTTGTCAGCAGTTTTATAGTAATTTAGATTTGATTTCACAAAAATACTTGATTCGTAAATGTATAGGGAAGGCAATGTGAGAATTTTTAGATTTTCAAAGTAAGGTTGACAGCTAATTGTGTTATTTATTTGGCACATTGCTCTAATGCACTTCTTTTGAGCTTTAAATAGAAGTTCCTTGTCTACCGAATTTCCCCAAAATATAATACCGTATCTGAGTAATGGTGCCACCAGTCCGTGATAAGCCGTTAAAATTGCTTCCTTGTTAACTATTTTGGAGAGCTTATAAAGAGCGAATGAGGATTTGTTAATTTTTTTGCAGAGATTATCTATATGAGTTGTCCATGAAAGTCTATAGTCAATATTTATACCCAGAAATTTTGTATTTGTTACAGATTCTACTGCCTGTCCATTATAATTTACATTAATACTATTTGGTTGAGTTCTTTGGTGAAAGTGCATTATGTGTGTTTTATCTAAATTTATTTATTTTATTTTTCCTCGTAAAAAGATCAACGTTCATCAACTGTTTTAAAGTCGATTAAACTCATTTCTTGTTTAAACTCTTTAGAGACCAGCCCCAGTATAGTCACACAATATTTATAACAGTGTCTATATGAGCGTAACTTTACGACCTCTACGTTAGCGGCAGTAAAAGTTTATCTCGTTGGTTATGGCCGCCCCGTGCACTAATGTGCCACAGATTATATAGTAATGCATCGATACTGGCCAGATAATGGACCATTACTCCTTGTGATATACTGCCTTTAATTCCAATCGATAAAGTGAAGCATGAATTTCTGGCTTTTCATACGTTGAGTATGTATGTAGGAAAAGTCAAATCATTGAAATATTTAATAATTCATAATTCGATACTATAATAAAAAGGTTCTAGACTTTCAATTTGAAAAAAAAAAACTATATATAAGCGTCTGTTTCCTATATAAAAATTAACTCCGATAAAATTTTCCAAGTAAATATAATAGTATGTCTGAGTACCATATCATGTTGCTTAAAAAAGACGCTAGTGACGAAACCACAACCACTTGTTAATAACATGTCTAAATATTCTACACCAACAGTGATAGCTTGATCACTGTATTAGCAGTAGAAGAGGGTCCTAGTTCAATTATGATGTGTGGTGTATACACGCGGCCGTCGTGCGGCTAACCGTACAGGCCGTAGAGGCTGCGACAGTGTGTGAGTGGCCGCTTATAGCCGGCCGCCCGCTGGAGCATGTGATTCACCTCACCTCGGTATAATGCCCCACTCAGAACTAACTCTATTTGGGTCAATCGCCGTCACACTGACCTAACTGATACACCACTGGGTAGGAAATACAGAAGGTTAATAGTTAAGGTTTCATGTCGCTTGGAAGAAGATTTCATTTTTAAATATCATATAACATCAAACCTTTTTTTAACAGCGAAGGGGTAGGCAGAGGTGCACGAGATTTTAAAAAACCGTAATCGAATCCGAGACCCCTTGCCCGGCAGTCGCACTTGCGACCACTCGGCCAAGGAGACAGTTTAAATATCATTTTTTTATCTCTCTCATCCTATTTTCAACCTTCTGTACATGGGGTTTAAGTTGTTACCAAATACTAAGGGCAATCAATCGTTGAAAAGTCAAGTTTGGAAGTCATACATGACCACAATACGGTTTGACGTAGACCTCCATTTTATACAGTCATCGTACTTTCTCTGTTTGTATATCACTATAATTTTAATTTTAGTATATTGGAGAGACAGTACTTCACGTCTACACATCATTCGTATAAAGAGGTCGAGGTCCGCGTAAAAACAATAAAAGAAAAAAATGTGTCACCTTTGTTACAAGGGAGAGGGTAAAGATATTACTTTCACTACCATTTGTCATGGGGTCGGAGTATTTGTTTCCTGGATACAAATACTTTTAGGAACTATGATCTCTGCAATCGAAAAGTTTCGATCATACGGATCAATGGCAATATACTTTTTAAGAAATTAAACTGGGAACACTTTGAATGATAAGTTTTTGTATAACAATATTTTAATTACTCCATGGCGTGTTTATTGGTATAAGTAAGAAGAGCCTAATATTATATTTACACTTTTTTGAGTTCTGTTACGTCCTGGCATGGTTTTTCTAACTTGTTTGTATATTGGCTCGTCCCACTGGCCGATAATCAGGTTATCTTTTGAGAGGGCTCGTTCCTTTAGGGCTGGCCCTAACGGCTTGTCGTGTAATATATATGTCGAGAGCAGACGATAAGATCGAGGCAACCCTGGCTGTGTTGATGTTTGAGTTAATAGGGGATTACGGATACGAGTGACCGGCAGGTACAGGCGGGGACCGTTTATTATACGATTAAAATTTCAAAGGAATGATCATTAGTCGAGATCATTTAGTTTCGTAGAACATTTCTGACGAAGATATATATACAAAACATTTTTTTAAACCAAGCTTTAAAATATACAGCAGATAATATATATCAATAGAAAATAAAAACGCCTAAAAAGTTGTACATTAATGCCGATCGTTACGGCCGTATTAATTTCATTCGTTCGTGAATGATGAACGAGCAGGTATACATTGCTTTTGCGTTCGTTCATTCGCTCGGCCTTCGCAATTTAAATTATTTTTTGAAATAAAATCTACGAACATTTTAGAGATTAATATGGATTTGATTTGTTTTATTCTTAAATACATGGATGCTATTATGCTATGCTTGTTACGTCCCTACGACATAAAAGTGAATTCCCCATTTTATACAAGTCATATTATATTGGTTAAAACTTGTATGGTAATATTAATTTATCTATGAACTAATAAGAGAACTCAATATATTTCTTCCTCCGCTAGAGTTGTCAATTTTTTATTAATATTTCAATTTGTTGCAGGCGGATGGGCGTCACCAAGCAACCAAAATCCAGTCGTCTCGACCCTCCCCTGAAATCGCCGCAGGTAACAAACTCCAAATTTTTGAATAATATAAGTGAATATAGTGATGATAAACTGAATATTGTAAATGATATAATATTTACTCAATTTAATTTTGCAAACAGATTACTCTCTTTTATGCATTTAGGACTCATAATTGAAGTGACGAAAAGTAGGTATTTTTTATGGGATAAGTCGGTAAATGAGCAGACGGTTCACCTGATGATAAGTAATCGGCGCCGCCCATTGAGACCTAAAACACCAGAGGCGTTACAAGTGCGTTTGGGGATTACGCTAAAACCCGTGTCGTACAAAACCATGGTACATCAACAAACCTAAACGTGAGGACTTATTATTGGCTCATTGTTACCTACGCCTATTGTTATTTTTATAAGCTGTAAGTCCTCCATGAATTATAAATAAATAAATAAAATACATACATGAACGGTCCTACTAACAATACAAACATGTTTCCCTCATTTACTAAACGAATATGAAACATTATCAGTAGCCTACAGTATACTGTGGTCAGCTTCTCATTCAACATTTACGTGCGAAATGTGCGACTGCGGTCAAACATCATAATTAGTGTTTAGTTAATGGCTGCAAAATCATACCACTTGATTTCCATTAGCTCATTATTATGAACTGATATGTTGGGCAATCGAAATTTAATTTTGGTGGAAAGTGGAGTATAATTCGTACGACATTTGTCACGAATGCCATTCTTAACTTAGGTATCATAAAATAACATAACATCACGCATTTTATCCCCGAAGGGGTAGGCAAAAGTGCCACTGTACAATGTAACACCCACTTTTCACTATTTATGTTATGAGTCCCATGTAATAGGGGGTGAGCCTATTGCCATATACCGGGCAAAATTCCAGACTCCGTGCTACCACTGAGATTTTTTTTAAACTCAGTAATAGTTTGCCTGACCCGGGATTCGAACCCGAGACCCCTTGCCCGGCAGTCGCACTTGCGACCAGTCGGCCAACGAGGCAGTCACTTAGGTGTTATGAGAACCAATTAAGAAAGTAAGGGGCTTTTGATAGAGACTGCTCAGTAGCAAAAAGCCTGAACCTTTGACATTACGATCTCCAACCCGTCAGTCAGGCGTGGAGATTATGATAAAGTTTCTTATGTACATACCAGAGACTCATGCCACAGGCTGCTGCAGATGATTTTTGTTATTTATTTAAAACTTTTACTATCAGACAAGTACGGCCCATAGATAAACCATTTAAACTAACATAAATATTTTGATACAGTTGTATGTAAGCTAAAGCATAATGACAAAAAATACCGGCTTTACTCACGTAAATATACTGAGAGAAGCTCTACTGGTTTCGGGTCACAGGGAAGAGTACCTTTACTTCACGAGTAGCGTGCACGTAATTCAACTATTACAAGTACATGTTGTATTACGTAAGGTCTATTTAATTCAATCGCCTGACTTTACAATGTAATTTAGGCCCGATCGATATAGCTTAGCAGGAATATCCATTCCACGAAATCTTTTTACAATCACCTGCCAAACCCGCGGCAGTAAAAGATTTATGATACGAATCCAATATTTTAGACCTTACGTGGGTTGGTTACAGACAGTTTTAAAAAGGTATCTAAGTTTTTCTACATTTTGTGGAATAAATGATAAAAATGAACCAAAAAAATTATGAATTAACAATGGAAAAATGATTTAACTCGTCGAGTACCGGTTTTATAGATACAATTAAAGAACAATAGGTCGCGGTCACCGGTGACCGCTTGGTGTTTGACAGTTTAAACAACAAATTGTTTAGTCCCATTTGGGCGCCAAAAACTTAAGTGGCGCCCAACAGGGATATTTGAAGTACGAATAATTTTTTTCATATCAATAGCACCTGATATTGATGTGATTTATTATGTGACAGGTGCAGACGGCAGTATGACAGTAGCTCGCGGCGATGGTTCCCCCGAGCGGCTGGGCGGCGCGCTCCGTCGTCTCCACTACAAGGCGACCAGGCGCGCGCACTCCGCCGCAGCCAGGCATCACAACTCCAACACCACTCCGCCTAAGGTAGGCTGTAGATCAAATTATCATCGTATTCTTCTTTATAATTTCTTGAATTATAAAGCAGACACGGTCAGCGGTCAGTAAGTTAGAATCAGGTTACATTTATATTAAGTCTTAACATTATAAAATTATTGAGTTAATACTGCCATTACTCCACAGATTCGGTAATCACTGTTTCTTAATCATAATTCTGTACTTAACAACAAATATCTTCTTTTAATTCTTCAATAATTCGTGTTGTTATCATCGATTTATCTACCTCTATATATAATTACTTTATTTATTATTACTTCTTCACCGAAGATAACAGCGAATGGCGAAATTGTTAAATTAAAAAAATAATCTAAACGCACAGCAGTTTTGACAAATATGTAAACATGTTCCTAGCTAAACCTTACTAACTTTTAAATATTAACTAATTTGCAAATTTATCTTTTAATAGGAACAGGATATTAAATTGTTGTAAGCTGTTTTAATATAACAAGGTTCACAATGCAGCTTGGCAGAGTTTTATTTGGAATAAGAGATACGGTACTAAAATATTTGGTAAAATACGCGCGAATATGTGTTAACAATAAGTGCGGGAGAGCCATGCTTCGGCAGGAATGGGCCGGCTCGACCGGAGTGATACCACCAACGAGCAGAAAACCGACGTTAAGCAACGCTTGCGTTGTGTTTCGTTTTGTGAGTGAGGTTACCGGAGGCCCAATTACCCTCCCCTTCCCCAATCTCCCCAAAGATCCTCAAAATCCTAATCCCCAAAAGGCCGGTAACGCACTTGTAACGCCTCTGGTGTTCCAGGTGTCCATGGGCAACGCCGATTACTTACCATCAGGTAATCCGTCTGCTTGTTTACCGGCTTATGCCATAACAAAAAAACAATCAAAGATAAATTAAGATAAGTAATAAAACAAATATTATCCCTGAACAATCAAGTTCCCTGCTTCAAATCGTTCCAGATCTACTAGAATATTCTGAGCGTACAGTACGTGTTGCGTGGGATGAGTGAGTGTATGCGTAATATCATTTCCTCCGCCGGTAATAGAACCGCGATGCATCCTGCTTTATTTATTACGTTATGCTGCATATCCGAGACTTTGTGAATATGTTTATTTTTAACCGATTTCAAAGAATAAATGGTATTCAGTTTTATCTGTATGTATGTATGTATGTTTGTCCATGAATATCTCGCGATCTACTGAACTGATTTTAATACTGTTTTTAGAAAAGAGTTTGTTATAGAAATGTATTTTTTGTAACTGGCTCTGCCCACGACTTCGTTCGCGTGGGATAGTGATTCACAGCTCCTCCCCAGTAGGTGATAGCGTGATAATATATAGCCTACATATTGACCCGACCTGTTAGTAATATTCATGCAAAATTTGAAGTAAATCCATGTAGTAGCTTTTGAGTTTAGCCCGGACATACATACAGATAAAAAGACAAACATTACAGTGTACAGTTTTCACTTTCCTCCGATTTTATTATAATTATACCTATGTATACGAGACAAAAAATATGAAACTGTACGTTTTAGTTCATTCATTAACCGACTTCAAAAACGAAATTGTTGAAGAATTAGTTTTTTAAACGTACTTTATAAAATAATTATTTAAACGTTTCTAGTTTGACATAATACAATATTTTTAAATACATTTAAAACATATCTAAACCACTGAGGTTACACCGTAGTGCGGCCTAAGCTTTATAATACAGTAACCTTTACACACAATGCTGGTGGAACTCATCGATATATACTTTGTTGAATAGTCCTCACAGTCGGTTGACTTTATTTTGAATATTATCTATTGATGCCAAGCGAAGTGAAAACAACTAACAAAGCTCCAGTCAACAGCAGGTTGGATTACAAAAAATACAGATTACACAATAGTGTTCTGTAACTTTCTAAGGTACATGACCTTCTGGAGAAGAGCATCTATTGTAGTTTTTAAAAGGTCAGCAATTGCCATATAAATCGTCCAGTGTTTAGGGCTATCCGTCTTACGGCGCGATGCGATCTGCGCGCGCCTCAAAGAGCCATCAGACCACCATAGATGGGGCCCAGTACGACTGATGCCGATACGGAGCCGCGGAAGGCCTAACGGGTTGCCGGGGCTTCGGCTCGAAGCGCCGGAGTAGGAACGGGCTGATTTTTAGTCAGTAAGAGTCTGACACTCCCTCTCGCCAACCTAAGGCGGGAGAAACCATTCGATGATTTTCGCCCCTCAAAAAAAGGCTATCCGTTTGCTTATTTGCCCTCTATTCTATATAGAAGTATACAATTATTGTAGTTTCTCAGAAGCACCTAAATAATAATTAGAAACACGTAATTAATCCCGTCGTCTCTCGGGATAATTGTATAGTCTACTTCATTGAGATGCCATTAAAATGTGAGCTGCGAACAAATAATATTTCATTAAAACTAATCTCAGAATATATTTCAAAGTCCTTTACTATTTTTAAAGAATAAGCCGCTATTCATCTTGAGACATATAAGTAGACATTTTATTGTAAAGAAATAAAGTCAATTTGAGATAAAATTTACACAAAGAGGCTTTCTCTTTAAAATGTAGCGAATCTAATTCTCATTGAGACGTGTCGAATTTTGTGTTAATAATTGCGATACAGTACAATGGTATTATAATGTGATTTGTTTGATCAAAGAGCTGCGTGGAATGATAGTGAGTGGTGTCAATAATGAATGACACGCGCGAGTAGTTCAGCGTGCAACGTAAGCGAGCGCCACGCGAGTGCATGACCTCGCATGATGGATGACCACCACTACCGTTGTCGCGAAACTCGATCATAACTCATTCAAACCAAACTATTGTCAATAAGAATTAATGGTCTAAATCTTTACCGAATACAATTAATGGATACGATTCCAATATTCCAATCAGAAACAAAAACTAGAGTTTCTTTTGTAGAAATGTGAATCTAAAGAAAGTTAATTATGTTCTTGACTGTCAATGGAAAGAAAACTAATGAATAGGTACTTGTTATTAATCGTGGGAGAGATTTATTAGTAGGTATTGGTTTGTTTCAAAGTTTGACAAAAATAAATGTCTTGATTAGCAGGTGAATAGAAAATGATGGTATTATTTTCATTACACACGTTCACTATAGTTTTCGATTCGATAGTGGGCATGTTGTGGATACTGTCATTGGGCCTTGCTTGTTTTTTTTAAAGGATAAGCCGGTAATTAAGCGGACGGATCATAATCTGATGGTAAGTAGTTGGCGCTGTCCATTGATACCAGAAACCCTAAAGGCCTTTTGTTAGAAATTTGAGGATTGTTGGGATTCGGGGATTGGGAAGACTCATTAATTGAGACTCCGATAACCTCACTCACACGACGAAACACAATGCAATGTTGTGCCACGTCAGTTTTTTGCTCGACCGTGGTATCACTCCGGTCGAGCCGGCCCATTCGTGCCGAAATATGGCTCTTCCACACTTAAGATTACCTAATAGTTTGTGCATGCTATATTGTGCCGACGCCCCTTCGAACAGAGATGATGTTGGCATGTCCGTCTCTCATTACGGTGGAGGTGAAACAATGGACCAAGAAACATGTTTCTATCGTACTTTGCTTCATATGCATCGTTGATTCTCTTTAAACTTACACGTCTATTGAGGGTGCTTTGAGTTAGATCCTTTTAGTTAATAACTTTATAGATTTAAAATCATTCATCACAGCCGGTTTACTTATCTACCGTTCCCATTTCTTTGTACCTAACTATACCTAATTACAGTTAATTAAAATTGTGTTCATCGTAATTTATCAGATGATTAGCTATTTGGTAACTTTATCAAGTATTTGGCTAATTACTATATATACATATATATAGTAATATATATATAGTATATAAACTCGTCTGTTACTGACTAACTGATTGACATCGCTTCGCCTAACTGCTGGTGGTAAAGAGTTGAAAGGACATTGTTAAATATGACCTATGAATCAACACATATGAAACAGTTATTAAAATTCTTAGTTTTCTTAATAACATTGCAAATATTTTTATAGAATGGACACTTTTTAATTTCAAAAGCATTTAAAAATGTATTTACTTCCGCCCTCAGCTTCCGTCCCCTATACTGATTATACTCTTTGGTCATAGTAAGTGATAGTTCTATTACTTTTTGGTTCAATGTGAGGTTTTTAACAGGCAAAGGTATTATTGGTCATACAGCCAAGTTTTTGTAACAACACTCTTGAGAATGTAACACAGACAAGAATCGGTTCTCAACACTTGAAAGATGATAATTTTTAGTTACTAACAGTTCGCTATGCTGGCGCAGAACCATAATACGGCTTATCAAAAGACTCGATTGAAAGCGCTGTTTGAAACGAGCAATAACATCGACACTGACAGTTGATGAAGTGACAGATGACATTTGGTAGTAATGTGCGCATTATGTGGTTGATCTGCGTTTGCGTAATCAATTCGTTTCCATTTTCTTACTTTTCTAATTTCATCTAACAACTTTGCGACAACAAAGGACTGATTTTCTTTTGAAATATCGATCTCTGGCTGAGTTTTACTGATACGGACCTACTTAGTACAACGATGAGTACATCGTACAATTTCCATGTTTACTACGCTATTCGCTACGCTACGCTATGTAGAAATTGAACTAAATTATTGACGTAATTATCACTCCGGTATCAGAAAGTGTTTTGATTTTTTCAGAATTCTCAAAAGTGTCTGTTGTTTTAATTTACGTTCAATCGAATATATTCATTATCTGAAACCAAAAAAGTACATACAGCTCTCCGTTGGTTCTTATGCGAACTATGTATGGACGACGAGCAATGTCCTTTGGCATGTGTGTTCCTTAAAGTACAGATATGCGTTAAAATAGATTGACAGAAGAACTATGCGTTAAAATCCAGGAGTTCTTCTTATCTATTTTATTAGAACTCGGTACAATGATGGTTTGAGAGTGTACAGCGGTATAGTAGCCTGGCGCTACAATCCTACTGTACAGGACTACCTAATCCTATGATTACAAGCTAACGTTATCCTATACTATCCTAGATAATCTAACACTTATAATATTGCTATTTTATCGTCAATATTAATCTTAATCGTAAATTGGAAATCGACTATGGTAGAATTTGTATCGCGGTGATACAAATTCTACCAAAGTCATTATTCCACGCGAAAGAAGTCACGGGCAAAACCTAATTATGATCGTATTATAATTGTAAGTTTAATTATTTTTAGTGTTTCAATTAAGTAGTAATCAAGGAGTTAGTATAATGCGGTACTTAGTGTACAACATTAACATGGAACAAGTTAAACCGTAAAACTCACCAGCTCACAGTAACGCGATATTTAAGAGGTTTTTAATCTCACGCTCAATTATTCGCCATCAGCTAGCTGCCCAGTCACCCATTGAGAGTTTATAATAATTATAAACTTTAGCAGGAAATATTATCTTACAATATATTACCTAAATCAACAATGGCTGCTAAGATCTCATGCTTCATTATATTTGGAATAATCACTGTCGTAAACGGAAAACCGGCAGCAGACGACACAGAGGTTTACGTGAGAGATGAATTCGAACTCCAAAAAATACTGCGACTGTTGGCGAATCAAGGTAAATTTAATATTGCATTAAGGCATCACGAAGATGGGCTCAAAAATCATCACGAAGACACGGCTCGTATATCCAGCGACGGCAAACATCGTGACAACTACAACAAAAAAGAAAATGAATATGTTACACCGTATTACGATTCCATCGACGAGGCCTACAATGACAATGTGTTTCAAAGTAATGGTCATAAAGTACAGCACACATCTAATGCAAACGACGGGCTAGGTCACTTACATGAAACATTTGATTGGAAAGACATGACGGTGCTCGAAAATCTTAAATTCCTAAACGGACAAGTGAATATTGAAAGATCGAATGTAGGAGACAGTAACGAGTTACAGGACGATGGGTACTACGACTATATCAGCGGTATAGAAAATGGAAAAAAAAATGGTGAAAGGCGAAATAAACCCGAAATTTTGGCGCATAACGAAGACAATAATAACGTGTATTTGCCAAAGTGGATGCTTTACGAAATCTCGAAACCCAACGTAAAACAAACCGCTATTGTTAAGTTAATGAAAACTTATTTGCCCAGATCGAAACAACAGAAAGAAAGGATCAGAAAAAGGTTAGAACAAGAAGCAAGAGATAAACGTAATAAAGCAAAACATGGATAAGAAAGATGTAGTGACTACTGTAACAGAATGGCTGCTGAGAATGCTGAGACGATACTAAATACAAGACAAGATATAAAATACATTATTTATAGAGATATATGTACTTAGTATATGCTATATAGCCTTATTACTACACCTCCACCTTAAAAATAATAGCACATTGTTTTTACTACGATAGTAAATCTAAATAAATGTATATATTTCATTTAATAATTTTCATTCAATATTTTATATTATTGTAGGCAATAGATGATTGATAATTACATTATAAATATAAGATACATACATTTATAGATGAGGACACGGTGGACACACAGTATGGAAATGCCCTGTGTGACCTGGCTGAGCACCGCCGTGCCCTCAGGACGTGATCGACGATGGCGGCCTCTCGCGTCCGGCCCCAGTGCGGGTCATGATGCGGAGCGAGGGGGACTGGGATGCCGTGTCCTCCTTTTGCGAAGCAGTCACTCTAGCTAAGGAGGACGCGCGGCGCGTGAGGCAGCGAAGTGCTGCCTCCTCATAACCCAGCCATCGCGAAGGACACTCCGAGCGTCGGGGATCGCGGGACGATCTCCGGCCACCGTAAGCGCGAACCTGCGGACGGCGAGAATGGGTGGCTCGCCGCCCGACCAGAACCAGACTCGAGCGTTCGGGGCATCCCGTTCCACGCGCGCTTCAAAGAGCCATCAGACCACTACGGATGGGCCCCAATAGGGCTGATGCCGATACGGAGCCGCGGAGGACTTAACGGGTTGCCGGGGCTCCGGCTCGAAGGGCAGGAGTAGGAACGGGGTGTTTTTAGTCAGTAAGAGTCTGGCACTCCCTCCCGCCTCACCCAGGCGGGAGCAGTAATTCGATGATTTTCCCCCCTTAAAAAAAAACATATAGATAGGTATATAATTCTTGGGAATGACCATTTACTGTTTATGGTACATAATAATGAATGCCTCGTTGGCTGAGTGTTCGCAAGCGCGACTGCCGGGCAAGGGGTCTCGGGTTCGATTCCCGGGTCGGGCATAGTATTTTGGGTTTTTAAATAAGTAGTACAGAGTCTGGAATTGTGCTCGGTGCATGGTCTATTGCCTATTGCAAATATGGCCTATGGCAATAGGCTCACCCCCTATTACATGGGACTTATAACATAAATAGTGAAAAGTGGGTGTTACATTGTACAGTGGCATTGACTGGCCTAATGTGCACCTCTGCCTAACCCTTTGGGGATAAAAAGGCATGATGTTATGTTATGTGTGGTACAATATTGAGCAATTTTCACTCGATTACAGGAACGGTATTGTTTTATATGAGTGTAATATTCTTTATGACCTCGTTTCTTCTAAACCACGCCACCGAGTTAGATAATTGACTAGATACGTCACTTGATAACCGAAGTAAAAAAGTGTTTTTAAATATGTGACATTGAAAAAAATCAACATGGCGGCTGTCAGAATAAACTGACTAAACTGTCAGAGTCACTTTCGTTTTAAATATTGCAAAAATATGGACATCAAATTAGAGCTCATCGAGAGGATTTCAAAATGGTATATAATGTCTTTATATAAATATACATATACATAGAAATATACATTTTTATTATCGTTGTAAACAAAATATGCCAGGCAGATGTCTACTTATTGCCTTGATATTTTGTGTGTATGCACTTGAAAGTGACAATAAAGTAAAATTATTTGCAATTTAAAATAAATTCAAAAATTAAAAAGCTGTAAAAACACTAAAATTATATTAATTTGTTTTATTGTTTATTATTTTTATTTCTATTGGTTTCTTCGGTCTTATTACTTTTTTTATTAATTGATTTCTATCTTGTTTGTGTAACACAGTATGTGTCTCAGTGTTGTTATTTCTTTTCCTACCACAGGCCCACAGGAAGAAATTCCAGTTGGAATATGTGGGGCCTATGTACCTACTCTGTTTTTTTACTATGTATTGTCCTCTGTGTTGAATGTGTGTACATAAATAAATAAATAAATAAATAAATAAATAAAAAGTAACAAAACAAGTTCGGTCCAGAAGCATATAGTAACTAATTCAATTAAAACAACTAACAGTTGAGACTCAGATAGGACGAGAATATTTGAGTCAAAAATAATAATAATCCGTGCAATGAGAGGCCTTTGCTCAACGGTGGCCACTGGCAGGCCTTCGATAATGATGGTGATGAAGTCAACGAATTTTTTTTTAAGGGGCGAAAATCATTGTATGTAGCTCCCGCCTGGGTGGGGCTTACTGACTTAAAACCACCCAGTTCCTTCTCCTGCACGTCGAGCCGGAGCCCCGGTAAACCGTTAGGTTCTCCGCGACTCCGAATCGGCATCGGCCCTGTTGGCCCCATCTGTGGTGGTCTGATGGCTCTTTGAGGCGCGCGCGGGAAGTCAACGAATAACATATTATGTTAATTTTGCTCACTGCATCAATCGAGTTCCAATAGTACGGCATTCGTTGTAATTATGATATTGGCGATGAGTGAGTGAACATGATCGATGTGTCCGCCATTGATGTCGGTAACCGAGTAGGTCCCACTCGTCACGCACGTGTGGCCCATTGGGAATCTTCCCAGCGATAGGAATGTAGCCCCAACTACTTTTGTTCAACTGATATTATTTAGTTATTAGATAAGATAGTTGGCACGTAATGTTACCGACTTGTTGTTATATTGTGATACTTGCAAGAATAACTAGTTGTATCTGTTGCTAGTTACTTCTTGGAACAAGTTAGTGCGTGAAGTATCGGGTTTCGTGACTCTATTTTATGTGTAATATATATACACTGTTTTATTAGGATACTTATTTGTTTTGGATAAATCTGGTATGACATTACACTTTCTGCCATATTTCGAGGAAAACATGTTTAAAACATAACTTGTTTTACAAAGTATACGGGATAAGTACAAAGTAGTTTACTAACGTAATATAAAACTTATTCAACAAATCTACTTCTGCTGCTTTTTACGGTGGCTGCCTTTATTTACATTTTCAGTTGAATTATTTTATTAACATTCCCTGTAAAATACCTCTTTGACATGTTTTCGTAAACAACTTCAGTGATAAACAGGGCTTTGACCTATGAACGGAACCGGGACCGAACGTAATGTGAACGAATGAATGAACGAGAAAGCGAGCGAAATGTACGAAGTTTAAATATATGAGTAAATACGGACTGCGCTGCGCTTTGAAATAGTTCCCAGTACTGGGAAAACATTATTAGGTGGACTCAGGGCTGGCATACATGTCGACATACATTTAAACTGTGAAAGTTGAACAATGCTGTGTTAGTTAGTCGAAATATATATACATTTTTAATTGAATGCTCACAGTCCCGTGGTTGGCAAGGCAAGGGTACATACCACCACACAGGGTACTCTTTGGAATAAGTAAATATATATCAGTCAGGTACAAAACACTTAGCAATAATCAGCTAAATTGTGCTAAATCCATCGCAATCTTTGAGAAACAATAAAATAGATATAAGTATAATAACTAAATCAAATTGCGTAATACAAATCATAGACCAATCCGATCTGAACCTAAGTCAACGAAGTACAATTAATAATAGATAATTAGAAATGATAACATTGACCCTTGCAGCCAGTCAGTGTTACTATTCCAGGTGGAGTTATAGTCAGATACAGTCAGATACAGTAAGTGAAGAGTGAGTGCCCTCCCTGACTTCACTCACAAACGATTTACTGAAATTTAATTCCGTAGAGAATGCACAGAGCGCTGGAAGTGTAGGTACTAACATTCATTTGCTGTTAAATTTCAGTTACTGCTGAAACTGAATTAGGCAGGGTTACTACCAGACATAACATAGCATCTTCTTAAATCCGAACAGAGTATGGTGCACATTATTTTATAGCATAAGCCGGTAAACGAGCTGACGGATCACCTATCGCGCGAGAAGGAGTGTCAGACTCTTACTGACTAAACACCATCCTGTTCCTACTGCGATCGCTGCAAGGAGCTAGAATTTAATACATCTTCGACATAGATGGGTCATATGATAAGGATATTCTCATATTGAGAAAATTTCAAAAAAACTGAAAAAAGTCTGAATTACGCTTTGAACTCGACCAATTTCTGTACGATCAATAGTCTGTTAATCTCCTTAAATTCTAAAATTAATAATTCTCAGAGTTGCCAAGCACTATTACTAGATTACACTTGATTGCGATGAATTGAACAGATCCTCTGTGAATTACACAAAGTTACAGCGTCTGAACAAAGTGTAACTCGCTGAAATTCCCTGAAAAACTGAGCTCAGGTACTTATAATGAAGTTTACGTAACAAAGCAGAACCTTTCAGAACGAGTGAACGTTCCTCCACCAGCTTTCAGATTAAACTTATAACGAACTGCTTATCTATGTAACTACTTCAGTGAACCGCGTGTTTTACAGGGAATTTCCAAAGGTTAACTTGTTTTTTTAAAATTGGTAGAGTTATTGTTATATACTAGTATTTTTTTTAAGGGGGGATCATCATCGAATGACTGTTCCCGCCTGGGTGAGGCGGGAGGGAGTGTCAGACTCTTACTGACTAAAAACCACCCCGTTCCTTCTCCTGCACGTCGAGCCGGAGCCCCGGCAACCCGTTAGGTTCTCCACGACTACATACTACTATAAGCAGCAATCAGCAGCTTCTTAAAATTAAATAAATAAGTATGATTGGCACAAAAAGCAAATGTAGTCAACAATTGCTTTTAGTAATTTAATATATTTTGTCAACCTTATATAAATAAGGTAAAATTCAAAACCCTATAAAATAATTTTGTTGTTAATTGCTAACAAACAAGTATAATAGGATTAATCAGACCGAGAAGGAATGAAGTAGAAAAGTATGCGAGGGATCAACATGTGCCTGAATATTGATGAAAAATTACCCAAACGTAATCCTTTGGGTATATTTGTTTGAGGAATTATGAAGATGAACATGATTGTGTGTTAAGCTTGTCACGTGGATAAATTGTTCTAATATTTAACTTAGTTGATAGATATTAAACTGCGACAAAGGCTCTCGCTGTTAAAAATATAGTCGAATTTTTTTTTCCTACAGGTCTGTAGAATTGGCACAATTTTCCTTAAAACACTGATTCAGACTACTATAATAATATTTGCAAATTAATAAAACTTTCTTATTTCTTTCTCCGACCCAGGAATCAAACCCAACACTCGTTACTCGTTAACAAAGTTTGTGTCCACTACTCACCAACGACACACTCTACGATTGATCCAATAAAGTAAACAAACATCTTCCACACTCCTGATTGCAGCAATTAAAGATCATCAAATAAATGGATCTCACCGCAATATATTCCCTCCTGACTGGAGACGTGCGCTGATTGATGTGGAGTAATGACGCGACACACCTTACTACCTTGTAACACACGACCTCTTGCTCCAATACTACATTATGATGGATCACTGATGGTGTCAGCGTTCCCATGGGGTCAGAGTAGCTTACTGCGGCATTTTATACCTTTGTATGACGAGTTCTGATTCGATGACGAGACAATAATTTACAGTTCCCGATTGGCGTAGTACTGCGTAGTAACTCGTAGCACGTAGCAAGCGTAGCGTCGTAGTAAGTTCGTAGCGGGTGTCAAATTTGTTCGTACTCAAAACGTGTTAAATGATTGACGATTGTTTCTAAATCACATCTCACACAAAAATACCCTTTAAGTACATACAACTGCTGAACAAAAATTTCTTCTCGCTTGTCCAAAGCGGATATCTAGTGATGTTTTCTCACGGTGTTTTCCTTTACCGTTTGTCAGTGGTACTCTAAATAATATAAGAAGTACATCCAAATCACTTTGGTATTTGCTTGGCTTCTAATGTGGCAAAAGCGAATAGTTCGGAATTGTCGTAGCACTGCGTAGTAACACGTAGCGCGTAGCAAGCGTAGTGTCGTAGTAAGTTTGTAGCGGTGTTCTTGGTTAAAAATGATTGTATTCAATAAATAAAGACCGCCTTCTATACAGAGTTTGTTAACTAACAGTGACTTTAGCTCTTTATTAAGTGTGACGTTTAACTAGAGTACTCATTAGTGAAGTTGTAAGTTGTTAACATGATACTAATGTCTCCCCCATCTACTGTAATGTAGTGAAGATAAGACTTACTACATGTAGCCACTTAATTTAATACAAAACAGTTGCTTAATGTGTTGCTAGGCGCAAAAGTTGGACCAATTTCGTAAATCCGCTTTAATAAAAAAGATTCTCTAATTAAAAGACTTGTAAAAAGAAACAAATTAAATACCCAAATATGTAAAATATATCAAGTGGCGATGTGATTGAAGAAGTTTTAAAGTTTCTGTTAATTTATCAGAATTATTTTATTTATTTTGATGTAGTACATAATTATTTGTTTTTAAGTCTGATATTTAGAAAAATCATAATTGTATGCTACGTCTACAAAATAAACAAAACAAAATCCTTGCTCACCACTTCAGCGCACCATCTATAAACAATTGGTCACCCCACAAAGCGTGGTAACGAACTTTCTGCCTCTGTGGCTCCCGGCTACATCCGCTGACGTCACTAATGAGCGTGACGTCACATCCGCACCGCTTCCGCCGCCATTTTCCGGCGGATCTGTTTGTATTAGAGCTTCTGTAGTGTTTTATTATGAAGAGCGTCGGTGTGGCAAACAATAGCACTCCACTCAGACGCCGTCTTCGTGTTGTACAGGATTATGTAGGCCTAGGGGCAGTGGGAATTATTTTGTGCGTGACTGTACTTAGCTTTGACTGCTTACAACAAAAAATACTTTTGGCTGTAATGATACAGTATATTGTGTTCTGAGGCTCAATGCTCAAAGCGATTGTGCTTTACTGTATTGTTTTTTGAAACTTGCATCAAGTGTAATTGTCAGCGGAATATCATAATTTATTTGAGTTTATTTTGAACCAAAATTACTTACATTTATTTTTGAAAAAAAGTTCATTTGATAGCAGTCTTAACTTGACAATTAAGACCTTATCGTTACCACCATAGAACATATTTTTTATGTTCTCTGGTTTCCACCTACCTTCCGTTTAGGTGACCCACAATGACCCACATGCTATAATTCTATTGAACCTTGTCCTTACTATCTCCGTTTGGTTTGAGAGTTCACGATGGAGACTACTACAAGAAGCTTATCAGTAAATCCAAGTCATGACCATTTCTGCGCAGTAAGCTTTGGTACGTTACAACGCAAAACTTTGTGTCGAGTCGCAGACCGCGAGTAGATAAGGCAGGATCCAATTATTTGAAAAAGTACCCTCTTGTGGAGGACCCTCAAACCAAAGGTTGGCCAAACATATTTGTCAAGTATACTTGTCACAAAGGTTGGCCAAATGTATTTGAATGGGAGATCAGTTGAATAATTTATTATTGTGTTGTTTGAACTTGTTTGTATTGTAAAAAACCTCCATGTTCTAAGTAGTGGGTAAACTTATATTTAGGACTAAGTATTATATTAGGTTAAGTATAGTATATTGTGAATAATTGTATTGTGAACATGATTGAAAAAGAGTAACCTATGGAGTTTCTTGCTAGTTCTTCTCCATAGGAATCTGCACTTTGGAACGAGCAAATAGCTTCACTAGAGGACTGAACTACAGATTGTCATTTTTTCTTATTATTTAATATTTTGTTTTGACGTTCAAAAGTGCCTTCCTGGTCTAATTAACATAAATGATTTTGACTTTTTTGACTTATAAGTAATATAATATGTTTTTTAGTTTTTTTCAATAAATTCGTTAGTAAACACAATATTTTTAAACACATTAATGATTGCACGTAGCAATACCACTCGTTATTACAGATATTAACAATGTTTGTGTGTATTAAAATAAATTCATGCTATGATTCAAATAAAAGATACTAGTAATAATTAATTTTCAGAAATATTTTAATAACATTTACCACAGCTGGAAATTAATGAAAAGTATGAAAGTCACGTCAGTGATTTATTTGGAAAACTGCACCTGTGACTGAGAGAAAAAATAATATTTCAGGAGAGACATTAATATAATATAACAATAATTGAAGGCATTTATATATGCATTCATTAAAGTAGCTGTGAAGGCTTCATTAGGGCGTCTAGCCGAGGTCAATGTCCCCGTACCTTAGTGGGAGGGCAATGAAATATATCTACGTACATATGTATAATAATTATTTTATTGACCTTATTAGTCTGTTACGAGAAACAATTATTTTGCAATTGAGATTAATCTACCTTAGATATATGAACATTTTTTTTATCTCTGTAGTTTCTATTTTTCTTTTTCTTTTTAACTGAATTCTAAAAGAAGAAAAATAAGAATAATTAATTGAAATAAATATTTACATAACATAACATCACGCCTTTTATACCCGAAGGGGTAGGCAGAGGTACACATTACGGCACTTAATGCCACTGTACAATGTTACACCCACTTTTCACTATTTATGTTATGAGTTGCATGTAATAGGAGGGTGAGCCTATTGCCATATACCGGGCACAATTCCAGACTCTGTGTTACTACTAATTTTTTTTACAAACCCTGTAAATCTTTGCCCGTTCCGGGAATCGAACCCGAGACCCCTTGCCCGGCAGTCGCACTTGTCGCACTCGGCCAATGAGGCAGTCATAAACATTTACAAAATGAACATTACACCAACTGTAGCAGGGTTTCCTATTACAATAAAGATACAATACAGTGCTTAAGAATATACTATAATAAAAATATCAATAAAGGTATATTGACAGTGATTCGGAAAATTCCATTATTTGACAGTGGACCGCCCTCTCTAGGTTAGTTCAAACCTGTGTTTCAGGCCAACACTTTACAGTTCATTTTCATTGCGACAGTATAAGTTTACGTTATTGTTAAATTTAGTATAAAAAAAAATTTAATAAATTTGTTCTGTATTATAATAAACATCGGCAACTATGTCTATGGTAGAATTATACCTAAAACTATATCTATGAAATTATAAAAAAAAAATATTTAAAATAAATTGAATTTTCTCAATGTTTTTGAAATTTTTATGTTAAATCTATTTAAATAATAATGATTTTCCGTTCGTTAGTCTCGCTAAAACTCGAGAACGGCTGAACTGATTCGGCTAATTTTGGTCTTGAAATGTTCGTGGAAGACCCGGGAAGGTTTTTAAGGTGAGAAAAAAGCTTGAGGCGATACGAAGTTTGCCGGATCAGCTAGTCACTACATAGTATAAAATAAAGTGGCTATTAGCCGTCTCTCTGTCCCTATGTATGCTTAGATCTTTACAAATTATAGTGTTTAAAAATCGTAATTGAAAAACATAATACACGCATTACTCGCCTATAGAATTTTCGAAAGTTCCCCTCGGTTTCCCTAGGATCCCATCATCAGATCCTGACTTCATGGAAATGGGACCATCTCGGGAGTATACCCTATCAAACAAAACAAGAATTTATTTTCGAAATCGGTCCACAAATGGCGGAGTATTGAGCGAACACACAAAAAAAAAACAATTAACCGAATATAGTACCTCCTCCTTTTTTTGAATTCGGTAAAAACTACGCAACGGATTTTGATTTTCTTTAATAGATAGAGTGATTCTTAAGGAAGGTTTATATGTATAATACATGCATACTGCACCCGTGCGAAGCCGGGGCGGGTTGCTTTGGGTAGACGACTAATTTTTATTTTAATGTCCGTCTGGTAGATTATTTAAAAACATTAGACACGTATTTTTTATTTTCTTACGGAAACGAATAGTTTCGAAGATATATTGATTTGAAATGTCGCGTGACGTCACTTCTCAGTACATTTTATACTGAGAAATGACGTTTTAGCCCCCACTCCTAAACTTTGATTCGTTTTATCTAAGTATTGTTTTATTATACGACAAAATAAAAAAATACGTGTCCTATATTTTTTAATTACCTAACTTACGGACTAATTAGATTTTTAATTTTCATACCCTGTCATCATCCCCATTGTGGATGACATTGTACAAAGTTGCCATGGTAGCAATATCTTAAATAGAATGACAAAGTACCAAAGTTCACGTAACTCCCAACTTATCACATTCAATTCCAAATAGTATTGAACCCTTTTAACCTTGAAACAGCCACAACTTACTTGTGGTCCGCTTTACACAATAGTAGGATTTACGGGGTCTTTTGTACCCCGGTTTGAATATAAAGAAATAAAACGTGCCCGGGGTATCCCCGACCTGTGATTGTTACAACAACTGATAAGCTGTGAGTTAACCCTGCCACCGCTACCACGCTACCCTTAACCCGAGCGGGGTGGGATGCCATGGAGTAGGATAGAATGGAGTGTTTATATTTGACCTTGACTTTGATGATATGTGATAGATCTTCTGTTTTTAGTTGTGTTAGAAATATAAGCAAGTAAAAGTTTGAAAGCTTGCGTAAATGACCTTGTAATGGCGTGTACAAGATGCTGTGAACTAACGCAGTATTTTGTCATCTTGAAGAACTGTTGAAATTTGTTCCTGACGTCACATCGGGCTCACCACCATACGTGGCCCGCGACCACTGCGATCGGCGGTCATTCATTCACTCGCTCGCCCGACATGACGCCGTACACACATATCGGTTGACCTTTACAATCAGTACCTATTTAATTACAGTCTTTTCTCATCATACCGAAGTCTTTTATTATTCAAGACCATCAGCAACACACCTGGAGCTTGATATTCAAATATTGCAGATGCTCTATTGAAAAGCGTTTAACCACAAATATTATACAACCAAAACAATTTATGTTTTGACATCGTACGATTTGACTTATTAACAATGAATACCCTTATGAAGCATGTATTTACACCTGATACATTTTATATTTTCAAAATGAAACACTTTGACAATACTATAACTACGTTCTCCATTTACTACATAACCCTTACCAATATGTGGTAACATTTCCCTAACAAAATTGTGATAAAGCAGCTCACGCCCACGCGTGGGACGTGACGTAATGTTCGCAGAATATTTTGAACTCTTTTATTCAGAATAGGCCGGAGTTGGGAGTAGCGGACAGATATAAATGCCGGTATAAACGGTGGCAAAGGAAAGTTGACAAATTATAGCACCCTATATATCTGTCGCCAATGTATTTTGTACTCGTATTGACTAGACGCGGGGTGTTCTAAATTGAAGTGCTTAATCTTTTATCTTTTTCATTATATTTGAATTCTATGGTTCTATGTGTAACTGTGGAGTGTGGGGTCTCTGGTTCAATTTAAATGTGTGTGTGGCATGTGTGTGTGCCTATTGTAGTATGAGTAAGAAGCCATCCTTTTAAACCAGTGTAATATTATAATACCAACTAGTGTGAAAATAAGTTCAAGCAACACCTCTTTGCATTTATCCAAGCTACCTAAACTAAAAGTGAACCTTATTACCAAAACATGTAGTTTTTCGATAATTTCTCAGTATTAGCACGTAGTTTGTAACTGTGCTCTATATATTATATGCGTGATATATGTACATTAGTGTATGAACACGAATAATCCCCTACAAAGGCCGCTCCAAATAAATAGCTTCCAATATTGAGGATTGTGTTTAAAACGTAATTATACATTGCAACATTATTCACGACTGAATTCAATTTGAAATACAACAATTATTATTATCAGTAATAATTAATTACTACATTTACAATAGGTATGTCTGGATATTCACAATACATGTGCAATAATTACAAGTATTGAATACACTGCAAATAATACCTTTTGTATTTTCAGTTTTCGTTAATGTAGTGGTCGGATGTAAAGTGCAACTGTCGAGTTTTCGGTTACCAGTTAAGCACAGGATTATTGGTATTTTGCGGTATTAAAATTCTTCGACGATAGCAAGGAATCTAAAATTGTGCCCAGTGTTCGTAAGAAACAGGCTCACCTTTTGTGGGACTCAATAAATCGCATGTTTTTATGGGATAAGCCGGCAAATGAGCAGACTGGTAACCTGATGGCAAGCAATCGGCATCGTCCAATGACTTCCGAAACACTAGAAACCTTACAAATGCGCTGTTGGCCTTTTGGAGATTTTGCTGGTGGATTTTTGGGGATTCTGGGATTAGGGAGATTGGGGAGGGGGGTAATTGGGCCTTCGGTAACCTCTGAAACACAACGCAAGTGTTGCTTCATGTCAGTTTTCTGTGAGGCCGTGCTATCACTCCGGCCCATTCGTGCCGAAGCATGGCTCTCCCACACTTAAGAACACAAAGTGTTTGTTATACATGGTATATATGACCTGTACCTACTTCTTAGTAACGTGGATTAACAAGTTCTGACATTATATTAAGTTGCAACCAGTATATTTAACCCACCAGTAGGTACATACGTGCCAGCATCTTGACAATTTCTCATAATAAAGTGGATACAGATTTAGATTTACGACTTAGACTTAAAACAGTTATCTTACAGTTAAGAGAAGTAGACTGCCTCGTTGGCCGAGTGGTCGCAAGTGCGACTGCCGGGCAAGGGGTCTCGGGTTCGATTCCCGGGTCGGGCAAAGTAACACTGGGTTTTTAAAAAATTCTCAGTACTAGCACGGAGTCTGAAATTGTGCCCGGTATATGGCAATAGGCTCACCCCCTATTACATGGGACTCATAACATAAATAGTGAAAAGTGGGTGGTTACATTATACAGTGGCATAATGTAGATACACCTCTGCCTACCCCTTCGGGGATAAAGGGCGTGATGTTATGTTTATGTTATGTTATGTTAAGAGAAGGAGCATCCGCGACCGAACTAGGCGTCAGCCCGTATCTCGGCACACAGCGCCAACTCCCCGCAATTATTCCTCGCCAGTCTAGTGGAACACCTCGGGTTTAAACAATCGAGGCCTGATCGTTCAAGTGTTTCCTACATAGGTACCGTGTTAAGGTACACATGGTAACACAGGCCTTTAGCCTTTGTTCACGTCTTCGAACATAGCCTCCTTTGTATACAGACACATTGGATGTTACCTCGCATTATAAGACACTGTAGACATTTTCTGGGTTTAAATTCTATGGCATTCTCGATAGACTATGAAAATCCATTGTTAAACGATTTTAATAAACCTTGGTGTATAAAATGAACTTAATAAATAAGTGAAGTTAATATTACTGTATCAAAATGAACAATGTATGAGGGCGTAATGTATATGATGTATGCAGAGTAAAAATGTAACAGAGACAAGTTTTAAGTGTGGGAGAGCCATGCTTCGGCACGAATGGGCCGGCTCGACCGAAGTGATACCACGACCGAGCAGAAAACCGACGTGAACCAACGCTTGCGTTGCGTTTCGTCGTGTGAGTGAGGTTACAGAAGGCCCAATTACCCTCCCCTTCGCCAATCTCCCCAATTCCTAAATCCCCAACGATCCTCAAACTCCTAATCCCCAAAAAGCCGGTAACGCACTTGTAACGCCTCTGGTGTTCCAGGTGTCTATGGGCGACGCCGATTGCTTACCATCAGTAAACGAGCAGACGGATCACGCTCGTTTTCCGGCTTATGCCATAAAAAAAGACAAAATTAACAAATAATATAATTGTAACACTTTGTAATAAAGGGATAACATGAGATTTAAGGATTAATAATCCTTATTATTACAAAGCTACAACCGCCCTTTTACGCCGAACATCTGCTCTATATCCTCCCTGATCTATGGCGCAGAGGTCACTGCAGGTCGCAACTGTCGCCATTATAGAAAACGAGGTCAAGTGACCTGTCTGCGTCGCTCTGAACTTTATGGTATGCTCTGATTAACGCCCTGTTTTGTCAATACACCCTGTATAGACAGCACGTCACAGAACACCACTAAACATTCCAAATTGTATTTTAATTAATTTCAATAGAGTTCAAATTGTTTTGTACATGTAAGGTAAGCTTGATGTGCTGTGGGGAATAGAGTTTCGGTTAGAAGTTGGTTTCGCACAATAAGTAAAGGAAGCCATTTGTTCCAGCATATAATAGGTCCCTGAAATGGGTTCCTGTAATGTTAACAACTATATAATGATTCATTGTTCGAAGGTTCACCAATTACAAGTTCATAACTGTTTTAGTGGAAGCTGTTTGGGCACGTCAAGGTACCGAAGTTGTATGTATTTGTGTATTGTAGTGAGCTATTAGAAGTGACTATTAGAAGACTTTGACACAAAAATAATGAAAATATTTTACTAAGCTTTCGTTCCCTCAATTTTAGAGAGAAAATTAAAAGTAATTTTCTTTCGAAAATTTTAGAAACTACAATTTTCCGCTGCGCAATAAAATATTCAAAGAGATTCAATAGTTAACATGAAACCTTTTTATCAGAGGTGCACATTATACCACTGTACAATGTAACACCCACTTGTCACTATTTATGTTATGAGTCCCAGTTAGGGAGCAAGCTTATTGCCACATACTGGGCACGATTCCAGACTCCGTGCCTCTACTGAGATTTTTTAAAAAGCCCAGTAATTCTTTGTCGACCCGGGCATCAAGCCCGAAAGCCCTTGCCTGGCAGTCGCACTTGCGACCACTCGGCCAACGAACTTTTTTTTAAATCTATTTTGTAAATAAAGTCGACAATACATTTACCTAAGAACTGTTGTCGATATCTACCGGTGCGTGTGTCTACGAGTGATGTGTACCTGTAACTCGGTCACACAGTAATTGATTGACATCTCGTTTGTCGCAACTGCCTCCAGTGTCGACTGAATTAAACGGTTACCGTACAAGTTTGCTATTTGTAAAATGATTTAAATAATCAATGTGTATTGTCTGTGTGCTTAAACTAGTAAATCTTTACTAATATTATAAATTGGAAAGTGCGTTTGTTTGTTCCGCTTTCACGCCGTAACTACAGACGCAGACGTAAAGTTAGAAGTCTGGATTAAATAATAGGGTACTTTTTATCCCGGAAAAAATGATATTCCCTTGGGAAAACAAAAGTATTGGTATAGATGGCGCTGTGTGTATTGGTATATATCGCATAGGCTACTTTTTATCCTTCTGTGACGCGAGCGAAGCCGCGGGTAAAAGCTAGTAATAAATAAATCAATAGATAACAATTTTATGGCAATGTTTGGGTAGAAATCGGTTATATTTTTGGTGTATAAATGGACAAAAAGCTGCACGTTAACTTCATAATACCATTCAGGCTGATGTTTAATGACTTTTTACCGTGCACTATGAACTGTGAATAGTCGTATTTTAATAAAAGATCTGACTACTTTTTAGACGGTTAGCAACGAATCTGCAAAGTTTGAGAGAGCCATGCTTCGGTACGAATGGGCCGGCTCGACTGGAGTGATACCACGGCCTCACAGAAAACCGACGTGAAGCAACGCTTGCGTTGTATTTCGTCGTGTAAGTGAGGTAACCAAAGACCCAATTACCCCCCCCCCCTGCCCAGTCTCCTGAATCCCCGAATCCCCCACAATCCTCAAATTCCCAATTCCCAAAAGGCCGATAACGCACTTGTAACGCCTTGGTGTTCCAGGTGTCTATGGGCGATTGCTTACCATTAGGTGATCCGTTTGCTTGTTTACCGTGTTATGCAATAAAAAAAAGAAATCTGTAATTTCTATACTATGACAATTGTCAAATCCATGGGCAACATTAATCGCTCAGGAACACTACTACTTTGCTCCCTATTCCTTAAAAAATAACTTTGTTGATTTGTTTTAAATAGCAAACGACACAAACAGATCACACAGTATAAATACTTCATTTAATAGTCCAGAGCCTTTCCTAACCAATAAAAATAATAATGACACGACCCAGTGAACGGCTGAATGAGACAGGGAAATACAGTGTTGCCGCGAATAGAACGAATGAAATGAATGAATGAATGAACGATAACAACAGTGTTACATCACACGCAGAGTTATTATACTTTTAATAGGTATTTTAATCATATTTATGGTTATTTTATTATGTGATACCTTTCATTCGAGGATTCGTTTCATTTTTATTGTTCTTTGAAGTAATAAACATTATTTTGAGGTAATGTCGGGCGTGATATTTATTTTTACTTGATGTTTGTACCTTTTTTAGGTTAGCAGCGTGAGTAGGCTGTTACGTTTAACATACGGTATCTGTGGTGACACTAATTCAATAATATCTCTACATTTATCTATGTGTGTGCCTTGTTAGTCGAGTGGTCAGCATCACTACAGCCAACTATTAATGTTTTTTTTTTACTCTTCCATCACCACGACCACGACGGTGGCAAAAGAAGCACACGGCCTACCTTATAGTAAGCGGTTACCATGGCCTATGTATGCCTGCAACACTTGAGCTTTCCATGCGCCTTGCCGACCCTTAAGAAACCTATTGAGAAATTGCTTCCTTATTGGTAGCTCACTCCCACTACGTGCAAAATTTAACGTTCAGAACAACAAATCAAATAGGTATAGGTTTTAAGAAAAATTGGGACAATGATGTGTAGAAAAGAAATTGTGTTATAAAACTCGTTAATTTTGATTGGTGATTAATGTCCAATGACTGAGGAGTACAATGAATTGCTTCCCTAAGAGCACCACAGTGTGTTGTTGATGTCCTAACAAATTAATTTTGATTATTTGAGGTGGTCACCTAACAAACATTACCAACTCCGGTAATCAAAGCGAGATGGAATAAGAATAATACAGGAGCGGTGATAATTAATTCGTACTTGTATAAACTTCATGGTGTGTTTCCAATTACTTTAAGCATTTTTGGTAGAGTTTGAATCTGAAGACTACCTCATATTCAACATATGAAACTATATCAGCGCTCATGGCGACTGATTAGCCGCGCAAACTTCAGATTATCAGTAAGTAGATGAAAGTTATTCAAGTGTGGGAGAGCCATGCTTCGGCATGAATGGGCTGGCTCGACCGGAGTGATACCACGGCCTCACAGAAAACCGACGCGAAGCAACGTTGTGTTTCGTCGTGTGAGTGAGGTTACCGGAGGCCCAATTACCCTCCCCTTCACCAATCTCCCCAATTCCTGAATCCTCAACGATCCTCAAACTCCTAATCCCCAAAAGGCCGGTAACGCACTTGTATCGCCTCCGGTGTTTCAGGTGTCAATGAGCGACGCTGATTGCTTACCATCAGGTGATCCGTCTTCTCGATTACCGGCTTATGCCATAAAAAAAAACGTAGACCAACGATATTTAATCAAATTTCTTTAAAACCCTAATCCAGTTGTATCTAAAGGCAACAAAATTCATTCCATTGATGTTATGGAATAAACAGCATAACAATCCCTTTTCCTTGAAAGTCATTCAATGTGAACCCTTTGTCTAGTCCAAGGCTCGCCACGTGCAGTGCACGGTCCTCGGCAGAGGTCACCGGAGGTCATGCCTCGTTTACTATCTGGGTCAAGCGACTGTCTGCGTCTGGATCAGCTGAGTGTAGCCAGGAATCGATAGCAATGAGATCACTCCACCAAATATACGACAGGCGAGTACACTGGAAATATGAGAACTTCCCTCATATGTACATTTACTCACGTACGTTTATGTTTGGGCGGAAATTTTATGGTGCTCTCGTTTTTCTTGTAATAAAACTGAACCATGGATGACTATGTGGTTTTTGTAATAAACTATGCACGGAGTTAGAATCAGTATTGGTAATCAGTCAATCAATATAGTGGTAATCAGTGTTATATTTACGTCGGTGTTAAAATAAAAAGCATGATAAGATGTGGTTTTAAGTAAGTCTTATTCCATGGATTTCTTTTAAAAACAGGTCAAAATGAAATTTAACCACAAAAACAGCTTCCTTCTACAATACCTATTGTTATTATTTCCCACTGCCAAGACCTCCTCACAGCTCTAATAAAAATACCGCATCGTGTAATCAGAGGTCGTTTCCCCATTCTCCAACGACACAGTCATTCCCTCCCCCATGGAGGGAGTTTGTCCTCATTACAAAGTCGGCTCATTCATCAACATTTCCTGAATAAAACAATTATTCTTTGTCACCTTCCTTGCCGTAATATTAGCGATGTTTAAAAGCTGCAGCAATTACCGGTTGGTATCACTGGCAACATTCCAGCGTTTCCCAAACTGGTCATCAATCAGGCGAGGTTGTTGACCCCACCGCATCGATCGCGCTAACTGGGTCACTCGGTTGAGCGTAGCTCTTCCATTGATGTTACGACGGAGGCGATTCAGAGCAACTAGTCGGAGATGATGTGTGTTTTGTTTACTCTTTTGTGTTCATAAAATTGCTTGCTAAGCACAATTGCGTTTAATCAATGAACGGAAAGATCTAAGAATTAGTTATATTAAAGCGCTCAGGGCTCTTTTTTGAGATGAAAGAATCATCCAATGACTTCTCCCGCTCGGGTGAAGCGGGAGGGAGTGTCAGACTCTTACTGATTATAAACCACCCCGTTCCTACTCCTGCACTTCGAGCGGGAACCCTGGTAGCCTGTTGTCTCCTTCGCAGCTTTGTATCGGCTCAGCTTTACTGGGCCCCATCTGTGGTGGTCTAATCGCTCGGAACGTCTCAGGTCTACTGGAAATAACCAAATTGTGTATATAGGTTTTCTAGAACACGTTCTCCAATGTTACTCATCTATTGAACATCTATATTGCAGTTTTTCATCGAAATTAAAATGTAAAAGTTCTATTCTGTTCCTTTTTTACTGAATAAATGCTTTTTGAGTGCTTTTATGACGGACGGATTTTATTCTATCTTCCAGTGTTTTCGTTCATAGAAGCATTACTTTGGTTCTACTGCATGTTCCTGTATCGTGGCATAGATGTGGCGGCGCGAGGCAGGATATTACTTGTTGATATTGTCTAGATAACTCTTTCATTAAACAGCTAAATTGAATCGCGTGTTACTTCTAAATGGTACATGTAAAGCCTCGCCTGCAGTTTAATTATGTTATACTGTGTGAATATAATAAAGTTATTGTTTTTTTTTAATAAAAAGTAGTTTGAGAAGCAATGGCTTGTGCAGTCACGATTTTTATTAGGTACAGGTAAAGTGTGAATGCTCGTGAGTTGAATGATATTACCTTTTTGGGTGAAAATTACCACCACATTAAATCAAGATCAAAACATTAAGAGTCATTGACTTGTATTTAATGAAAAAAATATTGCAAAATATCTAATTAACTTGACTACAGGGCTGGTGTGGTGGCTGGGCACCCAGCTGCAACTGTTTCTGTGATCCACAAATTGTTGTTCCGCGTCTAGGTGTCATGGGAACTTGAATGTTTCTAAACGCAACCACGACACAGGAGAAAATCCTATCCTCCTAACACAATAAGAAAAACCATACATTTTTTTCTAAAGAATCATGTCAGCAAATTATGGCAAATAAACATTTATTATTATTTACCTCTGTTATACCTTTCGTATTAATGAGGGAAATAATTTTGCTTTAAGATTACACGACACACCAAAGTCTAATTATTCAGTAGATATCTGCTGATTAAATAAACAGTAGGTACTGCTTATCTATTTACAAAGCATGCATAGTTAAAGGAAATCTATTTATTGATTAGACCAAGTAATTGCTCGGTCAATGCTAACTGCCACAGCCTTCCGCGTGCGACAATAAGATTGTATCAGATTGTCATCAACAGACTGTGTTTATACTACGATAATTATTATCTACTAATTATGAATTGATAATTATGAGCTATCATAGTTACTGTTGTAATACTAAGATTGTATAATCTATTTCTTATTGTCGTAATCAAAGACATTAAATGATTACTTAAACTATTCCTTTTTAACCTAGGAATATATTAACATAACATAACATAACATAACATCACGCCTTTTATCCCCAAAGGGGTAGGTAGAGGTGCACATTATGCCACTGTATCTACAATGTAACACTCACTTTTCACTATTTATGTTATGAGTCCCATGTAATAGGGGGTGAGCCTATTGCCGTACACCGGGCACAATTCCAGACTACTGAGAATTTTTTAAAGGCCCTGTAATACTTTGCCGGACCCGGGAATCGAACCCGAGACCCCTTGCCCGGCAGTGGCACTTGTGACCACTCGGCCAACGAGACAGTCATTTATATATATCTATACTTATAATAAATCTGTAGAGAGGTCAATTCTGTACATAAAATATATTTAAAAAATAACTATCAAAGGGTGGTTAGGGATCGCTACTGATGCCAAAAATGCAATCAGTAAAATTTTTGTCTGTCTGTCTGTCTGTCTGTATGTTCGTTATGGAAACAAAAACTACTCGATGGATTTTAACAAAATTTGGCACAATTATTCTTCATACTCTTGGGCAGGTTATAGTATACTTTTCATTACGCTACGATCTATAGGAGCAGAGCAGTGAAGGAAAATATTGGGAAAACGGGAGAAGTTACTCCATTTTTTAAGCTTCCGTCGCGTGTGCAGGCTTATAGGTTAAAGCTACATAGAAATCATGTATGACGGAAATATTCTCCTTAAAATTATATAAAAAATATTCCTCGACAGCATATGTCTATCTTTTATGGTTGACTCACAATAACACGTGAAACTCCCGATAGCTTAGCAATTCGGTGATTTCTGATTGTAGGTATTTGTCTACTTTAACGTTTACAATACTCATTCATAGACTTTACGCTGTAACTGAAAGGCCAATGATTGAAATTAGCTTGACTCGATATTATAAATGAAAATATGTGAGTTTATGTGTATGTTTGTTACTCAGTCATATTAAAACTGTCATATGAAAAAGTCATATGAAATTCGGAACAGAGGTAGATTATGGTCTGAAGTGATACATAGGCATTTGTCCCCTGGGATCGCGGGCGAAGCCGCTGGCAGAAGCTAGTACACAATATATACACAATAGAGTATATTAACCAACTAAATACTCTAAGTTTCTAACGATTTAGATCCGAAAACAGTTGCTAAACACTCGGTTAAGTAACTATTGGTTGACTCTAAAGCGCTTCGCATCAAGCTTCCTTGTGCGTACTGCTTAGGAGTGGAATTCTTTGCCAGAATCTGTATTTCCTGAAGGGAGTCTTAAAGGCCCGAGTTAATAGTTTGCTTATGGGTCGACGTGCTCCATCGTAAGCCGCATCATCGCTTACCACCAGGCGAAATAGTGGTCAATCTTCGTCGTCATCCATCTAATATACGTCGTCCCATCTAATATAAAAAACAAACTCTGAGTACGGCGGTAAGCTTCAAATCAATTCCAAATTTGCAGAACATATTTGGAAGGCATATATAGGTATATATAAACATAAAGAACAACTAATAGTAATATACCTACTATTGTTCTTAAAAATTGTATATAGGTAAAAGTGCTCGGTTGTCTCGGTGGCTGGGCAACGATCTGCCACACAAAGTGTAGCGGTTTCGATTCCCCCACGGAACAACTCTTTGTGCGATCTACAAATTACATAAATACTTGGCCAGTACGCACCTTGACCGCAGCAGCCGCATTGACGATAACGTCCAAAATGCCAAAAATACACACGGAAATATAAAAAAGTCAAAAGTATTTGCATACACGCAATGTGAAGCAGGAACAAACATATATATATTATAGTCTAGCCATTCTAGGTAATAACGTCTAGGCTAAAATTTATCAAAATACTAAAAACTTATTTTAATGGACAAGCCCGCCACAACCTCTCAAAACCGCTGCAACTCCTGTAAGCCAGGATCTACAGTAGATACAACCATTAAAACACCGGAACACTGAAGTCCGGCGCGTCCCAGGGACATGATTAACTGTCTTGGTTCCCGCAACGAAGTTAATCAGAAGATATTATAAGAGGAGAAGAAAAAAAACGATTATTTCCACTTCCCTCGGTGAATTACTGCAGGAGACAGAATGAATTAAAATCTAAAAGCACAAAGAAGAGACTGTACAACTGGGTGAAGCCCAGTCGCCAAGCACCACGGAAAATTCTTTATATGTTCTGTGGTCCTGTTATACTTGCTTCCAATAATAGGTATGGCAAAAGCGCCTAAACGCACGGAAATTTGTTCTAGATTCCACAAGGTCCGTATAATAAGCTACATCTGACGAAACAATTAAATTATTTAATAATACTAAATACTTATTAATAATACTAAATACTTATTAATTTTTGCATAATATCATGTTTTGGGTCTTGGCATTGTTCAGACGGTCTTTTTAGATTTGTTCAAAACGAGTCGACGAAGTCCGGTATGCTGATTATTTTAATCTAGTTTTTTAATTTAAACTAGATTTTCAAGATATTTCGACGGTCGACATTGCTAAAATATCACATCTATCAATATCGCATTTATATGATCTTAATAGGCCGGTATAGTTTCGTACATTCTTCTCCAAAGAAAGCTTCATACTGCTTCATCGAAAGACAGGCAACTGATTTATAATTTTTTCAGTAAATCGGAAAACGTCCACTATTTAACCCATGCAAACGTAGACGAAGCCGTTGGCAGAAGCTAGCGATATACATGTATATATATACAGCCGGTGCTAGCGTTAAATGACCAGAACGACTCCGTATGACATTATTAATTCCACATATTTAGAAGCATCGTGATAGTATATTATAACATAACATCGCGCCTTTTATCCCTGAAGGGTTCGCAGAGGTGCACAGCACTTAATGCCACTGTACAATGTAACACCCACTTTTCACTATTTATGTTATGAGTCCCATGTAATAGGCGGTGAGCCTATTCCCATAATTATACTGGGCACATTAACAGACTCCATGTTAAAACTGAGATTTTAAAAAAACCCAGTAACTCTAAAGAATTCTAAAGAATTACTGGGTTTTCTAAAGAATTAACGGCAAGTACCAATGTGACTTTTTCCGAGTTATATGTACTTTCTAATTCTATTTAGACACCACTGACAAACGGTGAAGGAAAAACATCGTGAGGAAACCTGGACTTATAATTTCTAATTATAAGTTTGAAATCGCCAACCCGCATTGAGCAAGCGTGGTGATTAATGCTCTAACCTTCTCCGTGTGAGAAGAGGCTTTGCTCAGCAGTGGGCATTTATAGGCTGTTGATGATGATGATGACTGGGTTTTACCCGACCCGGGAATCGAACCTGAGACCCCTTGCCCGGCAGTCGCACTTGCGACCACTCGGCTAATGAGGCAATTAACCTACCCAGTAGCATGTATTATAATTTCCTTAATTATATAATTAGATACACGACTCGGCAATAGAACCCAATCCTTCACACTTAACAGTCATGCATACGACCGTTATATATAAGTAACCAGTATTATAAACAAATATATAAGCGAATAACTGAACCGGCCGGTGCGACGGCCTTGTAGTGATTTTTATTTAAATATTATGATAATACATTACATATAAATATATCATTTTACTTCAATCGTTATATCACTACATTTCAAATGTTATATTTTATATATACTACTACTACTACTTTTTTATATATACATTTGATGGGGCGACGTTTGACCACTATCTCGCCTGGTGGTAAGCGATGATGCGGTCTACGATGGAGCACGTCGTCCCATAAGCAACCTATTCACTCGGGCCTTGAAGAGTCCCACGTTATACCCTTTAGGAAATACAGACTCTAAGCAAAGAATTCCACTCCTTAGCACGCACAAGGAAGCTTGATGCGAAGCGCTTCGTGCATGTGGGCGGAACATCTACTATAAATCGGTGACGCTTCGCCGATTGTCTTGTAAACTTACGGACGTTTACATTACATTATTATAGTAACCTGACTTATGTATTCTTTTAAAATTTTGTATGTGTTAATGACAACCCAGCGCTAAATAATATGATGTCATACATACCTTTTAACACGCGAAGACTTTTCCTACGTGTGAAAAAGGCCTAGCAGCACATTAATATCAAATGCTCTAATAGTTGCCGGGCTGCTGCGGACTGATACCACGGTCTCACAGAAAACCGACGTGAAACAACGGTTGCGTTATGTTTCGTCGTGAAAGTGAGGTTACCCGAGGCTCAATTACTCCCCAATCCTCGAATCCCTACAATCCTCAAATTCTGATTCCCCAAAAGGCCGATAACAGAGTTGTAACGCCTCTGGTGTTTCGGGTGTCCATGGGTGGCGCCGATTGTTTACCATTAAGTGATCCGTCTGCTCGTTATCCCATAATAAGGTCCTGTGCAGGCCTAGGCGCACATATATGTGTAGAGTACAAAATATAACACCCACTTTTCACTACAAAATGTCATAAGCAGTAAGACCTGTGATATGTCGCCTATCTTGTCTAACCGAAGCTTTTATTGTTTATTCATGAACAAGACGTGTTACCTTAACCCTTTAAGTGCCGGTATATGACACACAATAGAAACAAATACACTGTAACTCACGGCCACACATCAATCTATACAAAACCAGTTTATCCTGGTGTCGCGTCGCATCATCTTTTCGCACATTTAACGTTCAGTTTATACTGGTCATGTAAAGCTCGATGTGTAGCCGTGTGTACCAGGTATAACCGGATACCAAGTGTTAATGCAGCACTTTGTGCCTATCACGGATACATAGCATCTATTCTCCGCTACGGCATCATAGTATGGGGCAACTCCGTAGACATTATTAAAGCATTCCGAGCCCAAAAGAAATGTATTCGCTCCATATGTAAAGTCGACCCACTACATAGCTGTGTTCCACTCTTTAAAAAGTTAAAAATTCTACCACTTCCATCTCTGTATATATTCGAACTGTGTATCTTTGTGCATAAAAATATAGGTTTATTTCAAACACATAATAATGTTGTAATAAGAAAAAGCAGACATACTCATAAGTTATGTGTACCACAACAAAGAATTCAACTTTTTTCTAATAATGTATACTGTATGGCAATTCGTATTTATAATAAATTACCAAATGATTTTAAAAGCCTTAATCTTATAGAATTTAAAAAGAAGCTGTTTTGTTTTCTATTGCATAAATGTTATTATTCAACAAATGATTTTTTGAATGAAAAATTTAACTCTAAATTCAACCTAGACGACTTTTTATTATCCTTCAAATAAATTGTAAGAATAATCTTAATTTTGTACCGAAAATAATTTTACTACATTGTGATAACTAATCGTCCATATTATGCAATTTTTTATTTTTGATTGTATGTTTTTACCTGTCTTATTTTAATTCTAACTTTTAATATTTGTACGCTGGAAACAGCAGAATATTCAGAACATTAATTTATTTGTAACACCTTTGTAACAATATTCTAACAAATAAACGTATTATTATTATTATTATTATTATATATTATGTTAATTGTTCAGTCCATCTATGTATCGTGGGTTTTGGTATATTCAACATTTCATCGGCACTACAAAACACAATATAAATAAGGTATTTTTTATATTGTGTCCGTGCACTCAATCCCACGCGGTTATAATGTTGTACAGAGATGAAATTAAAACAATTTCTCTAACTAGATGTTGACCTTTTCACAGCAAAATAGATGTGTTTTTCTAGAACATAGCTCTATATAAAAAACTTAATTGCATATAATATTCACTGGTTTGTTTGTGGCGGTGCTTAGACAAAGTAACATTTTTTTTTTTAAGGGGGAAAAATCATCGAATGACTTCTCGCGGCTGGGTGAGGCGGGAGGGAGTGTCAGACTCTTACTGACTAAAAACCACCCCGTTCCTTCTCCTGTACGTCGAGTCGGAGTCCCAGTTACCCGTTAGGTTCTCCGCGACTCCGAAGACAAAGTAACATTAGGATGGTTTGGATTCACGACACGGATATTATGGTGATAAAAGTACTAATTAATTTAATTTTGATATTATACATAGAAATATAATTTCGACAATACTTTAATATGTAACGCCGGCACAGACCTAGCTATAATATCGCAAGATTTTTTTTTCTATGGGGGGAAAATCATCGAATGACTTCTCCCGCCCGGGTGAGGCGGTAGGGAGCGTCATACTCTTGCTGACTAAAAACCACCCCGTTCGTTCTCTTGCACTTCGAGCCGGAGCCCCGGTAACCCGTTAGGTTCTCCGCGGCATATCGCAAGATATAGTAATGCATATTATCAACATTTTGAGTGATACGATCGAGTATTTATATCGATACGATTGCTGACTGAAAATATATATTATAGAATAGCTCTCGTCTGTGGTAGTTATTACAGCTAGTTAGCTATACTATAACGTATAGCTTGATATATTAATATGTATTATAGTGACTGTTTACATTGTTAGAAAAAAATTATACGTATACATTAGCTTCTAGACCTTTGTACCTAACTATTCTAATTAATTAAAATACCTAAACTAGTGATGTGTGTAGGAATTATCAACAAACTGTGTATTTCCATGCAATTTTTCAGATAATATTAGTTTTATAAAATTTATGATTAACAGAATACTATTCCGTAAATAGTATGTATTGTATAAAATGAAACAGTCTATTTATTTATTTATCTATACAGTCTATGAAAATTTTGTTTTTAAAACAAAATATTGACGTCGGCTACCATTTATAACGAAACGTACCTAATGTATTTACAATAGGGTAGATGACTAATTATTATTTTAATGTCCGTCTGGTAGATTATTTTAAAACATAAGACACGTATTTTTTTACAAAAACGAATACTTTGACTATATATTGATTTGAAATATCGCGTGACGTCACTTCTATATGTACATTTTATACGTAAAAAGACGTTTTAGCCCCCACTCCTAAACTTTGATTCATTATATCTAAGTATCATTTTATTATGCAAAAAAATACAAAAAATACGTGTCTAATATTGTTTCATTACCTAACTGATGGACAAATTAGATTTTTAATTTTCATACCCTGTCATTATCCCTATTGAACATAGTTCATATAATTATAACATAACATAACATCACACCTTTTATCCCTGAAGGGGTAGGCAGAGGTGCACATTATGCCACTGTACAATGTAACACCCACTTTGCACTATTTATGATATGAGTCCCATGTAATAGGAGGGTGAGCCTATTGCCATATACCGGGCACAATTCCAGACTCCGTGCTACTACTGAGATTTTTTAAAAACCCAGTAAGACTTTGCCCGACCCGGGAATCGAACCCGAGACCCCTTGCCCGGCAGTCGCACTTGCGACCACTCGGCCAACGAGGCAGTTCTTATATGTAATTATCTACTTATGTATAAATCTAAAACATTATACACAGACTCTGGGCATCTTTTAAAGTTTAGATGACCTAGCTTCGATCGTGTAGACAACCATTTAAATGGGAGACGTATGGAGAGTGGCTGATGACGATGATGGTCGTCATAATTTCCTGTTACATATCTTTGATCTGATATATTTCGTTGAGGAATCCAAGAAGAGTTGTTCATGACCCTGGGACGCACTGGATTTCAGTGTTCAAGTATTTTCATGGTTGAATCTCCTGTAGATATATGTTGGTTTTAAGAATTAACAGTGATTTTAAAACATCGTGGCATAAGCAACTTACATCCTATATATATAAAAGAAAGTCGTGTTAGTTACACTATTTATATCTCAAGAATGGCTCAATCAAATTTGGATGAAAATTGGTGGAGAAAAAGATTAGAACCAGGGTATGGACATAGGATACTTTTTATTCGATATTTCTTTTTTTAACTTTTTCCCATAAATCACGAACGGAAACGGGGAAAACGAATTCGCGCGTACGAAGTCGCGGGTAGAAGCTAATTTTTTTATATATTTCATTTTTCTCCAACTTTCGGTCCCATTATAATAAAATTTCTACACACGAAAATACGATTTCCGTGTTAACAATCAAGGGCTATTTATGTTTATGTAAATGTATCTACGTTACATTAACTGATAACGAATATATTATAATAGATAATAAACAATACAATGAAGGTACTTAACGTAGTGTTAAATAATTAAATTATTTATTATGTAATTTTTTCTATGTTAACCTTTTTATATAATTACAATATTGTTTACACTTTACATATTGTATTATGCGGAATCGAAATGAAAAAATGTAGCGAACGAAGCCACATGGCGTCATATCATGTTGAGTACGAACTGACAACAGTGTGACGTGTATTTTTTTTATTTATACGTCATTTTAGACTAGTCAGAGCTATGCCATTGCTCGTGCCATTTTGTCTTATTGATATGAAACTATTTAAATGTTATTATAATATTTTTTTGTTAATTAAACTTGTAGTTAATTCTATGGGACTATTAGTTAAAGAAGAATGATTACGCAAAATGAAACCCTTAATTAGCAAGTACCTGCTAATAACTATATCATTACAGTGACTCAGCACTTAGTTAAACGAACGGCAATTAGATAATTATTACAATTAACAGGAAGGAAAATATAAAAAGAACAGAATGATAAACCAAAGTCAAATCACAAACAGGACGGGATATATTTTTCACTCGATTCCTCGGAGACGGACGCGCGGACATACGGTGCTGTGGTGTGTATACATATGTCATATAGATTAGTTTATTTGCGAAGGTGCTCCGGTCAGTTGATAACATGGCGTCGAAACGATTTAACACGTTTAAAGTGGTTCTCGCCTCCTTGGCCGTGGTCGCGGTCGGGTACGTCGTGCGCACACCATTGCTGCCCATACGGAGGGAGATCAAGGCGTCACTCGGGTATCCAAAAGACTCCCTTCTCAATTTCACCGAGCTCACCGCGAAGTACGGATACATGTCAGAGGAACATGAGGTAGTCACCGACGACGGCTACATCCTCACCATGTTCCGGATCGTACAGGCGAGGAACTGCCATCAAAGGAAGAGATCACCACCAGTACTGCTAGTGCATGGCCTGCTGCAGAGCTCCGACTCCTTCATAGACTCAGGACCGAATGCTGGACTGGCTTACCTGATTTCTGATGCGTGCTACGATCTCTGGCTGGGCAACGTCAGAGGAAACTACTACTCCAGGGGCCATGTACGTCTGGACCCTGACAAAGATACCGAGTACTGGAAGTTCTATATCGACGAGATCGGGTACTACGACATACCAGCATTGATAGACCATGTACTGGAGCACACAGGGTTTGATAAGCTGAACTATATCGGATTTTCACAGGGCTCCGGAACCTTCTTAGTGATGTGCTCTGAAAGACCTGGTTACTGTGAGAAAGTGCAGCTACTGATCGGTCTAGCTCCAGCTGCCAGACAATTTAACACTCAATCAAAACTATTTAGAAGTGTAACACAAGCCTTTGAGGTGTTAGAAGGACCACTGGAGAGTTATGGCCTTGTGGAAATATTTGCTAAGGGTTCAATAAGTCAAGAGTTCGTCGCTTTCTTCTGTCAACTGTCAGATTTAACTGGGCAGCTATGCGAGCAGGTTCTGGACGTTTTCGACTATGTGCATTCCTCTCATTTGGGCTCAATTACAAATGAGACGACGAGGAATTTGTACGGACACTTCCCCGCGGGGACATCGCTGCATAACATGGCGCGGTATGGACAGAGCACGAAGAGTAGAAGGTTTGAGAAGTTCAACTACGGCAAGGAGAAAAACTTAGTGTTGTATGGTAGTGAGGAGCCTCCGAAGTACAATCTCAGTGCGGTCACGGCTCCTTTCGTTTGTATTTACGGTAGTAACGATGGTTTAGTGGACACTAAAGACGTGGAGTGGCTGGTGAAGAAGTTACCGAATGTGATAGAGTCTATGAAAGTGGAGGACCCTAACTGGAACCACATGGACGTGACGTACAGTCAATACACCAGTGATACCATATTCCCTAAGATAAATGAGTATTTATTAAAATATACGAGTGATTAGTGACATTGTGTTTGATTGAAATTGTTCCTGAGTAATTAAATATCAATAAGTGCCGTGACAACAGGTATTAGCCCAGTTTTCTTTTAATATTAACCTTCATTTTAAATTGATATTTGGTCGTTTGGAATGTTCTATTTGTTTCCATTGACGAAATTACAAACATGGAAAAACAACGAAGTGTAATGTAATGAAAAATTTTATGACTGTTGATGAAACGAAAGAGGTATGTGAGAATTGTAGCAATTAGCGGTCCATAGTCTCTGCGTACCTCCATGGGAGACAGGCGTAAGGTTATGTATGTGTATATAATATGTATATGTAATGTAAGATCTGACAATTGTAGTTTTAACAAAAAAAAACCTTACCATTGAGTTGTTTAACTGTATTAGAAGTTCTAACAGTTACAAAAAAAGTTTTATTAAACTTAAAGAAAAGTATTTCCATTAACAAAATGGCTTTGAAATGTTTAAGTGATTGAGAGGTTGCATCCTAAAGGATATTGAGAGGAATGTTATCGACTGACGAACCAATCATATAAGTACCTGATTTATATATAACTAGTTATTTAGCTGACCATTTTAACAATATATTTACTCGTGGAATATATAAAGTCATAATATTTAATTGTTGTCTAGACGGTATTTAATTTTACCTACCTACTTACCTACCTAATAAAAACCAAAAAAAATAATCGAATGATTTTATTTTAGAACCAGTCAACTTTTTACTAACTTTCCGCCTGCATGTTCGTCGTTTATATCGTTCTCTATAAAAGATTATAGAGAACGATTAACTAGTTAAGAAATCTCAACACAATTCATTATGTTAAAAAACTACTACTCTCATTTTTTATGTTAAAAAACGTATTATTGATTAATACCATCAAGTTATTTATTCTCTAAGATGTTTTCACTATCGCAATTTGAATTCTTAATGCAGTGTTATTAATTAATGAGTGATAATTATGATATGGGTGTCATATAGTTCACTGTATATTGTGTAGTTAAGGTAATTTAATCCTAATTAAAAAATATATTCTGATATTTATTTTTATATTGTGATATTTTTATGGGATGATCCTGATCACCTGATGGTTGGCACCCGGAACATCAGAGGCATTACAAGTGCGTTACCGGCCTATTGGGGATTAAGAATTTGACGATTGTTGAGGATTCAGAGATTGGGGAAAGGGGGTGTGGATAATTGGGCATCCACATTATATTGTTAGCTGTTGGATTGCTTTATCGAAGAGTTGAAACAAGGCAAGAAGGCCCTTATCACACATCACTAACCTAGACTCAATTTGTTACGACTAAGCATTTTCACACCATTTTATAGTATAGAACTATTGCAAAGTAAAATTTTTACCAAATATGTTATAGAGTATACGAATATAATAAGTGGACCAGAGATATGACCTGTCCCTCAGGAATTAAAATGGATTGTGTATATACTTACGTATATATTATTGTACATTATTGTAAAATAACATATTGTTTTAGTATTGTGACGGGTACTTTTGTCATATATATCTACGAATATATAATACTAGCGGCCCGTCCCGGCTTCGCACGGGGGGACTTAAGATTTTTTACATAGTTTTACGTTTTATTTATATTTATTCTCAGTTTTTTTTTTAGCGACCTGCCCTCCGTTGTCGATGTCGCGTCTTAAGGTAACCGATTGAACAATTCAAAAGTTATCTAGAGCAAACTTTTATAAGGATTGAACCATTCATTAAAACGATTGTTATGGGTAAACTATAAAAGGTAGACATATGCTCTCGCGGACTTTTTTAAAAATAATGTTAAGATAAACAATTCATCTATAGAACATTTTTGTATAACTTTAACTATATGCTCAGCGCACGCCACGGAAGGCCTCAGAAACGATACTTTTCCCCCGTTTTTAAAACATTTTTGGTTACTGCTCCACAACTATAGGACCTAGCGTGATATTATATAGCCTATGTTACTTCTGAATAATGCAGCTTTCGAATGGTGAAAAAATTATTGCAATCGGTTCAGTAGTTTTTGAGTTTATTCATTACAAACATACAAAAATACAAATCTTTCCTCTTTATAATATTAGTATAGATAGTATAGATGTGTCTTAATGAATTATTATGTTTTCGGCTCACTCACGTAATTATTTGACGAGGAACTCGACTAGTTTCAAACCATGCTAGAGGCTCATATTCATGAGCAGCATTCCGCGACCTGCTACGCGGCGACTGTCGCGCTGCTGCTGTAGGTGTCTTGTCTAAATACACCAGTACGTCAGTATGTATGTTCATATATTATTATGCGTATATATATTGCACTAATCATAGTCCACTTCCTAGTGAATAATACATTAATTACATATACTTATATGTTTTTGTGTTTATTCATTATCTATTCATTTCTATTTATTTACGTAATCACATTAGTGACAATGTTACTTTGTTATATTACTGGAATGTCTTTGTATTCTTTATTTACTTGATTATAGAATTGTTACATACGAAGACAGTCTTTATGTAATATGGAATAAAGAGCAATTTACTGTGCAATAAATTATGTTATTGTTGCGTTGAAGGGTGAAAATGATAATTATAGATTGTCTTGTTTATATTGTAATATTTCAATACAGGTCAGTTTTTCAAGTCATCTGTAAGTATATAATAATAATACATATAATTGCTACAAAATTCACTATAGTCTTTGATTAAAAACACTATAATGTAAATACTATAATTATATTGTTGGCCAAATGGGTTGAGCAAAGTACTAATGAGGTTTTTTTATACGATTTTAAAAGAAATGTATGAACATGTAGTCTATAATCACATATATAGGATTTATATAACAATTGTTTATAAATTAGATATTCTGCCTACCCTCTTTGGCTTCAAGAGGTTTGATATGTTAAATGTGTTTAAGTGTACAAGAAACTGCATCTAGAATATTTTAATTACTCAAATTAATATACATATATAATATTTATTCAAAAACTCGACTTCCTAGAGAATAAATTAAAATTTTGCAAAAATGTGATTTTTTTTAATTATCTAAGGTCGGGTATACATGAGTCTATTACAACGTGATAAAGAACACGGAAATGTACATATAAATATTATATAATAAAAAAAATGTATAACATACTTAGCGGCCAGTTTTGTTAGTGCGAAAAAACTAAGTAATTTTTTTATATATATAAATCTAAAATAAATGTTACTTAGTTGTCTAGCCGGTTGGCTGAGACACCCGTTTTTTTTTATTCTTACCAGTGGGGTCTGGTTTCAAATGAAGTACATTTTGATCTTTATAATTTTGAAAATAGGGTTTTAAATCTATTGAGTATATTTTGTATATTATTACCGTTTGTGTATATTGTACCTACCTGTAATATATATATATAAAATAATGTTTTTGCAACCATTAGACTTCCTAGATGACATACAATTATAATTACTTAGGTTTAGAGATTAATTGTCGTTTATATATTGTGCCATAAAATAATGAATGTCATAAAATGTTAGTTAAAATATTAAATTGGATTATAAATGCCATATTTTGTGGGTATAATTATAATAATAGGTATTTATATGGGTTGTGCAATAAACTTGACTTATTACAATATGGATGACAACCCTGTCATCCATACCCATGAAAAATATAAAATCTTATTAGGACGTCAGTTAGATAATGAAAAAATATTAGTCACGTATTTTTTTTATTTTGTCGTGGGTATAAGAAAACAATGCTTAGATAAAACGAATCAAAGTTTGGGAGTGGGAGCTAGCTACGTCACGTCATTTTTGAATATAAAATATACACAAAAGTGACGTCACTCGATATTTCAAATATTTCAAATGTTTTTAAATAATCTACCAGACGGACATTTAAGTAAAAATCATCATCTACCCTATTCCTTAAACACAACGTGTTTTGAACTAATTCAACTAAATTAATGCAGAGGGACATATTGTATACATATTGCACAGGCAGGATGCATCACAGGATGCACTACAATAGGATTAATGTACCTAATGCTAACAGGAGTTGCTGTTGCTGACAAGTTGGAGCACGCTCAAAAACGTTTAAAAATCGAACGTCTGTCGATTCGCAAACGTGTCCGAAATAAATGCTAATTTTGAGCAACATTCCGATACTCATGCTACAAGTAACAAGTGCTCAATTGAAGCATTTTTTCGTGTTTGAAATTAGCTTGTGTAACGCAATTGTAACGCCTCCGGTGTTTCAGGTGTCCATGGGCAGCACTGATTGTTTACCATGATACGTCTGCTCGTTTACCGGCTTATGCCATAAAAAAATGACTTCTCTCGCCTTGGCTGAGGCGAGAGGGAGTGCCATACTCCATAATGACTAAAAACCACCCGGTTCCTAGACCTGCTTCGACACAGAGCCCCGGTAACCCGCTAGGTCGTCCGCAGTCATGGTTCATATTTGTTTTAGTGTGTTGAATCAATTTATTAACCAAATACCTGAGTAAATGAAGATGTAATAATATACATCTCTGTCCCCCTTTTCGGGAAATACCTAAATGGTGTTATATTTGTTATAAATGTTGCCATAATCATAGTGATAATTTAATTATGGTTCACAAATAAATGATACAGTATCGAGTTATCACAATATATCAGTGATGTAACAGTGACCGCGCGATGGCCGCAGTGTCGGCGCCCGCGCCGCTGTCAAGGTGAGGGCCGCGTTAGCTAATAACTTGGCCAGTATCCGCCATTGTAGCGTTACCTAGCAACCGATTTGTAATCAATATTTTAATTATTATTGGTGCAATTGGAGGTTTTGTGTGTTAAACAAATTTTTTTAAATATTTTCATTTACAGAAATAGAATGAAGATACAATGGAAAGAAAAGTTTTTAATGGGTTTTTAGTTAAATTATGGTAGTTTTGTTTTAATGGAAGTTTTTTATTAATAATACTACTGAAAACAAGGGAGACAGTTACCTGTTTATAGTTAATCTTAGTAAGTAAACAAACTTGTATTTAACTGAGTTCTGAAGTGCTACTTAAGAACTTCGTTTACACAATGAAAGATAACTCTGAGCGGTCATCAAACCTATTACCTATTGCATTGAAGTAGGTAAATTATCATAAAAGAAGTTGAATATCTTTGGTGATAATAAACAAAAAGTTGTATACATAAAATTTAAAAAAAATATAAAAAAAAATTACAGACAAGGATAGTTTTTTTCCTTATACTTAACATAGCCATGCGATTTTATACTAACATAGTAATTATACAACAGTACACTCACACGTGCTAACTGAACAATGTCTTACTAACTTAATACAAAACAAAGCAAAATACACTACAATCTCTTCTGAATACGGTTCACAGATATGTGTAGATAATCTGAAGGTTAGTGCGCGTTTAGTTTAAACCGATTAGGTCATAATTGGCAGTCGGTATGTAGCACTTTGTGAGGTCAAGTTCAAGATTACAACCCAGTGTCAATGGTATAAGTAAACAAGTTTATATATACTAGCCATTGCCCGCGACTTCGTCCGCGTAGAATAATGACTTCGGTAACGAATTTCGTCAGAAATAATTCAGTACCTAGTATATGGCTCCTCGCCTGTAGATGATAGTGTGGTAGTATGTAGCCTATATATTGAACCAACCTATTAGTAAATAATATTCATGTAAAATTCGAAGTAAATCCATGCAGTACTTTCTGAGATCATTCCAGACATACATATAGACATACATATAGACAAACAGACAAGAATTCTAAAAATAATATTTTTGGCTTTGGTATTGATGGTAGTCACAGCACAAGTATTCTTTTTAAAAAAATATTCCATGAACAGTTTCAACTTATCTACTATTTTATTATATGGATGTACATCCATGTTCATACATTCACAAACATCGCAAAACAAGTAAGTATATACAAATATATTTTTTTGCAATAACTGTGTGGAAAATTGTTAGGTGTGTGTAGTAATTATGTAGGCGCCTACCTAGGTGGGAGATCGCAGTTTAAAGGGTTCACAGTAAAAGAGTTTACTAAAATCTTAAACTTTGAGATTTTGGCAAATTCTTTTTTTATATTTCCCGGCCGACGCTTGGCTATCTCGCCTGGTGGTAAGCGATAATGCGGTCTACGATGGTACCTATCTTTATATTATATTTATTATAAATGTGATTATATCTAGAAGGTACCAATAGGTAGAGTGACCTTGAACATTCTAATGCGCATATGTGTGCAAATAATTAAAATTTTATAAAAAAATACTAAAATATGCTAATGACTCCCAGAAACTAGAAAATAAACTTCTTCGTAAAAATCAAAAAAGTTGTTAAACTGGTTTTCGAAAAATATATACCAAAATAGGTCCTCTTACGGAGCCTCTTACGGGTACAGTTAAGGAAGATTACGTATTTATTTATTTACTTGAATTAATATAAAACATTAGGGGTCTGTTAACACATTTGTTAAAGCAAATTTTAACACTGACACTAAAGCATCAATATAAAAAGAAAGTGATATACTACTTACACTAAAATACAAATAACATTCAATCACAACCATTGCTGGTCATACACAACAACATAACAACATCAATCTAACAAAATCTTCAATGTATATCAAAGTGATTAATGTTACCTTGTATGTGCGTATATATTAGACCGGTCAAGTTCAATGTACGAATTGGCCGGGCGACCGAGCTCCGCTTGTAAGGACAAGGTTAAATTATAACGATATAAGGCAAAGTATCATATATACAAGTTCAAGTCTTTATTTACCTACACGGTTTAGTTGATTTGTACGATTTAGTTTTTATTTTCTATATATTAAATAAGGACCAAATTAAAAGTACCCTTAACCAACGAGCATGCATGAAAAGATTGATGACTGTTGATGAAGCGAAAGAGGTATGTAGGAATCGTAGTAATTGGCGTTCCATAGTCTCTGCCCCCCATGGTCCATAGTCGTTCCATAGTTTCTGCCCCCTCTAACCCCTATGGGAGACAGGCGTGAAGTTATGTTTGTAGTTTTTTTTAATGACATGAGAAGACAAATTATCTGATGAACTAATTGATAGTAAGCTATTGGTGCCTCTCGCTGAGAAGTTCCAAAAACGTTGCTGGTCTATGTGAGCTCCAGCAATTTAGACATATGAAACACAACACAAGCGTTGTTTCACGTCAGTTTTCTATATAGCTCCACGGCGGCCGATCCGTGTCGAAGCATGGCTCTCTCATGCGATAATTAACGTAAAATTATTTTGTTACGTATATTATAATGTTTGTTTAATTTATTAATTGCTGTTTTATGTCTTTTATCCCCGAAGTTAAAGACAGAGGTCCACATTATAGCACTTAATGCCACTGTACAATGTAACACCCACTTTTCACTATTTATGTTATGAGTCCCATGTAATAGGGGGTGAGTCTATTGCCATATACCGGGCACAATTTCAAACAACTGAGAATTTAAAAAACCGAGTAGTAATTTGCCCGAACCGGGAATCGAATCCGAGACCCCTCGCCCGGCAGTCACACTTGCGACCACTCGGCTAACGAGGCAGTCAGACATAGCCGCGAGTAAAAGCTAGTTTACATATCATTGTTATTGTATACAAGATCAAATATTTAGTTGCTTACACGTTTTTGTTGATTTGCGCACTTGAGTCTAGTTTTTGTGTTGTTATGTTAATTTATATCAGTCAGTACGGCGGTACGTTGATTGGAGATTTATATACGCGTCTGATAGATAAGATACTGTCTCGGTCATTTGGTCGGAGCCACTATCGAGCATGGGATCTTGGAGTTGGCTCCCGGAAAAAGTAATGTGTAAATTTGTATTTTTGAGTATTTGGTCTCATACACAAAATAACTTATGAAAAGTGAGTCTATGGTCTACACTCCTAACATTTGCGAATCACTCTTTTATAAAAAAATAGGATTATCTCCTGTGTCGTGGGTGCGTATACAAACATACAAGTTCACATACGTATGACACCTAGACCCGGAACAACAATCTGAGGACCACACAAGGAGATGTTCCGTGCGGGAATCGAACCCGTGACACGTTGCAAGGCAGCCAGTTGCCCAACCACCGCTAACCGTACGGTCATCTGTCTGCCTCTTCAATAATTAGATGATATATTGTATATCTATTGATTTTTTTTTAAGTGGCGAAAATCATCTAATGACTGCTCCCGTCCGGGTGAGGCGGGAGGGAGTGCCAGACTCTTACTGACTAAAAACCACCCCGTTCCTTCTCCTGCACGTCGAACCGGAGCCCCGGTTACCCGTCAGGTTCTCCGCGACTCCGATATCTATTGATTATAGTGGGTATATTGATTGATTGATTACTTGTAATTTATTTGGACGTGACGAGTTATTTTGATACAGTTATATATTTTTTTTTAATGTTATGATTGTTAGAGTAGTAGGAGTTCCGGGGTTTTTGTTTCAAAAACTTGTTTATATGTAAAATAAACATATATATAATACATTCTGGAATATTCCCTATATTAATTAACCGATAACTATGGCCATGTAGAGTATAGAGATATGTGTATGTATATTTCTTACAAGTGTAATTAGTAATTGCGTATGTTAACTTTTTAGTTGTAGTTAATTTTAAATATGTATATACTATTTATTAATTTTTAATCGAAACCACGTTGACCATTAGTCACCACGCTTGCTTAATGCGGTTTGGCAAACTTATAATTAGAAATTATAAGCCCAGGTTTCCTCACGATGTTTTCTTTCACCGTCTGTCAGCGGTGGCTAGATAATCTTAGAAAGTACATATAACTCGGAAAATGTCACATTGGTACTTGCCGTTGGTAAGTTTCGAACCGGCACGCTCATGCATGAGAAGGGCGTCTTAAACCCACCACGACAATGTAATTAAACACATTTAAATTAAATAAAACCAAAAATACATATAAAATAATACACGAACAGCATTCGTTTCATGAACATTCGGTGCCCCGCGCTGAAAGGGCTGAAGCCGAGGCATCGTGTGTGCAGGTTATATCTCTTTCAGTTCACTCCATTACCCACGAGATACGGCGATATGAGACGCAATATATTTGTAATGTATTCTAAATGTTATAAGTAGTCTTTGTTACTAAGAGTAGATTATAGCTGATTATAGATCATATGGAGTTGCTGCTTAACATAATAAAACAAATAAATTCCACATAATTTCCACAATGGTCCATTCTATGAAAAAGTCTCTTATTGAGATTTTTTGCAATACATAAAAACTGCTGAATGCATAACTTAGTAGTTTTAAATTATAATTCTTTTACGAACTGCATTTAAAAACTGACCTCAACCCCCTCTTCCCCCTCTTTTAAAGTCATTTAATTAATAAAATAACATCACGCCTTTTATCTCCGAAGGGGTAGGCAGAGGTGCACATTATGCCACTGTACAATGTAACACCCACTATTCACTATTTATGTTATGAGCCCCATGTAATAGGGGTCCCATGTAATCCCAGTTAATTACTATACTACCTAAAACCTTATTCGACGCGTAACAAACACTTTCTAGTATTCGCATGCAGAAACTGCATTATCCTATGTTTGTATATGGCAATAGGCTCACCTCCTATTACATGGGACTCATAACATAAATAGTGAAAAGTGGGTGTTACATTGTACAGTGGCATTAAGTGCCGTAATGTGCACCTCTGCCTACCCCTTCGGGGATAAAAGGCGTGATGTTATGTTATGTGTTATGTGTTATGTTTATGTATAGTCGGTCGGCCTTCATCTTGCCCCATTGTTGTTGCTAAGTAGATTTATGGTAATCTGTGGAAACGTTGCGAGGAGTGTATTTTTTAAATCTATTATTTTATACATTCGTGTTATATTTAATATAGTCATGTCTGTTGTCCTTGATAAATAAATAAAAAAGATGCGCATCAAAATCGGTTCAGCGCATCGCGAGATATTCGCATACACGCATACATATAGGCAAATTGAATCTCCTCTTTTTTAAATTGGTTCTCAAAAATCTCATTTTCTCAGCCTCGTTACTTTATACAATAATAATGAATGACCTCTATTCCAAAAGTCGAAATCTCAATAATCACATATCTGGCCCAAGGATCAAAGCTGAAACTCTTTACTTGACAATCGAATCGAACACCCAATGTTACAGTTGCGTACAGTGACATCGCGTAGTATACATAATTATATGTATTATAATATTTATTGTAAATTAAAGAATATATACCTATATTAATTAAACTGCTTGTTGTTGTTTACACTGTGACCTTTTTTATTGAGTTGTGTACATACTTTTCAATCAATATTAATATGACCTGAATAATACAGGCAATGCCCCATATTGAATATAGTATGAGTAGCCACTAGCCAGCCATGCTTGTAATTAAAATGGCGGACGATTACAGTCCTTGACACATTTTCTTTTTTTCCAAAAGAAAATAGACTGACAGACGATTATTTGTTCTAGCTATTCATCCAAAAAGTATTTAAGTTAAAATATGAATTCGTCGAAATCCATTTATTAAATCACTGGCCGGTAACGGCTGTATTGAAAGTTTTGAAAAAGGAATATTTTTTTTTTATTAAAACTGTTCGCTATGTAAATGTACGATTGTAGTGTTTATTATTTTATGGTTTTTACTTCATTAATAAGGCCTATTTAATCTGTGCTTAGAAATTTATAAAAAAGTCAAATTATATTAAGACTTTATTTAAATTAAGTAGGTACAAGGGTCTTCGAAAACCGTTATAGCAGCTCGTTTATCACTATTCTAAAAAAATTCTATGTCTACAATAACATTGTTATGTCATTAAACAAGGAAGCAGTTATTAAAACAATCGCAGTGAGGTAGCCATGGTAATTAATGTAAAATACAAGAGGTTTTTACTGTTAATTAATAAAATAAAAAAAGGAAAATATCATGGAATCGCCCGCGGAGATAATTATAAACCAGTTTACAGTTTAATGGTTCTAACAGACGTAGTTATTTAATTATAAAAAGTGTTTAGATGTAGTAGTAGTTAGGTAAGTTTATTACTGTGAATTTTATTATTGAACTTTCGACTTTATGTCGAAATAATCAAGTTGAAAATCTAATAAAGTAATTTGATAAAAGGAGTAGGTTGATCAGCTGGCTGTTGTACCAAGTAGTTTAAAAACGGAATAACGTAATTTTCATTTCGTACTTCTACCGAATTGAAACAAACAATATTTACTCGAAATGGCATAATTCAAAAGTTGAAAGAAATATTTTTATTAAGATTTCTCACTTACTTCTTTTCTAAAGACCTTATGAAAAATGTTAGAAAATTACACGGCACATTTTATTATAACAATTTTAGGCTGGCAACATCAAACTATTTATTACGCGACAACACCGAAGTACATAGACACACAAAACAAAATGGCGTATTTCATCGCGTCTCCCGCTCAATTTGAAATTAAATTCTCCGTCTCACACAAAAAAGGTTTTATTATTTTTCTCTCATATGACAGCGAAGACCTTTCTTTTATGAAATGTGCTCATATTGTCAATAACGGTACCACTCAAGCTTCGGTTATTAAAGTCAGTGTTATAGAAAACAAGGCATTTTGAGCTGGGAATACCAGGGGCAGGAACAATGCATAGACCACCAGCTTTCTAGGGCCTCCAAATATATTTATGTACAGATATCTGTCCGCCTATTTGCGCCCGTGACAATAAGTCGTGGCGGAATGCTCATTTAGGTATTGAGTCCCAGTATTTCATCATATTCAGTTGGATTTTGTTCCTATATCCTGAAGGATAAATTGATGTCGTTCTTTTGTGAACTGAGGCCTTAGTACGAGTTTAATTTACGTTTAAAGTAATCGTAACGACACGGCGTTCTGTACTCTGATTGGTTGATACATTAGAGCCGGCCAATCACAGCGCCGAACGCGTACTCGTTTCAAATTCAAATTCAAATTCAAATTCAAAATTCTTTATTATCTTATGAATTACACTATCTGTCTAACATTGAGGCAGTCCCAGTAAGTTATTATACAATACTTGTGTTGGGACTGACTCGATCCTTTCTTTATTTAATTAACACTCTTAAGAAAAATAACTTCCAAGTCTGCTAATTAAAGGAAAACAACAAAATTTACAGCAGATATAGTAAAATAATAATAAAAAAAAGAAAAGTTATAAATATAAAAACTATGGTAGAACGGTATGACATGTTAAAAGTAATTGATTTGTATTTTTTTTTGTGAGAGTACATGAATAAATCGATGTGCGTGTGTGTGTGTATGTGTGTGTGTGTGTGAGAGAGAAAGAGAGTGAGTAAGTGAGTGAGTTTATGTATGTATGTATGTATGTGTGTATGTATCTGTTTGTATGGTGTTTCGAATACTTTAAACGTAAATTAAACTCGTACTAAGGCCTCTAGATTGTTGTGTGATGGCTTCCTTTTGAACTGTTAGCATTGAATATATTGATAGATTAGATATACGATACACTTGTTTATTTTGACGAAAAATGGCTGCTCGATTTGTACAGCGGCTAAGTTCTAGTTCTGCAAAAAATTGCTTTGTGTCTTATTGTTTTATGTTTTTGTACCTGTAATTGCACCGGGACGGGACAAAATTTTGTTGATGGAATAATGTAGATATCAAAATGTTTAGTTAAACTGTTTAGTGGTCCCATTTTTAATGGCTGTAAACAATTTATGTGATTGTCACTACAGCCGACGTGATAGTGTCTTTAATGAATTACAAACTTAAGCTTCCTTATGCGTCTCTCGTAAAAAATCCACTCCTTAGCAGTCTAAGGAGTGGATTTTTTTGCCAGAGTCTGTATTTCCTAAAGGGTATATTCCTGGGTGTTTTCAAAGCCCGAGTGAATAGGTTGCTTATGGACGACGTGCGCCATCGTAGGCCGCATTATCACTTACGGGTTACGGGCACGGGGGAGATAGTGGAAAAACGTCCGCCCATCAAATATAAAAAGAACACCACTGATATAGAATTACATGGTCAAAAAAAAGGAATTAAATTTCAAATCAGGAATCACGATTTGAATCCGACACTGTCTTATTTCGTTTGAGCGTCCTCTTATACACTTGACACCAAAAAGTTTTGTATTGTTTTTCGTAACATTAAATATTTCGTTTGTTTGTTTCAGGTACGATGTTAAAAAGACGTGGAGCTGTTCAGTGTTCAAGTATGCGTCAGGTATTTCTTGGTAACGAAACGTGACGATAGACAGAGAAGGAGATATTTACAATGACCCTTGAATGCGTATGAATTGATGTACATACGTAAACAATTACCATATATATATTTTTTCCTTAACTCTATACAATCACGATTACTATAACGTTTTGTTTATAATCCGAGGGCTTGGGATAATTTGGTTTTACGTTTAACAAGATTGAAACGAGACCGCGTTCGGGGCTCTGATTGGCCAATGCGCAATGAACGAATCAATCAGAGCGCCGAATACAGTCTCGATTCAATCTCGGTAAACATAAAACAAATTTTGTACCAAGCCCTCTGAACTTCTTATTTCAAAGAGGCAAATAGTTTAGTAATGTGCTGCTATAACAGCCTAGCCACGAAACATTTGCCCTAGCGAAAATTCGCAAGCAAGGCGTCTAGCGACTGAAACAAACACAGAAATCTACTGATCAAGCCACGGGAGAGCGGCGATCAGCGAAATGTACCGACCGAATTGCACCGGCGAGTGAAACAAATGAATGAATCAGTACGACGCCAGACTTGTGAAACTTAGAATTAATATTTTTTGTACAGAGTCCTGCGGTAGGTAGTCAACATTCAGGAAAACGAAAGTTCATTAGGATTTTATTGTTAGTTAGATTTGTTTTTTTATAAGGTTAGCTAAAATCAGTTACGAAATCGTCAGAAATTGAAGTTCTAAGTTCCGCCTCTTATTCTCTTAACATGCTCTGTAGTAGCGGCAGCTCTGTCCGTGGTCTGCAAACTATGCCACGCAAATAGTCGCGTTGCCCGCCGCTCCGCCGTGCGCGCCGCTGAACCTCGAGGCCAGGCCAGAAAACTAGTTAAAATAAAAATAATTTTATATAGTTACTGATCGATGCAACAATAAAGTTTCAATCACCGAGGCATGAGTCCGGCCCACTGAACTAGCGAGTCTACTCGAGCGGAGACAGACTCGACCAGCTATTTATATTGATGACTTATTTCTATGATATTCATTATTTATTATATCTTTTATAGTCCAAGCTGATAGGCAGACGTTAGTCATGCACAGCCTACTTTTTGTTGGTTATGTTATAACATATTAATATCTGAAATTCTTCTTCTTCTTCTACAAGATAGAGAGATCTTGGATCCAAAGAATAAGGAGAGAGAATTTGAGACTAGAAGGCGAGTCGCGAGGTTCTTATGGCAGGTTTTTTTTAAACCACGACTGTGGCAAGAAAAGCACACGGCCCACCTTATGGTAAGTGGTTACTTGCAACACTTGGAGCATTACATGCGTCTTGCCGACCCTTTAAAATCCTATTTACTCCTATTTGTGGCATATATTGGACACAATCTAGATTCCGTGTACCTATTTACAGAGAATAGAAAACTGAGATATCAATAGCATTTTGCTCAACACGAGAACGAAACTCGACACGCTGCCTTTCGGCCAACGACAGTCTCGTATCTTCACAAATACATTTATAGATCTCAAAGTCCTTTAAATGTAATCCCACTTATCCCACGTCAGCCAATATTACACTTTATGGCCATTATTATAAAACGAGAATCCTTTGAGCTATATGTTAGCCATTTGCTTTGATTATTGGGTATGAGTTCTCTATTGAAGTTATATTCATACATTACAGGGGGATTGGCAATATAATAAGAACACATCAATAGCGATATATGTTCCAAGTTCCAATTGAAGATACGGAAATTTATTTTTAAATGTCATTCTGTATATCTTATCTTTGAATATCTTTTACTTCAAAGGAAGGAAACAATTTTAGATTGTATATATGTATATAGGTACGCGGTGGCTCGGAGATTCAAGTGCCCGCTTCATGAGGGCGCGGGTTTGAAATCTAACAGAGTTATATGTACACTCTCTCTAAGATTACTTAAACATCGCTGGCATACGGTGAAGGAAAATATTTTGAGGAAACCTGGGCTTATAATTTCTAACTAGATCGATTCTGATGACATTTGATACTAGAATCCTCCACCTCGGGAAAGACTAATTATTATTCAATAGTCCATAAAGACATTATTTTATGCAGGCAAAGTCGCAGGAAATTGCCAACCCGCATGATCAAGCGTGGTGAATTATTCATCACTCAAACCTTTTCCGTGTGAGAAAAGGCCTTTGGTCAGCAGTGAACTACCAAATGATGTATCAATGCGACATTTTCCTTAATGTACTTGTTGAAGTGGTGGATGTGGTTGAATAATAGATAATAGCTTGTTATATTTCGTAGTTTTATTAAAAATCTCACAGAAAGCACATGATGGGCGCCATGCAGACGACAAAAGGGAAGAATACAGATAATATATCGACGTCTATGAGAAACTTGCCAACTTAACACTAGATGGCGCTACTTATATTATTTAACTTAAGATTATAATATTTACCTTATTACAACACACCTCCTTAAATTTATAATCTTAACATTTTATCTTACATGAACAGTATTTTAAAGTTATTACAGTTTTAATATTTTACTTAAACAGTACTTTAAAGTAATAATCTGAACTCTTAACTAAATTAATCTTAATTCAAACCTGTTTTTCAAAAATTTTGATTTATCTAGACTCTTAGTCAACATATCTGCTAAGTTACATTTTGTATCAATTTTAATTATATCAATAAGTTTGTTTTCATAATTCTCGTTTATATAATGATATTGCACTTCAATGTGCTTTGAATTTTTAGTAAAGTTACCATACTTAGCTATTGCAATTGCACCTGAGTTATCTTCATACAATTTTATTGGATAACAAAAGTTTATATCAAATGACTCACTTAACAAATTTCTTATAAAAAGTACTTCAGTTACTGCCTCTGACAATGCAATATACTCTGCAAAAGTTGAACATTTAGTTACTGTATTTTGTTTACGTGTTTTCCAAAATATTAAATTTCCAAAAAATCTTATAATAAAACCTGTTGTAGACTTCCTATCCACATTATCCCCTGCATAGTCTGAATCAACCATACAGTCTAAAATATCAGCATCTGCATTATCATAATATGTTAACTTTAGATTCTTAGTTTTATACAAATATTTTAACACCCTCATTGCATATTTGTAATGTGTTCGGTTATAACAACTTTGATATCTACTCAAATAATTAACGCTGTACGCTACATCTGGTCTTGTGCCTGTACTAATATACAATAATTCACCTATTATATTTCTGTACTTAATACTTTCATCGACCTCACTAGCTTGCTCTAATTTTAAATTTGTTTCCATAGGAGTATCATATAACTTAGTATTTACCAAATTATACTTTGCAGCCAAAGATTCAATATACTTTGTTTGACTTAATGTCATCACATTTTTATCATCATTATACTCAATATCTATGCCAATATAGCTTTTAATTTTCCCCAAGTCTTTCATTGCAAATCGTTTCATTAAACTTGTTTTCACCTCTTTTATTTTATTTTTATCTTTACAACATATTAAAAGATCATCAACAAATATTAATATGTATATTGGATCTTTGCTTGCTTTTTTAACATACAAACAGTAATCATAACTACTTCTAACAAAATTCAAAGTTTTTATAAATATATCAAAACAATCATACCACACTCTAGGACTTTCTTTGAGACCATAGAGAGCTTTTTGCAATTTGTAAACTTTATTATCTCCTGTTTTATAACCTTCTGGTTGATTTACATAAACTTCTGACTTTACATAACCATTTAAAAAGGCTGTTTCAACATCCATTTGCTCTACAAATAATTTATTTTTACAACTGTATGACAATAAAATTTTCAAAGTTTGCATTTTTCCAACAGGTGAGTAAGCATTTTCATTAAAATCTTTTTGCTGAAACCCTCTCACAACCAATCTAGCTTTATATTCATTATTACTTTTCTTTTTAAAAACCCATTTAACATCAATTACCTTTTTATCTTTTGGTTTTTCTACAATTTGCCAAGTATTATTTTTATTTAAACTATTTATTTCAGAATCCATGGCTATTTGCCATTGCTTACTATCATTGGAGTTCATCGCCTCCTCGAATGAATTTGGTACATTTGCATCAATATGGTTAACATAAATAAAGTGTGTAACTGGATTACCATATCTAGAAACTGGGATTCTCTTTCTTTTCTGTGATTCTACTAAAACGTCATTTTCTCTATTATTATTTACGTTACTACTAGAATAAGTCTCATCTGCATCTACAAAGTTTTCATCGGTTTCATATTCATTTTTAACCTCTTCATTTGAAACATCTAAAGTATTATCACTTTCCAAATCTTTATTATTTTGATTGTCTACTTTTTCCAAACAAATTAACTGAGTATTTTCTTCAATTACCTGTACATGCCTTGCATTAATTATTCTGTTATTTAACAAAACTCTGTAACTATTTTCATTATAACCCACTAAAATTCCTAGTTGAGCTTTATCATCCCATTTACTTTTTCTTAACACTTCAGGAACTCTAACATAGACTCTACTTCCATAAATTTTTAAATGCTCTACATTTGGTTTGACCCCAAAAAATATCTCATAAGGAGTTTTATTTTCAACTGTATTTGCAATAGTACGATTCTTTAAATAAGCTGCTGTTTTTATTACTTCAGGCCAGTACCTCCTATGTATTTTAGCTTCTCTCATTAAACATCTACCTATATCCATAGCAGACCTATTATACCTCTCCGCTACTCCGTTTAACTCATGAACATAAGGTGGACATGGTAACAACTCTATGCCCTTATACCTTATAAAATTATAAATATCCTTATTTAAATACTCTCTACCATTGTCACACTGAATCTTCTTGACTCTTTTATTAAATTTATTTTCTACTAAATTTATAAACTCTATAAAACACTTTGCAGTTTCAGCTTTACTTTTAATACAAAATATCCTGGTACACTTACTATAATCATCAATAAAGGTTAAAAAATATTTTTCTCCACCATAACCAGTTGTGTTATGTGGCCCATTCAAATCAGTATGAATAAGTTCTAAAATCTCAGTAGTTTTTGTTCTATTATTTTCAAAAGGTACATTAGTCATTTTACTCTGAATACAATTTGAACATTTCATTTCTGTGCTTTCAATTTTATCTGGCAAACCATCAACTAATTTATTATTTATTATCTTATTTAAGTATTGAAAATTCACATGACCAAGTGCCCTATGCCATTTTTCTTTCTGCGTTAACTTTACAGAATTTGTGCATACTTCATTTTTTAAGACATAACCTTTTAAGCAATACAAATTATTAATTTTATCAGCAACAACTATCAACTCTCTAGACTCATTATATATTTTAGCACTTTCATTTTTAGCTACTATTGTACAACTATTAGTTACCTTTGAAAAACTTAATAAATTTTGTTTTATTCCTTCGACATAATAGACATTTTCTAAATCTACATACTTCACACTATAATAGTTTTTGAAATACATTTTTACAGTACCTACTTTGGTTGCTTTCAAGGTTTTTCCATCTGGTAATTTTACATCAACAAAATCTTTCAAATCTACACTGTCATAAAAATATGAATAATCATTTATAAGATGGTCAGTGCACCCACTATCTAAAAGCCAATTAACTACATTACTATTATTATTAAATGTTACCTTTTCATTACATCCGGATACCTGGTTTACTTCTGGTTTACATACTTCAGCTGTCCATGACTGGGAGGGACCGTTGCTCGAAGATTCACCTTTAGGATGATTGCTAGATGAGTGGCCTTGACCTCTGCCTCGGCTGCGACCTCTGTAGGATCCTCTCTGATGTCCTCGCTGACCCCGACTAGACGACTGGAAACTTCCTTGAGAACTTTTTTGTCCTTGATTATTTCTCTGAGCGTGCCAACAATCCTTCTTGAGATGACCAGTCTTACCACAGACAAAACATTGAGCTCTTGTGGTGCTGGTTGTATATGTACTCACATTATTTTTCTTGTCATCGCACATAGTCATATTTTTCTCCTTTATTTTTGAATGTACATAGTCCACAGTCCTTTGTTCTTCAGGAATCACGTCCAGAAAATCTCCTATATAACTATAACTTGGTGGTAGGGCTCTGAGCAGGTATCTTAACTTTTCAGGTTCATCAATTTTACCTCCGGCTGTTTTGAATTCGTTTATGGATTTTTCAAAATCAACGAAGAAATCCTCTACTGTGTCGTAATTATTTAATTTGATCGCTTCCACTTTTCCTCGACATATAATTTGAAGAGATGTTGATTGAGTAAGATACATTTTGTCGAACTTTTGTAACATGTCAAAAGCTGTCTTGCACTCAGTGATATATTCTAATTGTTTGTCCGAAATAGTACTCATAATAATAGTCCTTGCCTTTAAATCCATCTTCTTCCATTCCGCTTCTGTATTTTTATATTTCACCGGCATTATGCCTATGGCGGCCTCGTTGCATTCTTTGTATTCCAACAAAGTAACCAACCTTAATTTCCAACTCGAATAGTTTGCCCCATCAAAAATAGGTATCATGATGTCTTCTATTTTAGCTTGTTGTGCCATATTTACGTATATTCTTGTAGATTCAGACGTTTTCAAAACTAACTTTTCCGTTGTGACCGGATAACCTCAATCGTAATTTGATTTCATAATTGCACTTCATATTTATTGACTTTTTCGTGAAACCACTTAACCACGCTCTGCTACCATGTTGAAGTGGTGGATGTGGTTGAATAATAGATAATAGCTTGTTATATTTCGTAGTTTTATTAAAAATCTCACAGAAAGCACATGATGGGCGCCATGCAGACGACAAAAGGGAAGAATACAGATAATATATCGACGTCTATGAGAAACTTGCCAACTTAACACTAGATGGCGCTACTTATATTATTTAACTTAAGATTATAATATTTACCTTATTACAACAGTACTTTCTAAGATAGTTTAAACACAACTGACAAACGGTGAAAGAAAACACCGTTAGGAAACCTGGACTTACACACACTCATTATATAAACACTTCGCCACGTCAGAGGTTCTCAACCCAAAGCGACCATCACTGTTGACACACGGCTTGTTAGACACGCAAACAATTGATCGACTGACCAGCGTGTAATCTGTTGGCGCTGTCAAGTAATTTGTGGGTAGTGTAAATAAGTATTATATTGGAGAGGTTTCATGGGAATATTTTAAATAATAATATCAATTAGTTTAAAGATCATTTTTTTAGTATTTGCCAACTAATTTGAGATTGGTGCCAAGTCTCAGCCAGATTCAGATTCAAAGTAGTAAGTACCACAATACTAATCGTTTTATCAATTTCAAATAACATCCGTTCTAATTTTCTAACATTCAGTTCAGAATTTCGTAACAACAATTAATTTCAAATTGAAAATTACAATGAAAACAACAAATCAAAAGTTTTCCACCCCTGCATTACTGTCACAAAGCGAGAAAGGGATAGTGCAATACAATTGTATAGCGCTATCTCTATCTACGGGCAGTACACCGAGTAGCAGCGGGTAAATCTATTACATTCTGTTTTATATGATTTTCGACTTAAATGTTTTGGTATAAAGTTCAAAATTATAAGACTGAGGTAGTTTGACCTGGTGGCGGCCGTACTACGGGATGGTATTATGAAATATTTGTCTACAGGAATTGAATAGTGCGGAAATATTTATTAATTGATCTCTTTGTCCGTGCTCATTGCGCATTCAATACAAATCGCCCCCGATAATAACATCGCTGAAATACTGAAAAATATCTTGAATTTTTAGCGTTTGTTTACTCCGAAGCTAATGGACGTTTTGTTTGTTCGACTTACTGTTACCTAGACGTAAAGAATTAATTTTAATGTGTGTAGTAGGTTACCATGTGTATATTTTTTTTAAAGTTAAGTAGGTTAAAAAACTTTTGTACGATATTGAGTATTTCTTACATATAACATCACACCTTTTTATCCCCGAAGGGGTAGACAAAGGTGCATATTTCGGCGCTTAAACTGTCAAACACCAAGCGGTCACCGGTGACCGCAACCTATTGTTCTTTAATTGTGTCTATAAACTCGACGAGTTAATGCCACTGTACTATACAATGTAACACCCACTTTTGACTATTTATGTTATGAGCCCCATGTAATAGAGGGTGAGCCTATTGCCATATATCGGGCACATTTTCAGACTCCGTGCTATTACTTAGATTTTTAAAAACCCAGTAATACTTTGCCCGACCCGGGAATCGAACCCGAGTCCCCTAGACCGGCAGTCGCACTTGCGACCAGTCGGCAAAGGAGGTAGTCTTTCTTAAGCATTTCTTGACTTTTGTTTTTTTAATAGGGTGGTGGTTGACTACACAACCACCATCCTATTTATATAATAAAAATGATTCGCTGAATGTGTTGCTAAAGCGCAAATCTCGCGAACAGCTGAACCGATCTAGATAATAATTTTTTTGTAAAAAAAAATTTACAAATATAGGTACGTAGAAAAATTTTCACAGCGAAACAGAATTCGTGGGATAAGCTAGTTAAGTAAAAAAATATTAATTAATTAATTGAAATTAATTAAAAGAAAATGTATTGATTAAAGCATGACATTGTTTTATTTATCTTCGGTCCACGTGCAATACAGTAATTAAATTCCCAATTAGCTAATCGATTTTTTGTTAGTATGTACCTGTACTGCACATGGACGATCAACGGATGACGTCACAACTCCTCCATCGCACATGTGAAGTTTACATGCGAATTAACACGGATAGAAAATCCCTACGAACAACTAATGCGTTTTAGCCCGCCAGGCACAATCAATTCGTCTGGTCGGAGGATCCTTCTTTTTCGATCTTCCATGACTTTACTCTCTGTTCCTTCAACACCAAGTCATCTACGAAACGTTTTAATATTTTCTGATTACCTTAAGAAAAATCTCGAATCATTAATAATTACTATGTTTTGTAGACAAATCTTGTTGATTACGTAGTTAGTGCTAAGATTAGGTACATGATTAATTACTAGTTGTCTGTATTTTCCTTATATAGTAAGAATGGTGTTTAGGTTGAATATTAAATATTTAAGATTTATTACTTAACGAGGTCTAGGAAATTAGCCCTGTGTATAAATTTGTGAAAGAAACTGTTGTAGTGTAGTAGACGACCAGTGGTTAGTGTTTTATCGTAATTTTTATGATGTTTTCATTGGAGTGGTCGCAAGTGTGACTGCCGGGCAAGGGGTCTCGGGTTCGATTTCCGGGTCGGGCAAAGTTATTACTGAGTTTTATAAAACATCTCAGTACTTCTAACCTATCAGTGGGTAGGTAACCTATCAGTACTAATAATAGTTATTTTTTGTTTTTTAGTTTTAACTTTTGTTTGTTATTAGTTTTTTGAGATCAGTTTTTTAAACGCAGTTTTTATTCTTAAGTTATGTTTTCATTGGATATTCTTGCGTTTTTGCAATATGCTATTAAAATGTTGATCTTGCAGTTTTGACTGCCTTTTCTACTTTTCTTATGTTTTAAAAAAATCTTTGTTTCACACTAGGATTTTTTCCTGTGTCGTGGGTGTGTTTACATACATACAAGTTCATATACACATGATACGCAAACCTGAAACAACAGTTTATGGATCACACGAAGAGTTGCTCCGTGTGGGGATCGAACCCGTTACACGCTACGCGGCACACACCAACCGTGTAGTGAGACAGCCTTACTAGTATTTCGGGTGTACAAGGGTGGCATCGATTGCTTACCATCAGATTATCCATCTGCTCGTCTGCCATAAAACCAAAAAAAAAATCAAAAAATATTTCACCAATTTGTTAAAATTAGCTTCAGTACTTACCTAATTACGTGAAAAAAAATATAAAGCGACCTTCGCATGTATTGTCCTAATAACCAGTGCTAGGTAAAATCTAGATTGTAGGTCTGAACTATGACCTAGTTGGTAGAACTTTCCCTATTAGTAGAGGTCGATGTTGACAACTATCGCTAATCGACACGTTGTATACATTCATCGTATATTGTATCACATGTCGGAGCCAACTAGTATAATAACGCCGGAATACTGAAACGTTACTCAATTTTAAGTCGTGCTCAAATATCGTGCCATCTCTGTCATTTTACAAAGAATTTATAGAGATAGAACTATACTTAAGCACGACTTAAAATTGAGTAGCGTTTCAGTATTCCGACATAAGCCGTCCAACTAGCTGAACTAAATGGCTGAATGTTTTTACGCAGGCCTTTACTTAAATGCCGTATATAATTTAGAACTGAGTTACTTAGGAATGGTAGCTAATAATAATATAATAAAAAACAAAATAAGACTGCCTCATTGGCTAATTGGTCGCAAGTGCGACTGCCGGGCAAGAGGTCTCGGGTTCGATTCCCAGGTAATTGCCTATTGCCTTATATTGGGCCCATTTCCAGACTCCGTGCTACCACGGGGATTTTTTTTAAAACCCAGTAGTACTTTGTCCAACCCGGGAATCGAACCCAAGACCCCTTGCCAGAGGCAGTTATTATTTATACTAAGTTCAAAATCGATTAATAAATGTGACGCTGTTCTATCCATATAAATACACTTTCAGAATAGCAATTAGTATCAGACTGAGTAGTTTTTAACTATTCAAATATCTCCAAATGTTCTAATTGATATAAATGCTTTGACTTTTGACTTTCAAACGTGTTTGATGGACGGTATTAAATGCTTGAATTACAATAATTATTTCAATTTTAAATTGAACACCTAAGTGTGTAAAAACACAAAATTAATCATAATACTTCGTTTAGACAGTAACACTATAGACACAGCTGAAGGTTTAAAGGTTTTTCAAGCTGTGTCAAACCAACTTTTATATTGTCTGTGGTGGCTGTCACTGATGTTTGTTTGATAACAATATGGTATTAAAAATATTAAATACCGAAATTGATTCTTATGCCTTCATATTCAACCCTAATAACATATGCATAGAGTACATTATATCTAGTCAATTTCCATAAAAACCAAGTACTAGAACACCAAATTCATTATAATTTTAGCACCACACACAGAAACAATCATGTGCTAACGAAACCTTATCTTTGTAGTCATCAAATCAATGGACCAATCATCTGTGTGATGAGTACTGTAGTGACGTCACGCCCTGAGACGTTGACCCACCAATCAGCGTTATTGTTCGGTGGACAAACAGAAACACACGTCATCGAGTGCTGGCTGGTGACGCACGAGGGACAAGCCATAAGCGACAGCGAGTGTCACAATGTTGGGAGTCAAAGATAAAAAATAATTTAGCAGAATTGTAGATAATCCTCGAATCTCCCATCACTACAGGGCCGGAAGTATAATTGTAACACTGTGGACACCAATAACACAATTTATTATTTCTGTGTTAATGGTATCCATGGGTAACGCCGATTGCTTACCATCAAATCATCCGTCTGCTCGTCTGCTCGTCTGCTGTCCCATCACATAAAAAAAGATCCTTTAATCAAAATTAATGATGTAAAATCGTTTAGAGAAAAACAAGTGAGGATTTTGTAACTTTAGTTTAATTAATATGAATAAATGTTATTTGTCCTTGTAAAGTGTATCGCTTAGTAACGAATCAATTACATTTTCCTAGAAATGTAAACAAGCTTTAGATCTCTTAAGTTCCAAATGAAGATTTCTAAGAAAGAAGTTCTCAATTCATTCGAATCTCTTGTAGCATTGATAGCAGTGACAATAATCGCTAAACCTCATAATTTACACCATAAGCGTCGCCCCAAAACGCAAGGGTGAAAAGTGGCCACCGGTCAGCCACTCGTACCGGCCGCGGCGTCCAGGCCGCACCTCCATTCTAATGTCACACCACAACACTACATTCAAACTTGGAACGTTCGAACATTTTCAAATTGTATCTTTTTATTTTTTGTATGCGGCCTGTAGCAAAGAACTTTTTTTTATCTGTGAGTGTTAAAGTGACATTGAAATACCAATCGATTGTTATTGTATCCAATAAATGTAACGGCGCCATTGTATCGAAACTTAACAAATTAAAACTTGGCAAAGACTTCACAATTAATAAGTTTCGTTTCAATAATTTATATAACGAACATAATAAAATCAGTGTGTTTCAAATACTGGCCTGACCGACCAATTAGGGAGCCCAATTTGAAAACAGAACCTCAAGTTCGGCAAAGTTCGGTGGTCTTCGTGGGATGATTTAAATTGAATAAAAGTTTTGTTTAAAAGTTTTAATGAATTTAAAGTGGTTTTATGATAAGTGGGATAAACCGAACTGTGTTATGAGTGTGCTGTGAAATCTGCAACAATAATGGATGCACCATGGAAAATCGAACTGTAAGTACTACTACTTAAGAGTAACTTTCAAACAAATACTGAAGTATGTTTCTCAGTCTTTGATTTATGTATTAGTTAGTGTAAGTGGGTAGTTAAATATTGATGGTAGCACTAAATTAGACAATACGTAGGTAAGTAGAAGGCAGTAGGTGTTCCATCTAAGGTCATGAGCCAATCAATAAATATGTACTTGTAAGGAGCAGCCGTCAGGACAGACAAGCTTCGTTTTCAAATCACAGAAATTATTAGACACACATACAAATATAACATCACGCCTTTTATCCCCGAACGTGTAGGCAGAGATGTACATTGTAACAATGTATGTTATGAGTCCCATGTAATAGGGAGTGAGTCTATTGCCATATACCGGGCACAATTAAAGACTCCCTGCTACTATTGTCATTTTTAAAAAAAAACCATTATAACTTTGCCCGACTCGGGAATCGAACCCGAGACCCTTGCCCGGCAGTCGCACTTAGCGAGGCAGACATATTAGATACTTATATAATCTAGTTGATGCAAGAACGCTAGTTTTTAGCTTTAACAAGCACAACTATAAGATAACAGGTTTGGTTTCTGAGTTGAGATAATTTTGTTCATATTTAAATTTTGCAGCAACAGATGTTTTTTGTAGGCAACTTTGTTGAAGGTTCTTTCATTTCAAATAACGAAAGAGTTGGTTTTATCTCATCACTGCATTTAAACTCGTCATGATCATCCAGATTAGAATCAGAAGTTCTGCCCCCACAAAAGGATAGAAGTTCGAGGTTAAGTTGCATTAGAGAATTTGAGTTTGCGTTTATATCACCGAAAATTTCAAAACTATTGCTGCCCGCCTCTCAGTGGCTGGTCGCCGTTTCAGGATAATATTGGGGTCTACTTAAACTGTGTACATGTACGAATATGTACCTACCTTATGGCATAAGCCGGTAAACGAGCTGATGGATCACGTGATGGTAAGCAATCGGCGCCGCCCATGAAACACCAGATGCGTTACCAGCGTTTTGGGAATAGGGAATTTTAAGATTATGGAGGATTCGGGGATTTTAAGATTATGGAGGATTCGGGGATTGGGGAGTCCGGAGAGGGGGAGTAATTGGGCCTCCGGTAACCTCAGTCACACGACGAAACACAACACAAGCGTTGTTTCACGTCGGTTTCCTGTACAATTCCCAGTAGGGAATCAAAGAAACTACTCAGTAAAGTAGTTTATTTAATAAACAAACGAATTACTTACTTAATATTAACATTAATAGCAACAATTAACTTACACAAGCTCTACGAAATAATACATTATGCTAATATTATTAATATTCTTCATTAATACTCCATTTTACACAACACTAAACAATTACCTCGTACACGATACGTTATGACGTCATACACGACGATAATTAAAAAACTAATCAACAAATATACGGTGACATATAGTATGTTAACACGAGATATTACTGCTCATGTCCATAACTGATATTAGTCGTTAATACTTCATATGAGTGCGTGAAGTGAAACAACCTTGAACTGTGAACTCGAGTGCGAATTGAGAACTTATTGGGAAGGTTTTAATATTTAATAATAACATCACACCTTTTATCCCTAAAAGGGTAGGCACATGTGCACGTTACGGCACTTAATGCCACTGTACAATGTAACACCCACTTTTCACTATTTATGTTATGAGTCACATGTAAAAGGGATGAGTCTATTGCCATATACCGGGCACATTTCCAGGCTCCGTGCTACTGAGAATGTTTAAAAACCCAGTAATATCTTGCCCGACCCAGGATTCGAACCCGAGATCCCTTACCCAGCAGTAGCACATGCGACATTGAGTTTTTTATTTGCGGCAATAATAAGAAAAATCATGTCAATTTAATAAATGATTATTTAATAAACCACGTGTAAAAAACTGACTTCCACCCTTTCTTCTTTTGAAGCCGGTTACTTAATGTACTAAAACTTTCTCCTAAGTGCAACAAACACTTTTCTGAAAACCGCATTAAAATCAATTCAGTCAATAGCGAGGTAAGTGCGTAAAAACATATATCCGAACCTCTTTTTTCGAAGTCAGTTGAAAAAAGGAAAATTGTTTATTGCTTCTTCAGGGGCGTACACGGAGATTTGGGCCGGGGTAGACAGCATGCATGATTGAAAAATAAATTATAAATTATCGGCGGTGGTGGTGGTTGCGGGAACCAAGACCATGTCCCTGTGACGCGCCGAACTTCAGTGTTCAGTGTTTTCATCGTTGTATCTACTGTAGATCCTGGCTTACAGGAGTTGCAGTGGTTTTGTAAGTCCTATTAAAAAATAAAAAAGGCTTCCTTCTAGTGAGTTTGACTGCATGGCATTGTCTGGTCAGTATAACAATCACTTGATGTTTGTTTGTTACTGTCTCTTTGGATGATTTCTCGTTGGGCGGTTATTGTGATTGACGTGCATGTAGTTTCAGATTCGATTTTCGGATTTGGAAAAGTGTGTTATAGAGAATTTTGACTTACGGAAGTCTCGTTCTTGAAATTGAAATCATACAAGATAAAAAGTTCGTTCTAAGACTTATGACTGATAAAGACTGACTGACTGGAGTGCATAGCAACCAGCTTTTTCGTTGAATCTTAAAATACTGATAGTTTTTATGTAAGCAGTTTTTAAATCCACCTTTGCTATTCAACTTTTTAAACGAAAACCTTTTTTCAATCTCGTCTCAAAGTGATATAGCAATGAGTTTTTAAGTGGAAGGTTATAGAAGGAAATATAAGCGGCTATTATTTATGCAGCAGACGATCGATGTCACCAGCTGTGATATCACACACGAAGCTTGCACATGTTATTATAATACTGGCAGGCTTGCAAAAGCAGCATTTACTTAGCAAGTCTCACGTATACTGCTGAGGAGCAGTAGCAGCGCGACAGTCGCCGTGTAATCGCATGTCGCAGAAAGCATACATAACATAAATAACATCACGCCTTTTATCCCTGATGGGATAGGCAGAGGTGTACATTATGCCACTGTACAATGTAACACCCACTTTTCACTATTTATGTTATGAGTCCCATGTAATAAGGGGTGAGCCTATTACCATATAACAGGCACAATTCCAGACTCCGTGTTACTACTGAGAATTTTTTAGAACCCAGTAATACTTTGCCTGACCCGGGAATCGAACCCGAGACCCGTTGCCCAGTAGCCGCATTTGCGACCACTCGGTCAATGAGGCAGTCAATTGGTTGTCGCAGAATGCTGGTATAAATATGAGCTTCTAGCATGGCTTGAAACTAGTCGAATTCCTAGTGAAACAATTACGTGTGTTAGCCGAAAATATAATAATAGATCCTATATCTATTCAAAGATACATTGAAAGCTTTGATAAACAATGTTAAATCTTTTACAGCTACTATTTGAGTAAATCACTTCTAGCCATCACAAACCTACCATGGACGTATAACATATAGCTAGCAATAGTTACGATACAGGCAGCGCGGTCGGCCGCCTGTGTCGTGTCCAGCTGAATGGAAAACCTATTAATACCACCATTTCTGCCGACCCCTCGTCTGCAACCTATTTGTGATCCAATACTGCGCTATATATAATCTGAAGGTCACTGTTTTAAATTCGTTTATTAGTATTTTTTGCTTGAATACTTCATTTTAACTGCCTCGTTGGCCGAGTGGTCGCAAGTGCGACTGCCAAGGCAAGGGGTTTCGGGTTTGATTCCCGGGTCGGGCAAAGTATTACTTAGTTTTCAAAAAAAAACTCAGTAGTAGCATTGGGTCTGGAATTGTGCCCGGTATATGGCAATAGGCTCACCCCCTATTACATGGGAATCATAACATAAATAGTGAAAAGTGGGTGTTACATTGTACAGTGGCATAATGTGCACCTCTGTCTACCTCTCCAGGGATAAAAGACGTGATGTTATGTTATGAGTTCGTTTTAAATCCTTACTTTAGATTACTTACTTGTATAAATTAGTATGTAGCTATCATGTGGTTTTGGTTTTTGTATATTCTTTTTTGAAATAAACACACATACATAATCATAGTGTTTTAAAAACTCTTATATATTTGTAAAAGTCTTACAAATAGATCCTACAGAGGAGCGAACTCTGTTATAAACATTTTTGTCTCGATACTCATGAGTTACTGTATTATGATAATGTATTTTATGACATAATCCAACTTTATCTCCTATTCGACTTATCCACTTATGGTAAATCTCATGCTTGTGTTTGTGATACATAACTTCGTTATTACGTTGCCATGGCAACCAATTGATGGATTACTATCCTCGAGCAGACCTCACACTAATAGGTTAAGCAATATTGTATGGTGTAGCAATTGGGTCAGTGGTCGCCTGAAGGCACGGGGCTGTACTATAACATAGTATTATTAGATATATACATATATATTTTAGTCGTTTATACGGTATGAATGTATGTACTTCGATATTATTAGGAATCAATACATTACACACACAACCTTTGGTTTCACATGGTGTCAATAATTGAAAGAATAATTGTAATTTATTTCTCTTGTATGTACAAGCTAGTTCTGTACATTTTATTTGAGTGCTTTGACATTTTTTCTAACGCAATATATAGTTTCCCTTCACAGATATATAAGATTTGAATACCACTTTTTGCATTCAAGTATATGATTGTATTTTTTAAGTGATTTACAATTTCATTCGCATTTACCAAACCGTCTAGGTATAGTAGGATAAAATAAAGTAATACTTATCACGCAAATATTACTGATTTTTTTTATTTTAAACTCACTAATAGCTCAGAGTTTGGATTATGCTAAGTTTGTGGCAATAGGCTCACATTACATGCGGACTTATAACATAAATAGTGAAAAGTGGGTGTTACATTGTAGGTACGGTGGCTTTAAGTGCCTTAATGGGCGCCTCTGTCTACCCTTTCGGGGATAGAAGACGTGATGATATGTAAAGTAATATTTGTTTAAAGTCTCAATTCATACTAAGTAGAATGTAACATAGATTGAAAACTAAAATTAATATTAATTCTAACATAAATGAGAATTGAGGAGTGTTGTTTGTGAAGACATGAGTTTGTATCGTGTGTAGTATATTATAGAGGCAGGCAGGAGCTGTGGAGGTGCCGACAGCTGTTGGCAACTGGTATTGATTTCATACTAATAGTATTGTTTTCACATTTCACTTCAAATTCTAGACAGGGTGTTAGTTATTAACACATACACAGTTAGTCAATACTGACTGCCTCGTTGGCCGAGTGGTCGCAAGTGCGACTGCCGGGCAAGGGGTCTCGGGTTCGATACCCGGGTCGGGCAAAGTATTACTGGGTTTTAAAAAAAATCTCAGTAGTAGCACGGTGTCTGGAATTGTGTCCAGTATATAACAATAGGCTCACCCAATATTACATTGGACTCATAACATAAATAGTGAAAAGTGGGTGTTACATTGTACAGTGACATTAACTCGTCGAGTACCGGTTTTATAGACACAATTAAAGAACAATAGGTCGTGGTCACCGGTGACCGCTTGGTGTTTGACAGATTAATTGCCGTGCACCTCTGCATACCCCTTCGGGGATAAAAGGCGTGATGTTATGTTAGTAAGCACACACTGTGATTAGAAATCGATTCCCTATTCAATTCCCATTCGCTTCAGACTGGTAACAAAATAACAAGTTGTAGACAAACACTGACGCTGGACCAAGTTTTATTAAATTTAAATTAGTTTTCTTACAAAATGGCGGACTTTAAAGTCGGGTATTTATGTGTGGTTTGTTTCAAACTCGAAGTGAATAATGTACAGTTTATACAGTTTATACAGTGTATTATACAGTGTTTATACAGTTTACAGTTTATAGTTTGTCCTGAATTATAGGAGCAACATCTGCAACTTTGTATTGATTCTGTATCAATCGTTTGATTTGATTTAAATTTGCATTGTCACAGATGTAGTCTGGAATCGTAGTTTTACAAACTGAATGACAGTAGCTGCTTTGATTGCTGATGCATATTTTAAAACAAGCATCGCTACAATGGTATAAAGAACTGTGGCCAGTGGATGAGAAATGTGTTATTGTGTTAATGCACTAGATGTGTTATTGTGTTAATAGGATAGTTTCCTAAATTTTATTTTAATGTCCGTCTAGTAGATTAATTATAAACTTTAGACACGTATTTTTTCTTTTCTCACAAAGTTAAAAACTTTCGACGATATATTAATTTGAAATATCGTGTGACGTCACAGCGTGCCACATTTTCTAGCACATTATGACGTAACGACCTCCCAATACTAAACTTAGCTCCATTTTATCTAAGTATTGCAACTTAACTCGTCGAGTACCGTGTTTATAGACACAATTAAAGAACAATAGGTTGCGGTCACCGGTGACCGCTTGGTGTTTGACAGTTTAATACGAGAAAATAAAAAAATACGTGTCTAATATTTTTTCATTAACTAATTGACGGGTTAATTAGATTTTTAATTTTAATACGCTGGGAACTACCCAATTATCGTTGTAATTTAGATTTAAACCAATAATAATTACTTCGATGCATCATCTCTAAATTAATGTAGGCGTAACCAAAATTTTATATCAGATAATAATACAATACAGGTACCTACCTATATTCTATAATACCTACAGTTTCCAATCCTAGTCTTAATTGATTAAGTTATACTTAGCTAAGAGTAAGACAGCACTCCAAAGTTTTTATTCCATCTTGATCGAGGGTCTCTCAATAACCAATAACTAGAAATTGGATTTGTTTTATTTAAATGTTATTTGTTTTATAAGACAATGCTCTAGAAATGTTTGTTTTAGTTTAAGCTGATTGGATGAGAATTTTTAATTGATGCGCACACATTCGTGATTGGATTTTTCTTTTCTCATAGTATATCTTGTTGGTTTAAGTTAGTTAAGTTTCATGATGCATTTTTCTTACGCATCATGAAATACATTCAGAGAAAGACCTAATAAAACAATGATTGAATCCGATCTCTCATAACTGGGTTATCGCATTTACAACCCTTAGACCAATAATACAGTTATTGGATTGTTATATAATATATTAGCGGACCCAACAGACGTTGTCCTGCATATCCACGTGAATGTATAAACAAAAATTCAATCAAATTAATTCAGCTTGTTTAGGATAAATAACCTAAACATCGACTGCAGCGCCATCTGCCGGGCTGATTTGTGAATCTAAGCCATTCCCAGATCCCCTTGAACACACCCAAAAAATTTCATCAAAATAGGTCCAGTCGTTTGAGAGAAGTTCAGTGACATACACACTCACAGAAGAATTATATATAGAGGTATAAAGATAAGATAATATTATAGCCGATTTTAACTACAAACAAACTTCAAAAGGCATTCAAGTACCTACACGACTGCCCAATCGCAATACCGACCCTACCACCTGACAAACGTGCCCTCGTTTGATTCCCTCTCCACGCAATTATCCTGTCAAGTATCATTGCCCCTCAAAGGTCAGAGCTACCTCCAGCTATGAGACTATATTCTGACAGTGATGGAAAATTATTATAGGTACTCTTAGTATGTATTGTTGCATTGTTTATGTGTAGAAACTTACTGACTCGCTGGTCGAGTGATTGTAAGTGCGACCGGCGAGCGAGAGGTTTTGGGTTTGATTTCAACAGTCAGGTAGATAATAATTGGCTTATTTTTTGTTTTAAGTAACTACCTATTAAAGAAATAACCAATATTAATTTTAACAAAATACCAACAAATATTTAAAACTATCTGAACCTGGTATTATTTAGTATTTTGCAGAAATCCATGAATGACTATGATGTTTTTTATTTTAAATTCTCAGTGTTATAATTTTACATTGCGAATAAATTGAAATTCCAACAAGTATATCGACCATTATGGCGAACAAAAAATATTCATTCATTTAAACAAAGTTCGAATGTAAAGTTCATATAATAATAACAGTAGACTAATAGTTTAAATATCTAACGCTTTAACAAGCTTCTACCGAAGAAATTAGTTAAGATCCTTAGATTAAAATTAAATGCAGGACCGTCATAATGTAAGACAATAGTACTCAGTACACATAGACAGACAAATATATCAACATGTAGTGTACTTAAGAGACCGTACCCAGAATAACTATGTACATAATTGCACATAATGTGTGCAGTTCGTGACCCCAGGATTACTTGTCCCTGTATGTATGGTCACTATATTATTCTATAGTATTCATTAATAACTGCGTGGGATAACTAAAAATTACGAGTCACTCACGTAAATATATTGAATACCAGTTGGTTACGTGACATCGCCGACCGCGCACTCCGCTCATGAGGAAGAGTCCCTCTATGAGTCGAAACTAGTAGAGCTCTTTATATAACATAACCTAACATCCCCAATATTTATCCCCAAAGGGGTTCAAGCACGGCATGTTTTGCTTTGGAAATAATACTAAAAGGTTGTAAGCGCCGTGGTCCGCGCGCGGACTGCGCTTTTAACTTTTTATATTGACGTTTTGGAATATGTCATACGACATACGATTTTAAGGTCATATTTAAATGACAAGTTAATTGTGGCGTTGGAGCCGTGCCCGTTAAGTGTGATGACCTTTATTGTATTCATTATCATCAACAGCCTATAAATGCCCACTACCACCCCATTACTAATCAAAGACCTCTAGAAGAGGCTTTCCTTCGTGTTCTCACACGAAGGATGCTCAAACATCCTTCGTGTGAGAACACGAAGGATGTTCGAGCATTAATCACCACGCTTGCTCAATGCAGGTAGGTGATTTCAAACATAAGCGAAAGTTCCCTCACGATGTTTTCCTTCACCGTTTGTCAGTGGTGTCTAAATAATCTTAGAAAGTACATATACCTTGGAAAAAGTCATTGGTACTTACCGTTGGTAGATTTCAAACCCGCACTCTCATGCATGAGAAGCGGGCGTCTTAAACCTCCGGCTACCACGACAGTAGTATAGTATTTTATGTATTTATTTTTCGACGTCTCTGCCTTGAGTAATAAAATGTATTAATAATGCAAATATACGAAAAATAGGCTTTACAAAATATTATAATCGAGAATAAGCCACACTTAAATCTTGTTAAAACATCTCTTGGGAATATAACAATGATTGACGTGTGTAACTCGATTTTGTAAATTGAATCGGTTTCGACAAGCTGTTAAATCGTTCCAATTATATTTTTAAACGAATTATGTTTTTTTAAAACTGACTTGAAAAATCTTGAGACAATTTAGGTCAATAATTCCAAGCATAACTTGTCAAACGTTTGACTTTTACATAATTATGTTATACAAAAATGTATCTTAGATTTTCATTTATTACTGACTATTTTAGAATGAAGTTGGTCCACTATGTGGTGGTAACCGATGAAGTGGCCACTATAGAGCACGCCTTTTAATTTATTTTTATAGATCTATCAATATATTATAAACCACTCATACAAAAAGTACAAATAATTTTCACTATGCCCATGTAAACCTGAACACAACCAATTTGAAGAACTTCAACAACTATACATACATACATACATACTCACATACATAGGTACATATTTAGGTATCCTAAGTTTAAGTACAGATTTTATCGTTTATTTTTATTGGCAAAACACTAAAGTTCCAAGTAAAGGTTGCCCGCACTTTGCAGTATAACTTCAAGTGATTACTTAACTTAAGTACGGCTTATGTACTTTACACATAACGTTAACTTAAATCATGGTTTTATTATGCCTTATACAACTTAGGTGTTACTTAGTGGCGTGGATTAAGTTAATGCTATGTATATCTTCGGGGATAACGGCCTTGTTGGCCGAGTGGTCGCAAGTGCGACTGCTGCCAAAGGGTCTCGAGTTCCATTTCCGAGTCGGGAAAAGAATAGGGTAGATGCCTAATTTTGATTTTAATGTCCGTCTTGTAGATTATTTTAAATCATTAGACACGTATTTTTTTATTTACTTACAGAAACGAGTACTTTCGATGATACAAAATATCCCCGAAAGGGTAAGCAGAGGTGCTCACCTATTGTAACACCACAATGTATCACCCACTTTTCACTATTTATGTTATGAATCCCCTATTAGTGAGCCTATTGCCATATACTGAGCACGATTATAAGCTCCGTGTTACTACTGAGATTTTGTAAAAACCCCAGTATAACTTTGCACGACCTGGAAATTCAACCCGAGATCTCGAGATTGAGAACGAGGCACTTATTACTTATTCTGTTTACGATTTAAATAAATGAGTAAACATGAAAGCAACCCATTTACCCGAACCTTGTATTCTACCATGTACACACAAATACTCCTAGCTCTTACACGAGTGCATCATAAGCTGTCATCTGCAGTGGTTGGCACAGAACAATAGGCACAGACCACTACGTGCATCTAAGGCAATTAATGCAGTAATTACTGGTCTATACAAACACAGCATGAGGGAGGACACTGCCACTGTGACGGGGGCGACAGAAGGACAATGATGTGTCGGTTTAGTTCGTAATAATGTAGAACATGTAGATAGAACATTATGCCATGGGTGTTTTTGATTGATGAAATAGCGATTCATCTGGGTAAGTCGTTTATCGTTTTGAGATCTGTTATGTCAGGTTTTAGTAAACGTTTTTATAGCATAGGCCGGTAAACAAGCAGACGGATCACCTGATGGTAAGCAATCGGCGTCGCCCATGGACACCTGGAACACCAGAGACAAGTGTGTTACCGGCCTTTTGAAGATTAGGAGTTTGAGGATCGTTGGGGATTCAGGAATTGGGGAGATTGGGGAAGGGGAGGGTAATTAGGCCTCCGGTAATCTCATTCACACAACGAAACACAACGCAAGCGTTGCTTCACGTCGGTTTTCTGCTAGGCCTATCACTCCGGTAGAGCCGGCCCATTTGTGCCGAAGCATGGCTCTCCCACACAATTATCACTTAAATAGAAAATTGTTGTCACCGTAAGCAAGAAGGTTATATGGCTCACTCCAATTTTATTTACCATGTTTTTCTTTTGTGATGAAGGGTCACCTTTGAAAGGTTTGTTCAAAGATAGACTGCTCTCCTACATATCATGTGATGTATGTACTCGACCATGTTTTGTGCTATATATCATTTTATTTATTTATTTATTTATTTATTTATTTATTACACACACAAGTTATCATTACAGGTTTAGGACCCAATGCGATAACAAGGTATTATTAAATCTAGCGACTACTTACACCATATTAAACTTATACTAACGAATAAAGTAACTAATCCAAACAATTACAGAGAAAAACAAACCTTGTATTAAATTTAATAAAATAAAGACCAAATAAATAGTATTATTATTATGTATGTCTTTACCATTCACGGGACCACAGGGTCCCGGTCATTTGGGAGGCGTACGAGGGGCCGAAGCCAACTGCGCAGAGGCCCTTTAGACAACTATAATATAAATGTAATGGACACACAAACCGGCGACTATCCCTGTATTATTATTATTATTGTCTATCTATAACATAAATTATATAACAGAATCTTTGTGAATTCACTCGGCTGACAGGTAAAAACATCTATTTGCTCGTGCACAAGATTTATATTACGGATAGCTTGCGTAACCGCGGCTTTCGCCAGTAAGTTCGTCCTAGCCACCGGCACCGCCAACAGAGGCGGGCGCCGCCGCCTCCTTACATAGTTGTCAGGTGACAAACTGATTCTTTGAAGAACATCTGGGTTATGTTCCATTCCCCGAATCAATTTCACCAAATAGGTGGTAAGAGTAAACTCTCGACGCACCTTCAATTGATTGTACCCGACCATACCCAGCACAAATAACGAGGGATACATCAACGGATACAACGGGTACACTCCATACAGCTTCCAATACAGGTGACGAGTGAATTTGTTCTGAACTCGTTCTAACATCAGAGAGTACTTATTTTCATGAGGCGCCCATATCATTGCGCTGTGCTCCAAATGACTTCTCACTAATGCGTCATAAAGGGCCCGAACTGCAGAGATATTAGTGAAATCTCGCGTTTGTCTCAATAAAAATCCTAGATTTCTATACGCCTTCTTACAAATTTTCATTATGTGCTCACGGAACAACAACTCGGGGGTCATGTAAACTCCCAAATCACGCACCTGTGTGACTCGTTGCAGTGGTGTATTTTCAAGCCTGTATTCATGTAGCAGAGGTGATGTGAGATGACGCGCGCGAGTAAAACTTATCGTAGAACATTTTGACTCGTTAAAATACAGCTTGTTTTCATGACTCCATTGGACTATCCTATCAATGTCATCCTGTAAGCACTTGCAGTCTGTTTCCTTCGTAATTTCTAGGAGCAACTTTAAGTCATCTGCAAATAATAAACAAGAGCTATGTTTGACGACTTGTGGTAAATCATTTATCATAATTAAAAATTCGAGAGGCCCCAAATTACTGCCCTGGCTTACTCCCGATCTCGTGTAATAGGGATCCGATTCCCAACCATTGTAGTCGACAAACTGCTGCCTATCCTTCATGTAACTGGCAAAAAACCGAACTAACTGTGGCTTGCACCCAATCTCAACTAGCTTCCTTAATAAGATGTCATTATCGACGGTGTCAAATGCTTTTCTAAAATCAAAATAAGCGGCGTCAACCTGCACCCCAGCATCTACCGCTGGCACCAACCTTGTCATAAAGCTAAGGAGATTTGTTGCCGTGCTACGACCCGGTCTAAATCCGTGTTGTGAGTCCGAGATCTGTCCATGTATCTGTGCCTGTAAGCTACGCTGCACAGCTGACTCAAACACCTTAGCCGGGGATGACAACACTGCCACTGGTCTATACCCCTCAATGCTAGAACCTGCCTTACCTTTAGGTACTGGAATGACTCTGGTAATTTTCCAACGTGTCGGAAAAGTAGCTAAACTCAGGCATGTATTAAATATATACCGCAATGGTTCTGCTAGTACTCTGCTACAGTCTTTAACAAGAAAAGCTGGTATACCATCCGGACCCGCTGATCGCTTGGCTTTTAAACATTTAAGGGCATTGCGTACGTCCTTGACAGTAAGCCGCTCCACCTCCACATCTGTATTGTTCCCTTTCTCCACCGCTGCTGACGCTGAAGCCTCTTGTGGATCCAGTCGTGGCGGATCAGTACTATATACAGATTCAAAAAAGGCAGCAAACTGCTGAGCGCATTCGCTATCCGATAGATATTTACCATCTTTAACAATGGGTCGTCTCGCCATTGCACCTCGCTGCGATCTTATAAACTGCCAAAACGACTTTGGGTCTTTAGCAAACTGACATTGAAGTTTACTTTTGTGTTGTAAGTAAGCAGTGTTTATTAATTTCTTAATATGCGATCTGAATTTAGAATAACTTGTATAATCTTTGTTACTATTGTTTTGTTTAAACCTTTTGTGAAGTGCTGCTTTTGTTTTTAACCCACTAATTATTTCGGTCGTATACCACACGGGATAAACATATTTTGATTTACTGCAATGTTTTTTTAGAGGGACACTTTCATCCAATACACTATAAATTTTATCATAAAAAATATCTAAAATATCTTCTAAATCCGTCATATCATACATATCGCTCCAGTCCGTTGAGCCCAACATTGAATATAACAATTCATAATCTGCTTTATAAAAGTTGTATTGTGACCCTTTGCTTCGTGTGTTTGAATAAGGCGCGCTATCGTTAGCGCCACCAGTGGCACACGGATCGGCGGCGGCGGCGCCCCCAACCGCGGACAACACCCCGTCGTCGCACGATAACCGCGGCGATAGCGGCGCGCGGCCGCCTATCTCAATGCCGACGGCCAGTGGCGGGTGGTACTCGTCCACCGGCAGTATGCCCTCGTCCGCCGCAGACACCGACACTGACACGAATGCCCTTGCGCTCAGTACGAGGTCTAACTGTCTGTTGTTGCAGTTTGGAACCGTATTAAACTGAGTGAATTCACAAAATGACATAAAATATTCAAAATAGTTAACAATTCCATTATTACACGAATGTAGATTAAAGTCTCCTAATAATATAAATTATTTTTGTACTTAACACACCATTTTTCTAAAATATTAAACATCAACATATACTCATTTTCATCTGTTAATGGTGGAATGTAAACAACACAACACGCAAATAAGAAACGGTTATTCACATAAATAGCAGTACAAACTAGTTCAAACTTACATTTATTGATGTCAACATCACCTGGCACAAACACTTGTCGCAGCTGGAACCTAGGTCCAGCCACCACCATTACACCTCCCTGCTTCCGGCCGTCCGTCCTGTCGCATCTCACTACCTGGTAACCAGGAAGTAAGAATTCGGCGTCTTGAATTGATTCGTTTAATCCAGATTCCGTAATAGCGAATAAATCCGACTCCGACGACCCCAGCAACGACAACAACTGTGTCGTCTTAGTGCGTAGCCCTCTGACGTTTTGGTACAGTAGGTTGACATGTCTACGCGGTTTGTAGTTTGTCTGGTTTGAGTGAGGGGCGAAACCAGATCCACTCACTGAATTCTACATTTAGTGGGAGATTTTATGAGAGAGGCGTAGAATATGACAGATTAGTGCGTTTCTTGATTAAGTCAATGAAATACTTGTCCTGCACACGCTGAACTGGTGCCATTTCGCGGCAGAATTGGGACACAAACATGTCACCATCAGTTCTTGCTAATAGAATGAATTATATGTACTTGTCATTTGTTTTTGGCGTGTTATAAATTTGGTTTTCTTTCTTTCTCTCTTTCTTTCTTTCAAATAAATAATATACAAGCCATAGTTAGTCAAGTACACCTTAAAATTACCTAGTTTACGGAATATTACCACTAGACACGAAATATCAATACTGATTTTAGTTTTACCAACCAACTTCAAATAAAGGAGGTTTTCAGTGTGACCTGCTTGTATGTATGTTTGTGTGAGATTATCTAGCGACTGGCTAAACCCACTTTGATGCGGTTTTCAGCAATGTGTTTGTTACAATTAGATTCTTCTAAGTTGGAGTATTTTAATTGACCAACTTCAAAACAAGAGGGGATTGACGTCGGAACGAATTACTGCAATATTTTAATCTCTGGTTTAATACTTTCTCCTTTATCATGTACTTTGATTACATAAATACAACATTTTATATAACTCAACTTCCAAACGGTTCCGAATCCAAGTAACATACAGCTTGAGCTCGTATTCCTCGGAGCCAATTATTATTATTATTATTTTCCTCCGATCGTAATACAGTTTGCGTCCAATTCGTTTCTATAGAAAATTGCGCGCGTCCAAACATGTTTACTGGAGCATATCCTGTTCAAAAATATGAAACGCTCTTTTATTTCTATTTTTACGACTTATATTTATATCCTCTTATGTTAGAATATTTTTAGAATTTATTTATGTGAGAACTCGTGTCAAATTCTTTTAAACCTATTTCTTGGCACTTTCTCGTTGATCTTGTTTTTGATTCTGATGTTATGCAGTATTTTATATGCAGGGTATTTCATATGGAAATTAAGGGAGATCCATGTTTCGGCCACGAATGGACCGGCTCGACCGGAGTTATATCACGGCCTCTAAGAAAACCGACGTGAAACAAAGCTTGCGTTGTGTTTCGTCGTTTGAGTGAGGTTACCAGAGGCCCAATTACCCTCCCTTCCCCAATCTCCCCAAACCCTGAATTCCTAATAATCCTCAAATTCCTATTCCCCAATAGGCCGGTAACGCACTTGTAACGCCTCTGGTGTTCTAGGTGTCCATGGGCGATGCCGATTGCTTACCATCAGGTGATCCGTTTGCTCGGTTATCGCCTTATCCCATGTAAAGTTAGTTAATTGATATTTTATTAAATGACTGCTTCGTTGGCCGAGTGGTCGTAAAACTGCCGGGCAAGGGCTCTCGGGTTCGCTTCCCGGGTCAGGCAAAGTACTTCTGGGTTATTTTTAATAAATGTCAGTGGTAGCACGGAGTCTGAAATTGTACCCGGCGTATGGCAATAGGCTCACCCCCTATTACATGGGACTCATAACATAAATAGTGGAAAGTGGGTGTTACATTGTACAGTGGCATTGAGTGCCGTAATGTGCAAAGGCGTATTATGTAATATATTTTGTTATTTTATTAAATGTTGACTTAAATCTGGAATTTTCTCAGCACATTTTAACACGTTTGAGTTAATGTGTCTCCGTTTTACGTAACTAGCTTCATGTGGTAAATGGTATCTGCTACTAGAATATAAGGAAACATAAGATAAACATATACCTCTATATAATGAAGTAAAGTGCGTAATTACGTTGTCAGTAGCATGGAATATTAGGTTTATTTATTTTGTGTAATAATATATTATGATAACAGTTTGTTTAGACAAATTTGTCGTACGTCTGTGATGGTCAACATGACGTAAGCATATTTTTTTTAAGAACACCTTGCCCCACTGTGTAATTTTCTCCTGTGTCGTGAGTGCGTTTGCAAAAACAAAAGTTTACATACACACGATGACATCTGGATCCCAAAAAAACAATTTATGGATCTTACAAAACAGTTGCTCCGTGCGGGAATCCAATCCGCTACACGTAGCATGGCAGCCAGTTGCTTAGCCACCGCACCAACTGTGCAGTGAAATTTTTGCTCTCAACTTTATTATATTTAGTCCTAAAATATTATTGCCGATAAAATAAAAATGACGAAATATTACTATGACAAGGAACGATTTCAATTTAGTACATAATATTTGAGTAATATCAATCTGAAAAATAATTTCGAATTTCAATATATATATAATAAACGGTTGCTAGGCAGTAACAATAATATTCAGGCATTTATTCTTTTTATCTTACAATTTCTTGTCGTCAGACATTATCCCAAAGGCTTCAGACGAAATCACTTCCATACAGTTGAACAAGTAATCGAGTTTGTCGACGTTTATGTAAATATTCTGACTCGATTACTCGCCCTAACTACTCGCTTTAATAATATAATCGATAACTGTGACAATAGTAACTCTAACAATGTAAATATGAATAAGTCAGTGTTAATCTCTGTTCATTTATCGTAACACCTTAAAAACATACAGCGGTAAGTTATGATTCAAGCAGACTACCTTGAAATCATAATTTTATATTTTAGCCTACTCCTTTTACATAACGTAACATCACGCCTTTTATCCCCGAAGGGGTAGGCAGAGGTGCTCATTACGGCACTTAATGCCACTGTAAAATGTAACACCCACTTTTCACTATTTATGTTATGAGTCCCATGTAATAGGGTGTGAGCCTATTGCCATATACTGGGCACATTTCCAGACTCCGTGCTACTACTGAGGTTTTTATAAACCCGGTAATACTTTGCCTGACCCGGGAATCAAACCCGAGACCCCTTGCCCGGCAGTCGCACTTGCGACCACTCGGCCAATGAGGCAGTCCTTTTACATTGTAGTGTTAATTTACATACAATCTTCACTATCACACTTATCGTGTCATTATTGTCATTTAAACTAAAAAGAGACACTGAATTACTTTAAATGACAATAATGACAAGTGTTTTAAGTGCGGGTAAGCAATGCTTCGGCACGAATGGGCCGGCTTGATCGGAGTGATACCACGGCCTCGGAGAAAACCGACATGACACAACGGTTTTGGTATGTTTCGTCGTGTGAGTGAGATTATCACAAGGCCAATTACCCCTCTCCCCAATCCCTGAATCCCCAATAATCCTCAAATTCCTAATCCCTAAAAGGCCTTATAACACCTCTGGTGTTTCGGGTATCCCAGGGCGGCGCCGAATGCTTACCATCAGGTGATCTGTATGCTCGTTTACCGGCTTATGCCATAAAAAGACAAGAACTACCCAAACGATATAAAATACACGAGCAAAGTCACATATACCACCATAGTTCAAACTAGAATGGTCACAAAACCAAGTGTGCCGAGTTTGCCTCACTTTGTCACGTCACACTGTATAATAATGGCTCGTAATAGAGTATTTAGAACACAATGGCGCGCGCCACGGTGTCACAGCGCCCCGGCCGCCCGTCACACCGGGCTGTAACACCTGTGGCCATTGTTCTTGTATTTCGGAGTTTGTCTTTGTTTGTTTGTTTGATTAAATGTTTGTATTTTAGGTGTTTAGGTTTCTTTTGGAGTTAAGTAAAGCTTTGTTGATACATTGTACTTCATTATTAAAGTATTAACTTAATACTTACGTATGTATGTCTATTACAGAGTTAGTAAAAAACTTAATAATTATTATATTTAACCACCTTTCTTAATGTAATTTTTTATTAGAATATTAATAAGACCTTATGCCATAAGGCTTATAGGGAATATGACAGGACAGGTATATGAGAAATGTATAAGAATTGTAAATAAAATAATCGTATCAAACTTAAATACACATTAAAAAATACTCAAATACGATACACGATCACGTACACGATCTTTAAAATATTCCAAAAAATCCTCATTTTCCTTATATTATATAAGGCCCATATCGGACTTTTTATATTGGCACAAGCTCGCCACAACCAGTGTTTAGGGCGACGCCAATTGCTTACCATCAGATCATCCGTCTACCAGTTTACCGGGGTCTCACATAAAAAACTTAAATTTAAATAGATAAAAATGTCTTACAAACTATTTGCATTAATGAGCTACGGCAGCGCTACGAGCTTTCTTTCGTAGCGCTACGAGCTACGGGCTACAACACCGCGTAGCTTCATTATGCTACGTCGCGTAGCTCTTCGTTAGCAAGTCCAATCGGCTTTATATCTATTGTATTTGACTAATTACTGCCAGCTTATGCAAATTATTAGACCTACTTGGAGAGCAGCCAAGAGATAGAGACTGAAATAATAGTCGTGCTTATACTAACCATGACAACTAAGATAAATCTACTATACATTGCTAAGAATCTATACATTGGAGCGAGTTTATCTTCATACTATTCTGTGAATATTTTTTGACCTTATAATAGTTGGAATAAATGCTTTTCGACAATGACTGACTTTAGTGTTTGTGAGAGTGTATGTACATATATATATTTGTTTAAAACGCACTTACTGAACCGTGGATTTTTGGCACAGAGATAAGACTGTAATAGCCTGTATAGTCTAAAATACTACACAGGCTACTCGTTACTCAGAAAAGACAAAGTCACTGGTAGCAACTAATATTTCATTAAACCAATAGTCACCAGTTTCTCTACTTAACGATGGCACCATCCTTTCCAACTCCACTCTATAAACCTGGTCGTCATAGCGACAGGCTGCCACTTATTTATTAGGAAACACATCAAAATGGCGGCTCGTAAACTATTTATTATATAAAGCAAGTATAAAGGTGACTTAATTAAACGACGACTGTCATTTATTTCAGTCCTATGAAAGCGTAATTAAGAATGTTAGTGTTCGCGAAGGCGACCGGTTTAATGTCTGTTGGTGCCGGTTTACGATAGTGTCGTGAAGCGTGGTAGCCTCGTAACTCGCAATATTATGTAGTAAATTGTTGATAATTGAAATCAGTTTATTGTGTACCTTTAAGAAGGGAAGGATATAAAGTGAAAGTACAGGACATTGTTGGTTTTCTTCAAGTTAAATTAAAATCTGTTTCCAGATAGATACTACTACTTAGCTGCTGTGTATAGGATTGAATTTCATAGATAAATACATTTGTGCACTACCCACAGGATGACTGGCATAAAATGCTGTTAGCATTAAGTCTTCCTTATGCAATTGTATAAAACTTAAATAAATAAATAAACTGACTGCCTCGTTGGCCGAGTGGTCGCAAATGCGACTGCCGGACAAGGGGTCTCGGGTTCGATTCCCGGGTCGGGCAAAGTATTACTGGGTATTTTAAAAATTCTCAGTAGTAGCACGGAGTCTAGAACTGTGCGCGGTATATGGCAATAGGCTCACCCCCTATTACATGGGACTCGTAACATAAATAGTGAAAAGTGGGTGTTACATTGTACAGTGGCATAATATGCATCTCTGCCTACCCCTTCGAGAATAAAAGGCGTGATGTTATGTTTATAAATAAATAAAAAAAGAATAAATCCATTTGGCCTATAGCGTGTAATAATAGTTTTATTTTACAAATAGACTAGAAAGCAGCATTGTTGCATGTTAATATTTACATTTAAATAGATAAGGCTAGAGGTGGCTGTAAACAATAATAAAACAAGATTTCTTAAACCGATAAACTTATTAAATATCTTGATAAAGTTTTATACATTTTTTACTTGCATTTTAAAACCTATCTAAGTTTAATTAACACTTTCTCAATGTACTTTCAGTAGAATTTCAATAAATATTGTAATAATGCAGCCTCTTCGTTTGTATTACCTTTTAATCCATTGCACTTCAGGCTTTCACGTGCCTTTGACAGAAGAATAGCACTTAAACTTCACTCTGAATCCTGAATATTTCAGCACAGTGAGTTCAAGTGCTGAAAATAGTAGCACTCAGGTGAAATTAAACTAAAAAGAGAATAGTGAGCGGGAAATTACAATTTCACAGCTCAAATGCAAAGTGAATTTAATTTACATTTTTTTTAAATATTATCCATTATTAATTAACATTAAGCTTATTGCTATGGGCTTGTGGCACCGACTTCTCATCTATAAGTGGGTAGGTAACCTATAAGTACGTATGATTAATAATAGTTATTTTTGCTTTTAGTTTTGTGGATAACCTCCTCCTTTTTGGGAAGTCGGTTAAAAACCAGTGATATTTTGCTCACATAATTAACATTGAAAACGAAACTTCGATAGTTATAAACAACTCCACCAACGTAACTGAGACCACACTGCCATTCAAAAATAAATCAACACATTAAAAAAATAAAGCACAAATTACTTTACACGTCACGTGACAGCTGTTTCGGTGACCAGATACATAACTGGCGGCCATGGACAAGTTGTCCAAGGCCGAAGATAGGTCCCTTAACGAGGCCCCCTCGTGCCATAAATCTATCGAGGGGGTTAGGGGGTTACCTAACGATTAATTGCCACCCTGCCCTAATTCCGGACTAGTTTTATTAATGGCGTGGGATGCAAGGTGATGTGTTACTGAATGTATGTCAATTCGCAGCTGGGTGGCTTATGTTTTGTGTAGCTACAATATTATGTTGTGGTATAGATACTTTTTGGGTAATTAAGTAATGACGTCATTAGTATATGTATCACTTTTTTGAGGGGGGAAAGTCATCGAATTACTTCTCCCGCCCGGGTGAGGCGGGAGGGAGTGTCAGACTCTTACTGACTAAAAACCACCCCGTTTCTACTACTGCACTTCGTACTAGCGCCCTATTGGGCTCCATCTGTGGTGGTCTAATGGCTCCTTAAGGCGCGCGCCGAACGCAACGCGCCGTACGCTCGGGTACGTCATTAGTACTGTGACTGCCTCGTTGGCCGAGTGGTCGCAAGTGCGACTGCCGGGCAAGAGGTCTCGGGTTCGATTCCCGGGTCGGGCAAAGTATTGCTGGGTTTTTAAAAATTCTCAGTAGTAGCACGGAGTCTGGAATTGTGCCCGGTATATGGCAATAGGCTCACTCCCTATTACATGGGACTCATAACATAAATAGAGAAAAGTGGGTGTTACATTGTACAATGGCATTAAGTGCCGTAATGTGCACATCTGCCATTATAGGCGTAATGATACTCCGTCATTAGTAATGGCATAGAATGCTAAACACGGGTGGGATTGACCATAAATTATTTCTGTCCAAGTTAGTTCATCTATAGGTTGCCTCGTGCAGGAAATGCACGGCAGCCAGTTACCCAGCCGCCGCACTCTAAAACCCACTTTAAATTAAAGTTACACAAGATACATTTCTGAAGAGTTTTGAAGAGAAGAACACAGTATATAATAAAATCAAGCGTCATTTGCGATCGTCGTGATGGCCCGGAGGTTTAAGACGCGCGCTTCTCATGCGTGACGGTGCGGGCTCGAAACCTCTCAACGGCAAGTACCAATGTTAATTTTTTCCGAGTTATATGTACTTTCTAAAATTATCTAGACACCACTGACAAACGGTGAAGGAAAACGTCGTGCGGAAACCTGGGCTTATATTTTCTTAATAAGTTTGAAATCGCCAACCCGCATTATGCAGCGTGGTAATTAATGCTCAAACCTTCTCCATGTGAGAAGCTTTGCTCAGCAGTGGGTATTTCTAGGCTGTAGCTGAAGCGTCATATCTCCAAATCCTCCTACATACTGAAACAATTAAACACATATGGTATTCAATTCTAAACAAGTATGAAGGCCTGACACTGAAACATACAGCTGTGAACAGCTGGAAATAAACAAGGTTTCGAAGTTAACACAATGCTTGTATTGTGAATATAATAATATAACTCACGTCAGAAATGAAAGCTTCTGCGGTACTGTAATGAGTACATACAAACATATTTGAGAACAATTTTGTAGATGACTTTCTATAATTATGTATGTAGATACTAAATTAAAACCGTAATATTTAAATATTTTATTACTAAGACTGCCTCATTAGCCAAATCGTCTGGGGTTCGATTACCGGATCGGGCAAAGTACTTAGATTTTTTTTTAATCTCAGAAGTAGCACTGAGTCTGGATATGCGCCCGGTATATGACAATAGGCTCGCCCTTATTACATGGGACTCATAACATAGATAGTGAAAAGTGGGTGTTACATACAGTGGCATTAAACTGTCAAACACCAAGCGGTCACCGGTGACCGCGACCTATTGTTCTTTAATTGTGTCTTTAAAACCGGTACTCGACGAGTTAAGTGCCGTAATGTGCACCTCTGCCTATCCCTTCGGGGATAATAGGCGTGATGTTATGTTATGTTAATTACCGATGTGTCTGCTTAAGTGGAATTCCAGAATTGGTAAGGATGGTAGAAATTAGTAGACATATCTAATTATTTAGTAGACTGATGATATCTTTGAGAAACTTGTGGTCTAAGTTTTGCTGTGTGTGACAGCAACTTGATCTTACTTGGACCAGCGAACGTCAGGTCTCATGTCTACTTAGTTTGGATCCTAATTAATCATTGTTGTTCATATAAGTTGAGTATATTATATAATGTATGTAATAGTCATTCAGACATACATAAATATGAAAACCTGCAATATGACTGCACGGTTGTTGCGGTGGTTGGGCAACCGGCTGCCGTGCAACGTGTCGCGGGTTCGATTCCCGCACGGAACAACACTTTGTGTGATCCACAAATTGTTGTTTCGGGTCTGGGTGTCATGTGTATGTGAATTTGTATGTTTGTAAACGCACCCACGACACAGGAGAAAATCCTAGTGTGGGGCAACGTTTTATTTAAAAGAAAAAAAAAGAAAAGAAAGAAAACCGATGCGATTAATTAGGAGCTATGAATGTCGTGGTGACCCGGAGGCTTAAGACGCCCGCTTCTCATGCCTGAGGGTACGGGTTCGAAACCCACCAACGGCAAGTACCAATGTGACTTTTTCCGAGTTATATGTACTTTCTAAGATTATCTAGACACCACTGACAAACGGTGAAGTAAAACATCATGAGGAAATCCTGACCTATATTTTCTGCATTGTGTGCATTGAGCATGCGTGGTGATTAATGCTCAAACCTTCTCCGTGTGAGAAGAGGCTTTGCTCAGCAGTGGGCATTTACCTGTATAGGCCGTTGATGATAAATGCCTAAAATGCCAATATCTAATTGTCACTGTTTGCAAAACTACAAAATGTATTTATTAACATATATATTGGTTAAATCACTACAATACCCAAAACTACAGCACACGTAAAATACAATGAAAATAAATACAGCATATAAAAACAATAACTAAACCACCAGTAAACCATTCAGTATATTGTTCCTAATCATAATTGTACCACTGAAGACATTATCCTCCACCATTAAGAAGATCAGACAATGACACGCTCCTTTGATCCAGTCGACCGCCTCCATTGTGCTCGTAAGGTGCGGGACACACAGAGCCCACAGCACTCCATTAACATACGACACCCTCTATTAACTTGTTACTTATAAAGGACCGGGCTGTGTGTACCCAGACTTAAAACTGTGACACATGACTTGTTTAAGGGACCTCGTTTGTTTAACAGTTCCCAAGATTATCTTTGAGACTGTCAATTTCACATTTGTGACTTTAAGTTTTAAGGTACAGAGTTCATTTATGCTTGTTAAGTGTATTGCTAAATTGAATTGTTTGTTATTGACATCTAAGTATTAATTTATTTGTAAATAGTTTGTGTTGTTTAATTACACGTCTGGATCATGCTCTGGTGTATTCTAGTACGTTTAAAGCTCTGTGTAAATTCTTAATTAATTTATTAATTGAAAGATTAGAAATGAATTTCTGATTTATCAATTTTAACATTACGCCTTTTATCCCCGAAGCAGTAGGCAGAGGTGCACATTGCGGCACTAAATGCCACTGTACAATGTAACACCCACTTTTCACTGTTTTATGTTATGAGTCCCATGTAATAGGTGGTGAGCCTATTGTCATATACCGGGCACAATCCCAGACTCCGTGCTACTACTGAGATTATAATAATAACCCAGTTATACTTTGCCTGACCCGGGATCGAACAAGAGACCCCTTGTGACCAATGAGGCAGTCTATTTTAGTTAGGTATTGAAAATTGTGTTACTTTTGACATCAGTTCAATAGTTCAAAACATTGTTTAATGAAACAAACATTTACAAAAACCTTTCACTTCTAAGATGGGCAACAAAAAATACAATCCAACCCTGAATCCTGGATTAGCCCTCACTGGCCTCGCTCCACTGAAACCCACATTCAGAGAACGGTAAAACCTCCTCATGAAAACGTTAAAAGGTTGACATTCAAGTTACGCAAACAATATCGGCATGTAACTGAATAAATATTTATTTTCAGGAAAATATAAAAAGTAAATAAAAGGAAACAGGGTTCACAATAAAGTCATTGAATACAGGTAATGCCTGGAGGCAGGCAATAAGCAATATTTTATCCTGGATCAGCAGTAAGGCTACAATCACAATGTCATCCTTTTTTCGTCAATAAATCTTTCACAAAATACTTTTTGTTTTTTCAAATACACGTACGGAAATATGAAGTATATTATTTCTCGATTGCCATGACAGATATAATTTTCAAACCAAAGTATTTTGAGGCGGAAATTGGTTAATACACATGTTTTTTGTGATTGAAGATTCTGTATAAAAATTCGCCATTATCATGGAATCAAAGTCAAATTCAAAATCATTTATTTTAATTACACCAGAAAGGCAGTTTGGTGTTCAACACCAACAAAAAAAAAGTGAAGCTATAATATGATCATTCCGAGATGTAGATTCTTAAGGAGAAGAACGAGCAAGAAACTCCATAGATTACTCTTTTTCAATCAGGTTCACAATACAATTCTCTAATTAGTTACATTATGATTGTTTTTGGTGACTTTAATGTTCTTTACAAAAGTAATTATGCTATAATCAGAAGCCTGAAAAATCCGACTACGGGTCAGACTATGAATGTCACTTAGTGAATAGTAAAGAACAGGTGTTGCCTATTTGTTGTACTGTATAGCACTGGTAAATTAATGATAACCGATCTGATCTCGTCATTGCCAGTTGTTAACTTATAATAAAAAAACAGGAGCAAAAACAAACAGACATTTAAAAATTCCAAAACTTCTGCAAAGCATAGAAATCATAGAAATCTCTGCACGAATTGGCTCGCTCGACCGGACGGCGGCTTCACAGAAAACTGACGTGAAACAACGCTGCGTGATTGGTTGTGTGAGTGAGGTTACCGGAGTTCCAATTCCCCCCTCCCTAATCTCCCCAATCCCTGAATCCCCAACTACCCTCAAAATTCTAATCCCCAAAAAGGCCGGTAACGCACTTATAGCACGGCGCTGATTGCTTACCATTATGTGATCAGTGTGCTCGTTTGCCCACTTATCAAAAAAAAAAAAAATACACCCTTAGCGAAATAAAAACAGCCGCACTGAATATCTTCACAAATATACAAGTTTACCTTCTGAACATGTCAGCCATAATTCAGATTCTGATTCCTGAATGAAATAACACAAAGTAATTGCAACCGCCGTGGATCGTAAAACTTTTACGACTTCGACCGGCGAGAGTTTGTATCAATGAGGAATTTTCTTAGTAAAGATATTATGAAGCGCAGTGGAGCCACGGACTGGGTGCGACTTGTATCTACTTTGTTTTTATCAGATTATGATTGAGACTGTAATGTTGAAAGGATTTGTGGTTTTACAGTCAAACATTAATGGTGACTTGTGTCGTTTAATTTCATTTTTTAACTCATAATGGTTTGAGTTGTATCTTGACATATACCTTTTTCAATTTCTAAATATGATTATTGGACCTGTATCCTAGATCCACTTTGGGTCATTGAGCCAACGAACGGCGTAAGTAAGTACTTGTAGGTATCTTAAGATTGTATCTTACGCAGAGCATATTATGGTTCATAAGTTATGGACGTCAAAACTGCTATAATGAAATTCACAAATATAAGGAAAGGCAAAAATACAACTTAAGATACACTAAAACTAATATAAAATGTTAAGTAAAAGAAAACTAAAATGGCTATTTTGAGTGAGCATCAAAGAATTCGTCTGCCGAAAAGAAATAATAGGAAGAGTACCTCGAAGGCTATAAAATATTTTTTAAATTAAAACCACTTTTATACAATAACAGAAAAACTGATAAACTTGACATCAAGAAGTCTTTCAAATTACTTAGAAAAACGAAATCGTTTCTTAAATCCTTATCAAATAGATCTGCTATCTATTCCAGCGGTGTATCGTTGTAAACGGGATTACGCCAAGATTGGGAGTGAACGCTCCAACAACTCAGTAGTGAGTAGAGGTCGGTCGAGTGTGAGGGAACTCGGAGGGAAGAGGGAAGAGGAACCGACTGCTTACTAGAACATGTTCCAAGAAACTTGGTTTAAGTCCTCGGTTATATTTAGCTTCCACGATTCCCAAGTTGAATGTATTTACATAACGTTACGTGATCAAGTTGCCGGGGAACTGTTGACTTGAGTATTATCTTCAAGGGAGTAAAGAATTATTGAGAGTTTTGTTCTAAAACTTTATTTATTCGTAAAGAAAAAGGTTTTCTTAATTTTTGAATGGATTACTACTGTCAAATAGTCTTTGGTGTTTTTAAACTTTACGTTACTGTACGTTTTATATTTATTTTACACTTCTTCACACAGTTCATAGTGAATGGCAGACTGAATGTCCTGTAGCACTTCCTAACACTTTAAGGTCCTGTTACACCTATTCAGTGCTCTAAAATAGCATGCTATAAAATGGGGTCTACTGAGCACGTTCAATTTTTTTTTTTAAATCGAACACTTATCTATTCACAAATGTACCTTACATGAGCATGTTAATTTTGACCAACATTCCGCAGACACATGCTAATAAGTAATAAGTGCTCAAGTAAATGTTGTAGGTGCAGAGTATGTTTTCGTTTTTAAATCGTAGTCAAACAGCAAACACAAATAGTATCGCTTTCCTATAATTTTAAACACCTCTATAAGTGCAAATTGCAACAGAGCTGGTACTGCATAGCTCTGAGTCAGCAGTTTGGCCCTTATGTTTGAAGCATATAAACCTGGAAGTAGGAAGGTTCCCCGTGTGTTGTTTGTGTCAGCGAATTCATAAACTGTACAGGAAATGTGTAGTGACGTCGACTGTCGTGGAACGTTGCGACGTTTTCAAACAGCGTATTGACTACTTTTGAAGCAGAGCTAGTCATATAACTTGTTAAAATATATAGCGTTGTAATTTTATATTACGTTTTAAGATGTAAATGGTCTAAGAAGGCAATTTTTTTTAGATATCGCACACAATCTGTCAGAAAGTGTTAGTTTAGTGTGTCTATGGGCGGCGCCGATTGCTTACCATCAGGTGATCCATCTGCTCGTTTACCGGCTTATACTATAAAAAAAGTACTGAAACATCATTCTCTCTATCATACACACAAAAATATTTACATAATTTATCTACACATTATTATACTTTTCCAAGCCACGACTGGTACATTTAAGCAACAAAACTGTCATTGCAGATTCACTTCTAAACTCAACACACCAGGGTCAAAGATCAATCGCTAAGATAACCACTTCACCTTCCACTGGACAATTAACAGACATTCCTCAACGCAGTCCGACAATAGAGTGATAGGCTTAATAGATTGATTGATTCAGCCGGGAATCGAACATCTGTCTCGCTGATAAGCGGGGACACATCCATCAATCTAGATTAACGTAGGTAACCTAGATAACGGACATAGCAACGTTTTGGTAAATGAAGAGATCGACTTCGTTAGGGGAAGGTTAAGTGTTGGATATTAGGAAAGAGTATAACTTTGGGTTAATTAAGTAATGCATTTTAAAACAATATACAATTTACTATTAGAAGTAAGGTTTTAAGAACATTAATTTAAAAATTATAATAAATTGCAGCCAGGATACTTTATTCGTCGTTAAAAATAAAACAAATTGCACCAAGGATACTTTATTATTGTGTGTGTCGGAAACTATTCAGTAACTAGGCTAAACATTTCAGTAACTTCAATGTGGAACAAAAATATTTCTTGTAAATCAGATCAAAGCCAAAATCAAAACGTTTATTTCTATAAATCCTTAATCAGACACTATTGAAACATCAAAATTGAATTGTCCGTCTGTCCATCTGTTAAGTCAGGCGCTTGTTTTAAAGTGTAGTTTCGAATTGAGAAGAACGAGCAAGAACGTCTATCGCTCCTTTTTTATGAAACCAAGGTACACCAGACTTCTCTTCTTGTTATATTCAGTAAATGTACCTAACATAATGTTCTTTATTTTTACAATATCAGTTTTACAACTAAATTTAAAACATTGTTTTGCTATTTACTTGGTTGCTTGCTCCCCGTCTAGATGATGATATTGCATTTTAAATATTTACGAAACTATGAAATGTTGTTATTTGAAATTGCGCTGTTAACACAAGCTATTTCAAAATATTTTCTTATGTTTACACAATAATCTCAAACTTTTATGTTTTCTGGAAATATGTTATTATCATAAGTAAACACGTATTTGTATACTTTAAAATATAATTATTGCATAACACAATATTTTCTGCATTATTGTATGCATCATAATTAAAAATCTTATTTTTACTCTTTTAAGTTTATTTTATTATTTTGTATTATATAAATGTCTGTATTATCTAATATATATATATTAATCTAATATATATACATATCTAATATATATATGTAAAGATCATCTCATGATGAACAAAGCCATACTCGAAGATGCACATCAGTCTCAGAAGAACTTAAGTATGGGGTGGGTGGATTATCGAAGGGCCTTTGATAGTGTTTCGCATGAATGGTTGCTGAGAGTTCTAGACCTTTACAAATGTCCAAACTCTATCAAGGGCTTTCTGGAGACAACCATGCCTACATGGAAAGTCGTCATGACAGCCCGTGGTTCAAATGAATCCGTTACTACTGACCCGATCTACATCAAAAGGGGTATATTTCAGGGAGATTCATTGTCGCCACTTCTCTTCTGTTTAGCAATTAATCCCCTCTCACAAATACTAAATAAATACAAAGAAAAAGGATACAAAGTTAAAGATACACCGATAAATCATTTATTATATATGGATGATTTAAAGCTTTATTCGAATACAAAAAACAACCTATCAATCTTAATAGACAGCACTGAGATTTTCACACATGATATTGGAATGAGTTTTAGGCTAGACAAATGTAATGTGTTGCATATGAAGGCGGGCAAGCGAGTAGAACATCAAGGTGTTGGGCACATATTACTGAGTGGTGAGGAATTCGAAAATCTGAAAAGTGATCAAAGTTACAAATATTTAGGTATACACGAATCGGGCAAAATAGAACATAGTATAGTTAGGCAGGGACTACAAAAAGAATACTTCAGAAGAGTTAAACGCATAGCAAATTCTCATTTAAATTCCAGAAATTTGATTAAAGCCATTAATAGTTTTGCAGTACCCGTTTTGTTATATTCATTTGGAGTAGTTAATTACAAATATTCCGACTTAAAAAATATAGATGTAAAAACCAGGAAAATATTAAATATGAACAAAGCACATCAACAAAAAGCTGATTTAGATAGACTATATTTACCAATAGAAACAGGTGGCAGAGGTCTGACTAATATCGAAATGTTATACAAAACACAAATAATTAAATATCAACAATATTTAGAATGTGAAACGGATTACATTATAAAAATAGCTGTACACGATAAAAACAGAGATAAATATTCGATAGATAAGGAAGCGAAAGAAAATAGAATAGAACTTAAAATAAACAATAATACAACATGCACAGATACCGAAATAAAATCTGCTAAACTAAAATACATAATAGGAAAATGGAAAGCTAAACCTCTACATGGACAGTTTTATAGATCAGTAATAGATAAAGAAAATATAGATACGAAATACTCGTTTAGATGGCTCAAAAAGCAGGCAATTTCTCCCTCACTAGAAGCATCTATATTCTCAATACAGGATCAAGCCATTATCACCAGGCAACACGAAAGAGATGTGCTCAAGAGAGCGGTGGACGGTAAATGCCGGCTATGTGGCGTCAAAGACGAGACCGTGCAACATATTGTGGCGGGATGCGAGCAGTTAGCTGGAACCTACTACACTAAGAGACACAACAACGTGGTGCAGTACGTATACTGGACCCTCCTCAAAAAACACAAAATGGAAACAACCAGCTTATGGTGGAAGGAACAGCTCATTCAACCGCAAGTCAAAGAAAATGATTCAGCAAAAATAATGTGGGAAATCCCAGTTCAGACAGATGTCACAGTTACACACAATAGACCAGATATTATTTACATTAACAAAACTGATAATAAAACATATTTAATAGACATAACAATACCGTCAGACTACAATATAGGTGCTAAAGAAATAGAAAAATTAAGTAAATATCATCTATTACAAAAAGAAGTAACCCGTTTATGGAAAACACACACTCAAGTCATACCCATAGTCATAGGAGCGTCCGGAATGGTAGCTAAAAGTATACACAAATATTGCGCACAGTTAAACTCCAACATTAACATCCACATCATGCAAAAACAGGCAGCTATTCACACAACCACCATCCTGAGTAAAGTCTTGGGGAATACTATATATGTAGACAGGGACCGCGATCCTCCTCTTCCTTGAGGGTCTCAGGGCGGGAGGATTGCGAAATACCGACTCTCACGTGTCGAGATGTAGGACATTACACCAATATATATATAATAATATATATATATGTATACTTTGTATTTGTGTGCCTATTTGTCGATTAAAGGATTTTCCTTTCTTTCTTTCTTTAAAATGGCAATGTTTGGTGGCTCAAAGCCATGTGTTTAATATCCTATTTTTGAATGGCCAATTATTCAAATCTAGATAAATTTTAAGAATCACTTTGAATAGCTGTATTTGAAAATTCTTCCATATTAAAACCTGTCAAATGACAATTTTATTCTACAGTTAAGAATTAACTGATGATTGAAAAATCGGCTCTAAAAAGGTAAATGTTAAACATTTTAACAACAGAGTCATACCATGATAGATAGAACTCCATAGTAACACCTAATGTTTCTTTGTGTATTTTTACTCTACAGACACAATTTAATATTCATTGGCACATGTCTCAAGTTCCAGAACCACTAACAGTATCCCACAAACAACAAGTTATATTAAGTTACATTTAAATCAAGCTACAATGTAACAGCTCAGGTTAACAGCTTAATAAGTTGCAGCATTATGCTGACAAAGTGAGGCGGTACACAATCTAAGTAAGGCCTGTGTTGAGGCGGGGCGCCACTGTCAACGACGGCGAATTAAAAATGGTATGAATTGGATAGGAGTCGGTTCCTATAGAATTAAAGACATGGATTGTGTAAAAATGTCTTTTTTTTTTTAAATCTCTCAAAGGTATACAACGGCACACAAAGTAAGCGACGTATGTGTTCAGGGTGGGGTGCTACTGTCAGCGATAGTCACGATGTGGTCATGTAATATTGATTGATACAATAAATTAATATGTAAAAGAAATAACATAACATAAAATCACGCCTTTTATCCTCGAAGGGGTAGGCGGAGGTGCACATTATGCCACTGTACCTCTACAATGTAACACCCACTTTTCACTATTTGTTATGAGTCCCATGTAATTGGGGGTGAGCCTATTGCCATATACCGGGCTCAATTCCAGACTCTGTGCTACTACTGAGAATTAAAAACCCAGTAATACTTTGCCCGACCCGAGAATCGAACCCAAGACCCCTTACCCGGCAGTCACACTTGCGACCACTCGGCCAACGAGGCAATAAATAAATATGTAAAAGAAATAAATACGTAAAGACATATAATAACTATGTCTTCTAAAAGTCACTGTGGTCCAGTTTTTCGTTGTAATATTAAGTGTGCTGACGTAAACACCATGACGTCATGACACACTATTTCGTACAAAATTCATAGACAGTGTCCGTCGTTGGCATCTTAATCATAGCACTGAACTAGATTTCAATATATTTTTAGGACATAATCATTAACTATTCATAAGCATTATTATTATATGGTTAAACGCAACTACCTATTCTATTAGACCGTAATAAGAATTAAATTGAAATGTTATTAACTGGTAAAGAAAAAATAACTTTACATTTAAAATATTTTTTTAACAGACTTCTTTTTAAACACATTGCCCCACACTAAGTTTTTCTCCTGTGTCATGTGTGCGTTTACAAACATACAACTTCACATACACATGATACCCAGACCCGAAACAAAAATCTGTGGATCATACAAAGAGTTATTCCGTGTGGGAATCGAACTCGCAACACGATGCGAGGCAACTAGTTACCCAACCACCGTGCCAACCGTGCATTGGAGATTAAATCAATAATCACTGAATTAAATAACTATTTTAATTGAATCTACATTTGTATTGTAACTTCCGTGAGACATACTAAATAAATTATTATATTTTCGGCTTACTCATGGAATTATTTGACGAGAAACTCAACTAGTTTCAAGCCATGCTAGAGGGCGCACTAGGCCCGCAGACTCGAGTAGCCGCGTCGCAGGTCGCGAAATGCTGCTCATGAATATGAGCCTCTAGCATGGTTTGAAACTAGTAGAGTTCCTCGTCAAATAATTACGTGAGTAAACCGAAAACATAATAATTTATAAACCTACATTGTTTTTTCCAAACAAACAAGCAAGCAACAAGAAACACACTTTGCAACATTCCCCTTAACAACACTTCATTATATTTGTACTACAAACACAAATACAAGAAAACATTGTCACAAATAACGGCTTCAATTCTCTAATAAGTCAAATCGAGTGGGCACGTCCTGTAACATATGGAACGAGATATCGATCTCTGTATATTTAGATACCCAGCGACCGGTGGACGAGGACTGAAGGCAGAGACTGACGCTAAGAAAACGATGAAAGGGTACTGAAAGTAGATTGATGGTTAAAAACAGACGGGAGGTGACTGATACTCGGGAACTGACGGCAGAAGAGTGGGAGCAGGAAATTGATGCCAGGGAAATAATGCTAGGGAATTGATGGTACGGTATTGATGGCAGGCGACTAACAGCAGAGGTCTATTGACACGGGACTGACACCAAGGAACTGAGGAGCAATAGCCTAATGGCATTGGAATGATAGTAGGGACCGGAATGTAGGGATCTGACGGCAGAAGAGTGACGGCACTAGACTCACGGGACCTCACTGTAGGAGACCGAAACTAGGGAGTGATAGCCGGTGACTGATAGTCAGAGGGTCAATATCGTTTACACACACACATACACACCTTCTTCCGCGGGTTTGTTCCACTTTACATACAATTACTATCGTAAAGTAGTTTACCAACACCCTTATTGTGACCTTAAAGGTAGACTATGTATATGTATATCATTATTTTTACGGTGGATGTGTTTATGCAAATTCGACTTTCCGTCACTTATTCATTGGTCATGTTTTTGTCTATTTTTATATAGGAAAGGAAATAAACATCCAGTTTAAGTAAAGTATGAAATTCATTAAAAACGAGTTGAGTGGTTAAATATCCTAATAAGTCGTTCAATAGCTGTTATGAAAAGTGCTTCAACTGGAGAACTTTTCATAAAACTTTTGAAATAACCTTGAGAAAAAGGCGCGGAATATTTTCAGGAAAACAATTTCGATTATAAATTACTTTTAGCACTCCAATCGTTTGTACCACGCATTTGCTACGAGTGCTTCCACTTTTGCTACGGTTACTACGCGGTTGCTACGAAAGTGCTACGAACGATCTACGAACATTTTATTTGGATTGTCATTGATTTTTCCACAAATAGAAATTGTCATCAGTATTTGTAAACACCTCGTAGTACTATGGAAGGTAAATATAACTACAAATGACAGTCCATTTCAATCTTATCAATGAAAAAAGTAAAACTATTTGTCACACCTTCCAATCTAACTCGATCAATCAATAAGTTTGAGGTTCTATGATTTATATACACCCACTATTTACTAACGTAAGGGAATGACGTCACGTCTGTTATTGTTATGATAAATTATGTTAATGTTATTATTTTGGGAACTCCTAGTTTAGGTAAACGTTGGCGCTGGCGTTGGGAAGACGGATCGTTTTTTTTGTTGATAACTTCCTTATTTGTGTAGTTTCGTGACATGTTTTGGTATAGATTTTGTGATGTAGCTTTAAGTAGTCAGTTTTATTGAATTTTAAATTTTCTATATAAGCCTGATTTTGAGAACAGGCCCAATTACCCTCCCCTTCCCCAATCTCCCCAATCCCTGAATCACCAACGATCGTCTAACTCCTAATCTCCAAAAAGCCGGTTAAGCACTTATAACGCCTCTGGTGTTCCAGGTGTCCATGGGCGACGCCGATTGCTTACCATCAGGTGATCCGTTCATTACCGGCTCATGCCATAAAAAAGTGAGGCGTTTTTATAAAACCACATTTGTATAAATCCTATAAGGATTTGCCATAGTCCGATCTTCTTTCTGTTTTATTTTATACGCACGTTTTTCATTGACTTATCGTATTGAATAGAAATAATTATATTTTTCTTTTAATAAACTAAAAGTGTGATTAAATGCCCATTGTATTAACACAATATATTTTTCTTTATAGGCAGCACTCTTTTTATATATATTTAATAAACTACAAGTAATTACGATTCAATTATCCATAGAATCGTAATGTGCCGTCCATAAACCGTTGATGACGTCACACACAGCTCACCGGCCCGGACAACTACACATCCGGTATTATTCCGGCTCGTTCTCCCATAAAATTTAATCTGTAAGCAGTCGATTGTTTTAATTTTTGTTAGAGGTTAATTGTTGAATGTAAATTAATTAAAATATTTTGCACTTTTTTATATTGGATAAGCCGGTAAACGAGCAGGCGGATAACCTGATAGGCGGCGCCCATGGACACCTGTAACACCAGAGGCGCTACAAGTCCGTTACCGGCCTTTGGGGATTAGGCATTTGAGGATTGTTGGATAATCAGGGATTGGAGAAATTGAGAGGACAAATGTCCCACGATATACTACGACATGTCAAGCAAAGCCTGCCGACTTTGCCTGACATTATATGGCGACAACGTGAGCCTTATGTTCACAGCGACGTTGATGTTGCCAGAAATGTCGACCAAAGTCCGGCAACGTCGCTCTACTCCACCCAACGTCGCTCTACTCCACCCAACGTCGCTGGCGACTGTCACAGGACATTTGTCCCTTTTTTTAAGGAGAGAAAATCATCGAATGACTTCTCCCGCCCGGGTGAGGCAGGAGGGAGTGTCAGGCTCTTACTGACTAAAAATCACCCCGTTCCTACTCATACACTTCGAGCCGGAGCCCCGGCAACTCGTTAGGTTCTCAGCGGCTCCGTATCAGCCCTATTGGGCTCCATCCGTGGTGGTCGGATGGCTCTTTGAGGCGCGCGCGGAACGCGACGACCCGTACGCTCGGGTCTGGTTCTGGTCGGGCGGCGAGTCACCCGTCCGCGCGCTTACGGTGGCCGGAGCTCGTACATTTGTCCCTTAGTGTATGCTTGGTTTAATGCAAGAGTACATCGTTGAGTATTACTTCAAATGAATTAAGCCTAAGCTTAATCATTTTGTCATTGTTTTGGAAAAACTTAAACAGGCAATTTGTGAAAATAAACCGTATAATTTGTAAGCTCAAGTCTCCTTCAATTTGATCAACTACAGAACTGAAAGAAAAACCTTCATAATGTTTAAATAAAAACGTTTCCTAACTTCCAAGAGTTTCAGGCGGCACTCAATATTCATGAAATTCAGTAAAAAAGCCGCGTAATGTCTTAACAAACAGTTTTTCAATCAACAATAAGGTACAGTACCTTCAAGTTCAATGTACGGACGCACATGAAAGTACACTAATCTACCTTTTATTAACAACTTTATCACAAGAGAATAGAGTCGAAATTCCATTAACAAAAATTGCTTATTCAGGGTATTAACGCACGTGAAGATACACCTATCTTCCTTTTATTAACGACTCTATAACAGAGTAATAGAGTCGAAATTCCATTAACCAAAAATTGCCAATTTGGGGTAGTTTAATGTGCATGTGTTTTTCTAGCTTTTGAACAATCGGAAGGAAAGTGGATTTCTCTTAGTAGTATTAGGGATCGCCCTATTTACAAAGTACTTCGGTGATTTGATAAAATATTATATGAAAGGGTTCGGGGTCGATACCCGGGTGAGTACAGAATAGAAATATGTAACAAGAAATGTTATTGAAGATTTGATTTATTGCTTGTAGATTAAAGTTAGGTACCTATTACACTATTTAAACAATTCTTTTCATAAACTACGTTTAAAAAACCATTTATAAGACTCATACCCCCACTTTTTTTGAAGTTCGCTAATTAAACTGTCAAACACCAAGCGGTCACCGGTGACCGCAGCCTATTGTTCTTTAATTGTGTCTATAAATACGGTACTCGACGAGTTAATAATATACTAAAACCTTATCCTAAGCATTATAAACATTTTTCTGAATAACACATAAAAATCGGTCTAGCCAATTACGAGATAATTGCGCACAAACATACATACATACAAACTGAGAACTTATTTTTTAAAAGTAAAAATATTTGCCAATCACTAACAAGATAACCTTAACCCTTAGAGCGCCACGTCAGTCACCGGTGCCTGACGCTAGTGGAGGTTTGACTTTCACCATTTTAAACTTGGCAGTTAAAGTATTAAATAATAAAAAACTTCGCCTAAACTACAAAAAGAACTGGAAAACTTACTCCAATTAGTCAACTAATTCTTTAAAAATATCGCCCTGTATCTTACGCAACATGTCAACCAAACCAACCAAACTCCTATGAAAATAACATTTGACATAAAAAATTGAAAGCCGCATCGCTGCGTCCCCAACGCTTTTGAAGTCTTTAGTAAATATTGGGAATTTGATTGAAAAGAGTGAAACCAGTCAAAGCGAGCGTGTGTACAGATATTTCAGTACGTAGCATGCAATCAGCTGATTGAAATAAATAAAATATTTTTTTTATTGCCACAAAATTTCACTATATTACATTCACGCAATTGGTATGATGACAGGGTATGAAAATAAAAAATCTAATTAGTCCGTAATTATTTTCTCGTATTATAAAACAATACTTAGATAAAATGAATCAAAGTTTAGGAGTGGGGGCTAAAACGTCATTTCTACGTATAAAATGTACATAGAAGTGACGTCACACGACATTTCAAATTAATAATATATCGTCGAAAGTATTCGTTTCTGTAAGAAAATAAAAAGTACGTGTCTAATGATTTAAAATAATCTACTAGACGGACATTAAAATAAAAATTAGGCATCTACCCTATTACATAGACGAGCGTGAATTACGAAGGATACTAATACTGCTTTCGAAACTAAGCCATAAGCTTGTATTTTGGGATTGATTCAGGAAACATGTCACAAAGTCGCATTATATGTCGCTCAATAATGAAGTGAATGTCGCTGCTGCGTAAGGAACAAAATCAAAAACAAAAGTAAAGTTAAACAAAATGAAAAAGGTAAGTTAACTACTAATATTATAAATGCGAAAGTTTGCATATCAGCCTCGCTGGTCGAGTGGTCGCAAGTACGACTGCCGGGCAAGGGGTCTCCGGTTCGATTCGGAGGCTCATCGACGATGATGCGCTTGTGAAGGCTCGGCTTCAAAGCCTCGAACACAGGCGTAAGGTTGCAAGCCTTTCGGTTTTCTACCGGATACATTTCGGGGAGTGTGCGGGGGAATTGCACAACTTGATTCCCCCTAGTCCTTTCCATCATCGTACCACAAGACAATCCGCGAAGCGTCACCGATTCATGGTAGATGTTCCGCCCACACGCACGAAGCGCTTTGCTTCAAGCTTCCTTGTGCGTACTGCTAAAGAGTGGAATTCTTTGCCAGAGTCTGTATTTCCTGAAGGGTATAACCTGGGAGTCTTCAAGGCCCGAGTGAATAGGTTGCTTATGGGACGACGTGCTCCAACGTAGACCGCATCATCGCTTACCAACAGGTGAGATAGTGGTCAAACGTCGCCCCATGAATTATAAAAAAAAAAAAAAAAGATTCCCGGGTCGGGTAAAGTATTACTGAGTTTTTTTTTAATTATCAGTAGTAGCACGGAGTCTGGAATTGTGCCCGGTATATGGCAATAGGCTCACCCCTATAACATGGGACTCATAATATAAATAATGAAAAGTGGGTGTGACATTGTACAGTAGCATAATGTGCACCTCTGTCTCCTCCTTTGGAGATAAAAGGCGTGATGAAATGTTATGTTTGTATTACTCCTTCACGTCAAAATGGCCGAAGCGATCGGGATGTGGAAGAGAGATTAAATATGGTATATAAAACTGCATAGGCCACCGGGAACGCGGACAAAGAAAGTTTTTTTTCTTTGTTTTTTTTGAGGGGAGAAAATCATTCTATGACTTCTCCCGCCCGGGTGAGGCGAGAGGGAGTGTCAGACTCTTACTGACTAAAAACCACCCCGTTCTTACTCCTGCACTTCGAGCCGGAGCCCCGGTAACCCGTTAAGTCTTCCGCGGACAAAGTAAGCTAGAAGCTAGTTGTACCATAAAAGTGTTCCGTTACGACCTGAAACAAAAACAAAGAAACAAAATTCCGAATTTACAATATTAAGTGTAACTGAACTTCAGTATACCATCCTTGACATACGACCGTGTTTGTGCAAGCGAACTATAGTCAGAATTTTAATTAGATTCCAGATTTGACAATAGCTACTGTCATTTTGTGAAATAATGATACCACATATAATAGTGTAGTGATGCACACAAAAATCGATAAACAATCAGTGTGTGTGTTTTATAATAAATGTTACAGAAAGTGACAGCGACTGCGATAGCGATGACGGCGACAATTTATAAAATAACTTATTACCATAATACATCTATGTGTTTTATTTGTCATGTTCCTTCATGATTACATTTTTTTATTTATTTCACACACAATTGTAAAAGAAACGTCTTAGATCGTTAATTAATCGTCAAACCTAAATTATCGGTTCAGAAATATTTAATTTCCTGATATACTTAGTTCACTAGAGTAAAATTATAATTATTATAAACGAGAAGAATCGATCCAGAAATATTGCATTTCCATATCGAATAATTTCGCAACGTGACTATTTAGTACTTGTCATAACGTTGCCACACTGAAATTGTCAAATCTGGAATCGAATTAAAATTCCGAGTATAGTTCTACTAGTACTGCCATGTTGTTTATAAAGTGTTAAACTATATTACTGTCTATATTCATACGACTGCAACTTGTAAAGTTTTCACTTGTGTTTATGTATTTTCAATTTAGTTAAAAGCAAGTTTCTGTAACTACTGTTAACATACTTTGAAGTCAAAGTCAAAGTCAAAATCATTTATTTCAATTAGACCAGTAAGGCACTTTTGAACGTCAAAACAAAATATTTAAATATTAAATAATAAGAAAAAATGTCAGTCTGTAGGTCAGTCCTCTAGTGAAGCTATTTCCTATTTGAAAATAGGTTATCAATTAAATTTATGTAATCATACAGATATATGTAATGATAAATACTCAAGTAATCATTATAGATAAATATTGTTAAGTAAGAATAATTTCAGAGAACAGTAAAGAACGAATAAAGTAATTTTTCGAGCTTAATAAATGGCAGTCTTTAACCTAAATTAGGTTGCCATTAACTAACCTAACTATCTCAATCACAAAAGCCTAAAAACTTAGTCTCTCTATTCTAAATCATTCACTCAGATAGAATAATAAGAAAATTGATGATGATAGTTATAATTTTCACGCGGACTTTTTAAAATATTTTTTTCTGTGGACTTATCAACTGGCTATCTTTTTTTCTGTGGACTTGTCAGCTGGCTACCTTTTTTCTGTAGCCTTGTCAGTTGGCTATCATTTGCACGCTCACTCAGTTACACTCAGTACCGGTTAGTGTCAGAAAAAAACTAAAAGCTCCGTTTTATTAGGATTGGCGTAAATTGCCTGTCTGCTTAGGATCAGTCGTTTGTAACAGAGGGATGTTTTTCGTACGTACTATTGAATTAGCTTTTGGATTGCCAGATAAATATTCTTTGTGGATTGTTTTGTGTATTTTGAAAATAAGCATAATATTTTTTTTTTCAATTTAAACTTGTCTATTTCAAACTGCGTGTTTAGGACGTTGGCTGGGTAACCTTCTGCTGCGCAACGTACCGCAGCATGTCCGATTCCTGCACGGACCAAATCTTCGTGTGTTCCACAAATTTTTATTCCGGCTTTGGATGTCATGTGCATGTAAAATTGTATTATATGTAAACGCACCCACGCCCACCATTCGAGGGAAAATTCTAGTATAGGGCAACGTTTTCAAAAAAGAAAAAGGATTTTAACCTTCTTCCCTTAAGCTGAAGCGAAATACTTGAGTAAAGGATAAAAAGAAATCATCGACTTCCTTAAACGAAACCCATACAATATCATAAGAATCGCTACAACTTTGGCAAAGAAATTAGTTACTCATTAATCTCATTGCGAACAATCTTATTTACAAAATAAGCTATCTAAGCGACATACGCTTTATCTAGCAAATGATATATAAAATAAAATACCTATATTCGCACACGATACTTACTTGGCATCGTTAATAAAACCGCGTTTAATGTCAAGTATACGTAGCGCGGACTCCCCGGAGATGTTGCGCCGTACTTGGGATCATGCGGCAAATTGCCCACGATTTACTTGTCTCATGTCCGGGAGTGGGTCTTAGTTATAAGCGGGGGCGATTTGTCCACTATATTTTTTATTTCTTTCTCAAGAAGGGCTCGTTTGATTAGTGTGATGATGGAAGCCATTCTATCAAAGAAAATAATTACCTTAACTACTTCAAGCTTTACTTAGGCAATGCAAATTCTGTATTTGACGTTTTTCGAGTGGTTGCAAGAATATTTCGAAGTTTTTTTCATTTTATTTATTTTCATTGAATCTCAGTACCAGCAAGACGTCTGAAATCATGCTTAGTGTGTGGCATTAAACTCGTTTTTTCCTTAGAACAGATGCCAAACACAATTTATATTTCTAAACAAATATAGGACAGGCTTTAAAAAATCTATACGTAACAATAGAAAACAAATTTAGTTGTCGTGGCGTGGGTCAGTCAGGCGTCAATCAAGTCGTTCATTAATTAAACCGTCCATCAAGTTGACGGCAACTATTTGCACGCGTCACTCGATAACTCTCATACTGTGACCGTACAAACTGCTGTACTATACGTAAGGGGTGGCGTATTGAAATCAAATTGTTTTGGCAAAATAGTTTAGACTTTGAATGTAAACTTTAGACTATTGCGTCTGTATTAGAGGGCAATGCGAAGAGAAAATATTTATCGAAGTATTTCGTTTTAATTTTTTGTAAAAGAAGAATAGCCAGAAGAGAAGAGGAAAGTGTTATCGGAGAAGCTTATCTTTTACAATAAATGTAAAATTGTAATATTGGGCTTAGTACGGATTTGTTTTAGGTTTAACAAGATTGAAACGAAACCGCGTTCGGCGCTCTGATTGGCTGGCTCCAATGAACCAACCGTAATGGTTATCAGAAAACAATTTCTTACTAAGCTCTCTGTATTTTTTTTAAGAGGGGAAAATCATCGAATGACTGCTCCCGCCTAGGTGAGGTGGGAGGGAGTGTCAGACTCTTACTGACTAAAAACCACCCCGTTCCTTCTCCTGCACGTCGAGCCGGAGCCCCGGTTACCCGTTAGGTTCTCCGCACAATAAAACATTGATAGGTGTGGCGTGTGAAAGGTGATTTTTTAAATTTTACTGTATCAGACAATTGTTTGCCAAAGTTTTATTTGTTATATTTTATTTTATATGTATTTTTTACAAGGAGAATATTGAAATCGCTATTCTCTCATGCCTTACAAACCGTCGCATTAGTGTCAGGTAAAAACGTTGACACAAATGAGTTGGTGAACAGTACGCCTCATTGAGACGACTTGTGATGTGGAACACGAGGGACGTAAGTAAATTAAAGTATTGTACGGATACAGACTTATGACTGCACGGTTGGTGCGGTGGCTGGGCAACCGGCTGCCGTGCAACGTGTCGCGGGTTCGATTCCCGCACGAAACAACATTTTGTGTGATCTACAAATTGTTGTTTCGGGTCTGGGTGTGATGTGTATGTGAACTTGTATGTTTGTAAAAGCACCCACGACACAGGAGAAAATCCTAATGTGGGGCAACGTTTTTAGAAAAAAAAAAAAAAAAAAAAAAAAAAAACAGACTTTATAGTGAAGCTGTAAGATTTCAATTATGTTAAAGAGCTTGGTGTAGCTTGATGTGCCGGTGGTGATAAATTAAGTTTGTGATATCAACTTTGTTAAATGTTTTTGCGTTTTCATATTTTGACACTGAGTAATAGCAACTTACTAGATATAGAACATACTTTTTAAAAAAGAGTAACGAATGGAGTTTCTTGCTCGTTCTTCTCCATTCGAATCTACACTTTGGAATGAGCACCTAGCTTCACCTAGTTTCACTGACGGACTGACTGACAGACTATTATTTATTTTGTATTTGTTGACATTTCAAAAGTACCAAACTATGGTTTAATTAAAATAAATGCTTTGACTTTGACTTCAAGTTTTTTTATTGTTGTGAGTAACTTTTTAGTTTCGGTTCGTGTTGAAAGTGGCTTAATTTTATTTTAATACGTAATAGTTTTAAGTCTAGCCGCGGCCTATAAACTTTATATCCAAAAAATTACCTCCCGCATATCAGGGTGTAAAATAAAATATAAGATGAGATGAGAAAAAGGTTTAAATTCTTAAATTCAGCAGTTGGCTATAAAGGCTGACTCATTTACATTCCGCTTAGTTTGCAGAGCACAGCGATCGTATAACAGGATGGAAACCACTTCACTTTGCGAAGCTTCGTAATCTTTTCACAGTTTAAAGGAAAATTTTTACGAATTTCTATGAAAATAACAGGATATTTTACGAGTCCACTTTTCGCCCGTAAAGTTAAAATATTACGGCTGGGAACCGGTGATTTTTACAACAGATTACAGCGAGTACAATGGCCGTCGTGTTTATAACTCTACTTAAGACCTCGTTTTTGAATACTTACAGCTGGTTAATGTGCCGTTTACTTAGGTTGTGCTTAACGTAAGTTTGTACAGATTTCGTGGAGGAAACAGTGAATAATTTTACAATGAACATAATACAACATCACGCCTTTTATCCCCGAAGGGGAAGGTAGAGGTGCATATTACCGCATTAAAGCACTTAATGCCTCTGTACAATGTAACACCGACTTTTCACTATTTATGTAATTAGTCCCATGTAATTGGGCACAATTCCAGACTCCGTACTGCTACTGAGAATGAAAAAAAACCAGTAATACTTTGCCCGAACCGGGAATCCAACCCGAGACCCGGTGTTCGGCAGTCGCACTTGCCACTACAACAAAGTGTAATTATTTTTGAATATTTTATTGTACTAAAGCGATAATTAATTTATTTTTGATTGAGGAAACTACCACGCCGACATGATACATGGTCGAAATAGTTATATTAAATTAATTAATAGTTATAACTATAAATCGCGGGCTACTCACGTGAATATACCGAGAAAAGTTCTACTAGTTTCGAACCACAGAGGGGTTCTTCCTCATTAGCAGAGTGCGCGGTCGCGGCGATGTCGCCTACAGCCACTGCCAGCATACTAAGTCACCCGAAATTTTTAGTTAATTTAGTATGTCTCACGATGTTTATTATAAAAATATAAGCTATTTTATATCCAGTTTATATCATAACAATATTACAGACATCTCTGCTTACCTCAATTTATGTACAGCAAGTGTTGTAACAATCAGCGGTTATCACGCTTGTCACATTAAGAGATGCTACTGACAAAGATAAGGAGGAAAATAAAAGTCAAATAAAACCTGGACCTCTCTCCTTATCTATCAAACGGCGTCCGGAGATAATTTTTATGCTTCGTTATTATATTAAAATTCATAAAAAATGTAATAAAGCATAAAAACTTCGGAGTGATCGAGCACTTACTCGTTCGTAGAAAATGAGTTCATGCAATTATTTTTATGTAATGGTATGACTACACTAGTCACTAGTCTTGTCATAGAAGCTTTTATGTTTGCTAAGTTCCTAACGCTCGCAGCAGTTTGACACATGTGCGTAAAAATGTGGATTTTAGATGTCTATTGTCCGTTTCCATCAATTTAAAGGACCGTAAGGATAGGTGACCTTTTAATAAAAATGACAGTGACTTATGTAACTCCTAACAGTACAAGTAAGGGGTTATTTTGGGTACTTCCTCATCCTAAGTAACTTTGAGTTATCAGATGGTTTAAGGTTGGTGTGATACTAGACAATAGACGTCCATAATAATTATTATATTCGATATACATTATTAACTCTTTGAGTACCAATTGTTCTTTAATTGGGTCTATAATGACGGTACTCAAAGGGTTAAGAAAGATTTCCCCTTTTGATATTCATAGTCAATACAAACACTTGTGTCACGTCTTATATCAACGATTCTAGTAACACATAGAATAACATACTAAATCTTCTCAGAAATTCTAACAAGTAATAAGTAAAATAAGACGATTAACTCGTCGAGTACCGGTTTTATAGACACAATTAAAGAACAATAGGTCGCGGTCACCGGTGACGGCTTGGTGTTTGACAGTTTAACCCTTAACTATCCAGAAAGCTTTTGTGACGTAACTGACCAGTAGTGTCCAACAGACTCATTTTATAATTATAAGGTATGATGAAAGAAAAGAAAGATATTTTGAATAAAAAAGACAGTATAATGTATTTCAGTAATGTGTATTTACACTTATTTACTTATAGATATTACAATTATTATTTTTTTCAGAATATTCAGTGCATGTATTGCGTTTGCATTCAGCACAACACTGTTTAGAAGCACTTGATAATTTCGAAGGGAAAATATTACAACGCTTCTTCTTTTTTCCATTGTAGCTTGATATATTGGATTGCCAAAGATAGGGCACCAGTATTCTCTAAAATCTACACCTCCCTGTTTATTGACGCTTATAGTCAATAAAAGACCTCGGAGTACTTGCATTTCGATTTTATATCTATTGATTTCCATCGATTTTGTAAAACTCTAAGCCCTTCAGTATTGGTATATTTTACTATTATTTGTAATACGTGATCGTCGAAAAAAAAGGCTGAAACTGTCTATCGGATCTATTATAGTTTGGCCCGAAGGAGGAAGAATCACCTTATGGATACCACCGCGAATTATGTTGTGTCGAGGCGTTCGGTTTTGCCTGTTAGGTTCTGATTTCCACGTTGTTATCTCTTCCTTTATAAGTGTAAATTGAGACTTATTCTTGTAATCAACATCACTCTTACTCCATAATTGTTCATCATCGTTTTCAGATGCTAGTTCTGTGACATTACTTTCACTATCAGAACAGCTGTCAACAGCAAAATTCTCATCACTATCGCACTCATGGACAAAAATGTTTTCATCGTCACTTTCAACAAGGGCACGTTGTATTTCACTTTGTGTTAGTTGCCGTTTAGCCATAACATTCAATAAAAACGAATTAGAACATGACTACATTATGACAAGAGTTTCTGATTACTGATACGTGATACGATTACAAAAACTATGATGATAACACAAACAAAGGTCTAGCAACCGCTATTGCCTACCCGACACCATAAGATTATAGGTAAATGTAAATAAAAGAATCTACCTTCACACTTGAATCAAATAAAATGATATTGTGTCTGTTGGACACTTCTGGGTTGATGAAGTACTATTTTCGTTTATTGACCAAAAATAATAAATTATTCACGTTACAAATATTTTCATTGCACATTTAGATTCGTAAAACATTGGCGATAAATTAGATAAAAGGCCAATTCATAAAAATAAAAACTTTAGTTTTTATGGAAACATAAACGCAAAATTGTGTCCGCGAGACACTTGTGGGTTGTTAAGGGTTAAAGTCAATTCTATTTCGTATGAAAATAAAGATTTCTTTCATTAACGAATTACTGAACTTCAAAACCAATTAACGCGTATAATGTGGGTTCACCTTTAAAACTTAGGACATGTCAGTTGAACTCGAAATAAGCTGTCACTCAACTGAATGAATTGAATGGTAAACTGAGTGAATGGTTCAGTTCACACGTTTCGTTCATTCGTGAATGTTTGAATGGGTTGACACGTCGGCGAGGTACCATTTATTCACGCTGACAGGTTTATTACGCCGTGTTTGTGGAGGACTAAATGTGACATAATGTTTAAGTAGGTACCTATTTATTTATTTATTGACAGGGTTGATTTTTAGCCTATTTCGACGGGCGGTGGAAAGTTTTAGTACTGTGCATCAGGGCCGTAATACTCATAGGCAGAGCAAAGTTCACGGCATCACGCGTGAATGGCTGGACAGATATCACTAATTCTTTTTTGTTGTAACATAACATAACATTTTATCCCCGAAGGGGTACGCAGAGGTGCACATGCCACTGTACAATGTAACACCCACTTTTCACTATTTATGTTATGAGTCCCATGTAATAGGGAATGAGGCTATTGCTTTTGTTGTATTTGTTATTATTAGGAGAAGGTTCTTGAGACAAAAAGATACCTGAAAATCCTACGGGAACGGGAGAAAACGGGATTGCGTGTATGAAGTCGCGGGCAGAAACTAGTATTTTATAAAAACATGGCATCCAACTAGGATCACACCTAGACGCGAAACAACAATTTGTAAATCATACAGTCAGTTGTTCCGCGCGGGAATTTAACCCAAATCTTGTTGCGTAACAGCTGGTTGCCCACCCATTGTTCCAAGTGATATGTAAAAAATTAAAAAATGTACCTTTTATATTTTCCACAATTTTATCAATAGCGCCAGTTTTTCGATTGCGTTGAAACGCATAATATTGACAAACAATAAAAACTGCGTTTAAAAACCGACTTCAAAAAAACAAACAAAAATTAAAAACGAATAAGCAAAAAGTAACTATTATTAATACTGATAGGTTGCCCACCCACTGATAGGATAGAATTGTATAAATTGAAAAAAAAAAACAATCAGCCGAACCTCCTCCTTTTTTTGAAGTCAGTAATAAAAGACGTTCAACTTCATAATGGAGTATTCTACTTAAAGCCCCCGTGTAATAACGAGGGTGTTGTTGTATGGTGGTGAATTTTTAGCACCAATGGCAATGTCGCCATAGAATTGTAATGGCGTCCCATGTCGTATCTCGTAACACGCACTCTCATGTACGCATATATGTATAGGTATACATGTATTATAAATGTAATGTACAGACTTACAGGCTAAAATATTTTGCGTCGAAAGTAACATTTTTCTTAAATGAAGTAGTTTCGTAATTCGTGATGCTAAATACGATAAGTAGTCATTTCAATAATATTTAGATATTCATCACTGGAATCAAACTAACTGTGCTCACTTATAATTCGCACTGATCTCGTGATCATCAAACCAAGATCAAAACAAAACATAAGATTTGTTCGGCTTGCAAACATTATAATTTGACGTGAACCGTCTTTTGTTTAGACTTTGAAGGTTAATTCTACCTTCGGAAGTTTGGTGGAAATTACCAAGGGTTTTTGTAAACAAGGGTTTTTGATAACGACTAACTTTCTAACTCGGTTTTACTCATGCAATTACTGTTATCATGATTAATCACAATAATTATACGGGGTGTAAAAGACGTGCTATTATGATTCCGTATCAACTTATACAATGTAAACCAGGTACGAAAGTAAGTTTTCTTGAAGAGCGAAAAATTATCGAATAATCTATGTATTTGTACGTAGTATTACAAGAAATAATCCGGTTGCAATTAAATATCTATAGCAATCAAAAAGACAGAGAACTATAGTTACCGACGTAGCACAAAGGATTAGTTAGCAAGCTGAAATGGCAGTGGGCCGGTCACATTGACGAAGAACCGATGACTATTGAGGTAGTAGCTCCAGCTAGATGCAGTGACGACATCCACAAAGTGGCTGGCAGTGGTTGGATGAGAAAAGCTGAAGACCGAGCTCAGTAGCGTACCATTAAAGAGGCCTATGTCCAGCAGTGGACGATGAGAACAGGCTTGTATGGTCCAGTTAGATCTTTAGACTGTAGTTTTGTAGTTGTAGAAGGTGTAGTAGCTCGCAGAAAAGATCACAAGTTATAGTTGCTAGTTGCGTATATTAAACTTGGTAAAAGTTACAAATACAATTGTCGTATTTCTTTGCTTGACGTTGTTCGATAGATAAAGTACAGCTACTACTACTACGATTTTTGTAATTCGTTAAATTATATATGCTATGCATTGGGTGAAGGACATTTAATATTGCTACGTCGACTATACGTTCTATGTTATTACACGTATCAAAGCGTTATTCTGTGATCAAAGTCTTAATGAAGAGTGTAATATAACTTACTAGCTGACTATCGAGGATATAGCAGTCAGTCTATATACAATAATACATAAGCCATGAAAAAGAAGTTATTAAATATTTTCGCTACAAACAAACAACAGTTTCCTACAGAAAATAAATATAAGTATAAATGAAAGTGGGAGCTTGCAAACAAGGCTATTATAACCGTATAATATATAAGCTAAAATGTAAAATACCTCCATTATACAAAATGATGGTGAATTGTTTTTGACTTTTGACTGCATCCTCCCTTTGTATGTCATGATACTTTGACAGTAAACAATTAAGGTTTGACAGTTACCCTACTCGAGTTCATCTGTTTTCAAACAATTTTTGGGATCGAAATGTTTACGGTGCAATTGAGATACAGCGGCGTAATTGGTACATTTCAAAAATATCCTATTTTTATAACATTATACTGGTTGCTATTTTTCAAGACGTTGTTTACTCGTATAGTTATTTTATCTCAAGTGCGCGGGTGAGCCATAGTTGTAGTTGTAGTGCGTATACACACGCGCTTGTGTGCGTAAATCACAGCAAGCTTATTCATTCGCATGCCGGCCAGAACTAGGCGTTCCCGAGCGTGCACAAACAAAGACAATGTGCATGTACATTTACCCACACAAGTATGGGATACCCGCGCTTTTGTGATACAATATCTACATGATGATAAATTTGGAACAGGGATATAGCCTCGCACAGCAAAACTGTGGAATGATCTGTCGTCGCCGGTATATTCGAACCGATACGACCTTCAAACCTTCAAGAAAAGAGAGTATTCCTTTTTAAAAGGCCGGCAACGCACCTGTTACTCATTTGGTGTTGCGGGTGTCCATGGGCGGTGCTGATCGCTTACCATCAGGTGAACCGTAGGCTCGTTAATACTTGCCCGACCCGGGAATCGAACCCGAGACCCTTTGCCCGGCAGTCGCACTTGCGTGGTCGCAAGTCAGCTCAGCTAACGAGGCAGTCAATAGAAATAACGTTAATAGTATATAACAGTATGTATTAACTTCAAATAAATTACTTTAATGGATGTACAAGCATTAAAGACCTCTTAGAACCACTCGATTTTTCAGCACACACTTCAGTACCGAAATAAATTTTCATACACAAGTAACATTCAGTACAACTCGATGTTAAACTCAATTTGGCTGAATATCATCGAGCCTCAAGGCACACACTCCTGTAAGGGAGTGTCAATCTACTCCCCTCCTGAAAGTCACGTGTAATTACTGACAACACTTGTGAAGGGTACTGAAATTGTATTTGTTGCATGAATATTTATTTTGTGACAACTTCTCATTGTGAAATTGAAATTATGTTATTATTTTAGAATATCAAGAAAGGTGTGTGTGTGTGTGTGTAATTTGTGTGTGTATGTACATATGTATATGTATGAAAGCTACTTCCGCGCGGTTTCACACGCTCTGCTCAGCTCTGATTGGTCGTAGCGTGATGTTTTATCGCCGATAGCCATCCTCGATAAATGCGCTATCCAATACAAAAAGAATTGTTCAAATCAGACTTGTAGTTACGGAGATTAGCGCGTTCAAACAAACAAACAAAAAAACAAACTCTTCCGCTATAAGATTTATACGTAAAATATGTAAAACAATATGCTAGGGAACCGGCTGCTGCGCAACGTGTAGCGGGTTCGATTCCTGCACGGAGCAACTCTGTGTGGTCCACAAATTGTTGTTTCGGGTCTGAGTGTGGTGTGTATGTGAATATGTAAACTTGTATGTTTGTAAACGCACCCACGACACAGGGGAAAATCCTAGTGTAGGGCAACTTAAAATGTATATTTAAAAATAAAAAAAAACATAATAATATAATGGTTTAAACCCAGAACGTTTACTAAACACTAATACTGGATTTGTCAGCCTTAGATCATTAGTCTTTTGATCCACTTATATTCTAAGCACTGACATTGTAGAGCAGATAAAGTCCACTCAGACATACTGCCACTCAAGCCACCCGTCGCATTCTCTGAAAAATAATCAAAAATCCTTCTGAATTTCAGAATGATTATAAAAACGCTATTGAAGGGTCCTCAAGGTCATTGAACTGCGGTTCAAAGGCTCTACAAAATGTCTGACACGTTGGAATATAAGGGACAAAAGAAATTAAAATAATATACTGATACAAGTACATGACATCAAAATACACTAAACTTTTGTTCAATTTTGAACTTTATTACAAAATAATTGCGTTTGAAATTGTGTGAAAAAAGTTGACATATTTGTGTACCTTGATCTGCGTGTACCTGTGCTTATCTCTATTGTGTATTTCGAAATTTATGCTGTGAGGCTCTGAGGTGTGAGGTGACTGAGATACGAAGAGGTCTGTCAACCTCATTTGTGTTCATGGCTTAAGGATTTTGAGGGAGAAAGAGGACCATCTTTTGATTTAAGTGTATTTTTCTTTTTTTAATGTTTTTATTAAAAACTCCTTTTGACTGCAGTTGAATACTACTTCTCAACACTAAACAATTCATAACTTTTAGTACTACATAACAAAGTTCGTAATATCTACATACTATAAGTTTACTACTACATACCAAAGTATTGTGTTCATAATATCTGCACACTATAATAAGCAGTTTTTTTTTTTTAAGGGGGGAAAATCATCGAATGACTGCTCCCGCCTGGGTGAGGCGGAAGGGAGTGTCAGACTCTTACTGACTAAAAACCACCCCGTTCCTTCTCCTGCACGTCGAGCCGGAGCCCCGGTTACCCGTTAGGTTCTCCGCGACATAATAAGCAGTGCCTGTGCAATATGCATACAATAAGTCCCTCTGCATTAAATTAGTTGAATTAGTTCTTAACACTTTTTTTTTGAAGGGGGGGAAATCATCTTATGGCTCCCGCCTGGGTGAGGCGGGAGGGAGTGTCAGACTCTTACTGACTAAAAACCACCCCGTCCCTTCTCCTGCACTTCGAGCCGGAGCTCCGGTAACCCGTTAGGTTCTCTACGACTCCGTATCGACATCAGCCCTATTGGGCCCCATCTGTGGTGGTCTGATGGCTCTTTGAGGCTCTTAACACGTTGCGTTTAAGGAATAGGGTAGATGACTAATTTTTATTTTAATGTCCGTCTGGTAGATTATTTGAAAACATTAGACACGTATTTTTTATTTTTCTACAGAAACAAATACTTTCGATGATATATTGATTTGAAATGTCGCGTGACGTCACTTCTATGTACATCTTATACGTAGAAATGACGTTTTAGCCCCCACCTCTAAACTTTGATTTGTTTTATCTAAGTATCATTTTATAATAAGACAAAATAAAAAAATACATGTCTAATATTTTTTCATTACCTAACTTACGGACTAATTAGATTTTTAATTTTTATACCCTGTCATCATCCCTATTATAAATGTTAAATGCATGTGCGGTTTGCATAAATTGCAATTATAATAAATATTGTTCTGTGTTTGTGACTAATGAGAGATTATTATAATAGCACATATTATTATATTCTAATACATTTGGACCATAAACTGTTTAATGAACCAGTACCATCTGTACTATGTTTTGGCACAAATGATTAAAAATTATCTGAATTATGAACACTATTATTTTTTGCAAAAAAAAAATCCAGAATGAATTTCTAGATAATTTTAATATCAATCTTAATTAGTACCATCATCTATGAACTTATTAATCTTCAGTGACCAACATATTTTATAAAAGAAATCTCGAAAAGTTTAATTTTCAAAATAAATTCAAAGTTAAATATTAGAGGCAGTCGAGTCACATTTTCCACTCAGACTGACTCGCCCAAGATAAGATGTGAACTAGCAAAAAATATTCATTGAAATTATTTGACATTCAGTATTTTTGACGTGAAAATTACTAATTTTCTAGGGACTGGAGACTCGTTCATTTAAATGGAAACCTACGTGAGAATTATTTTGTAGTTATAAAAATGTTATAAATGAGAAATATCTAAAAAGTGGAATACTTCTTAGTAGCTTCTTATACATGTATAACAATGACAAGTTTTAGTAAAAAATTTACATTTTTACATTGTAATATCCTTTTTAAGTCATTAGATGCCGTGTCGGACAATGATGTCCGACGCTAACAGAGGATTGGCCTGTAACAGTTTTTGTCGGCAGTTAAAGGCTTAAAAAAATAGCAAGGCATCTAGTCCTTTATTGCGCTGACAATAATGTGTCATCATCATCATTCACACCAAAAGCTTTTTTTTTTGAGGGATGAAAATCATTCTATTACTGCTCCCGCCTGGGTGAGGCGGGCGGGAGTGTCAGACTCTTACTGACTAAAAACCACCCAGTTGCTTCTCCTGCACTTCGAACCGGAGCCCGGCAACCCGTTAGGTCCTCCGCAGCTCCGTATCGGCATTAGCCATATTAGGCCCCATCTGTGGAGGTCTGATGGCTCTTTAAAACGCTCGGGTATGGTTCTGGTCGGGCGGCTAGTCAGCCGTGCTCGTTGTCCGCAGGCCCGTGCTAACGGTGGCCGGAGATCGTCTCGCGATCCCCGACGCCCAGAGTGTCTCTTGCGACGGCTGTGGCGTGGGGAGGTTCGTTCCCTCACGTCCTCTTCCTTAGCTAGCATGGCTTCGCAGAAGGAGGAAGATATGGCAATCTAGTCCCCCTCACTCCGTAACATAGTTTGAACTAGAGTCGGACGCGAGAGCTGAGGACACGGCAGTACTCAGCCCGCGCAGGGCACACCGCCACCGTATGCCCCACCGTGTCCCACACCAAAAGGTACCGACAGTTCAGCTAGACTCAACTAGACTGGACCATAACAGCGTTTTCTATAATCTCCATATTTTGCTAATAGATTGGACGTAACCAATCCAAAGGTTCTAGTTTATTATCCCTGCGCCACTGCAGACATTACAACTACGTTGCATAACTGCAACTACACATCAGCGCGGAATCTAATCAGCTAATTTGAACCAGTTTCAAACAAACTACATAACAGTGCAAACTACTGAAATCCCTACATTTAGTTTGAAGGCTGTAGGTTTCATTAGAACCAGCCAATTACATCGCTACAACTTCCAAGCCTAAAGTTTAGCAAGTACACCCGCGTGCTGAACTAGTAGCTGGTAAACTATTAGGGTCGGTACAAACTGGGTTTTGACCTTGTATTGTGTATGGCATATTTAGGTCACAATATAATGTAGGGTCAATCGTTTTGTTATAGAACTACGTCAGTTTGTTTATGTGTTGTTCTTTTAAATCTAAATTACTGAATTGTTTTGGATAATTGGCAATTTTAGTTTAGCAATGGATTTAGTTTACATTTTTGCAACAAAATAATGTCCTACAGGGAGCTATTTAAAAATATTACTAAATAGATTTTTATCCACATAGACATAAATTGACATTTTGACTGCGATCTAAATGATTATTGGTCATGAAGACAAAAATTAATTTACTGAAACAAAACCAGACCCGAACAACACTGATTTTACATTCAAACTCCAAAAACGATTGATTTATTTCGGAATATTATACCTATTTCTACATCTAAATAACATATTTCCAAATTACTTTCCCTCCTCCCACGGCCCTACCAGCGCATCTGTATAACGTCCTCCTCGACAAACACTCGATGAGTTTGAGCTCGAAGATTCGTTCGCAACATGCGATACTCTGTTAGTAGTGCCTTCCCGAACATTCCTTCAACAATTTCATATTAATCAGAGTTAAGTTATTTAGCCAAAACTACAACTGGCTGTTGTTAGGCTGAATTACCTAGGCTAGGTTTCAGATGCCCGCTTCTTATGCACGAGGGTGCGGTTGCGAAACCTACTAACGACAAGTACCAATGTGACTATTTCCGAGTTATATGTACTTTCTAAAATTATTTACACACCACTGATAAATGGTAAAGGAAAACATCGTGAGGAAACCTGGGCTTATAATTTCTAATTATAAGTTTGAAATCGCTAACCCGCATTGAGCAAGCGTAGTGATTAATGCTCAAGCCTTGTCCATGTGAGAAGAGGCTTTGCTGAGCTGTGGGCATTTATAGGCTGTTCATGATGATGATGAGATGTAATTGTTTAAGGTCTTGGGTTCAATCTTCATGTGAAGAAAAAAATGCTCGACACCCTCATCCCTAGCTCCCTATAACGTGCTAAAATTAGGTGCACATTTCTGCTTTTGTAAGCTACAGCTAGATAGCCTTTATGGATCACACTCCCGCCATAAAACGGAGCTGTTTGCATTTTTTCCTGCATTTTATGTGCTGAGTTACGTTTACGACCTCTTGCGGTTACCGGTGAAAAATTGTACCATATATATTTAATGTAACACGTGATTTTTTAACTCAAGTATTCTCTCGTAATATTTATGTATTAAAATGTGCCATAAAGACATGAAAAGTTATTAATATTCTATGTTTAATGTTTGCAAAGATAAATGTAAACAAATTCATACATAACTACTAATATTTTCGGCGATAATGTTTACAAAAGATGACACAATTATTTGGATGTAAAAAATAACATAATCCTAATCCCTTCAGTGGAAAATATAAATGCAAGGAACTATAAACATATAAGAGTGCAGTCGCGGTACTATACAACTCAATTGTTCTATGAATAGTAATTACTACAAGCTTCTCGTATTATTACGAAAACATATTATTATATTAAACCGGTGAGGAGTATCGACTGTGTGGCAGCCCTCAGCTGCGCCGCCTTATGTTTCTACAACCATATATTTTATGTCTGCCATAGTATTGTATGATATCACACGTCTGGATTTTATGGAGTAAGATATGTCAAAGTATTTCGCTAAAAGATAACTAAACCGATGCGAAATATTTCTCATATATAGTAAATACAGTAATTAGTTGTTAAGACTCACAGCCCCCTTTGTTCCAGGTGGTCGTCATGGGCAGCAGCACAACGTCGGACAAGACCATCAACACGAGCACCGACTCAGCGGCCACCGCGCTCACCTCGGTCACCGGCACTGACGACTCCATGGACGCCGAGCCTGACGCTCCCGAGCTGTCGGAGCCCAGCCTCATCGACGACCCTAACGTTCCTGCCCACCCTCCAAGCACAGCCCCGCCTCACTACCACAGAAACCAAAACAGCAGTGACATCGACTCCCCAGCGTACACAAAACCGCAATCAGCGACCGACGTTATAGACTCCCCTAGACCCGGGCCGGCGCGGTTTGTGTTCGACGTCCCCATACCAGACCCGAAGAGACAGGACAAGCCACGGAATAAGACACAGACACAAGTCAGCCAGACGAGTATAGCGTCCACATCTATACAGATACCTTACGATCCAAAGATGGATACGCCGAAAAGTCCAAAGGCAAATCAAACGAAATATGAAACACACTTTAAGTTCGAGCCTGACCCAGCCAAGAGGAGAGGTAGTGAACCGAGAGTGAAGAACAAACAGAAGATAGAGAAGGAGTATTATAAGGATGAGGTGGCGAAGTTGAGGAGACAATTGGAGGGCACGGAGGTGTTTACGACGTCGAGAAGACGGTCGTCAGCACACCAGCACTCTGTTCCCCCACCGTCCGTCAGTAGAAGACAGTCCACAGGTAAGCTACAGACACAGTAGGAGACACTCTATAAGTAAGCTACAGACACAATAAGAGACCGTCGACTTAGTTCCACCACATTAATATTCTAAGCAGTGAGTCATTTATTTGCTAAAGCCAGCGTATCGTGCCCGAACCTCGTAAGCGAAGCGATTACCAGAAACGTTAAATTAGATGAACATTATCAACTTCTTGATCTAAGTTTGTTCGGCAGTTTGTTTCGTATTTATTTAGTAGTATGCTAAAGATAAAAGTTATTAAACTTTGGCGATAAAATACACATTATATACGTAGTAGGTGCTTCATATTCAGTTTTCGCAGTGTTTAGAACTGGCGCAGTATTAATGGGATCAGTTTCAAACTTTAAACAAGGAAGTTAAAACTGGAATCAAATGTATGTTGGTGTTAAGTTCCTTGGGTATGTAGAAGGTTCACTATTGTCTACACCGTTAAATCTATTTCATTTTCGTCCCGAAGTAATGTCGGTAATACATTAGTTTTACAAATAAATGAAATGTTTAATACAGAGAATATCTGGGTAATCATTGCAAAAAGCACACTTCGAAAGCACATACATCTCATAGTACATTATCAAAACATCACGCCATGTTATTCTCGAAGAGATATTTCTAGTTGGGTGGCACGTGCTATGTGAATAGTACTTACTTTACCTCTAGTGTTTCATGTGCGTATTTCCATGAAATTATGATATTTAGATTAATGTAAAATTGTAATCAAAAATAGCTACTAACACGATGACTCTTTCTTCCACCCAGCTGCCCAAGTCCACGTGACCGCCAACCCGCTGGACTCCGCGGCCAACAACATCCCTGCTGGTAGGACGACCATCGTGGTACAGCAACCGTCACTCTCCCTGGACTATGGTGGCTGTGCCACCATCCTGGTGAGAGATGACGAGCGCCGCAAGAGCAGGGTCTGCAGCGACCACATCCAGCAGCTGCTGGACGTCACCAGCCAGTTCACCTCGGAAGACCTTCATGAGTTCGATAAGAGGTAAAGAGTTTAGGTAGTTATTAAGTGGTAATGTTTCCTATAAGGAAAGGAACGAGATCCTTAAATAATAATACATAGGATATTATTTTGTATAGTTAAAATAACTAACTGTAGCTCATAACCTCTTTTGGATGAAATCTGACCTGATGATAAATTTTGTGACACATAAATTACTCCTAAATATTAAGCATTGGACAATATCTAATTTCAGAAATATTTTACACCCAAATCCAGAACAACGACCCGTTACCGCTTTGCACAATTTTCGTCCAACCAAACATGAGGAACAAAAACATCGTCCGAAAATAAACAAGATTAACATTCCGGCCATTAGGTGCCACAGACGATAACTTTGCCAATAACTCCTTGGCAACATTTGCCGGAGTTAAGTGATGACCTATTCCTAATGTCAGACTTCAGGTAAAACATGGAAACAATAAGGAAATGAGCCTATTTCCGGCCATGACGGCTGTAGGCGGGGTTTTGACCTCATCGATCTAGTTGCAGAGTAGTTGATGTTACTCGCAGTGCGATGTTCTGCTAATGGATGGTAATGTACTGGTAGATAGGGTTACCAGACAACGTCTGTATGGTGTTGACTAGGGATGTAAATATTCATAAGTAATACATATGTTACTCTATTTTTGTATATGAACCTACGGCACACAATTGAAATTCATAAGGCCGGCAACGCACCTGTGAATCCTCTGGTTTTGCGTGTGTCCATAAGTGGCGCTGATCGGTTACCATCGGGTGAAATTCCATAAAAGATTCAATGTTGATATTCAGACAAATCTATAACTCTGCGTAGACTTCCTTAACTAAAGTTTTTATTTTCTTCGTCTTTATTTTTTTTTATGGCATAAGCCGGGAAACGACCAGACGGATCACCTGATAGTAAGCAATCGGCGTCGCCCATGGACACCTGGAACACCAGATGCGTTACAAGTGCGTTACCGGCCTTTTGGGGATTAGGAGTTTGAGGATCGTTGGGGATTCAGGGATTGGGGAGATTGGGGAAGGGGAGGGTAATTGAATTAAACTCACTCACACGACGAAACACAACGCAAGCGTTGCTTCACGTTGGTTTTCTGTGAGGCCGTGTTATCACTCCGGTCGAGCCGGCCTATTCGTGCCGAAGCATGGCTCTCCTACACTTAAATATCAAAGTAACCATAAAAAATATCATCTCAAGCTAATCACACAAAATGGAAAATAAGAACAATTATTATCTAAGAAAGACAACAAAGCAGAAAGCGCAATGAGACTTGAAGTACACAACTTCAAACATCCCGCCTTCAACTTTGCCGCGCAAAATCTTTCTTTGTTACGTTTCCCTTTTTTAAAAGGAAAAGATAAAAGGCGGTTTTTTTTTCTTTTGTCGAGGTAATTCGCTTTGGCTGCCTCGGGCCGACACACGACTTTTTTAAATGTTGCCTTCTTTTTGCAAATGCGTCGACTGTTATATTCAATTGTTGGTGAGTGGGACACTTAATTGGGTGCCGGCGTGAATAGGATGCTTTATTGTCCTTTTTTATTTTAAAAGAGGTTTTAAATTAAACTGTAGTGGTGGTGTAGTTTTAATGTGTATAGTGTTTGAAGCCTTAGTTGTTGTGATTAGCTTTGTAGATACCGTCATGTTATTACTGCCTCGTTAGCTGAGTGGTCGCTAGTGCGACTGCCAAGCAAGGGGTCTCGAGTTCAATTCCCGGGTCAGGCAAAGTATAAATGTTTTTTTTTAATCTCACTAGTATTGTGCCCGGTATATGGCAAAAGGCTCTCACCCTATTACATGGGACTCATAACATAAATAGTGAATAGTGGGTGTCACATTGTAAAGTGCCAGTGCCGTAGATAATGTGCACCTCTGCCTACCCCTTCGGGTAGTGTGATGTTATGTTAGGCGTGATGTTAAGTTATGTGACTGAAGATAATTAACAAAAAGTCCTTTTATTATAACTTGTTTTGGTTTCTAGAGTTCTGATACACTATAAACTACATCAGTTAAATAATTTATAGCACTTTACTATGTCTTGTAACATCTTAAATCTTATCTAAGGATCATCCTTCTCAATCAAAATTATTATCAGGTACAATCAAACCAGTCAGTGGATAAACATTTACTCAACGATGAGATAATAAACGACGCAATAAACAAAAAGAATCAACATTTTAAACACATCTAAGTACTAAAACAACAATAAAATTGTATCAAACAGAAATAAATCTGAGTTAATCTGAAGCCAAAGAAAAGTTTCCATGATAAATATAAGGCAGGGGGTGGAGATGTGAATATTTACCACATTTGAAATGCTATTAAATCTCAAATACCAGCCACTTCTCCCGCGAGGTCCAGTACACTATACAGAGATGTACAGAAGGTGCAGTCATAAACTCTGACTCGCTCAATATGTACTGAATTACATACGTAATAATATCCTTCTTCCAAATACATAATTTATTTATTTAATCATTTATGTACACACAGACAGCACAGAGGATAACACATATATAAAATAAGAGTACAAATACAAAGGTGCTACTTATTCCTGTTGGAATTTCTTCCAGTAGACCTGAGACAGGAAATCTATTTAAAACAAAAGACACAGTGTGTAACAGAAAAATAAGAAATATGTATAAAAAAACTAAAGCTAAATAATAACTATATTATAAATAAATATAATATAAATATAAATACTTAATATATAATAATAACAATAAATAAAATACACACATAGAAATAAAAAACGTATCAGTACTCATGAAGAAAGGTAATGGTCCTTAATTAGTTTTTTAAAGAGAGCGATAGATTTAGCGTCTCGAATGTTTGGCAATCATCATCATCAGCAGCCCATAATCGCCCACTGCTGAGCAAAGCCTTGCGGATGGACGTCCTATACTGCGCTTGCCGGTACGTGGCCTCCACTCGAGAACCTTTCTGCCGTTACAAGGAGATGCTGGACGCAGGTCGCTTCCCACCAGCCTATTTGGAAGTTATTGGGGGAGCAGTCTTGTGGCTGATATGATGATGAGCAAAGCCTCTTCTCACATGGAGAAGGTTTGACCAATAATCACCACGCTTGCTCGTGCTTACTTTTGAAACCAATCTCAATGTCAATGCAACTTCAATCCAATAAAATCTCAATAATTATTCAATGTCAAAATTATACAAGCTATTAATAAATAGCATTCAGAGTACGGAATATAAAGCCAAACTCAATACCATTTAATTCATTAAATATGCACGCAATATGGATGAAATAGGCGCTAGTATTGCAACTCGAAAGTACGAAATTTCACAATACCAATGTCAATCGATCGGAATTGGATTCAAGAGTAAGCCCACAGGTTTCCTCACAACGTTTTCCAAATTGCCAATTGTCATTAACCGGACAGAATCCATAAACCTATACTGAGATTTTAAAACTATGCGTTAGAAATAAAAATTAAATCTATAATCTAGAATATTCAAAGGGTGAATATAACAAAAAGTCTGGCTTACGCCGGTGGGCGGCTCTGATTCCTTACCATTAATAAATCTCATTTTCTTCCCCTATCCCACAAAAATAGACATATTCTCGTATGTTCTATCAGAGTGGTTATTCTGAACACTTACTTCACAATGAGCACAGGGATAAAATACCGCCCGGTAGAGCGGAAACATCCCCCCTCCCCTCGTACCTCACACCCCCGCCCCCTTCCCCTCGCGTCCCCCGCGCCTGCACCGCTCTTTGTTTTACAAAACTTATTACTTCCGGCCGCTTAACTATTATAATAACGTGGATGTTACAGTTTTCAGCTTTGTCAATGTATTTTTGCTACCTTTATTTGGTCAGTATGTTTATATTGTTTTAAGTTCATTGGTCAATTGCTTCTCTAATTCAATGGTTGCTTAGACGACTACCAGGTAGGGTAACCAGTTTAATTCCGAGTCTACTAAAGTGTATTAGCATGGCGACTAGGATTGTGCCAGGTAAACGGCAAAAGCCAGCCGTTTGTGTGATGAAATCATAAAACTTTTCTGAGTTTCCCAGCTATGTCTACAAATAGACAAATAAAGTTTAGAATTATGCACTTTGTGTTGTAATATGGGCTTCGCTTACCATCAGGTGATCCGTCTGCTCGTTTCCTTCCTATTTAATAAAAAAAAATCACTCGCCTTTAACCGCTAACAAATATACTTACTTCGACTTTTTTAAGTAATAAACGGGCACAATAACGCTGACGGTGGTTTCAAAAAATCAAAGTTCATTTTACAAGAAAAAGTATACCTAACAAGTGACCGTGATCCTTCAGGAACACGATCTACTTTGTAACAAACACTTTGATCCTGTAAAACTAAACTGTTGAGTTTATAAAAAAATACCAACATAACCTTTTTTCAAGATTAACTAAAGGTAGGGAGGGAAAGCTTATTTTTCTAACTCTACAATATTTTTAATACGCCCCTAGTGTTCTTTTAAAGCCGCGGAGAACCTAACGAGTTACCGGACTCCGGCTTGAAGGGCAGGAGTAGGAACGGGGTGGTTTTTAGTCAGTAAGAGTCTGACATTCCCTCCCGCCTCATCCAGGCGGGAGAAGTCATTCAATGATTTTCCCCCCTTAAAAAAAGTATTCTTTAAAAAATATTCTATGTACAGTTTTGACATTCCTACGATTATATCTATAGATAGACAGATAGATTCCATAAGTTTTTTTAAAATTAATATTTAACAATATGTCGTACAACCCTATTATCATTTCTATAAAAGTGTAGTTGCTGGAAAAGCCAAATCTACGACTGCTAAGAGCTTCGGGCTTATTCTAGGACTCAACAGAAATATATGACGAAACACATTCACAATTATTCAGTAAAGTTTCAAACGTTTGCAGGCACAATGGTACAAGTAGCCCACTGACCTTTTAGACACAAGAGTAAGTACCTAAATACAGTCAATACTAACATAGTACCTAAAAAAAAGAAATAAACTGCCTCGTTCTCCGAGTGGTCGTAAATGCGACTGCCGGGCAAGGGGTCTCGGGTTCGATTCCCGGGTCGTGCAATGTATTACTGAGTTTTTAAATATTCTCAGTAGTAGCACGGAGTCTGGAATTGTGTCCGGTATATGGTAATAGCCCCCCCCCCCTCTATTACATGAGACTCATAACATAGATAGTGAAATGTGGGTGTTACATTGTACAGTGGTATAATGTGCACTTCTGTTATGTTAAAAAAGAAATACTCAAGCATAACACTAACATAAGCTAAGTATTCCATACTAGATTAGCTTCATCTCGCGTGGCATCCTGCCGGTTGCCGGCGGATATTGGCGCTCGACACCACCACTGCGCCTCGACACACGATGGCTTCCTTCTAGTCCTACCTTACATGAGCCACTGCTCTCAAGATGTCAACTTGTGAATACCTTTAAATCGTTGAACAGGTTTAAAATAAACGCCAGTGATAATACGAATCAGTACAGAAAAAAAATTCTTAGTGACTGCTTTTATTTGGTGTGTTAATTGATCATGAGTTAATATAGACGATTCTAAAGTGACTATTTATCTAGCTAAAAGATCTCCATTACCGACTGAGATAAGCCCTTAGTCAAAAGTGTTTTTTATAAGGAGTAATTGAGATAAATGTCTTAAACTTAACTCGTCGAGTATCGTCATTATAGATACAATTAAAGAACAATAGGTTGCGGTCACCGGTGACCGCTTGGTGTTTGACAGTTTAACTTTAACTTTATTATTTAGTATTTCGGAAGAAGTGTCGTATTTACGAGTGATTGTGAATTTTGTGTTAGTAAAATAGTGTGAAGTGTGAAGATGCCTGCAATACGGTTCAGTATCAAAATAGATGACATGTCTACGGTGTATCCCAGCACTGATTCTGAAGAAGAGTGAGTTGTATTCCCATGCATAGTTTTCTATTTGTATGTACAATAGGGTAGATGACTAATTTTTATTTTAATGCCCGTCTGGTAAATTATTTTAAAACATTAGACACGTATTTTTTATTTTTTTACGGAAACGAATAGTTTCGAAGATATATTGATTTGAAATGTCGCGTGACGTCACTTTTATGTACATTTTATATGTAGAAATGACGTTTTAGCCCCCATTCCTAAACTTTGATTCGTTATATCTAAGTATCATTCTATTATACAACAAAATAAAAAAATGCGTGTCTAATATTTTTTTAATTACCTGACGGACTAATTACATTTTTAATTTTCATACCCTGTCATCATCCCTATAGCTGTACAAGGGACTGTATTGGCCGGCCAGTCGTGGTGGCCCGGAGGTTGAGACACCCGCTTCTCATGCATGAAGGTGCGGGTTGGAAATCTTGAAACTGAATCCTATAGCCATTGTAGTTTGTAATTTTGTAAAAGCACTCAATGTTAGAAATCCTGGTTAAAATATTTGTTACGTCTACAACTCTAGCAGAAAGTCCTTACAGAATGAAATCGATTTGTTACCACTTTGTTTTTATGATAACTATCGTGAGACATACTAAATTAACTAAAATCGCGGGTTACTCATGTGAATATACTGAGAAAAGCTCTACTAGTTTCGAACCACAGAGGGGTTCTTCCTCAATGTCGCGCAGCTCACTCTGTTACCACTCTTTTAGAATAAAAGAGTATTAATTTTACAAAAAATAAACATTATCATATTTCCAATCACAACGAATAAACGTCTTACCCGGCAATCGAACCCCAAATCAATAGTTATTAAAAATGTCTCGATAGCCTTCAGGTCTTGGCAACGGCTATTAATTTCCCATTATCGGTTACGGGCCGTTCTGAACCGGTCCGTTCCGGGTCGGGCCGGACCGTTTCCGAAGTTTTTACGTTGTTGCCTGACCTTTCCCCCATTAGGATCAAGTTACTTGATACTTACAAAACTTACTCGCTTACAGCTTCGGAAGAAACTTGCTGATAAATTTAAAGTACCTTTTAATCTTATGATCAAAGTAAAAACAACTTTAAAGCTTTATATTTAAGGATATTATTGCGTCTGCTTGGTAGGATTTACAAGTTTTGTTATCTGACTATTTAATGTCTTTTGTTTTTTATCCACGGAGGGGTAGACAGAGGTGAATATTACAGCACTTAATGCTAGTATGCAATAACCCCCATTTTTCACTGTTTATGTTATAAGTCTCATGTAATAGGGGGTGAGTCTATTGCCATATACCGGGCACAAATCCAGAATCCGTTCTACAACTGAGATAAAGAAAAAGCCCAGTAATACTTTGCCCGATCCGAGAATCGAACCCGAGACCCCATGCCCGAATCATACATGAAAAGGATATATTAACACATTTACACGCAGTAGATAAACACATACAACTACAGTATGATATCACACGGCCATCAATCATGGCGGCAGGCGCGGTTGTACCAGCCGGGTATCCGTGTAACTCGTGTAACATGAACAGTAATTATTTATTCACTGTAGACAGACATACTATCTTTTTTGCTGTAGGAAATTTAATTTTTAACTAGGTGAATTGTGGAAAATTGTGTCATGGTGGCTCGGAGGTTTAAGACTCCTGCTTCTCATGCATGAGGGTGCGGGTTCGAAACCTACCAACGACAAGTACCAATGTGACTTTTTCCGAGTTATATGTACTTTCTAAGATTATTTAGACACCACTGACAAACGGTGAAGGAAAAACATCGTGAGGAAACCTCGGCTTATAATTTCTAATTATAAGTTTGAAATCGTCAACCCGCATTGAGCAAGCGTGGTGATTAAAGCTCCGTGTGAGAAGAGGCTTTGCTCAGCAGTGGGCATTTATAGGCTGTTGATGGTGAATTGTGGAAATAAGGCAACTACAGTTTTGATTATCACTGTTTGGTTTTTGGGAGTTCTGATTATGAGATTTTTAGTGTGAAAACCGTAACATCTTATCTACCAGATTTAATCTGAAAATGACGTCATCAATATACATACCAACCTTCGTCCTAACACGGTTTCAAACCAATAACTTCCAGTCTACAACATTTGTGGAACTGTTTGTATTCGAACCCAAAACTTTGCGGCAACATTCCGGTACACGCAGCTGATAGTTCCCGCGCCCACTACTTGATGCCAAGTTATAGGGTACCAGGTCATGGCATGGGGTTTACATTATGTTTAAGCCATGGTTTAACCCTTGGAGTTAAATGACAAAGAGAATTTCGGTCTATTGCAACATAAGTTGTAAAAGTATATGAGCTTCGAAACTTCGATCTTATTGGTCAAGTATAAACCAGAAGTGCAACGTATCTGACTAAAATTTTAGTAAACAATTTAAAAAATGTTATCTTATATACTCCATATTTGGAACTGAAGAAAGCTTGTTAATTTTTTTTATGGGATATATCGGAAACGAGGAGACGGATCACCTGATGGTAAGCAATCGGCGTCGCCCATGGACACCTGGAACACCAGAAGCGTTACAAATGCTTTACTGGCCTTTAGTGATTAGGAATTTGATGATTGTTGGGGACTCAGGAATTAGGATAAGGGGGAGGGGTAATTGGGCCTCCGGTAACCTCATTCACACGACGAAACACCACGCAAGCGTTGTTTTACGTCGGTCTTATGTAAGGTATTGGTATCACTGCGGTCGAGCCGGCCCATGCGTGCCGAAGTCTTAAGTAAATAAAATTCAAAATTATTTCCTAAAACTGTCCGTCAATTTATGGTCCGTGTCTGTCTCTAAATTCTCTTCGAATACAAAATTTGAGATGTTTAAGCTTCGAAAGCTTAGTCGGGGAATTATTTTTATAATTACAAATATCTAATTAATTGGTAGCTTACTACTAAAGACTGAATTTAACATTTTCTTTGATTTTACGTGCGGAACTGCCACGGGATTGTTTTCATGTCGAATATTTCAGGTATACAATGGACTGATAATTATATTTTCCAATAATGAACCCATCAGATTTATTACAAATCGGGATATGTTTATGGTAATATCCGTAGAATAATAATAATCGTCAACAGCTTAATGCCCACTGCTGCTGAACCCGCACTCCCATGCATAAGAAGCGGGCGGGTAATAACCCTCCGGGCCACCACGACCATACGTAGATAAAATTCCAAAACCATTCATCCAGTGTTAATAATTTGTGTTCAGAAAGGTATCCAATTAACACACAATATTAATCCTTTTTCGAAAACAATAAAGGATTAAACGTGTACACGAAAGTGGCTGAGTTGTGTACAATACATAATCCTCTTATGAAAATAAAATACAAAAATTATCTCAACTGCAGAAGGTTTACTGTACATAGTGCTTGAGATCTATCATCGTCATCAGATTTTCCATCCACTGCCAGACACGCCAATGTCTAGTGGTTCTGAGCTCAATCAACTCTTCATAATTATGTTTAGATTCCACGGTCGGCACGGTGGCGGGAGTTCGATTCCCGCACGGAACAATTCTTTGTGTGATCCACAGATTGTTGTTCCGGGTCTAGGTGTCATGTGTATGTGAAATTTTAAATCAAATCAAATCAAAATCAAGTTTGTTTATCCACGAAACAGGAGAAAATCGTAGTGTAAGGCATGTTTTTTACACAACGGTAAGATTATTGAATCTGTCATTTGTCTGAGACGTGGATCCACGCGAGACACACTATATTTTCTATTGTCTCATATCGGTGCATTCAAAAGGTTAAGCTATACTGACAAAGAACCTAACGGGTAACCGGGGCTCCGTCTCGACGTGCAGGAGAAGGAACGTTGGTTTTTAGTCAGTAAGAGTCTGACACTCCCTCCCGCCTCACCTAAGCGGGAGCAGTGATTCGATGATTATCCCCCCTTAAAAAAAACTGACTAAAGTCTCTATGAAAAAATATACATTTTACACTGTAGATATTACTTTTTTTCTTCTCAAATGGCAACCGAGTGTATTCAAAGTTAATTGTAAGCGTGACAACAGACAACAATGGTTTAGTTTGGAGAATTGGGTAGAAATTGATGTTCGTTTAAATTACAAAAACGTTTTGTTTGCCCTATTTAGAACCTATTTTACTGTATTATTAGCTAACATACTATTAACTTAATTAACTGTCATACTGTTATTTATCTACTAATAATTGGTATACCAGGGGTTCCCAAAGTGTGTGACGCGGCGCCCTAGTGCGCCGTAGAAAGTGAAGAGTGGCGCCGTAAGTAGATTATTAAATTATTGGACACTACATATTGGCGAGTACTTTTTTGATCAATCAAGAAATGAGAGCAGCAATGTCTAGTCTTTTTCCTCGCTTAAAAAAACTGTGCGGACTAACGCACTAAGCTCACCCTTTACATTGATTTGACTGAGTAAATATCATATTTAATAATTTTGTTTTTTCTTTCAAGTCGGTCTTATTTTCCGACTTTTTATTATAATTTGATATTGTGGTGTTTCAATTTTCGTTATGATCGACCTAACCTAACTGCTTTTTTGTAGGTACCTATTTCTCTTGACTGTTTTCCTCAAATAGTTAGCTAGGAGAGGGCGCCGTGAAAAATATTCAACTTGTAACTGCGCTGCGGGTTACAAAAGATTGGGAACCCCTGTGTTATACTACAAACACATATTAACAAAAGTACTGTCTTTAACTGCTGTGGAATACTTAAGTTGACGAGCAGTTACCACTGTATCTGTAGAATTAACCATTCCTTATTATGCCTTCCGAGAAAAGCCTTTCTTGAAAATCTCCATTCTTTCGTTATTCTTGTTATTTAAATCTATATTGGACCTACTAGTATTTAGAATCAGATTTATATTTAAAGAAAAGGTAGAATACTCCAACCAGGAGACACGTCATTCCTGGCGAGTTACTGCCTAATGGCTGTAGTGTTACCAAGCAATTTTTATCATTGTTAAATCGCGCGCAAACTTACGACGTCTTCAGTTGCGTAATTTATCATCGAAACCTCATTATGTCCCGCTTCATAGATCACTAAATAATGTACATTGCACTTTTATAATTTACCTGTAATGTGACAAATATTAAACGTATGTATAGGGTGTAAGCAGTATCAACAGATTATTGAACAAGAGTTAATCTTTGACGGCGAATTAAAGCGAACCTATGTAGTTACTACGCGTCTAGCTATACATAACCAGTGTTAACTGACCGTTTAACGTGAAGAAAGATTATACAAAGCGGGACCGTAATAAACTGGTTTTGTGCAACCGTGTGTGTATAGGAATTTGATCGATGTGGCGTACATTGTGTTTGTTATTTTTGTAAACATTTAAACTGAATGCGAACCAATCAATCTAACGTTCCTTTTCATGTTACATTTTGACTTTTTGATTTTGGTCGACTACCGGTACACCTGGGACAGGGGACCATAGTACTTTCTCTTTTAGAGAAGTTTGTTTTTTCAGTAGAACGTTGTCTCACACTAGGATTTTTCCCGTGTCGTAGATGCGTAAGACTCGATACAACAATTAATTATTTCGACTGTTCAATAGAATAAAACATTTAAAAAACTTCACACTTTCATAAATTGATTTTATGACCGGTTTTTTAATTTTAGTATTTTTCCAGCAAATTTTTATGAAATTAGTAAAATGCTTGACGCGTCTTGTTAAAACGTGACGTCACAATACACAATCTCGTACAAAATTCATAAAAAACTGTTGTTTTGACAGTTCGAAAAAAGTATTGAATTTGACTAGTTGGTATGTACCCAATTTTATGACACAAAGAGTGCTAGTAGACCATTCACTGCGCCAATCGTGGAGTCGAAATTATATACAGGTAACTCCTGAAACCCGTAAGGCCTTGTGTCGAGAAATACAAGACCCTATGTTAGGTTAAATTCCTTCCTACCTCAATAAATCACTCTTCCAGAAAGTATTTTTTCTCGCCGTTATTAATTGTACTGCGAGCAGTCATTAACTAAGTGAATTACTTGCGATCCGTTCGGGCAGGTCAACACATTCACTGTGATAGGTAGCACTCTGTGAAACTTTACTAACGATCTAGTTCATAGGACTTGTTGTTTGATGGTTCATTTTTTCATAAATTGTACTCCATACTATTATAATGTCGCGAAGAAGCTAAAGGGTAACCGGGGCTCCAGCTCGAAATGCAGGAGAAGGAACAGGGTGGTTTTTAGTCAGTAAGTGTTCGACACTCCCTCACCCAGGCGGGAGAAGTTATTCGATGACTATCCCCCTTAAAAAAATACTATTATAATAACTATCGTAAGACATACTAAATTAAATAAAAATCGCGGGTCACTCACGTGAATATACTGAGAAAAACTCTACTGGGATGTGGACATCGCCGCGACCGCGCACGCTGCTCCTGAGGAACAGCCCCTCTGTGGTTTGAAACAAGTAGAGCTTTTCTCAGTATATTCACGTAAGTAACCTGCGATTTGTAGTTAATTCATATAATGGATTGTTAAAATGTCAGATAAATAGACCTTGCATCGCTAGGAAGTTGTTATAGGAAGTAGTTTTTGAACATTTTGTTATTACTTTATATATATGTACTTCTTCTGTCTCCATTTGTTTTTTTTTTCAGACTACGCTGACCGTATTGTAAAGTGACTGATCAATCAGTGTGAAAATCTGTTAAATCTCTGGATATAAAAAGTTTTATTACTCATAACCATTCCTTAGCTGGAAGTCTAGACACTGTCCAATAAGAAATTCACGACAGAAAGGCATGATCAGGCAGGCACGATCAATGTCCGGACAGCTGGGCAATGTAGAGCGTTTAACAAAATCGCTGTCTTTTTAGTATTTTTCCTAATGTTCCACATCTCTCTTCTTTTTACTAACCAAGGAGTATTTGTATTGCCCACAGGTACGGCAGTCCACACCACTCGAGGTCGCAGTCAGTGAAGGCGGGGCGCTCCCGCACTGGCGAGCGACAGTTGCTGGGCCTGCCCCAGCAGAGGGCGCGCGTCGCCTCCATGCCAAATACTGGCGTCGAGGAGGAGTACTACCGGCTGAGGCATTTCAGCATCACTGGTATGTTACACATTTTTTTTGTGATGACGAATGGTTCAGAAGGCATATATCTTTTGAGGAGCAAAATTTGGGAGTGTGGGGTTGTCATGTGTGGCACCCAGCTAACTGCTTAATTTAGTAAGACTAAAAGCCTATTAGAAAAAGAAATCTTACATTATCATTATCTATCTATCGTTATTTTGATTGCTCGGATGGTGCGGTGGCTGAGAAACCGGCTGCCGTGCAACATGTCGCGGGTTCGATTCAAGCACGGAACAACACTGTGTGATCCACAAATTGTTGTTTCGGGTCTGGGTGTCATTGTGTACCTACGTGAACTTGTATGTTTGTACACGCACCCACGTCACAGGACACAAATCCTAATGTGGAGCAAAGGGCAATGTTTTGTAAAAAAAAATATCATCATCATTATCAGCTTTTTCTCATACGAAGAAGACATGAGCATTGCTTAAGGTGGCTTATAAAACTTCAATGATTCAATAAAACCACATACTATTTCCATTTACGATATTCTTGTATTACTACACAAATGTCAGATCGAAAGAAAAACTAATTTTCTTGTTTGATCAACACGAAAATGTACGTATGTATAAAACGTCTCATGAATTGATCAAATATGACTACACTGCTATGTCTTAACATTGAGATCAATCGACTTACCGATATATCTACAAAGAAGCATTTACATTATACTACCTACCACCCATAAGCTGATCTCAATCAACTGAATGCAATCCCCAACTAAACATGAAACACACGAGTAATCTATCTCCCTCCCGCTACCTCCCTACATTACATTGCGCAGATCATACGCCATTTACCTCCACTAAAGTAAATAGTAAACCGATTACTCAGCCAATCTACCAAGTTACCAATCTAAGTCGAAGTGAGCACAAACGATTTGCATAGCTACAGACAGCCAAACGATTCAGTATGCTGGCAAGAATATTAAGCTTGAACCAGTACTGATTCTGTGGTTATTGAACTGACTAGTTAGTGATTTGGCTCTCGTTAAAAAGCATACAAATTACTTAACACACATAACATCACGCCTTTCATCCCCGAAAGAGTAGGCAGAGGTGCGCATTATGCCACTGTACAATGTAACACCCACTTTTCACTATTTATGTTATGAGTCCCATATAATAGGCGGTGAGCCTATTGCCATGTACCGGACACAATTCCAGACTCCATGCTACTACTAAGAATTTATAAAAACCCAGTAATACTTTGCCCGACCCGGGAATCAAACCCGAGACCGAGACCCCTTGCCCGGCAGTCGCACTTGCGACCACTCGGCTAACGAGGCAGTTTTAATGATAATGACGATAAAATTGAAAATGAAATATACTAACTAAAGGTCATTTATTAGATGAACTAACGTATCTATATATATAACTCCTAGATACAGAACATCAAAGGGTTCCTAATGATTCCCATTGATACACAGCCCCCAGCCGAACACAAAGTAAATGCAATATCAATGTCACATCACAACGGTCTTAGACCTAAGTCCTAAGCTAACACTAGTACTAAAGTCTAGTCTAAGCCAGATTAATCTAGACTAAAGCGAATAGTAAATTCGAGCCAGTTTTCGTGCGGTTACAAAGGGAATCTCGTTCACTTGGGATTTGTACTTCAATGTTCTTCAAAATTTATTTAGTTTAAATTCTAAATAGGTTTGTAGTAGCTCGGGGGCTGTACAAATAGAATTAATCAAATGTTGTTACACTGAGATTTGTTTTATTTAGTTGTGGCAATGAGAGTTTTGGAACGTGGTGTTGATTTTTAGGTCAATTAGGTACCTATTATTATATTTTTTGTGTGTGATAGGTATTAAATTTTAGTGGGATCCTATGATCTCTTATGTTAGTGGTGGGAGAGCCATGCTTCCTTACAAATGGGCCGGTTCCACGAAGTTATACCACGACCTCACAGAAACAACGCTTGCGTTGGTTTTCGTCGTGTGAGTGAGGTTACCGGAGGTTCAATTACCCCCTCCAATTCCTAATCCTCAAAACGCCCGCAACGCTCTTGTAACGCCTTTAATTTTTCGTGTGTCCATGGTCGACGCCGATTGCTTACCATCAGGTGATTCATCCGTTAATTTACCGGCTTATCCTATAAAAGAAAAACATTTGGTTTTTTTGTAAAACTCGTAATCTAGCACACTAAAACTGTTGCCTGCTTAGCCGGGCAGAAGACTTTTGATTTCATCGTTATTTTTCATTAATTAAAAAATACAGCGCATTTTAATTAATTTTGAAATGGGAATACTCTAAACATAACAGTATATTTTTAAAGCCGGCTATTAGTTTGTATCCCATGGCTTGGGGAGGAACTCACTACCCTCCCCTCATTGCCTGGCTATGAACGTAACGACTATCATTTGCTGCTCTTTTCAATTAACATGGCGAACGCTTGCGAGTTAATCGACCGTGTACGCCGTGGTAATGTTAATAATAAATTGTTACAAATCTTTACTAACACTGCCTGTGTCTTTTATCTTGGGTTCAATGTTGTGTACATTTTGGTTATACATTTGGGAGCTAAGCAACAGAGCCACTGCTATTTTTTTATTCATTTTATCGATACAACCCTCCATAGTCTATAGCTTTAAAAAAAATATTCCTTTTACTACAAAATAGTCTCATTTTACCTGGTAACTAAATTGCCTTCTGTAACATACGTTACCAATTAATAAAATACTGGTATCAGTAAAAAAATGATCTTGACATGAAAAAGAAAAACACACGATAATTATAATGCTTCCGTTTCTTTGCTCCCAAGTGTGGCTCATCTTTTTATTCAGTCTAATTAGTTATCATCCTAAACCACTTTTTTCGACAAAACACTTACGATATACCTACTTCCGTATCTCATAATAAATAAAAATAACTACAAGTTTCGTAAAAATTATAACAAAAGTAACCCCATGTATTACACAGAAACCAATGCATTAAAACGAACTGAAGTCGCACTCGAGACCACAATAAACAAAAGCTAAAAATCATGACACTCACTGACAAGATTTCATCTCAACAATACATCACAACTCAAGAAATCTCCAAGGAGTCCATTCCAGTACAAGTGTTTATCAGTGTCAAACAGTGTCGGTACACACGTACACTGACATCTGAGAGTTTGACACAAATTATGTGTAAAGTGATTACGTCAAGCATCGAAAGTGTAACGTGAGGCAATCACTTCGCTGATTGAATACCATTATATTTACAAAGCTTTGAAGATACCTGTCAGGGAATATTCTTCGAGTGCGTATAAAGTATCACTTTACACTGTATTATTGATGTTAAATTGGGTTTTAGACATCACGTAGGTTATTCTGTCTTTATTTATACTGGTTTGCAGTTTTAGTTCTATGTAACCTCTTTTTTGGCTCATATCACATCACAATGTGATGCTCTATCTCAACTTCTCCGACAGGTAAGGGTGTGGTGAACCGCGGTGACTCACTGCGGTCGCGCCGCTCTCGCTCCAACACCTCGGTGGCGTCCAGTGCGTCCAGCACCGAAGCTGTCACCAGGGCATCTGCACCCTGCTCGCTGGCCTCATCAAGGTATGAAAAGTGGCACGTTGTGCTACATAGTTTTTTGTTCATGTCCAACAAAAATACATTAATTTCATTAATAGACAGACCAATAATAAAATCATTTCTATGTTTTCAAAGTACCAGAATTAGTCTAACTACTGAAGTATAAAATCCTTTGACTTTGAATATCTAGTAATTGTGTGCTGTCCAGGGACTCGTCAGCCGGGCTCAGCTCATACCGTGTGCTGGTGCTGGGTGCGCCTGGAGTCGGCAAGTCCAGCCTGGTGGGGCAGTTCATGACCTCAGAGTACCTGCACGCGTATGATACCAGTATCGGTGAGTTTCACATGCGAGCATCCAGGGATTGCTCTTTATCGTATGGGGCTATAATTAATCTCCATGGGAGGAAAAGCCTTGTCAATCCGCCTATAAAGAAAAAGAAAGTTTGAAGCGTGTTCTTGGTTCATCCTCATTGATGTGCCAGGCCGGTATACGAAGAGCCTACGCATTGATTCCAAAATAATACCCAAGATGATGATAATACCTTTTCCCCTATAATCCACATTGTCTGCACGAGCTCACGGACCACCTTACTGTTACAGATGACGAGTCTGGAGAAAGATCAGTATGCGTGCTACTGGCAGGCGAGGAGTCGGAGATCACGTTCCTAGACGCACCGCCTGACCATATAATTGTAAGTCTTTTAGAAATCGTTGACTTATTAGTCTGTGCAAAAAATAAATGATACACCAACTTTTCGGTTAAGGGTTACAATGGGAGCAACCATATTACCATACACAGGGGACAATTCCGAACTCTGTGCAATCAGCGCACAATTGAAAACTTATTAGTGGTAGTAGTCGATACACGAGGCATCATAGTACATCCACTTTCTTCATTATCTTCCAGACGGAAGGCTGTGCCCACGGGTACTGCGTAGTCTACTCGACAGCTGACAGAAGCAGCTTCATGGAAGCGGAGAGGAGACTGCAAATTCTATGGGCAGCTGGTCACACCTCGCGGAGAGCTGTGATCCTCGTCGGGAACAAGGCTGATCTGGCCAGGTCGAGAGCTGTTCCCACTGACGGTAAGATATTATGCTGTTCATAGTTTCAGCTGTAACTTAACCATGTGTTGATAGACGATCTAATCCAATCTGTCGAAAAACTTTCAGTTTAAGGGTATTGTGATAAAGTCGAAAATCCATTTTAGAAAGACAGGTTCGAGTTGATTGGTGAACTAGCGTCTGTTCCTATTTATTAAGTCCCTAGCTAATGTAAATAAGAGGATTTCCAGTATTCGTAAGATCGTGAATAAATTGATCTCATTAGCCTCGTATGGAGGTTTCAATAAGCTGGCTTTTATAATGATCTGTCAAAATATAAATGAACGAATAGATCACATGTGTACATTCATATAATTTTAAACGCAAACATTGAACCGAGCTATCTTATTAACGAGGCAATTACAAGTCCCCTGGAGCTGTTCAAACCATTACATTTTTGTGAAATGACCGAAACAAACTCATGATTAAAGCCAGATCTCCCCAATTATGTGTCGAGAGCACAAATTTAACGTTTTTAATTAAATTTCTAGCGATGTTCTGTGTACATACCAATTAGCCACGACAGACGGCGCTGTTAACAGCCACTCGCCACATTTTGCTAACAATAATTTCACAGGCGCTTGTAATAAATGTTAAGCTTCAGTTTTTGCATAGCAACTTATTAATTTCCATGTTTCATGATCCATTGTTATCTTGAATGTGATATTTTATGTGTAAATTTCATCCAACGGGAACACGGACAAAACCACAGTCAGAAGTTAGTTCTGACATAAATATTAAAACCACTTCAATAACGATAATATGTCAATAAAATAAAGTTGGATGAGTAAGAGTGGGTACTACGTTTACATTTTAATTGCTTTTACAATTTTGACAGGCGCTCAAAGTAAATTCATTTGTCAATTCCAGTTTTAGAGGCTATTTAACGAGGAAATAATTTTCTAAGACAAAAGTTATAGATTGTGGCGATACTGTGATAGGCTTCAGGTTTGTGAAGTTCTTTAATCAAACTGTCAATTGTCTTTCTTGTCTCAGTGAGAAATCTTTATTAGACCCATTTATGTACGGGTGTCATTGACTCTTCGACAGAGCACAGGAAATGATAATATTATTTTGATCTGTACATAAATGCTGCAAAATCCCGAGAGTCATGAGACCTTTTTTCTTTTAAAAAAAACGTTGCCCTACACTAGGATTGTCTCCTGAGTCGTAGGTGCGTTTACAAACATACAAGTTCACATACACATGACAACAGCAATTTATCGATCACACTAAGACTTGCTCCGTACGGGAATCGAACCTTCGAACCGGCGACAAGTTGCGCGGCAGCCGGTTACCCACCACACCAACCGTGCACAGGTGCATGATTTTTAATTTCCTTAAAAAATAACTTAATTTGTCAAAATTACATTAAATAACACTTTGAAGGATCTCAGACAGCGTGAAGATCTAATTGAGACATACAAAATAAAGTGAATATTATGATTTTAGATATTTCGACAAACTATTCTAACGTAATGAAAATGTTCATCTTAGAGGCCACCACCTTAAGCTATGTATGTACAAGGTTATCGAAAACCAACCCTCATAGACACTTCGTAAGTAACCGCGTGGTCAGAGCATGGAACAAGCTACCTGAAATCGTAATCGCTGCACAGAATGTTAACCAGTTCAAAACAGACATGGCAGCCATGATATCGATTTAAATACTAACTAATAAAAAATTGTGTTTACCGTTTAAGTCGGTCTTACGGTCAAAATTAAATGTGGATTAGGATCCATTTTTAACAGAACCTCCATTTAAATAACCGTGCCAACCCAATCTCAACAGGAGGCCCAATTACCCCACCCCCCTTCCCAATCACTTAATCCCCAACAATCCTCAAATTCCTAATCCCCAAAAGGCCGGTAACGCACTTGTAACGCCTGTGGTGTTGCAGGTGTCCATGGGCGGCGCCGATTGCTTACGATCAGGTGATCCATCTGTTCGTTTACCGGCTTATCCCATACATAAGTATAGTCAAAAATCGATCGCTATCCTTAGATTTTGAATTGAGATAGGTCTTTAATTTCAGCTGCTGAATATTAACTCGTCGAGTACCGGTTTTATAGACACAATTAAAGAACAATAGGTCGCGGTCACCGGTGACCGCTTGGTGTTTGACAGTTTAACAAAGCACCTAATTAGAATCCTAGATGAACCTAAAGTCTAATTATGACAGTATGATCCGTCACTAAAACTCAATATTGTTAATGAGTTCCACCTCCCAACCTCATTCCCTTCCACTATGAGGCAATAACTCCTGATCCCGATCACTCAGCCGTACCATCTAATATCCCTTTGAGCCACATCACCCGGCCGACTGCACACAAACGTCAAGTCAAATCACACTCAAAAGCTAATTACCGAGTTCTCGAATATTCCCAGTATCACTCAAATACTCAGTATTACTCGGAATTCCTCAGGTAGTACTCAAAAGGTATGAATATTGAAACCTTTGAACGTCTCTCAGCTCATAGATGTTAGGAACGTGTTAGTTAATGGATAGGTAATACTATGTACCTACAAATATTATTATGTAAACACTACACTTTACACAACATAACATCACACCTTTATATCCTCGAAAGGGTGGGCAGAGGTGAACATTACGGTACTTAATGCCATTTTACAATGTAATACCCACTTTTCACTATTTTTGTTATGTACGAGTCCCATATAATAGGGGGTGAGCCTATTGCCATATACCGGGCACAATTTCAGACTCCGTGCTACTGAATAGCCGAATAGTCCGGAATAGCCGTATTACATGAGACTCATAACATAAATAGTGAAAATTGGGTGTTAAATTGTACAGTGGCATTAAGTGCCGTAACGTGCACCTCTGCCTACCCTTTCGGGGATGAAAGGCGTGATGTTATGTTATGTATGTATTATTACGCCCATTTTCACCAACCTTTCTTAAATAAGGAACCCCTAAGCTACTGTGTGGCACTTAACTACATTTTCGTTTTAACCTATCTAGAAGTGGCACCTAATAGTAAAAGTAAAGGGTTAGTTTAGGTGCCCTGTCGTGGTAAGTGACTCTTAGTTAAGAGATGGTTTAGGTGTAGTTGGTAAAAACTGCAATAACAACTACATAACGATCATAACACGATGATTGTAATTTCACTTGTAATAGTATTTATTTGTAACTTTTAATTTATTTAAAAAATATTATATATTTGTTTGACAGAGGGCAAGAACCTGGCGACGTCATACGAGTGCAAGTTCATAGAGACGTCGGTGGGCATCAACCACAACGTGGACGAGCTGCTGGTGGGGCTGCTCACACAGATCCGGCTCAAGCAGCAGCATGCTGAGAGGGTCAGGTACGATACTTGACAACAGATACTAAGTAATTCAAAGAAAAGTGAAACTACAGTCCTTAAACTATTCAAGGAAATAATATAACCATTTTTATGGAATGAAATGGTGATACACGAACACACCGCTCACTTGACACCAGACTGCTATAAATGCGTTGCAGGCCTCTTGGCAGATAGGAATTTGAGGATTGAAGATTTGGGCGTTGGAGTTACGGATAATGGCATTTGATCTTTCGATATTCCCATGTTTCAGAAAGCGCAGCAACTCGCGCAAGAACCGTGCGCGAGCGCGCTCCCCACTGGAGACGGAGACTCCCGCGCCGGTTGCCGCGCCTCCCTCCGCCTCCGCTAACAGCACGCCGCGCAAGCGCACCAGGCTATCTGCCAGTGTCAAGGTACATTTAGCTTCATTTCTTTTTGATATTTTATCTAATAATATTTTCGTTTTTACACTTCACAATATGCTCTCTAAAATTGCAGATACTCGTTCGTTAAATATCGGTTTTCACGATCAATTTGTTTGAACCTAATGATTTATTTATAATTGTGATTTTCACAGTCCTTGCACTGTTTTTCGAGAGAGTTGAAAATTATTTAATGTAGTTACTTAATTACTTAGTATATAAGGATATGGTGCAACATCGACCAGTGAACCGGTGTGCACTTCCTACTTATTTATGAAGGAAATAAATTATAACACCCGTGTTGTTTACCGGTTGTAATACTGTAAACAAATAATGAATTGAAAATTTCTAATAAAAATATTAGAATGTCGTTATAAAACTGTTTCCTAATTAATTATTTAATGTTGATTTATGATGTCAGTGGATGAAAGGGTTGATCCATCAGTTGTTTGGCAAGAGACCTCAATGTTAGCAGTATTTTTGTTTTATTACATTATCAACATGGACCTCTAAGTTAAATAGTCAGTCAAAGATACAGCTTGACTTCCTTTAGATAAGATGATATTGCCATAATCCCCAAACTAGGCAGGAGGATTGGAAATTGTAGTTTTAGGTTCAGGTTTATCAGAGAATACTGACGATTTATCTCTGATACATGTTGTAGGCAGAAAGCATAGAGATGGAGACAATTGGGGCTAACGTTTCTTTGCTCACCAGATGTCGTAAATGTAGCAACGGGATCGTTGCCCAATCCCTGTAGCTTTCAAAAACTGGTTGACCAATAGTGAGACACTAGCTAATGCTCTATTGGACAAAAGATATTCACACTAGCTCCATCTAGTGAGCAATAAAATGGTAGTTTTATTATGATATTATATGACATTATTAATTTTTATTTCATTTTCAGCCATGATCACCTCATTCCAGGGCAAAGGTCTACCTATCCTCCTTCCATTCCATACGATATATAAAGAGATAACTAATTAAATTGAAGAAATATAAGTTACTACTATGTTTTAAATTTCCCAGGTCCGTGGTCTGCTGGGCCGCGTTTGGGCTCGGGACTCAAAGTCCAAGTCGTGCGAGAACCTGCACGTCCTCTAGCACTCAGCCGCCGAGTCCGTCGCCTGCTTCCCGTTTTTCGACTGTGCTGCCACCTACACTTAAACTTGGTGACAGTTACTACGTGAACTAAACTGTGTTGGAATCTTGTGTGATCAAAAATTCATTCAATCGATATTAATCTTTAGTTGTAGGTTATTTTTGTTTGTTCCCAGGTACTGAGTTTATTCTAAAGTAGACTTTGTAACATTGATTTAGGAATATATTTAATTAGATCGTGTTTTAAATGTTCACACAAAATTCTAATTCAGACTATGTCATCAAATGTGTATGTCTTACCTACCCCCATAGCACCCCTGTAGCGAAAATCCCATCACTGTAATTCTATAGATTCTCCAATAGATGGCGCTTAATATTAAATGACAACGCCATCTATTGGGATATAGGTAATTTAATGTTAATAATAGAATAATAAAACCAATTTATGTATTTGGTTTCATTATTCTAAATATGGAATGAATCAGTCTTCTAATACTTTTAGAGCTTCTGACTTTACTGAAATAATAAAATGAAACTTGTCTTGCTGTGCTATTCAGAAAAATGGGTAAAATAATTAACACGTATCGGGAAGTTGACGGATCGGCGATAAATAAAATGTTAAATGAATAAAATTAAATGAATTTTGTAAACAAATATAAATTGTTGGAGGACTGAATTTAAATAAATCGTAGTGAAAATTAAACGTCTAATGTTTTGAGTGTTTGACGGGTGTTGTTCGTGTGACGACCTAGATGGCGGTGTTTTTTTAATTAAGAAATTTTATGCTATAAAACTACAATATAAAACCGTTTCATATAAAAGAAATAATAAGATATTATTGCTGCGATATTTAACTTCCAATATTTAACATTACTAACTAATAAATATCTTAAGTAAAAACGCGGGTTACTCACGTGAATATACTGAGAAAAGCTCTACTAGTTTCGAACCACAGAGGGGTTCTTCCTCATGAGCAGCGTGCGCGGTCGCGGCGACGTCGCGCAGCTCACGTGCTTCAACAGGGGTGGTGGCTGGGCACTGCCGCCCGCGTGGAAGCCGAGTTTGGAGTCTTCGTCGATCCACAGCGTCTCCAGTCTGGAGTGTGACACAGTAAGCGTTATATGCAACACTGACTTTGTGCCGAACCCGGAATCGAACCCACGACCCGCGCCGCTGGTGAACGTACCGTGCGCTTTAACATCGTCCCAACGCGCGCCGGAGTTGGAAGCAAACGCTCGTATGTGTCCGTCAGAGGGCGCGTTGGGCTCGCAGCGCAGGTGGCAATACCGAGGCGAGCGCCGACGCCAGCCAGTGAGCTGCGCGACGTCGCCGCGACCGCGCACGCTGCTCATGAGGAAGAACCCCTCTGTGGTTCGAAACTAGTAGAGCTTTTCTCAGTATATTCACGTGAGTAACCCGCGTTTTTACTTAATTTAGTATGTCTCACGATAGTTATTATAAAAACATAATAAATATCTGTTATTATAATAACATTTAGCCAATCACAAGATCGTTGATAAACACCCGTCAGAGAAAAATTTTAGATTTTCCGTTGAATAAAAAATAATGAGAAAGAAAAAAAGAATTTTAATATATCGTATTGATATTTAAACAATGGTATTATTCAAGTAGGTTCTAGAGGCTTAATGAGTATTAGCTTACGAATGAATATATATGGGAATACATATATATATATATATATAGGTACCTATGACGTATTAATGTGATCCCAGTGTGTCTCTTAACATTATATTTGTACTCCATTTAGATTATATTGTCATTTTATAACTACATACATAATTATACGTCATTTTAAAATCATATTGAGTAATCTATTCGTATTTTGTAAGAGAAATTCTGTTGTTTATATTAATTTTTCGTAAGCATTGCATATTATATATAATTGCAATTTATGTATAAGTAAGTTATTATATGTTTTAATTTTAAGTAAAATTATTTATGTGATACGTATAATTATATTTAATCTAGTCATTTGATGTAAGAATGATTATCCGCTGTACATTTATTCGATGAATCAGACATAATAGTGATCGGAATTAAATGTATAAAACATATTTAAATACCAAACTCATTATATACTCTTCCACTAAGTGTAACCCATTCCATTACGAAGTAACTTATTGTTATATTTATGTAATCAAATGTAATATTTATTATTATTCTTAGCCAAACTGTTTAATATTTTATACGTAACTGATGTAAAGTAATGAATGTATGTTACACAATATATTATTGTTATTTCGTTAATATATTTCTTTGACGTGAAGACAAGACGTATTTAGGTTTTAAATTATCTTAAATGCACACGACACAAGCACATGCGCCATAAAATAGTAACTGCGTGCATATACACGTGCATGTGAAGTGAGCATCGCGCATCCGAGGTTCAATATATTAATTTAAAGTTTAAGTGTGCATGTATAACGCTTAATATTTCTTAATTCATATACCTCTATATATCGTAACTTTTCTACCTAAATCGTACCTACATCTATATCACACATTTATATTAACTTTCATAATTCACTAATAATCTGCATAATAAAGATATATCAACAAAATATTTGGGTCCATCGCTGCAAAATTTGGCGTAACGAATTAATTAAGGCTATTGTTTGTTTATCTCGTGAGAGTTGATAGGAGATAGAAGTAGAGTGACGTCATTGATTTAGTCATCAGCTGACAACACAGGGCTAGTACGTATCGCTTAGCGTAGCTTTTACATAGATGCTGGGATTATGGAAGCAAGGCAAACGATTGGACATGAATTGGAGAGTGAATATCAACATTTAGTGTTAGGAAGGATTCTTATATTGTGGGAAGATGGGTCCAAATAGTTAACTTACCGATTTATAGAGTTCTGGATCATTATAAATATGGTTATACGTAGATGTCTCCCAATCAAGTTCGTTATTGATTTTAAGAATATCCATGACCCATTTGTCCACAACATAAGAATTAGGAATCGTAGAAAATAGCTGAAATTAATATAAATGAATAAAATAATGAATAACGAAATGAAAAATAACTTTCGAAGAATTCAAAATTATGAAATTCGAGAAACAGAGAAAGAACAAAATTACGAGTCCATCCAAAAAATAGATTGCCAAGAAAAATATTATGAACAAAACAAAATGTATGTTCCTCGAAATTATTAGAGAGGTAGTGTACGGTTGTTAGCGAACCCGCATAGAGTTTTTGTTATCCCTTAGAAATTATGGCTTAGAACAAGGGCATGTGATTTGGAGAAGACACTTACTGCCAACATAACTGCCATTAATTAGAGAATATTACGCACACATACGTATACATGTGCACATTACGCCGCTTGTGCATTTACAATACAGGGCTAACAGTTTAGCTTTGATATAGTATTCCATAAACAAGTAATGCTACATATTATAAATGTCCTCTCCAGTCTAAATGCTCTAAGCCAGATTTAGCGGTATTATTTTAAAGAAAATGATTTCAATTTGAGTGCCTGATGTTCGGAATAATATAATAATTATTTGATCCCTCCGTAATACCTGTTTGCCTTATTTTATTAGTGTCGTATTGATTTCATAGATGGCGTGCTAGGTATGTTTATACATAATATTATATAGCATTATTGAATTATTAGTCAATAAAGTAATTTAGATGTATTTTAAACTTCTCTACTTGATGTTAATGTAATTCAGTATTGTAATTAGATTTTTGGTTTGGGTGTTTTGATCGACTGACAATTATATATTGCAATTAATTAATAACTTTGTAATAAAAATACGTCAGTCGATTCATTATCCCAAACTATCAAAATCAAACAACGTGGAAGTTTTTAATGCTTCTGGTCGTTTATCTTAAGACATATATTTTTAACCCCAGGGTCCAAAAAAACACCAATCTCGCCTCTCACTTGGACTATCCTGGCCCATTCTAGACCTGTAGACCATCAGCAGTAGAGTTTAGTCCTAGGAGCTAGGTTACTGAGTACCTAACGTGACTCCGTTTATAAAGTAAATAATAAATTGTGAATGAGGTAGAATAATTGGACAATAGATTTCGTACGAATGTAACAAGCACAAAATTTCTGTTTTCCAATCGATATAATATTATTTCTATTTATTTGAATTGTCAAGTAATGAAGAATTATCGTGGGATTAGATATATGGACATTGTAACAGTGAGATCGTATAGACGAATGTTGTATCCAGGGAAACGACAATAAGGTATCGCGAATTGAAAAGAATCGTACCGTTTGACGTTTCTATAAAAATGTAATTATACATAAAAATAGCATTATTTGTATAAAAATAAAAATGCATCGTATTCATTTATTTAGCTAAGCTTCAACGTTTGGGAAAAACAAATGACAATAGAATTTCTAGATGGCGCTGCCTAAATGACAGATGACAGTTGTCTCAGAGTGAAGACAGCGCGCAAAATTCGAACTGACAGCGGCCATTTTTCAATTTCACGGGAAAGTCGAATTAAAACCGATGTAAGTAATGTGTAATTGGGTAATTTAATGACGGAGTGTGTGGAGCTAATTCTACTGCTGTTCCCTTTCCCTTTCCCCCGATTGCTTTGCGATATAGTCACACTTGTGCCAGAATGACACTTTAGCGACATTCTTAGCCCAAGTTTTAGGTCAAACGAATATAGAACATGGGATTTCTATTTAGGGAACGATATAATTATGATCAGGAAATTGGAGACAAGATCAAAAAATCTACTAAATCGATATATTTCGAAACGATTGGTCTCATAAAACCTTTTTGATGAAGCATCTTGATATTTGATGCGAAAGAAATTATAAAATGGGCCTCTAAATCGTAAAATCCTCATGTTCGAAATGTCGTAGTAGATCTTATATACCTTATATAGGTTCACGCCTAATTATAATAATCCCATCGGACCACGTTAAGCAATATATCTATATATTTGATAGGCCCATAGATATTTCATAGATTTTTAGTAGGCGTAGCTTACTTTAGAATTTTATATTTAAATAGTAAAATATTTATAGTGTCGATGTCTCCATGTGAATACGTCATTTTATGTGTGTTTTAATATTATTCTGGATTTTATATGTGTTGTTATATAACGTAGAACTCTTGACCTGATATTGTAAATTATATATATAATATAAATACTTATATAACAACAACAAAATATACGAGGCGGGAATTTTGAAGACTTTTTATGGAACACCAAATATTTTTTCTTTTGTAAATTTACTAACGTCGATAATTGTATATTTTTTACAATATCAGGCAATGACTTGTCAGTGTATTATTGTAAACAAACATTTAGATGGCAACATTTATCCATGCATCAATTTGAATATTTCATTGGTAGAAAACTGTCTTTTTGTAAGATATAAACTTTTTTGGATAAAATGTACACATCGTAATATACTTTTGTTTATTTGCAAATAGTTAGTGACTTTTATATACGAAGTACAGCAATATATATAGAGAGCAATATACATAATATATAATATTGATATTGGTATAAAAATCATATTAACAACGCTTTTGTAATAAAAAAAGTGAAAGTTATATTTCTATTTGCAAATAACCAAAAAGTACGCTTAAATCCATATACCGCGCATTTTCTTTTATAGAAAGAGAATCTTTTAATAAAAATTAATACCTACCATATTATAATAATCATAAAATCGCCAATTGACTGTCTCATCGGAATATCATTTTGAAGTATAATAATTATTAATTATTACATATCCGATATACACAATTTTCTGAAGAAGTTTTTACGCACAAATGTAATGAAAAATATCAAAATATCAAAGTGAACAGTTTAGTAAGATGCCCGAATATGGGCAGTTGCGTTCCCGTCTTTATTTTACATTGTTTTTTAGAATTATTGTGCCGTAATTGTTTATCTGTTGTTTAATGTAATTTCGAAATATATTCTGATGTTTTATTATATAAAATATAATGTTGTTTTATTCTGACACTGGTATCCACAGATTCGAGTATTTTAGGTAGGTACTATTCCTGATCAGTATTTTAAATTTAGCCTTTTGAGATTTCGGTTCCCATAATAACTCAAGAATGGTTTGAAGTCTAGAATAGTACTCAGTTTATGGTACAAGATTTGCCCCTTCGTTTGTTCACTGAAAAAAATGAGAGTGACATCAAAAAAGTGAACCTGTTCAGGTAAATTCCGGAGAATAAAAGGCATAGTGTTAAACATGTAAATAAAACAAAACAAATTGTTGTACTTTCATTATTATTATTATTGTCTATTTAATTAACAAAAATCTTACAATATATCATACTGAGTATGAAATCTTTCTCGTTACGAATGGAGATTGTCTCTTAAGAAATAAATATTAAAACTTAATCGTACTATTTACATTAGCTGCAAATATTACCTACGTGTGCATCATGATAACAGGAGCACGCCATAAATTATATGCACACGACGTCATTTAGATCACTTTGAAAATAAAAATATTATAGCCTTTTTAATAAGAAAGCCTCTAATTAAATATCTTTATGGAAACAATTCAAAACGGTACTTAACAGGGAAATTGCAAAGAAATACAGATACTTTGGTTAATTTCATCCTGACTGCTAATGAGTAAAAAGGTATTTCCATACGTGTTAGATCTGTTAGTAATATTTGTACTATTATTGTATGAAGTAACCTTTTAAGCAACGAAATAATTAATATTTTTTGTTCTGGAATTATTCTTAAACTAGCTTTTACCCGCAGCTTCGCTCGCGTCACAAAAGGATAAAAAGTAGTCATGTGACATATACCAATACACATAGCGCCATCTATACCAATTCTTTTGTTTTCCCTCCGGAATATCAATTTTTTCCGGGATAAAAGTACCCTATTATTTAATCCGGACTTTACTTCTGCAAAATTTCAAAGCAATCGGTTTAGTAGTTACGGCGTGAAAGCGAAACAAACAAACAAACTCACTTTCCGATTTATAATATTAGTAAGGATTCACATTCGGCAAGACCAAATCTGGCTGAAGACGTCCAACTATATTTATGTTATAACTTTCGTGAGACGTACTAAATTAATTATTTTGTTTTTCGGCTTACCCACGTAACTGTTTGACGAGGAACTCGACTAGTTTCAAGTCATGCTAGAGGCTCATATTCATGAGCAGCATTCCGCGACCGCGGCGACTGTCGCTTTGCTACTGAGTTCCTCGTCAAATAATTACGTGAGTAAGCCGGAACACATAATAACTAAGTGTCCAACTATATCCAAAAACTGGACGTCATCTTTCCACAAAAGATGACGCAATATCTTTCTCAAAAGATATCAGATCTTTGACATTATTATCGTGTCCATAGTATGCAGAAGGCGGTCTTCTCTAGTCTAATGAGAAGATCTTTTCCGGTCTACTGAAAAGTTAAATCATCGCCGGTCTACTGAGACCTTAAGACTTCTCCAGTCTATTAAGAACTTAGGTCTTCTCCAGTCTACTTAAATAAGGTGGTAACTTCGTATCTTCGTGAGACCGGGATCAGAAGGTCTCGTTGTCGAACCACTGCCACATTCTTGGCTTCGTGTAGTCCAGCTCGTACTCTTCACATCTCTGACCTGTTATCCTGAATAGTGAGAAGATTATATTATTGAAGTCTGATAGCAACTTAATTAGATATTTTCTACTACAATACATAAAAATAAATAAAAATCTCTAAGGCTGCGTTGTACCAACTTTTTTAAAATAACAAACGTCAAAATTTCTGTTATAGTGTCGGTTAGGACAAAAAAACGTTGCACCTATTGACAAATTGTTAAATGACGTCATAACTTTAACTATAACTGTAACCGCTCTCTTTCCTCTGGGTACTGTTAAAGTAATTGTTAAAGGTAGTGTCAAAAATGTATCTGTCAAATTGTCAAACCGGTTGTCACACCTCTGAAACTCTGAACAGCACGTCCCTGTTACAAGAGATACGCGCAAATACCAATTCTGAAGACGAAAGAAATGATCCTGCATGTATAAATAGAAAAAAAGTATAGGTGCCGAAACCCAATAACATAATATCAAATTCAAATTCATGTATAGGACAATAATTAAAAAAGTAATCAATTAAATTACGACTGAGACCTATAACCTAAAAGACTGTCCATTGTGGTGGTATTCTTACCTAGTCTTCCTCACACACTTGACAATAGGATGTGCATTCCTGAAGCACTGCGGCCCGAGGATGTTGAAGTAGGTGACTCCGATCTGTGCTGATACCAAGGAGTTGGTGCGCCGGAGACAGTCGCGGAACTTTGCGTCGCAGCTGCAGTGAGACCTGGTGGAAAGTCAGAACGTTAACTATATATATAATACCTTGTATATTTTATTTTAACATAACATAACATCACGCCTTTTTATCTCCTAATGGGTTTTTTTTAAGTGGTCTGAGTGAGGCGGGAGGGAGTGTCAGACTCTTACTGACTAAAAACCACCCTGTTTCTTCTCCTGCACATCGGGCCGAAACCCGGCATCCCGTTAGTTTTTCCGCGACATCTCCGAAGGGGTAGCCAGGGGTGCACATTACGGCACTTAATGTCACTGTACAATGTAACACCGACTTTTCACTGTTTATGTTATGAGTCCCATGTAATAGGGGGTGAGCCTATTGCCATATACCGGCACATTTCCAGACTCCGTAATACTTTATATAGTTAATGTTGCCAAACATATCCACACAAAGTCCGGCAACGTTGCGTTACTGCACCCAACGTCGCTGGCGACACGGGTCGCAGGTCATTTGTCCCCTACTGTACCCTTGGCTTAAGTTTGCCACAAAAAAACGCTTTAAAGTAACAAATGATACAAGTGGTCCATAACTAAAATGAATCAACATCGTCAACCGAAAGACATTCGTATTTAAACAAATGTTTCCTTAGGTTCCCTTCACACGCTCTGATTTTTGGAAAGTCATTTCCGGATTCCCAGTGACTACATAGTACAACAAAGATATTAACAGATACCAAGCCCGTAACCAAAGCTTATGTAAACGATACAATCAACTTGTCAATCAACTGTGAACATGTCCGTTTGTTGTATAACTTCCGACAACACACACACACACACATACGTATTAATAATTATATCACATAACAATACACATTTACTTCGCTTGACAATAAGAAAAAAATTAATTTGCTAATAACGTCCTTAGTACTACGGAAATAAGGTATAATCAAAGTCAAAGTATTGCCATGAACGGGTGATATTTATGTGTGATATAATTAAAATAACTTGTTGCTTTTGCTTATATAATGCAGTATGCAGTAGGTATGTAGGTAACTGAGAAGTGCGGAAGTCCGGAGGGCATTGTCCTAGAATTGCTTAATACTTGGTAGCATTTTTATTTACTTAAACACTGAGATATTTAGACAATGAAGCTTAAAGTAAAATTACTTTTAACCGACTTCAAAAAAGAAGGGGGTTCTTGGTTTCTATGAGTCTAATTGAAAGATGAGATGAGAGATTAATAGGATGTAGTTTTCATACGAAATAATGTATCGGTTGACTGTTAAGCTTCTTTCCTTATTGTCCTATTATACATAAAATAGACTCTTTTATAAGTAGAATACTTAATGTATTCTTAAATATTAAATACTTATATTTACAAATAAAAACATATTTAAAGCTAAGCAGCATTGACAAAAGAAACAAAACAAAAAACAAATTACTATCGCAATGCTACTATCAAACTAAATACCACTGTAACTCTACCCTTGATGGAGTGGTCGTGGTTAACATGACTCCGAATCAGTGGCTGTAGCCCGTCTCATTATGTTCCACCATCTCTCCTGACTAGCCGATATTTTAATACACCCATTCAGAGGCTGCCTCGTTGGCCGAGTTGTCGCAAGTGCGACTGCCGGGCAAAGGGTCTCGGGTTCAATACAGGGCAAAGTAATACAGGGTGTTAAAAAAATCTCAGTAGTAGCACGGAGTCTAAAGTCGTGCCCAGTATTTGGCAATAGGCTCACCCCCTATTACATGGGACTCATAACATAAATAGTGAAAAGTGGGTGTTACATTGTACAGTGGCATAATGTGGCGTAATGTCCACCTCTGCCTACCCCTTCGGGGATAAAAGGCGTGATGTTATTATTATTAATGATTAATTAAAACAACTTTTTGATAGCGAGCACGTTTCTATATTCCGTTTATAGCAAAGAGAAAGACACACATAGACAATACATAGAGGGATAGCATAGACTAAAATGGGATTAAATTCTATTACAAAAAACTATTTCGATATATATAAATAACACCCCCACTATATCGAAATCAGATAAATACAAATAAACTATTAGGTAACTGACAAACCATTAGACCTTAAGGTATACATAAAAATTAACTAGGGTTTAACAAGTCCTAAAATCTCTATGAATTTGTAATGTTTTGCCCTATTTAAACCTTTAGTCAACAAATCAGCAGGCATCTGAGAGGTACCAATATATTTTGTTTCAATAATATTGTCATCAATAACTTTCTTTATGAAATTGTATCGAACATCAATGTGTTTGGACCTCTTGTGTGACTGATGATTATTGGCAAGCTTCAACGCACTTTGACTATCACTAAATAATGTTATTGTGTTACATAACCCAACTAATTCTGTTTCTAGTCTACGCAAAAATATAGCCTCACGACTTGCTTCCGATAAAGCCATATATTCTGCTTCACAGCTACTCAAGGCTACTGTGCGTTGTTTTCTGCTTTCCCAAGCAATAGCAGACCCACTTTTCAAAAAACAAAAACCAGTATATGACCGTCTATCTAACGCATCACTCGCCCAATCGGCATCTACATAGCCGACCAAATCTGCTGTTCCTTGGGAGTATCTCAAACAGTAATCCCTTGTTTTATACAGATATTTTAGAACCCTTTTAGCATAAGAAAAATGAACACTTGAATAGGAATTATTAAATTGTGATAAATAACTGACAGAGTATGCTATGTCTGGTCTAGTCATCACCGCTAGATACATTAAACATCCTATTAACCTTTGATATGGAATATTATCTTTACACATACTAGATTTTTCAACATTTAATTTACATTCAATAGGTGTTTCTGCTGAGTGACAATCAGTCATATTAAACTTTTGCATCAACTGCTCTATATAATGCTTTTGATCAAGTGTTACAACACAATTCTTCCTATCAACATTAACTTTCATGCCTAGATACTGTTTAACATTACCAAGATTCTTTATTTTAAATTTTACACTTAAAGCTTCAATTAAACTATCAGTTTCAGACTTTACATTTGAAAATATTAGGAAATCGTCTACATAAAGACCTACTATCACTTTTTTACCAGTATTACAATCTTTTATAAATACACAAGGCTCTATTTTACTTTTGACATATCCTAAATTACATAAAGTTTCATTTACTCTATCATACCAGGCTAAAGAAGCCTGTTTTAGGCCATAAATTGCCTTTTTTAATCTAAGAACTTTATTACAATCAGTAACAGGGAAACACTCAGGTAACTGCATAAAGATAGTTTCCTTCAAATGACCATTCAGGAATGCTGTAGTGACATCAAGATGAGTTACATTCATATCTAATTGTACACTTAATGCAAACAGATAACGCAAGGTAGAATGTCTTATAACAGGAGAGAATGTCTCGTTGTAGTCCACACCAGGTTTTTGTGTAAATCCCTTGGCGACCAACCTTGCACGATATCTCACTTCACTATCACAATATTTCTTTTTAAGAACCCACTTGCACTTCACTACTGTCCCTGCACTAGGAGCATCTACCAACTCCCATGCATCATTTTCATTAAAACAGTCCAGTTCTTCCCTAATAGCACTTAACCACTGCTCCTTCTGTGACCCTGACAACGCTTCCTGTAGCGTCAGATCACCAGCATCATCCCACGTTTCTACACCAGAATTGGTACACATGTTGGAGAATCCATATCTATCAGGTTTCTTCCGTAACCTAATAGCCCTCTTGTCATGCTCCGAATCTCTCAATTCAGTTGACTCAGCATCCTCATAGTCACTCGGTATATATGTCATATCAGACTTGTCATTATAACTTTCAGTCATAGTATCTTCCGAGTCACCTGCAGATGTGTCCCCCACTGAATCTAGACTTTCTTCACTGTATTCTTTGCCTTCTGTCACAGGCATAGACACTTCCTCCATTACAATCACATCTCTACTTGTAATGATTTTCTTAGTGATGGGACAATAAATTCTATACCCTTTTATGTCCTCTGGATAGCCCACAAGTATCTGCTCCTTTGACTTCTTGTCCCATTTTTGGCGCTTTTCTTGTGCAACATGCACCATGACACGGCTGCCAAAAATCCGCAAATGACTTATGTCTGGTTTACATCCTGTCCAAACTTCATAGGGTGTTTTGTTGTTCAATGCTGACAGGACAATGCGGTTATGCAAGTAGACAGCTGTATTTGACGCTTCGGCCCAAAATTCTTTGCCCATCTTAGCATCAAATAATAAACACTTTGCTTTCTCAATAATTGTTCTATTAAAACGCTCGGCCAGGCCATTCTGTTCTGGCGTGTAGGGGTTTGACTTCTGGTGCAAAATGCCACTCTTTCTCAAGTAATCATCAAAACTTTTGTTGCAAAATTCCGTCCCGTTGTCACTGCGAAGTATTTTAATTTTTCTATTCAACTGGTTCTCTACCTTGGCTTTATAGTTTTGAAAGTGTTGAAATGCTTCGTTCTTTTGTTTCATGAAGTATATGTAAGTCATGCGACTGTAATCATCGATGAACAAAATGAAGTATTTCGACCCACCAATTGATGTATTTTCCATCGGTCCACAAACATCACTGTGAACTATACCCAATAATTCACCACTTCTAGAACCAGCTTGTCTAAAAGGAAGGCGAGACTGCTTACCCTCGCAACAAACAATACATGACGACTGAGAAATGTCACTTTTCTTTTGAAGTTCCATGCCACTCACTGCATCAGGCATCTTGTTCAAGTATACACTGTTTACGTGGCCTAATCTGCGATGCCATGTATTTACAGATATAAAAGTTGCAGCCAATGTACTCTCAGGAGTTTTCAACCTATAGACACCATTTGTCAATGACGCGACGCCAACCAACTGCTTACTTTTGTTGTAAATACTGCATCCACTGGTAGTAAACCTCACTTGGTTACCATTTTTGACCAATTGACTGACCGACAGCAGGTTTGTGGTTAGTTTAGGCACACACAACACTCCTTCGACTATCACGTCATATTCGCTATTGTCAGTAACCGTCGTAATTTGTACATCACCTGAACACTTCACATAAAGTTTTTCTTCATTCGCAATGACAATTTCTTTGATGGAATGCTCGGTTGAAACATTTTTAATCCAGTTTTCGTTTGAGGTTAAGTGTGCACTCGCCCCGGAATCAACGTACCAATCTTGTTTCGAAAAACTGCCATTTAGAAAAACAGCGTTGAACGCATTCGTTTGTTTACGTTCACTTGGTTTCGTATTTGAAGATATTTTGTCCACAGTACATTGATTACGATAGTGCCCGGTTTGTTTACATCTATAACACCGCGGTACTTTCTTTGACTTTGACGTTTGCGCATATCCGTTGTCTTTGGTTCGGGCGTGACCAATGCTGCCAACCTTTTTATTAAAAGTTGCAAGTGCTCCGTTAAATTCGCCGCCATTATTTTCTTCCAAATCCATCAACTTTGACTTGATGGCGTCGGTGGTGATGGCGATACCAGAATGCTCGATCGCCATAATCATCGGCGAGTATTTCTCAGTCAAACCGGCTAGCAATAAACAGCCGATCCACTCGTCACTGATTTGAAATCCCGTTCCGCTTAGCTTTTGACCAGTTTCCACTAACTGTGTCACATAACTTGTCATTGAATTACAATTTTCAAGACGAATCGAGATGAGATTTCTTAATAAACTGATGCGTCTAGTGAAACCAGAGTCATCAAATAATGCTCTCAGCTTTTTCCACAGCTCCAACGATGATTTGACTTCCTTTATGTGCACGTATAGGCTCGAGTCGATTGTGAGAATTAATTTAGCCTTGGTCCTCGCATCATCAGCGGCTTCTGTAATTTTCCCGGCAACAGGTTTAATGCAATGCTCCATGTTCTCCAGGATCAGAAAATTCTCCGCCGCGAAGCACCACTCCGTGTAATTTTCCCGCCCTTTTAGCTTTGGTACATTTACCAAATAGTTTGCCGACATGATTTATGTACTTATCACTCACGACCTACGCTAAAAAACTGAGCTAAACTGAAAATTACGACTGTCCCTAGCTAAATATCGGCTTTGCTGGGCCCATAACCTATTATTAATGATTAATTAAAACAACTTTTTGATAGCGAGCACGTTTCTATATTCCGTTTATAGCAAAGAGAAAGACACACATAGACAATACATAGAGGGATAGCATAGACTAAAATGGGATTAAATTCTATTACAAAAAACTATTTCGATATATATAAATAACAGTTATGATGTTATGATGATCATTCAGAGGCATGCTCAAAGCAGTCTTTACTTGATCAGCCCATCGCATCGCCGATCGTAAATACCAATACAACTTGAAGATAATCCGAGTAACAAGCATGGCGGCACTTTCTCCGCGCGCCGAACTCTTGCGCAAGCTCTTATCTAATGATGCAGATGTTTATAGTTATAGTTAAGTAATTTTACGTTGATATAAACTTGGAAGTATCCCGTACGTATCTACTTCCAAGTTTTAAGTTATTTCTTATAGGGTCCTATTTTTGTGATAATTGTGAGATGTATCTTATGTATAGGTAAAGTAAAATTTGTCCTCACATAGGTATTTGTACCAACGAAACAATGGAACCATTAAGAGGGCGGCTCTCCCATGGCATCTATTATTTTGAATTACTTTATACTCAGATTAATTTAAGAAGTTATTTTGTTAATTTAAAGTTGTTTACTATTGTCTTCCTTGTACCTTTTTATGCATGTAAAAAAAAGAAAAAGACTGCAGATTTGTGGGGTAATTCTGTGTACATTGTCAGCTCTGTTATAGCTATTATAGCACCTCTATTAGCTCTAATTTTTAATAATTGCATCGACCGTGGTGTGTTTCCTGATCTTATGAAAAATAGTAAAATAACACCGTTATTTAAATCAGGTAGTACTTCTGACCCCACTAACTTTAGACCTATTTCAGTACTACCTTCATTTAGTAAAATTTTTGAAAAAATTATTCTAAATCAAATGCAAAGATTTTTTAATAGAAATAAATTGTTACATGGTAGCCAGTTTGGTTTTACCAGGGGTCGTTCAACAACTGATGCCGGTGTTGAACTTCTTAATCACGTATATGACGCTTGGGAGGACTCAAGCGATGCTTTGGGCATTTTTTGTGACTTATCCAAGGCGTTCGATTGTGTCCTTCATGACACATTGATCAGGAAGCTATCCCATTATGGAATAAGAGGTAAATCTCTGGATCTTCTTACCTCATACTTGAGTAACAGGATTCAGAGAGTCGAGATAAACGGAAAAGTCTCCGCCGGGTCTGTTGTCAGGATGGGGGTTCCGCAGGGGTCAATTCTCGGCCCTTTTTTGTTTCTTATATATATAAATGACTTACCTTACCTCGTACGGGATAAACACGGGATAGTACTGTTTGCGGATGATACTTCGTTATTATTTAAACTTAAACGTAGACAATTAGTCATTGATAATGTGAACAATGCTCTCTCGGAAATAGTACGCTGGTTTAGTGCCAACAACCTATTACTAAATGGAACTAAAACTAAATGCATTAAATTTACAACACCAAATGTTGGACATGTTAAAAACCAGCGTGCTCATTAAGGGTGAGGAGTTGAGCCCTGTAGATTCTACTGTCTTTTTAGGTATAACCAAGACGCTAAGCTCCAGTGGGCTCCACATATAGATAAGTTATCGAAAAGGCTCAGTTCTGCAGCATATGCCGTTAAAAAATTAGAAAGTTAACCGATGTAGATACAGCGCGATTAGTATACTTTAGTTATTTTCATAGTGTCATGTCATATGGTATTCTCCTATGGGGGAATGCTGCTGACATTCAATCTATCTTTGTTCTGCAGAAGAGGGCCATTCGATCAATTTATAATCTTAGTCGAGGTACTCTCTCAGGGAACTATTTAAAGAAATTAATATAATGACTGTTGCCTCTCAATACATTTATGAAAATGTAGTATATGCTCATAAAAACAAAAATTTATTTAAAAAGCATAGTGATATACATAATATCAACACGAGAAATAAAGATAAATATGTTGTTCCCACTACTAGACTAAAGAAAATAAGTGGTTCGTTTAGATGTCAGAGTATACGCTTTTACAATAAAATTCCCAGCCATATCCAAAATTTGAGTCTAAATAAATTTAAAAATGTCATTAAAGATAAATTTTATAGTAAAGCTTTTTATAAAATTAAAGACTACCTAGATGATAGTCTGGCTTGGGAATAAGCTGCTGTAACGTCCACACAGGTCATATTGACATGTTTGTAACATATAGTTACATTTCTTGACATTGTTTTACATATATTGTTCTAACTTGACATTTGCTTTTTCCTTTACAATTGTTAGTGCTAGGACCGTGCGAGACCTTGCCTCACCATTTCTTTTCTAATTACCCATATTCTGACGGTTTGAGTATTTGTGCGACCCACGCAAATGTTCTTTAGGTTGGTATTGTTCGTCGAATCAGTCAGCCTCACCTGTTAATAGAGCTGACTGTAAACCGACACATGCGTACTGCCTTCAGAACGGGTCCGCTCAAACTGTTGTGGTTCTTTCCTCAAAAGGCCACTACAGAAAGAACTTGCACGGTTCTCACACATAATCTATTATACATATTGTCTGGACTTTAAAAGAGACAGACCTCTGAGTTTGTTTCGGCATTTCTTCTCAGAGTAGTCAGTTAGGAAATGTCGACCTCATCGTTCGCTTGATAAAATTGACGTGTAAAAGTGCTGCCTTGTAGCCTATTTGCAGAAATAAATTCACTTGTTTCACTTGTTTCACTTGTTTCACTTGTATTGGGGAATGTCAAAAATACGCCACATTACACGTGGAAATTAAAATTGTATCTCTGATTAACCATTCGTGAGCATCTCGAGCACTATATGTACATACATTGGCGGTATTTGTATTTAAAAATGCAATGCCAAATGCGAATGGGGCAATTAAGGCTGGTTTTAGTTTCACACCGACAGCACACTGATCGTCGACGTCGACGCCGACAGACGAAATATATGAACTTTCAAGGAACTGTGCGCGTCAATAGCTACGCGTCAATCAATAACGCTTCCTATAAGTTCATATATCTCGGCCCATCGGTGCTGACGGGGAACCTGCCGTCACCGTCAGACAAAAACCAGCGTAATCGATCAATGTAACGTAAACCACACTACAACCAAAATAGCCTTAAGATCAGATACCAGCAGTCTTCGTATAAAACCTTAAGAGAATGAGTGCCTCCCCCAATAACTTCACAAGAATATACAATAGTTAGTTGGTATAATCAGTCTGACTGCCACGTTGGCCGAGTGGTCGCAAGTGCCACTGCCGGGCAAGGGGTCTCGGGTTCAATTCCCGAGTCGGGCAAAGTAATACTGGGTTTTTAAAAAATTCTCAGTAGTAGCACGGAGTCTGGAATTGTGCCCGGTATATGGCAATAGGCTCACATGGGACTCATAACATAAATGGTGAAAAGTGGGTGTTATATTGTATTGTGGCATAATGTGCACCTCTGCCTACCCCTACGGGGATAAAAAGCGTTGTGTTATGGTCTATGTGTATGTGTATAATCAGTAACTGTTGACAATAATGCGCTATTATTTAACTTCCTACACGCCGCGTTACACATAATTACGCAACCTAGTTATAGAACTCAACGATTCTTGACACCATCAACTTATTGTTAGGTAATTGTTTTTTTTTTGTTTTTAAGTGTGGGAGAGCCATGCTTCGGTACGGATGGGTCAGCTCGACCGGAGTGATACCACGGCCTCGCAGAAGACCGACGTGAAACAACGCTTGCGTTGTGTATCGTCGTGTGAGTTTTTTTTATAGCATAAGCCGGTAAACGAGCAGACGGATCACCTGATGGTAAGCAAAGCAATCGGCGTCGCCCATGGACACCTGAAACACTAAGGCGTTACAAGTGCGTTACCGGCCTTTTGGGAATTGGGAATTTGAGGATTGTGGAGGATTCGGGGATTCGGGGATTCGGGAGACTAGGAGTAATTGGGCCTCCGAGAACCTCATTCACACGACGAAACACAACGCAAGCATTGCTCAGTAAACAAGTAAACATGTTTTGTAATGATGACATTCCTAGCAGGTCCAGCAGTTGCTCAGTTACTGGTATCTTGTTTCGTTCCTACTTGGGCAACGCAGACATTGGGTCAAATTGTCCCCTTATGTTATTTTACTTTTATACAAGACTGTAAATAGCACAGTATAGGTAAATACTCCAGTAGATATTTGTCTATCAGCAAATCCGCTAAGTGCTTAAAAACTTATTTTCACAATACAAAAGGAAAGCTTGAGTATGAATCTTTTCTATTGTTTTATATTTCGTAATAGAGATTGGTTATGATTAAATAGGCATATTTCGTGATTAAAATCACATTCTAGGTTATGCCTATTTGAATTTTAACCTTAACTTATGTAGTGTTGATGGAATTATAACAGACACCGTCAAAGGTTACATCCGTTTGAAGTAGGTACTAATTTGAGAGCACATCACAGCATTGTCATAGACTGAAATTGTCTAGTATAGAGTATGTATGTATGTTGGCAAGTATGTATGTATTGTCTACTAGAGTATGTTTAATACCTATCAACGTATATCCTACGTATTTGTCTAGTTTGTTAGTGTCATTCTAGACACTTCCACAGACTAATCAATCGATCTATCAACTCCACACAACCAATTTTGTCGACATCACTGTTGGGCAACTTCGACCACTCAGCCAGAACATTGCATGCAAACTTATGTGCCACATAAATACGATAATATCGTCCTTATGCACTTTACATAAAGTGCATTGCGCATGCATTTATAAATTGGTAAGTATTTTTACGTAGGAAGCCCGTATTAGCGGTGTCCGTCATTTGCACATGTGTAGTAAGTACTAGGAAGTTTCTAGTAGCCTGTTGTTGATTTGTTTCATTAATTTATAGCTTTATTGACGTGTACTTAAATGCCCCACGATTGTCAGTGTCAGGGACACGTTCATACATCATATTTTAAATAAGAACAACAGTTTGTAAACTGCTTGCATTTGTCTACAAACATTGGGTAACTATCTAACCAAGTCTGAACTTCCATTACACTGCCCGCACGAAATTAAGATATAGAACTACGTGTCTATAAACCTCGTCACAGAAAGTTCCTCATGAGCTGCGCGCACGCCTCTTTCACTCGCGCACGCGCAAGTTGCGCACGCGAGCAATGCACACGCAACACCCGCCAATAGTGCACGCGCTCCTTAATAGTGACCTTGAACCGTGCGCAAGAGCAAGTGGAGCGTGAACACATTCATATGACCTGGTAACCGAGTCTTAGTTAATAACGACAGTATTCACTGATTTGTTATATTGTAGAGATTCCATAGGCAGAGCTTGTTTTTGTTTTTTATCATTATATCATTGTGGTCATCGGCCAGAAGACATCCACTGTTCATCAAAGATGATTCACGTAAGGAAAGGTTTTCCATATATTTGGTAGATGATTTGCAGAGGGTAATAAGGTCACCTAAATCACTCTAATATTACATGGGACTCAACATAAACAGTGTAAAATGGGTGTTACATTGTACTGTGGCATTAAATGTCGTAATTTGTACCTCTGCCTACCCTTTCGGGGCTAAAAGGCGGGATGTTCTGTTAAATTACGTGTGTGATAGCCATTCTTCGGCACAAAAGACGCTCGACCGGAGTGATACCACAGCCTAACAGAAAACTGTTTTTTTTTATGGAATAGGAGACAAACCAGCAGGTGAATCACCTGATGGTAAGCGATCAGCGCCGCCCATGGAAACCCGCAACACCAGAGGAGTCACAGGTCGGCCTTTTAAAAAAGGAATACGCTCTTTTTTGAAGGTTTGAAGGTCGTATCGGTTCGGAAATACCGCCGACGACAAATCATTCCACAGTTGTAATAGGGGAATAGACTGAATGATGAGATTGCTAGGTGTGATGTATACGATATAGTCCTCATACCTTCTGTCAAGAGATAGCCTGACATGTATCAAACGTGTGTCCATCGTCCGGACTAGGTAACAGAATGGATCTGGCATCATACCTAGACACTCTTGAAACACTATCATTCTTGTTGCAAATATTTCAATTTTATTTACGACTATTTCTTAAACAGTTATCGTTCGAGTATTTAGCAAACATCGAACCATTCGGATAAGGTCAATAGTTGCCAAATATAAATACGTTAGCTTCTTATTTCTTAACTTATACCTAAGCAACATTTTTTTTATCACCTAATTGAATAGTTGGACAAATAAGTCGCCATTATCATCAACTGGAAAAATACTTCTGTACAAAGGCACCCATCTTGAAAGGAGATTTGACATCATCATCTGCCTAGAAACGTCGCGTACTTATGACGTCACAGAGGATTCTGCTGCTGGGACCTCTATGAATGGTATCAGTCTTTTCGATTGGATACTGGTATATCAATGAGTATAGAAGTATGGTGGGTCTCCTCCTGATTATATAAAATGTATCCTCATTGACAATAAGTTACAAGGACTTTTTTTTAAGGGGGAACATCATCGAATGACTCACGCCTCACTCAGGCGGGAGGGAGTGTCAGACTCTTACTGACTAAAAACCGCCCCGTTCCTTCTCCTGCGCTTCGAACCGGAGCCCCGGTTACCCGTTAGGTTCTCCGCGACAGTTACAAGGACTTACCATCACAATCAGTAGTTTGCCTAATTGTTCTTACTCGGTTGCTCACGGTGCCGCAATGGCGCTAAGCTGCTTAATAATTACAAGATTGAACAACGAAATACTTGGCAGTTATTAATTGGGTATTATTTATGACAACTACTTTGTCATGTTTTTGTGAAAAATTAATAGTCATTCAACATTTTCGTTGGTCAGTCATAGTTATTACAGTAACTAACATTAATTTCTTAAAATGAACAATATTTCTTGTTTTCTTTTTAATGGCATTCTAGGGTTATCCCTAGAATGCTTTCCAGCATTTCACCTTAGAACTTTTGGTGTAATTTACATTTTTGGAATGTGACTACTTTTTCCCGATATGATCTCCGACTACCGTAAGCCGTCCGACCAGAACCAGACCCGAGTGTACGGCTCGTCCCGTTCCGCGCGCGCCTCAAGGAGCCATTAGATCAACACAGATGGGGCGTTATAGAGCTCATGCGCAATACGGAGCCGCGGAGGATTAACGAGTTGCGGAAGTAGGTACGGGGTGGTTTTTAGTAAGTTAGAATTTGACATTCCCTCTCGCCTCATCCAGGTGGGAGAAGTAATTCGATGGTTTTCCCCCCTTAAAAAAAGATGATCACTCTTTTGCGTCATGAATTGCTTAAACAGCCTATTTAGTAATTAAACCATGGGTAATAAAAACAAAGACAATAACAACGATTACTTTTACAACAATAGAATGGGACGAAACAAAAAAAAACAGTTCCAATTTTCAGTCAAGCAAGCTACGCTTTTGTTAAAGATAATTTCATCTGTATCACAGTGTAATAAGGATGAATTTTATCTAATTTCGTTATATGGTTTCTAATGTCTTTATCTTTACAAAATGAAAAGGCAACTGCTGGCACAAGGTCTTGGATTGAATCCCAAATATAGTAAAGAATTTTCGAATGCATTATTTGAAATGTTAATTTATTTCGATCATTAAGCAAGAAATATGGGGGATATCTAGAATGATTTCCGAGAGTTTTTAAAGTTGGCATTATTGTAGATTTTGTTATGCTCGTCCTGATTTTCGTATCGCAGCCCCGTGCGTGTGCCGCTCACGCCGCCATCTTGGAAAAATGGCGGCCAAAAAGAGTCTTTTTAAAGATAGAATGAATTTAAACTATAGTCAAAGTAGTCAACATGTATGAACTTGACATAAGATTTTGACATAATTTTACATTGTTTGTACGTTGATATTTAAATTCACTCACGTAACTGCCGTTCAAAAACCAATAATTATCTAAGGCGTAAGTTAATCCTACTTAAGTTACTTTTTCTTTCTTCTACGTAGATCGACGCATTATAATTATTCGAACATATACGGGTTCCGTAAATGCACATTTTTGTGGCTAAAATGTTGATGACGTAACATTAATGGCAAGTTTGTCAACAATGGCACATCAACCGCCAGGCTGTCGTGAGAGGTTCGAATCATAAACGTTGATATTTTGAGGTTATGTAATGATGATGATGATTCTGCTTGCCTCTTTATAGTAATTGCTATTTTCTATTGTATAGAATACACATTAAGGTAAATTAAATCGTTATCGTTATTTGTAGTGGATATTATAAAGCTATTAGTTCAGTGAAGGACATGGTAGATATAGTTAGGTATGTATGTGAATTATTGTATGGTTTTATTTTCAAGTTCAGACTTTGTTGTTTTTACTGTGAGTGCAGCACTAGTCTCCTTTACTTCTGTCGATTGTGAATAATTATGTGACATTATGTGTTTTCTAAAACAGTTCCTTCCGTAAATATAAGTACATAAAAATATGACGAACTACCGACCATACACAACTCTAATATGTCTTTTGAAACTGAAGCCTGTTTCAGTTTGAACCACGTGCTCATTTACATAGTAACTGTGCCATTGAAAAACACCTCCAAAGTCTTTAAACACAGAGTTTCTTTCGCTAAACAATAATTCCTTACCTGGTAAATAGTCCAGTATTGGTCAGTCCATACTTGGTCTCTCCAGCCTTGATGTACAGCTTGCAGGCGTCGTGCTGGCGGCAGCAGGTGTCGGTGAAGAAGAACAGCCCCAGGTCACTGGAGCGAGCCGTGGCTGAGCGACCATCTCCACACCACACCGTTCCTGTGGCAAAAGACTGGTTATGAAAAGTCTTGGAAATAATGTAAAGTAAAAATTACCTGAAAGATCATCCAGTGAACCCATGCTAAGCCACTAATGAATTGTAGGTTTCCCCACAGAACATATTTCCCTAACATAAGACCATAATAATCATATTAGGCATCATTTTATCAGGTGAGTTGAAGATCCTAGTTTAAATAATTCAGATTGACCAACGGGTCGACATCATTGTCCGCTTAAAAAATTGACGTGGTAAAGTGCCGCCTTGTAGCCTATTTACAAAAAAATAAATTCACTTGTTTCACTTATATCAAATGTGCAGCTTACTTGGCTCTTACAAAACTCGCCAAAAAGTCATAACGACTTTAAGCCTTTAACTGCCAATAAAAACTGTTAAAGGCCAATCCTCCGCTAACGTCAGACATCATTGTCCGACACGACCATCCAATGTGTTAAATTTCGATTAAAATTTTATTTCTAACGGCTTACCTGGGTAAATAGCCTGCACCCGATCTTTAAAGGAGTCTACCAAGGAGTTGGCGACGTTAGCCACGCTGGTGACCCCTGAGGCCAAGCTGGAGACGAACCCTCGGTCGTTGTCCAGGGAACCAATATCACGAGCTCCTGCCATCAGTTGGCTAAGCGGCTTGCTGATGCCGGAGGAGATGGACTTCAGAATCCCACGGCCAAATTGTCCTGAGAAAGAAGATTAGGGATTATTTTAGGTTCAGTTTCTTCTTAAACACTGGACGATTTTAATGTTTCTTTCAAAGAGAAGGAGGATGAATAGTCTTCTTCTTTCTTCTCCAGAAGTCTAGCCTTCCCCTTTTTTATAGGTGTACTAGCGGACCCAACAGACGGTCCTGCATATCAACTTGAATGTATAAACCAAAAGTTCATTCAAATTAGTTCAGCTGTTTAGGATAAATAACCTAAACATCGACTGCAGCGCCATCTGCCGGACTGATTTGTATATCTAAACCATTCCCAGATCCCCTTGAACACACACAAAAAGTTTCATCAAAATTGGTCCAGTCGTTTGAGAGAAGTTCAGTAACATACACACTCACAGAAGAATTATATATATAAAGATATGTTTATGTTTCTGAAATATGTTAATCTCAAGATCGGATCCTATTTTGTAATATGAATGTATTAATGTCATAATGAGCTTAGCTCAACCTTGCGATTGAAGTTGAACCTTGAACCACGTGTTTAGCATCCGCACTAGCAACTACATAGAACAATAAGACAGACAGTATAACCAGCTAAATTATTTACATCTGTAAGATGACTGACTTACATTACAAAACCACATTCTTACATGTATTTGTTAAATACTCGTAAGAGTTCCAACAATAATATACTTCAAGTACGGAAGTAATTTACGGATTTCTATTATGACATAAGTCATACTACAGCTGTAGTACAAAATCCAATTAATATCGACCTTGATACTCATAATGTTATTCACTTTTATCAATATAATCGATTCTAAACTACAAAGTCCTTGATCTTAGCCGATCTGTTGCAACTTCACTAAAAATATCTTCGGAACTAAATGCCATGGAACGAGAATATATTAACAATAAATAATGCATTATTTCCCTTCGCTCCATCAAAATATTTCGACATCTTTACTTATTATAACAAAACTGGTTTTCAAGGGAATATTTTCGTCACTTTTCGGCGCAAAATAGAATGTTGTAACTGTTACACGCTCATTTTAAGTATAAATGCAAGTTTTTGTTCCAATTGTATCGCAATGCACTGTTATCAAAAGCTGAATATCCTTGTAAAAACAATATTCATAAACTTTATAATTGACAATAGAGTAATCATAATACACGCTCCCTTTTTGTAAGGATAGAAAATCAAATGACTTCTCCCACCTTGAGTGCGGTAAGGGGTAGTGCCAGACTCTTGATCACCAAAAACCAACCCGTTCGTACTTCTACCTGATAACCGGACAAGGTTATGTCTGGTCTTGCCCACGACCCCGACGTTATACGTACTGCGAGTGCAATGTACTCTATAAAATACTAGTTAAGTAAAAATTAATTTCAAAATGTCTGCGGTCATTCTACATTTGGAGTCGATACTAAAATTATACACGGAAAAGTTATTACTCTACTCTGAGTGAGCATAGACCACAAGCAATAAATATTTATTGATAATAGTTTTGAAAGTCTGTTTGTAAACTTTATAGACGTAACAAAACTAATTGCTTGACGAATGAGTAGAAATTGCATTAGCATATTGTTGTTAGAAATCTCTTACAGCTTCAAAGAGAATCAAATATTCACACAAACATCTTTGTCCTTTAGAATACAGGTCAGTATTTAGCCATTATATCAACCAGTAGTTTGGTAATCATAGGCAGATTGTCAGCCAACAATAGAATCTAGTTATGCTGCTGACAATGAGACACACCTGATTATAAGCAATCTGTCCACTTAAGATCTTAAAACACATACAGACTATAAATATCCATTTTATGACAAAGATAAATCTTCTAAAGCGCCAACTGAAAAGTGGGACGTACCCACAGATGATACAGATCTTAATACTGTTTGTATACTCAAGTTTCAAGATCAAAGAGATATGAATGATGCAATGGATATCTAACTCGGTGATCAAATGGGTAAGGGAAAACGTACAGACATTGCAAGTATGCCGTAAACACGCCATGAACTTAATGATCATAATTTCACAAAACAAAATTGTAGTAATGTACTTGACGACCAACGACATACCATGCACGAAACAGTGTCAACAACAACCACTTTAACGTAAGTCGCAATTGTTGGAACTAATCTTTCGGCAGTGTGTAGTGTGAGTATACTCTCTGCCTTAAATTGGAATTGAATTTACTTGCCTTTAGTTACAAACATTACTGAAAACTACTTATACTCTAACTATATGAACTCTTTTAATATGATTTTTCTTAAAACTTGATAACTCTTTTTATCCGTTGAAAACTACATATTACGCCAAAGCTCCCCTCAACTTGAGCAACACTTTTTAAATTCCATACAAACTTAAAACGACAGTTCAATTAATTGTAGTACTTACCAATACCACCATTTTCCTCTCGACTCCTAAGCCTCTCTGCCTCTAACATTTCACTCTGCCTCTGCATCCTCTTGAACAGGTCCACTATACCCTTGGGCACCACTCTCTCAGCCACACTCTCCACTACACTCTCCACCACACTACCAGCAAGCCCAAAGATTACCGACAATGCATCAGTCTTCGGCACCGTCGTTGGCACAACGTCCTTAGCATCATAATAATCTTCTGGTACTTCTTCCTGCACTTCTGTATCCAGTTCTGTAAAGATTGGCACGTCTGAATCTTCTTCATCAGAACCGAAGTCCACTCTGCTTAAATTTACTCGTACTGTTGTGTTAGACACGATTACTGTTGAAGTTTCCAAATTTGCTTCAGTAACATTCGTGGCAGGTATGACAGTGCTCAATTCAGTAACGTCAGTAGTAGTATCGTATGTTGGTGTTGTTGTTTCAAAGTCTGCTTGTTTGTTTGTGTATCGCTCTGTGATGGGACTATCAGTAACTGTGGTTGTTTCATCGTCACTGTAATAAGTTGAAGTTTCCGTCTCTGGCGTCGAACTCGGTAATGTTACCGTTTGTTCGATGATTAGTTTGGGTGTCTTCCTCGTGGTAGACAGCGGTATCACCGTTAAATCTGGCTCGATTGTACTCTCAAATATACTTACAAAAGCATTCTCTGTTGTACTTAACAGTTCTAATGGTATGACACTATAATCTGTGGTAGACGTTATGTCTAATTTGGTTTCAGTTCTATTTCTATTATTATCTACTTTCTTATCAAAATCCTTAACTATTGTATATCTATGTGATTCTTTGTTGAAGTTTTCATTGGAGTTCCAAGGGATCATCCCATATTTCTTATTGTACTTGAGTGAGAACTCTTCATCGAAGTCGATGATGCTGTTATCAAGGTTGTCCTCTCCATACTTGGTGGGTGTCTGCGTGGAGACGATGGACTTTGTGTGGGAGAATGCTGGACAGCTCAGCACGAGGAGAGTGCTGATGATGAATTGCCTCATTTTCTTCCTCCCGCGGTGGTACATTCTTGTTTAGCCATCTGTAACAAAACATGATATTTTTAAAATACTAACTAGAAGTAACAAGTACTTATAGGTTCTACAATATAGTGAAAAAAGATGAATGTGAGATTGTCATAGAAATAAAAACAGTATAAGAATTTTGTAAGGATCGCAATAAGCGACTGTGGCTTCAAACTTCGAAGATAGTATTGCTACAAACAAGGCATACGTTTTGCTAATTCTCACTCAACAATAACTTGTAGTTACAATACATAACAGGCCAAATACGTACTAATTGCCTCTGTACTTCCTCAAAAGATCAAAGGTTGTTCGAACACCTTATTCTCATGTTTACCTGTGACCCCTTACACGTGGGGTCATAGACCATTACTTACACTGAAACACGGTAGATATGACAGTTTTTCTCATTATTTATTACCAAACATTTAATTTAAAATTACGTAATTTTCATTACCCAATGGTGAAGGCAATGTGTACCTATATATATGTGAATCCTGCAGTTATTTAACTTTTCGTTTTTTTTTCAATCCTAAGCAAAACGGAGAAAATCTCTTGCCATACATAGGACACATGTCTGCGTCGTTAGCCGAATGATCACAAGGGCAACTGCCGCTCAAAGGGTCTCGGGTTAGATTCCTGGGCCAGGCAAAGTTTTACTGCATTTCTCAAAAATTCTCAGTAGTAGCACGGAGTCTAGAATTGTGCCCGGTATATGGCAATAGGCTCACCCTCTATTACATGAGACTCATAACATAAATAGTGAAATGAGGGTGTTACATTGTACAGTGGCATTAAGTGACGTAGATAATGTGCACCTCTGCCTACCTTTTTTTATGGAATAGGAAGCAAACAAGCAGACGGATCACCTGATGGTAAGCGATCAGCGCCTTACCTTCGGGATAAAGGCGTGATGTTATGGTATGTTACATAGGACACATTATTAGAATAATGTAAAACTGAATGATTTTCTTAATTTTGTACCGAATTCAGTAGAAAATGACACCCATGCACACGAGTGTGACATTAGAAGCTCATTGCAGTTTATCAAACAATAATATAAAAAAGATATATGTACAGTGTACCTCTATAGTAATACATATTTTGTATAATATGTATCAGTGTGTGTATTGTCTGACGTTATGTAACAGTCGCGGCTGATGCGCACGCGCCTTACGACAACATCGTGGTGGTAAATAAAAAGTAGAGATACAATAAATGTGATACTCGCTTTTCATCAGTGTGAATCACAAAGTTAGTATGGCTCTTAATTGCCTAACAATAAATGCAATTTGATTTTAACATAACATTACGGCTTTTTACCCCCGAAAACCCGGGGTAGTCAAAAGTGCACATTACGGCACTTAATGTTACTGTACAATGTAACACCCACTTTTCACTATTTATGTTATGAGTCCCATGTAATACGGGATGAGCCATATACCGGGCATAATTCCAGGCTCCTAGGGAGTGAGCCTACTGCCATATACCGGGCATATTTCCAAGCTATTACTGAGATTTTTTTTTAAAACATAGTAATACCTTTTTGCCTGGGAATCGAACCCGAGACCCCCTTGATTTCATTAGAAAAATATTTTGAAATGTAAATGATTCGTTGCTACAATTAGCACTATATACTTTTAATAATATTTTTATTTATGTAACCTTATAAATACGACTATATTAATTTAATACGTATTAACCTTCTTTCATTCGAATTAAAAATAAACTTATAATAATATAGGAAGAAATAAATATTTATCGTGAGGATATCATTGTTGTTCCTGTATAATAAATGTTACAGTTATAAACGGAATATAGTGTGCAGGACAATTGTTGCTCCGAGCTTGATATTGACATTCCACAAATTAACAGCAGACATAAATAAGTGATCTTTAATACAAAATAATGTATGTCGTGGTGGCCCGGACAAAACGCCCGCTTCTTATGCATGAGAGTGTGGGCTCAAAACCTACCAACGGCTAGTACCAATGTGACATTTTCCGAGTTATAATTATGTACTTTCTAAGATTGTTTAGACACCACTGACAAACGGTAAAGGAAAACATCGTGAGGAAACCTGGGCTTATAATTTCTAATTTTAAGTTTGATATCGCCAACCCCCATTGAGCAAGCGTGGTGATTAATGCTCAAACCTTCTCCGTGTGAGAAGAGGCTTTGCTCAGCAGTGGTCACTTATAGGCTGTTGATGAATACAAAATAATAAGATCTATCAAATTTTTTGATAGATACACACCATTAAATCAACAAAACAATGTAACTAAAGAATTGTATTGTGAACCTGATTGAAAAAGAGTAACCTATGGAGTTTCTTGCTCGTTCTTCTCCATAGGAATTTACACCTTGGAATAAGCTTCACTTTAAAATTTATTGTTGACGTATATCTCGCCTGGTGGTAAGCGATGATGCGGTCTACGACAGAGCACGTCATCCCTTAAGCAACCTATTCACTTGGGCCTTGAAGATACCCAGGTTATACCCTTTAAGAAATACAGACTCTGGCAAAGAATTCCACTCCTTAGCAGTACGCACAAGGAGGCTTGAAGCGAAGCGCTTTGGAGTCATTGAAATAAATGATTTTGGCTTTGATTTTGACTTTGATCTAAATCCACACATTTCGGGTTGAGATCAATTTCGGCACTTAGTGAAAACATATGTCAAGCCCCTACACAGGCTTTTTTATTAAATAGATAGACGTGCGTGGGAGAGCTATGCTTCGGCACGAATGGGCCCGCTCGACCGGAGTGATACCACGGCCTCACAGAAAACCGACGTGAAGCAACGCTTGCGTTGTGTTTCGTCATATGAGTGAGGTTACCGCTTACCGGAGGCCCAATTACCCTCCCCTTTCCCAATCTCCCCAATTCCTGAATCCCCAACGATCCTAAAACTCCTAATCCCCAAAAGGCCGGTAACGCACTTGTAACGCCTCTGGTGTTCCAGGTGTCCATGGGCGACGACGATTGCTTACCATCAGGTGATCCGTCTGCTCGTTTACCGGCTTATGCCATAAAAAAGACTTTGTTTATTTTCAGCGAATAAAGTTTAGTTATAATTCATCTACGGGACAGTTGCTATGACAACTAAGGTAACATTAGCAAATTACGTCAAAATTTTTGCAACTATGAGCTGCAGGAGTCTACTGCAATATAATATACATAATACAATGTCACAATTATACGCTATATGATAATGAACTTTATTGTAATACACATAACGGTGTCAATTGGTCAAACTAGCGCTAATGTGAAGAATATTTGCAGTGTTTGTGAATTAAAGATTGCTAATTTAATTGTGCATTCGATTTAATATTGTTGTAAGATTTACGTAAAAATGTGTCATAAGTAGAGACGTTGCAAGTGTAGCTATCGACTGTTATTCAGTTTCAATATTTATTTTCATTGTAAAGATTTATATAAAAGTCAAAGTATTAATTTCAATTAAACCATAATTTGGTACTTTTGAAACGTCAACAAATACAAAATAAATAATAGTCTATCAGTCAGTCCGTCAGTGAAGCTAGGTGCTCATTCCAAAATGGAGAAGAACGAGAAAGAAACTCCATGAAAGATTATGAAAAGTTAACTTAGGCATACCTACTTGTTTACAATTACAATTACTTACAGACTTGTGTGTCCTCAATCTCCTATTTTTTGAGTTTTAAGATAAGTATACGTAATACGACTGCACGGTTGGTGCGGAGGCTGGGCAAATGGTTGCGTGGATAGCGGCTTTAATTCCCACACGGAGCAACTCTTTGTGTGAGGCACAAATTGTTGTTCCGGGTCTGGGTGTCATGCGAAATTGTATGTTTGTAAACGCACCCATGACATTGGAGAAAATCCTAATGTAGGGCAACGTTTTTTATACATAAAAAATTAATAGAAAGCATAACAAACTGTCAGTAGGTACCAGTTATTAGAGAAATATACCTAACGTATATGTATAAGCATAATCCTTACTTAATAATATTATAAATCGGAAAGTGAGTTTGTTTGTTTGTTTGTTTGTTCCACTTTCACGCCGTAACTACTAAACCGATTGCTTTGAAATTTTGCAGACGTAAAGTTAGAAGTCCGGATTAAATAATAGGGTACTTTTTATCCAGGAAAAATTTGATATTCCCGAGGGAAAACAAAAGTATTGGTATAGATGGCGCTGTGTGTATTGGTATATGTCACATTGGCTTTTTACCCTTTTGTGACGCGAGCGAAGCTGCGGGTAAAAGATAGTAATGTATATGTACAATACTGCCTATACAATATACAGATACAGATACAGTGGGCCCTTCACTTTACCGTTCACAAATGTACCAAAGAATATTCCTAATACTCACAGTAAGGACAAATTAGAATATTAACAATATTATGTTGCCTTGATGCGTAATTTATGCTTTGTAAGTTAATTCGATATACAGTCAGTTTACCTGCAGTCCCTACCTATATATTTATTGATCGCTTACCGTACCTTTAAATTATATCCTTTTGTTTGTTTGTCCCTATTCCAAAAATAATAAGCCCTAAGGTAGTTATAGCATTTCTAACGTGACTAGACATCCCGTTTTGAACAAGACTGTCCCTTTTTATAATTAGGTACGTGGCCCGCTGTCCCCAAAATGAACTCTGGGACGCAAAATTGTCCAGTTTTTTGAAACCACGAGTAATTTTGAATAGTTCAACCTACGTGACGACCGTTCGAAGGAAGGCTCGAGTGGTGTGCGAGAGCTATACAGCATCATACATACAACTCGGAAATTTTAAACAAAGTACAGTCGAAAATATTGAAATAAGTATGTACATACATTTTTGTGCAGTTAGTAATATTAACCTTTTTGTTGTGGGCACAAAGTTTGTGTTTGTAAAAATTCTATAATAAGATTTAGCTACCAGATGACTGACTGAATCTAAATAAACGAATCTCCCGAGCGAGTAAAAAATAAATAGTTTTTTTCTGATGGTAAGCAATCGGCGTCACCCATGGCCACCTGGAATACCAAGGCGTTACAAGTGCGTTACCGGCCTTTTGGGAATTGGGAATTTGAGGATTGTGGAGGATTCGGGGATTGGTGAGACTGGGAAGGGGGTAATTGGGGCTCCGGTTACCTCACTCACACGACGAAACACAACGCAAGCGTTGTTTCACATCGTTTTTCTGTGAGGCCGTGGTATCACTCCGGTTGAGGCGGCCCATTCGTGCTGAAGCATGGCTTTCCCACACTTCTATCGTCACACTAAACATGCTTAACTACCAAACAACTTACGTCTGTACCTAGCTTACCAATAAATTTAAAATAACTTTAAATATACACGTGATCTATTTCTCGCTTCATTGCGAACAACGATATGAAACGTTTCAAAGGGCATTCATACAAGGTTCACGCATTTTCTCCACAAAAACTCGTAGATTACGAAACATGAATGATATTTACAAAAAAAGCCTTAAAAGTATAAATCGGAACAGCACACCGGTTGTTATTGATATTATTTTGTTTGTTTTGTTGTTACATTCTCGTAAACCTTGAGCAGGAGTAGGTCAGACGCGTGAGAGTTCAGACCTCGAGAGCGAACGTGAACTGGTATAGGGGACCTGTGGTAGAGATCAGGTATTTTGAAATAAAATATTGCACTATATTTTTATGACTTTTTAGACCCCATATCCTTTTAAATTCTTTGCGACAAATAATAAATTCCGAGAAATATCCGAAAAACAGAAAAAAATTTGATAGGAATATTTGCCAAAACAGTGATCTGGATTTCAAGTAAAGTTATCGAAATGCTTTTTTCATATTAGTAGCAAGGAATGTGGAATTAAGCCCTATGTATGGAAATAGGCTGCCATTCTGTCTACCCATCATATATATGTGACGGATATTGGTAACACTGAAAATGTGCACCGCTGCTTAAACCTTCAGTACCTATGTATGTCCGAACATAATACACGAACCTTCCCGTCTGTTCAATTCATCGGTCCCAATCTATGGCGATCTACTAGAGCCCTTCATTACAGCACTCCTACCTATACAAATAATTATCGATATCAACCAGTTTCCCACGGTGCCGGAGTAAGGACATTGGTTGCAACATCCATTCTTTGGTTGCCGCTCACAACCAACGCCAACCAACGCCAACCATTGGCAACTATTGGCGGTCTGCTCTATATTGTGCGTGCTGCAGAGTGTAGTTTACGCAAATTGAATTGATTTACATGTTCATAGACGTCGCTATGAATATTTATTGAAGTATTTTAATTGTTACGTTTCCTAAAAGCAAGCTATTGTACTATCATATTGTTATACCTCTATATCGTATTATATGTAGAGCTTTAAGTAGTTTTTCTGTTCTACGAATTCAAAGTGCATATATTCATTTATTCATAATGACCTGTCTTCGGTATTCCCGAACCGATACGACCTTCAAACCTTCAAGAAATGACCGTATTCCTTTTTAAAAGGTCGGCAACGCATCTGTGACAACTCTGGAGGCTTACTCTTGAATCCAATTCCGATCGATCGACATTGGTTTTGCGAAATTTCGTACTCTTGAGTCGCAACACTAGCGCCCATTACATCCGTATTGCGTGGATATTTAATGAACTAAACGGTATTGAGTTTGGCTTTATATTCCGTACTCTAAATGCCATTTTAACAGCTACGATTGTGGTTGTATAGTATTGATATTGAAAAATTATTGAGATGTTGTTGGATTGAAATTGCATTGACATTGAAATTGGTTTCAAGAGTAAACGCCCTGATGTTGCGGGTGTCCATGGGCGGCGCTGATCGTTTACCATCAGGTGATCTGTTTGCTCGTTTGTCTCCTATTCCATAAAAAAAATACATAAAAAATCTTGGTACGTTCGTGTCAGCAAGCCATTGACTTGACAATTACAGAACAAAAGCGAGCCAAGCAAGGAGTATCCCAATTGGAATTTTCATATTCCGAAAATTCATCACTTTCAGGCAATATACTCGCATCCAAAAGGTTACATGTCTAATCTAGAATATCGTAACTTGTACATACATAATATTAAGTGCAAATTTATTTAATTACACAATAGATAGTTAGAACAGAGTGCATGAACTAGACTAGAAATATTCACAGTGTGCAACACTCGAAACTTTATGTAAGCGACCATTTACCTAGTTTATTTACTAATTTATGTACACACAAAATTTAGTATATTTCAACTGGCTTATTTCTTATTGTAATTGTATAATACAAAATCTATTATTTAACTTATAACTCTCATTCACAGACAACAACACGTGTTTGAATAAGTCATTGGATGAATTTCGTCCCTCAAAATAAAATGCTGAAACACATTACCTAAACACATAACATCACGCCTTTTATCCCCGAAGGGGTAGACAGAGGTGCACATTATGCCACTGTACAATATAACACCCACTTTTCACTATTTATGCTATAAGTCCCAATAGTCCCATGTAATAGGGGGTGAGCCTATTGCCATATACCGGGCACAATTCCAGACTCCGTGCTACTACTGAGAATTTTTAAAAATCCCAATTATACTTTGCCCGACCGGGAATCGAACCGCGACCCTTGCCCGGCAGTCGCACCTGCGACAACTCGGCCAACGAGGCAGTCATTACCTAAATACTTTAGGTTTTAAAACCTACAGTAATAGCAGATAAAGTTTAGAATAATAATTTTACCCAGTGAATCGCAATATTCTATCTTTCTAATATAAATAGACGTAGAACATAATCAGCCACTTGTAAAACGCAATAATGACAAATAATGACAATGACAAAAAGACGTGTTATGTATGAGAATTATTAAGTAGTACCTCTGTGTGTCTTCATTACACTGATATTATAAATGTGAGTTTCTTTGTTTGGATGTTCGGATATTTGAATGTTTGGGTGTTTGGATGTTTGGTTGTTTGAATCTGTCAATCACACCGAAACTAATTAACGAATTTTGATGCAATTTAGTATAAAGGCAACGTATGGGCTGACTTAGGTGTCCTATACATTATCCCGATTAAATTCTCCCATGGGATTAAACAAAAATCATATTATAATCGCAGGCAACAGCTAGTACATACATAAAATAATTAATGATATTCTATTGTACTCATATAAATCAATACCAAATTCACAACAGAACCCAACACAGCAGTAATCAATAAGCCTTAGGCAGAAATACATACTAACAAGACAATATAAATAAATGATGAAATAAATGATTACAACACTGAAATCCGAATTCATGGCCATTTATTATTGAATACCTCAAATATATAAGATGTTTATATTTGCATACTGTACATACGGCTACAGATCAAAGACAACCAGTGTAAACGGATCGTTGAATGTACGGAAAGATCATATAATGGGAGATCATGATAAATTGGTTATTTATAGCTCAGTAAGCTATGAAAACCCAGTATAAACTGACCGTTGAAACTGCAGAAAGATCGTACAAAACAGGACCAAGATAAGTTGGTTATGTATAGCATGATTTGTAGTGCATGTGAATGTATTTGTTAAACGTGAGAGTAAACACAAGATTTTAAGGCTTTTGTTAATGTTTAGTGAAACTGGTTTATGAGTTCTTGACCTAACCGTGTTGTTACTTTTATTTATTTATTGCGCACACATATAACTCATAGACAGTGCCGGCGTTAGGGAGGGGGGGGCGTGATGGGCTGAATGGGCGATGGCCCAGGGCGACAAATTCTGGGGGGCGCTAAGGTCTGAAGTTGGAGTCTCTTGCCTCTCCTGTTGCAAACCCTCAGAACTAATTGACATTGCTTCCCTCAAGTGGGCGCCACAATATTTTCGCCCGGGGTGTCAGTGGCCCTTACGCCGGCACTGCTCATGGACGTGTGCAATCTGCAATCCTCACCTATGACGCTCAAACTTGGTCTTTGACTTAACATCAGAAGTCCAAACTTAAGGTTTGCCAGCGGGCCATGGAGCGCAGTATCTTAGGAGTTCGACTATCGGGCAGAATAAGGAACACCACGCTGCGCTCCACAACTAAAATCGTTGACGTTGGCCATAAAGCCGTAGGCTTGAAGTGGAACTGGACTGGTCATGTCTGCCGCATGTCGACAGCGATGGGCAAAACTTACTACTGAGTGGAGCCCACTCAACGACAATAGACGTCGCGGCAGGCCCAAAAGGAGATGGCGGGATGAATTAGACATCTATGACAAGGATTGGCCGCAAAAAGCTTTACATAGAGAGGAGTGGAAGGAGGGTAGGGAGGCCTTTGCCCTGTAGTGGGACGATCATGGCTGAAAATAAATAAAATAAATAAACACACATATTACATTTCTCATGACAAATAACATACATGGTCACCTGGGCTGCGGTATCTTATGACAACTTGCAACGCTAGTGGTGGTCTCCCAGCTCTTTGAGACGAATGCGGAATTAAAAGGATCGATTAATGGTGAAAAGTAACTCGCTGCTTTCGTCACACTTGCGACCATTAGACCAAAAGAGGAATTTCAATTCACAAAACCACGTTAAACTGTAGATGGAAACTCTTTGATACAAACTCTACTCTGTTGATCCATAATCAAACACCTAATTTACAAGTACAGTGACCTCCGGCATCATCGAAGTTGTCATTCGTTGACTTAGAATAGACAAACATTTCGAAAGCTGCCTTGACCTTTACAGTCGAATCTTGTCTCCAACACAGGGCCACGAGATGGGTGTACTATTGTGGTTTTACTGACCACAACATATTAATCATTTAACCACATAACTTACATAATAACTATTTGGTTTTGTACTTGTTGTTAATGTGTATAAATGTATGTGTAGTTAAAAAAAATGTTTTTATAATAACTGAGACATACTAAATTAACTAAAAATCGCGGATTTCTCACGTAAATATACAGAGAAAAGCTCTACTAGTTTTAGAAAAGAATTAGAAATAGATTTAGAACCACAAAGGGGCTCTTCCTCATGAGCAGCGTGCGCGGTCCATAGTCTATAGTCTAGGTACTCTCTATTACACAGTGCGCAGCTCAAAAAGATATTGGTTTAAAATCACAGACAATCTGTATCTACTCATAAGAAATCTGCAGAATATACATATTTACAAATACAAAAAACTACACTGTATATGAATTATGATTGATTGAACTACAAGTATGCCCCAAGTACTTACTAGTGTACACATAATAGTTTATGGAATAAAGTACACTTAGTTCGGCCATGATCTCAATAAGGCCCAATCATCATGGTGAACGGATTGCTCGCATTACAAACTTAATTCAACAAGGCAACGGGGACGATGACAAATGCTCGATGATCATGATTATAGTCATTATCACAGTTAAAATTATGTTATGAATATCTTCAGGTTCTCCATCAGTAAAAACTATACTGACTGACTGATTGACTGGCTGACTGCCTCATTGGCCGTGTGGTCGCAAGAGCCACTGCCGGATAAGGGGTCTCGGGTTCGATTTCCGGGTCGCGCAAAGTATTACGGGGTTTAACAAAAAAAAAAAATAATATTTACATTTATCTTTACAGCTTAATGCCCTATGCGACAAATGTGCTATAGTAAAAATCTAAATAATAAAATCTCAATAGTAGCCCGGAGTCTGGAATTGTGCCCGATATATGACAGTAGACTCACCCCCTATTACACAAGACTCATAACATAAATAGTGAATAGTGGATGTTACATTGTACAGTGACATTAAGTGCCGTGATGTGCACCTCTGCCGGTAGGCAGAGGGTAAAAAGGCGTGATATAATGTTATGTTTTGGAAACTATAAACAAATTACTATCTAACGTACAAATGTGCAGTCCAAACAAATAACCACTAACAAAACGAACAAACATTTAGAAATAGACAGCAACCGTGCGAAACGACAGCAAAATGCAAATATTTCGAATGTGCAGACTGTACAAAGCAAGCACAAGAAACAGCACAATGGCGGACAGAAATCAGTTGGAAACATTGCGACATAGAAATCTAAAGAGAATCGATTCAAGGAAATAATATCAGATACGTATAGCTATATAGTAGATGGAAATAACGGCTCGATCAAGTATATTAACAGTGTTACTGATACAGTATGTCTAATTGATTTGTATATTTAGTGTGCGAGCGGGTTAACGGCATATCGGTCTCCTAGAGCATGTAGAGGTGAATTTTCTTGCAGTATTTTTTGTGAAAAGTGTTTAGTTTATTGTAGAAACAACAGAGCAGAGCCATCAGAGCATCAGACCGCTATAAATAGGATCACCAATAGGGTTGATGCCAATACGGCGTCGCGGGCGACCTAAAGGGTTGCCGGGGCTCCGGCTCAAAGAACAGAAGTAGGAACGGGGTTTTTAGTCAGTAAGATTCTGACACTCCCCAGGCAGCAGAAGTCATTGAATGATTTTCGCCCCTCAAAAAAAAGGGTCTGAAAGACCACAAGAATCGATTGAAATAAATAAGAAATCAAAGTAGAGAAAAATTCAACATTTTTAAAGTAGCGCGATTGCGACAATTGACCCAGAATCATCAGACTAACACTAAACTTCGTGAAATAATGATCTTCGCGAAATCATCGTGACGATGATCTGATGTTAGAACATCGAATTACCACGATCTGATAAAATTCTTTTAATCGATTTATATCATACTAGCTACTTCTGCGCGGTTTCTCTGCTCGACGCCTATTAATCGTAGCGTAATATTTTATAGCCTATAGCCTTCCTAGATAAATGGGCTATCCAACACAGAAAGAATTTTTCAAATCGGACCAGTAGTTTCGGAGATTAGCGCGTTCAAACAAACAAACAAAAAAACAAACTCTTCAGCTTTATAATATTAGTATAGATTATCTTTGCCAATGAAGGCTTGCTGAGTATAAAAGGGCTTTGATCAGTTGAGTCGGAGATCGCAGTTAAAATTATGTTCCAAAAAAAAAATTAAATACTATAAAAGTATTTTGTTAGTTTCAATTGTGTTAGTATCTGTATACAACGAAAGATACTAAAGAATATTTATCACTCACATACCTAATTTTGCATAAAATATCACAAGTTTAAATCCCAATCCGATTCTTAGGTCAGCTGTCAATTTCTGCACCACTTCTACAATTTTAATAGAGTCCTATCTCGCCTCTGTACAGATCAAAATCGGTACTGCAGTTACGAAGTGAAAGCGCAACAAACAAACAAAAACTTTCGTTACATTACTTATGATTACAATGGCGCCTGTCCAACTATATCACGGTTCATAGAACATCAACAAGAATGGTGGGTTTAGGTCACTGACCTCTCAAACTATTGTCTCATCATCAACAGCCTGTTTTCGTCCACTGCTGGACATAAGCCTCTCCAATAGCACGCCACTGAGCTCGGTCTTCAGCTCTACGCATCCAACCACTACCAGCCACTTTACGTATATCGTCACTCCACCTAGCTGGAGGGCGCCCTACACGTTTGCCTAGACATGGTCTCCACTCCAAAACACGTCTACTAACTATTGCCTACTAAGTACTAATATCACTTAATTGATTTTGGCTATTTACTCTCTCTTAACTACTCAGCAGATAGTTCCGAGCTAGGTGGGAGACATAAGCAATGATCGTCATCTGGCTGACGATGATAAATTAAACTGAACTGCCCTAAAAAGCAGTTCTTTGTCAATTTTCCAAGGTATCGGATCAAAGATTGTGGGATAAGCCGGTAAACGAGCAGACAGATCACCTGTTGGTAAGCAATCGGCGCCGCCCATGGACACCTGAAACACCAGAGGTGTTTACAAGTGCATCACCGGCCTTTTGAGGATTCTAGGATTGGGGAGATTGGGAAGGCGGGGTAATTGGGCCTTCGGTAACCCACGGCGTAACACAACGCAAGCTTTGTTTCACGTAGGTTTTCTGTGAGGCCGTGGTATCAATCCGGTTGAGCCGGCCCATTTATGCCAAAGCATGGCTATACCATACTTCAATCCTGACCAACTATAACCAATCTCAAGAAAGACCTTCATCAGGGAAGGCCTACCACCCACAAATTTGTCGTAAGATTTAAAGCTAACATGACATTGCCACACGTACTTGTAGTTTGTGTTTAAACTTAGTTTAAAACATAAGTAATATTGGTACCAGCTTGCTAATATTATGTTTGGTATGAAATACCTCAAGTGTACCTGCGTACTGACGAAGTACTTAGCTAAAGTTCTTTGGTGCAGTGGGGTGAAATTCAGCTGCTTAGTGTGTGGTTTAGTATTTAAGATAACTAAACTAAACTACTTAAAAGCAGTTTCCATTGATAATATTTTCTATTTTGATGAACAAGAAAATATTTTTTTACTTTTCCAAAACCAAGGTATAATTAATACATAGTACCCGCAAAATAATATACGATAAATTACAGTATTCTTTTTTTTGAACATCATTGATATCTTAATAAATTTTCATTTTCATATTTGCCACACTAGAGATTTTGTATTTTTTTTTTCTAATGTCGTAATAAATTAATGAAGCAAACTCAAAAAATATTTTGGAACGGAACAAATTAACTGTCTGCCTACATCTTGAAATATCAGAGAAACTTAAAATGATAAGGTCAAATCATGCAATCGTATAAAAATTAAACTTAACGTACCTGAATATTACCGGCAAATAAGAATTTCAACAACACACAACACTTAAAATTCTCACTTATTGTCCATTTTAATTGTAACAATACACTAAACAAATCAAAATAATTTCGATATAAAAATTAAGTCACAATCGCTCCACAGATAACGATAAATAATTTTGTAACAAAACTAGGCTGAATGTATAGTCACGCGCGCGTTTGCCGCCAAAACGCGGTGAAATGTCAGTTGCAGCGCGCGAAAGGTCGCTCGCAGTGTGGCGGGGGGCGAAATATTGTTCATGTAATTTGTTAAACCGGAAAATATTATGAGACTACGCTGCGTTATGCGACGTAGTCATATTTATGTAATTTTAAATGCTACTTAACTTCTAAGTAGGTAGTATCGTAATATTTTTGTTGATGGCAACACGATATTAAATGAATTTCATAACCCATGATGTGCGTTCTCAAATGTTTTGATTTTCATTGCAATGTGTTTTGTTAATGGCTACTTCAAGGTTCATATTATTTGAGTGCCTCCGAGTAAATATTTTTTTACGTACCTCTGGTTGTATCGCATAACGTGAAACAACGCTTGCGTTGTATTTCGAAGAGTGAGAGAGGTTACCCGAGGCCCAATTACCCCCTACCTTCCCCAATCCAGGATGGTTCAGGGATTCAGCCCTGACTCCCCAACAATCCTCAAATTCTTAATCCCAAAAGACCGGCAACGCACTTGTAACGCTTCTAATGCTCTAGGTGGCGATGTGCGACGCCAATTGCTTACCATCAGGTGATCCGGTACCGGCTTCTCCAGTAAAAAGATAAGAGTAATATTTCATTGTAAAGTAACGTATGCTAAATATGTTCTAACATCAGTCGGTACCGACGAAGGCTAGCCAGTGGACTGTGCCGCCTATTGTGCACGGGAAGACTCGCTGATGTAACACATTTGTAACACCAGCTCGAGGCAACAAATGTTGATTTAATATTCTTTCCTAAAATTAATTGAACGGATTATAATCAAATATTACTTATTACAGGTACATTATGACCAAAGAAGAGGCTGCTTCGTTGCTGACGATAATCGAGACGGTTGAACTTAAAAAAAAAACAAATTTGTAATCCTCCCCAATAGGCTAACAACGTACTAGTAACTCTTCTAGTATTCCTAATATCCATGGTAACACTAGTCGCTTCATAACAGGTGATCCATCTGTTCTTAGATATGCCTCTCTTAACAAAATCTCATAAAAATCCTTATTGACTTTGTTATTAGTCAACTACACACCACACTTAACACAATATGACTAAAAGTCTTTGTAACTATGAAGAAATTTGCCGTAAAACACAGATTTGTTAGAAGCTTAATGTGAAAAGTCAACGGATTGGTACAGAACAATATTTATAGACTTTAGACAGGCTTTTGTAAAATTATCACATAGAGCTAACAAGTGCTAATAAGTCTTTCTATTTGTAAACCATACTCAAATTGTTGTGGCAGGTGATACAATTGCAAATAACAACGATAGTAATGAAATGATTGTTCTTACGCCCGAATACTAAAAGACTCAAGCTCAATTTTAATTCGTGCTTAAGTAATAGATATGGCACGATATTTTGTATGGAATAGAGGGCAAACGAGCATACGTATCACCTGATGGTAAGCTATCAGCGCCGCCCATGGACACCCGCAACACCAGAGAAGTCATACGTGCGTTGCCGGTCTTTTAAAAAGGAATATGCTATGTTTCTTAATGGTTTAAAGGTCGTATTGGTTCGGAAATACCGCCGACGACAGATCATTCCACAGTTTTGCTGTGCGAGGCAGATAACTATGTAAAATAACACGTAATTCGAAAGGTTCAGATTTATCAGAGAGCTACGCTGCCCGATATGGTCCTGTCAAATAATGTAGTCTCTTAGGCAGCTCTTACAAAATCTACGAGACTAGTAGGGTGTCCTAATCATGTGTGAAACCCTAAATAAAGTAATAAAGCGATGATTACGATAATCTAACAAAAAATGAGCAATGTTTTTGATAACAATATAATAACTAAACATTGTATGTTAAGTAAATGCAGGATACAAACAATTATGTACTAAGTAATGTGTAGGAAATGTGTGGCAATGTTCTCCGTGAGTCCTGTGTGAGGTGCGATGGTATCTGAGCAGATGTTGCGAATTAACACCGGCGCTGCGCTTACGGGAAATATCGAATTTTATATTTCGACACAGAAGTGGTCTTATAACAATGTCTAAACTTGTATGTATAAAGGATACAATCTTACTACTAACGACGGTTTATTTTGGTTTATTTCCAATGGTTGGAAATTGGTACATAACATAATATAACATCACGTCTTTTGTTTCTGAAGGGGTAGGCAGATGTGTATATTATGCCACTGTACAATGTAACACCCACTTTTCACTGTTTATGTTACGAGTCCCATGTAATAGGGGGTGAGCCTATTGCCATATACCGGGCACTATTCCAGACTCCGTGCTACTACTGAGATTCTTTTTAAAAACCCAGTAATACTTTGCCCGACCCGGGAATCGAACCTGAGACCCCTTGCCCGGCAGTCGCACTTGCGAACACTTGGCCAACGAGGCAGAGAAATTGGTAAATAGAATAAAATATTGTACCAAATATTATTCCACTCTACCCGGAGCATATCAGCAAGATCAAGAACGTCTACTGTTGAATACAGTCCTATCATAAGGACTTGCAGCTCGGATGGTTGGAAACGACTCCCTCCAATCTTCTGTAGATCTTCTGTCTATATATATACCTTTTGGGTGGATGTCTTACGTCTTGCGCTGCAAACTAGACATAGGCCTCTTCAATAATACTACTCAGTTCGATCTTTAGCTACGTATAAACAAACAATATAATTCAACAAAATTCATCAAGCTAATACCAGCTGAGCACATGTCATTACATAAAGCGCACAACAAGGCCGACACGATGTGTGCGCCGATAACATAACTATACTAACTGTACTGTTACACTATATTAACGTCCAATTTTAGTGAGTTCCACCTAATAAGTGTGACCTACATTACTTTTATTGCACCTTGGAATCTGTTTTACACATAGTTTGATACTGAATTTATAAGTAGTGTTAAAAAACCGAGTGGAGCGCGCTTAACATCAATAGACGTCGCGGCAGGCCCAGAAGGAGATGGCGTGATGATCTTGGCACCTATCTATCTAAAGGATTGGCTATAGTAAGCTCTACGAAGAGGCGAGTGGAAGGAGAGTAGAAAGGTCATTGTCCTGCAGTGGAACGACCATGGTTAATAAAAATGTAAAAAATGATTTTATATGAAATTGTACGTACAAACGTTACCCTGATCAAATGAACCTACTAACTTTACTAGCTGGTTTCAATTATCAATTCTAGTTTCGATCTTTAACCTTTTCACACACCACACATATTGGATAATTCAATCACTTATCGCTATTGGTGCTATCTTTAAAAGCTTAGGAACATGTCACAAAAACAGCACCATTGCAAAATGGTTCTAGTAATTAGACTGTAAACAAAGCGTTCTACAAAATATAAAGTAGTGTAGTAGCACTACTCGATCACACCAACCTTGCTCACAAAATCCGAAACTCTACACATACAAATCACTTGCACAATACCAGTTCTCACAAAACACGATCAGTCTCACATCTCAGTAACCAAATATTCAACCACACTGTAGATATAATGACGACCACAAACCGCGAATGAGATAATTCATACAGACCTAAGACCCTACACGTTCGTACACGCGGTTCAAATACATCTTTCATCACGACTTCCATATTTTGCAAATTGCGTAGGCCCTAAAATGGTGCCTTGAGGCACTCCATGATCGAAACATTAAGTAATCTAATGGTGCCTCACAATTTTATATCGTCGTGATCGCTCGGAGGTTAAGTAGACTGAACACGACTGTGATGGGAGGTTGAATGGAAACAGGTTCACTATGAGTCTTTAATAGTATTTAATAGATCACGAAGTAACTCCCCTACGAGTACCATGACACAAGCTCTAGGCAGATTTAAACAAAATTCTAGTATGTAGTATTAAAAATAAACTTCAATACGTTAACCACCACGTCGGTCAATTGATGACCGATGCTCAGCGGAGGATTTGCCTTCAACAGCTTTCTGTCGGCAGTCTAAGGCTTAAAACATGTTAAATAAAGGTTATTTAGATCATTCTTCTGTGACAAACAACAAATCTCATTGCCGACACACATACTTACGGATATAATTTACAGGTCCTATTAATATAATTGCCTTGACTTTGACAAGTCCGATATAACATAGTATGTGTGCACTAGACTCTAAAATTACAAGATCAGATTTTTACTAAACATCTTGCTTCGTAACACGACATCATAAAGCCTGTTATTTTGAAACGGAGTCACTCTGTGAGGCCACCTCGTCGATTGATTTCTAATCAATCTGCACCAAGTGATGAAACATCGAAATCTAGATTAACTGCTCAGGTGATAGAAGTAATACAAGAATTTCATTTAAAAGTGACATAACCATGATTATGTCATCTACACCTTTGTGGTGTACTTACACGCACTTTCCGTCAACTATGTAAAAAATAGAATGAATTCGAATAATTATTGATGGTGTAGTCCACATTTTAAGTATGGGAGAGCTATGCTTCAGCACGAATGGGCCGGCTCTACCGGATTGATACCACGGCCTCACAGAAAACCGACGTGACGATGACGACTATGGTTTCCCCCCTTCCCCAATCTCCCTAATCCCTGTAACCACAACATTCCTCAAATACCTAATCTTCAGAAAGCTGGTAACGCACTTGCAACACCTCTGATATTCCAGCAGCAGTAGCCAAATGCCTTTTAGCGCTTGTCTACATATAGAATAGAAAACCAAATTATATGGAATTGACGTAAATTTTGACATTTGTCAGTGTCATCCCCGTACATTTTGATTTCTACTCTCTCTGTAGACAAGCGCTAAAGTGGCGTTTGGCTAAAGGCCCAGGTGTCGACGGACGACGCGCATTGCTTACAAGCAGGTAATCCGTCTGCTTGTTTACCGACTTATCTGATAAAATCATGAGTGTTTTCCTATGCAGAATAATGTAACTACTGCAATATCACCGACAACCCATGACAGTACACTTCTGGACAAAGAGCCTTTGCCAAATAAGAGGGTTTTACCATAATCTTGACGGTTGCCTGGCGGTTTAAAGATTGCAACTTAGATTCACAAGAAAGTGCTGTTTAAGTACCAATAACTATCTCTCATCGTCATTCATCAACAGCCTATAAATGCCCACTGCTGAGCAAAGCCTCTTCTCACACGGAGAAGGTTAGAGTATTAATCACTACGCTTGCTCAATGCGGGTTGGCGATTTCAAACTTATAATTAGAAATTATAAGTCCAGGTTTCCTCACGATGTTTTTCCTTCACCGTTTGTCAGTGGTGTCTAAATAATCTTAGAAAGTACATATAACTCGGAAAAAGTCACATTGGTACTTGCCGTTGGTAGGTTTCGAACCCGCACCCTCATGCATGAGAAGTGGGCGTCTTAAACTGTCAAACACCAAGCGGTCACCGGTGACCGCGACCTATTGTTCTTTAATTGTGTCTATAAAACCGGTACTCGACGAGTTAAACCTCCGGGCTACCACGACATTATCATCATCGTCATTATTTTTTTAAATTAGTAACTACAATATTATAAATAGTTTGTCTTTATATTTGACTACCAGTATCGTTCTATTTTCTGCACAGGATTTACGAAATATAATAAAAACTATCTGTGCAGGAGATAAGCCGGTAACTGTCTGACAATTAGATGCAGCGAAAACGGAAGGTCGAGCCGAGCACGGCAGCCAGCAGACCGGAACGGTTGCGACACAACCTGACCGGCGAACGACGGCCACAGACGAACTCAATTATTTACTTATGTAAAATAGTGGTAACTATTCTATTTTTGTATAAACCTTTTTTGGTCATGCACAATTCAGTATCAGTACCGCAAAAAATCTTTTTTATGTGGTAAATCTGAAATCCTAGCTAAAAAAAGTCGTTTGCAAACTTTGATACCGTTTTTTTAAAGGGGGGAAAATCATCCATTGGCTTCTCCCGCCTTGTGTTTGACGAGAGGGAGTGTCAGACTCTTACTGACTAAAAACCACCCCGTTCCTACTTGAGCACCGACAACCCGTTTGCCCTCTCGCGGCTCCGAAACTATAAAACCGTTGCGTTACCTACTCTTTTTATGCGTCACAATAGATATGAAAGCATGAGTTTAAGGCTTAAAATAATAAGATTGTAAAACAATGTTAATAATTTATTTAACTAGAGGTAACATCAAGTAACCGTAATATATGTACAATTATAACAAATTGCTATTCATATGGCGTTAATAATACAAGTTATTATAACTTAAACACTGCTTAACTGTAGAAAATGCATGAACTACAAATTGCAGCAATTGTGATGTTTATATTCTTAGCAGTAAGGTTGCAAATTGTAGGCTATACATTACAATAGGCACAGCACTTGAATGGACAAGTCTAATGCCATTTCGAATATCGAAAACGGCAAATAATAACTATATTTAAAACACATGATAACCGATGAAAAACAACAAGTCACTCATAATTCGCGAGAAATTCCTGTATTCCAAACTATTTTACTTCGTTAAAAAATGTTTGTAGTGAGTCAGATGGATGCTAAATTATAATCAACAGTCATTATTCCAATGGCTTTAAAGATCTGTTACACTCTCTCTTTCTCTCTCTCTCATTCAAAATTCTCGAACTTGTATTTAAAAGTCTACGTCTAAGTCTATTGATAACTTCATTCATTTCTGTGTTCCTACAAAACATGTTCTACAATTAACCAGTAACACTAACTATTATCTAAATAAAATACGATTGAAACGTATCGCCTGATCTGTCTTCCACGTTAGGATCCTTCGAATCTGATTCAAATAGTTCTCCTTTCTCAGTGCCGTAATCAAGAGAATTCAATAAATCCATCTGCTTCCTTAACATTACATCTTCTGCATTCAGTTTTTCTGTCTTCTTCTTGTTCTTTTCTGCTTCCTCGGTCACTTCTTTGGTTAAATTACTAACGTCTAACTTGTCAGTAACTTGTGCTTCTATTGATTTAATTTCAGTCACAGGTTTAATTGTTGTTGTTGTTGCATTAACACTTTCGTCAAAATCTGTAAAATCTTTTGGAACGTCCCTTCCAAAGTTTTCTTCGATCCATTCTAATTTGGATTTCTTATCAACACTCTCGCTATCATACGACTCTAAGTTTAGATGCCTCATTTTTGTTCTGGATCTTACAGTTTGAGTTGAATAAAATTCAGTAGTCACAGTAGTTGATGGTTCAGGTTCTGTGATTGGAGCTGCAGTTGAAGATTCTTCATCCGTGTCTCCTGCAAACACTTCAAACTTCTTCTCGTTCGTGTCACTGATATCGGCAACTCTAGCTTCAGATGCAGTTACAACTCTACCTTCACGTCCAACTTCAGCAGCAACTGCAGCTTCAGCTGCTCTTTCAACATCCATTTCAACTCCAGCCCCAGAATCAGCTTCAACTACAGTTTGAACTCCAGCTCTAGCTCTAGATTTAGCTTTGGCTCTAGATTCAGCTACAACGGATTTATCTAAATTATTTTGCTCTATAGTAAGTGTCTTTTCCATATTAACGTCATCTTGACTATCCTGTCTCTCGCTATCCATCTCCATTGATATAGGTGTTGTTGTTGCTATAAAATTCTCTGGTTCTGCAATATTTTGCTCAAGTCTGTTAAAATAAGACATTTCAGTAACTTCGTCAATTTTCATGCTTCCAGCTCGACGATCATAATGATTATATTCCGGATCTTTATCATCATCTGCAACCATATCAACGAATTCCTTGTTATCGTCTAATTTAACTTCGGCTTCTTCTAGTTTCATTTTACCGGTATCTTCACTGGAAGGCTTTTCAGCATCAGAAGGATTGTCGTCTTCAGTAAAGGTATTCTCTGTCATAATAGGTACAGTAGTAGGATATGTTGTGGTTTCAAAGTAAGTGGCGGGTGTATACTCTAGCACTTTTTTCTTGATGGGTTTAATGTCTGGCGCATTTTTTATTGCTTCTATTAATAAATCTATTCCATCATTTACTGAAAATTTAAATAATAATGTGCATTTTAATACTTATTACTACATAGTATAAAACAAAGTCACTATCCACCGTCTGTCGGTCCCTATGTATGCTTGGATCTTTAAAACTACGCAACGGATTTTGATAGCGGTTTGTTTAATTCGTATGGAAGGTTTTTATACACATGCAAATTGCACCCGAGCGAGGCCGGGGCGGGTCGCTAGTTTGAAATAAAGTTATACAACACATTGCAGAAAATACATATCAAAAGCTTCTTAGGTTCAAAACTTAAACGTTTTCAGTTAAATAATGAGTTGGTTGATATAAACAAAAATAGTTTCAGTTAGGAATACATTTTAAGAGAATTTAAAACATGTATTTGTATTATGAAACTGCATGATAGTAATTTTAGCAAAAGTGCATATATTAAATGTAACCTTAGGCAAGCTATCGTAACTATACAGAAAAAAACTTCTGATATAAACTAGATTCAACCTCGAGAGGTTCTGGCCCAAAGGACCATGGTCGAATAATGGATATGTCAAGGAAAGGCATATTTATTTCGCTTTTCGATAAATTCTCAATATTTGCACAATACGTGAAAACTGTACAATATTTACCTGGTGCAGCGTCCAACGGATGGTTTTGCTTGATCAGGTACTCCATTAACATCAACAGATACTCTATAGCGTCATCATCTCTCGAGAGTTCCCTCTTGGTCCTCCCATTAGAGCTCACGGTTTGAGCCAGGCGCTTCAGTTTCCTGAGATTTTGAATGATATTTCTTGAAAAGTTTTCTATTTCTACGCTATTATTGACACCCGTAACTTCACTCACCTTCGGCTTCTTATGAATGTTACTCTCAAAGTTATTCAGCTGCTCGTACATCTGTTTCATAAACGAGTTTTGAACTAAATTGTATTTTATAAGAAGACTTCTAAGACTTTGAAATGGGTTTTGTTTCGGATTACTTTTGTGTGTCAAAATTAAATCAAATTTCTTGTGAACTTTAACATCATGTTTATTCAGTATTGATACTATCTCATTTAGTAACTTTGCGAATTTGCGAACAGATACTATGAACTCTTCTGTGTTTTTCTTTATATACTCTACTTGTGTTTTCTGAGTATCTGTTAAGTTAAAAGAGAAGTTTCCTTTCAGTATGTTATTCAGTTTAGTTATGTCATCATTTAAATTTTCTTGTTTTGAAACATCAGCATCTGCACTCTTAGGTAATTCAACTAATTTTAGTAAACCTTTAATAATTTTGACAGATTTTAGAATTTGAATTGTTTCACGATCTAGCTCTCCAAGTTTACCACTCAGTTTAAGCCTGTCCCGCTTGCTTACTCTACACGGACCGAAATTTTCACACAAAGTTTCTACAAGATGGTGTTTACTCAAACGGTCCGGTTTGTCACGTTTAAATAATTTGTTGAATATTTTCTTCAAATATCTTAAAATACTAAATTTCCTCTTTTTCTTTCTCGTTGACTCTGTGGCGTTTACATGAGTTTTATTAAAATCTTTCATTATTTTTTTGAGAAGGTATTGTAAATCTTCGGTGCTGTTCTTGTGAGCTGTTGAATTAGTAGTATTCATACTCAGACAGCTTTTGAGCATACAAGAGGTACGATGAACGACCTTGACTATATTATATTTACGGTTATTGATTTTTCTATTTCGGCTATTGTGTGCGATTAGTTTTACGATGCTCTTATGTCTATCGGATAAAGCATTAATTTTTTTCTCTTTCAGTATTTTCAAATGCGCCCATTTCGAATGTTTCAAGTCGTTCATTTCAGGATTCATTTCTGTAAAATTTGCTATCGTTCTTGTGTTATTGCTCATTATGAAACCTTTTTCAGTAGATGCATAAGAAGTCAATGGTGCACCAATGAGGTCGAATACAGTTTCCGTTATATTAACGAGAGTAATCCCAGTGTCCCATAGTGATACATTTGCTTTTGTTTTATGGTCTTCATTGCCCACGAAATATTTATAATATTCATTTTCCGGAAGTGTACTGTCCGAAAGTGTGCTTCCAAAAATATTTGAACTGTTATCATTATCAGGGAGCACCAAGTTACTCGGTATTCGTGTGACTGGAAGTGCTACTGTGACATTTGGTACCGCCATAAAATATTCTGAAACATAATCTAATTTAAAATTATAGCAATTTTCTATATAAAATGAATTACTATAGAAGTATATAGAACAATGTTGAATTGATAATCGGAGAAAATGAAAGAGATACACAATTATTTTAAAACAATAATGAACCTACTGAAGTATTACATACCTTTGGTAGAATTAATAGGTATCACAGAAATTGACACAGAGTTCAGTTCTCGTTTGTTTCTGATATAGTTCCTAGTTGTTTTAGTCGGTTTGCCAGATTTGTACATCGGTTTCTTCACTGGGTTTTTCTTTGTATTCTTTTTCGCCTGATTTAGCTTCCCATTCTGCTTAGCAGTAGCCTTTTTCATATTTTTCATCTGTTCCCGTTTGGCCATATCTATCGCTATCGCAGACATGTTCTTCAATTCAGCAGCGACTGATTTCCTCAATTTCCCCATGACCTTTTGCATTAGTTTTTGCGCTAGTACCATTTCCAAATTGTGTTTAGTTGTTTTGATTTCTATTGGTTTATGTGTCACTACGTTTTTCTTTATGATTGTCTTTGCTGCAGCAGCCTTACCTGGTGAAATTCTTTTATATCTGATTGGAGTTCTTCTTTTCACTGGTGCGGTGGTTAAGTTCATTTTGCGTGGTAAAGGCTTTCTAATGATACGTCTTTGTGGTTGGGTTTTATTATTGCCGCCACGTTTCATCATTGCTGGTGCTTTATTCTTCGGTTTATTTGGGGGTTTATTCTTTTTTACAGGCTTAAGTTTCGGCTTTTCAGTTATCTTTGTTGTCGACGGTTTTGGTGTTTCCACAGGCTTTTTAGTCATACTTTTTCTCGCGCTTTTTTTCTTCTTTTTTTGCTTTTTGTCTGAAACACAATTTTATTTCAAAATTAATAAGAGCTGGTTTTTAAATATAAAAAATGGCATCTTTATGATTTATGAATTAAAACATCTTTTTAACAAAAAGCCAAAGTCATATTCAACTTACCATCAGGACAAAAGCTCAGGACATGGCAGTCCCACCGCCCATCAGCGTTACAGTCACACACCGTGCACCCGATGCACCAGTCCACTAGAAAATAAACAAAGAGTATATAATTATAAATAATTACATCCCAAATTACATAACATAACATCACGCCTTTTATCCCCGAAGGGGTAGGCAGAGGTGCACATTATGCCACTGTACAATGTAACACCCACTTTTCACTATTTATGTTATGAGTCCCATGTAATAGGGGGTGAGTATATATTTTAATACGTCCCAAATCATTAAAATATATTACTTTTAACCAATTTGTTACGCCTTTGTAGCACACTATAATTATAAAGGGATTCAGGGAATCATACTTGTAGTAATTCTATGTCTACGCGCCGCGCTACGGCGTAGCATTATGCTACGGTGCTACGAACATTCGTTTGAATACAGTGTGTCAATTAACTAAATTAATCCTTTCAATGATTGTTTAAAATACAGGATAATATTTTTTCTTATTAACCAGTGTCCCTATAAATTTTGAACAATATTTTTCTCATTAATCTCCGTAACTCTACGGGTGACATGTGTGCGTAGTGTAGTGGTGAACTGGAAACCACATCGAAATCTGACTATGACGGAGTATTTATTTTATAATATTCGTATATTATTGAATTTTGAAAATTAATTGACATATTAATACACAAACCTGGTGGACAGTCCTCACTGAAGCTGGACTCGAACGGCTTACATTCCGGATGCGCATTTTTGTTGAAAACTGTAACATTGTATAAAGTCAATTTTATAAAATGTATTTCTTTCAATTAATCCTTACATAACGTTAACCTTAAATACCTTTGAAATCATAAAATTAAGGTCCGATTTTTCAAACATCACTTAATTCTTAACTATAGAATAAAATTGACATTTCACAGTTTTTAGTATGGAAGAATACGGTAGTTGACAGGTAGTCAAATTCAATACTTTTATTGAAATGTCAAAAACGATACTTTTCTATGAATTTTGTATTGGATTGTAACTTGTCATAAGTTACAATCCAATACAAAATTCATCATATTCTTGCGTCAAATAGCATACTTATGTCATTAAAATTAACGAGAAAAAATCCAAAAGTAAGTAAATTGTCAAATCAATGGATGAGAGTATAATTATTTGTGGCATTGAAAAGTTGAAACAATTTATTTTAAATCTAGCCAACTGTCAAATATTCAAAGTTCCAATATTCAAAATTCCTCAGTTAAAATTTATCTGGCGTTGGAAAAACCGGCCCTAAATTGTCGGTCTGTAAGGCAATAAAGTTAGGTGATTGTTCCACAACTAAATTTGCATAGAAAGAAGAACGAGCAAAAAACCCCATCGTTATTCTCTTAAAGAAAAATTTACCTTTAGAAAGCTGTAACTTTACGTATATATGGCATTATAAAGAATTTAAAAAATCGCTTAGTCACCAATCCACGCAGACAAAGTCGCGAGTAAGGCTAGTTGTATATGGTGTGAAAACAATGAAACCACAATACAACCTCAAAACTATTGAGACTATGGGACCAAGTTGTGAAAAGTAATCTTATTTAATTTAATGTCTTGTGGTCGATGCCATCAAATGCTTTGGACAGATCATCGCACACATTCTATTTATACACATAACAAAACCATCTTGAAGTTATTGTTATTGAAAATTGCTAGAAATAAAAGATATTTTTATTTATTTTATTTCATTTTATTTTTATTTAAAGCACATCTAAGTTATGTGCGTCCTCCTAGTAACCAAATATTAGAATCGTTCTTATGTTACCTTTAGTGAATGCTGATTGCTGTTGGTGGAAGGTGGAATTTTATTAAAATGTGTAATACCTGAGACACTCTCAACGTTTCAAACACTTTGCTAAGAACCGGCAAAACAGATACAAAACCTATTGTTACTACGTCCGTTTTTATGGGATAAGCCTGTAAACGAGTAAACGAATCACCTGATGGTAAGCAATCGGCGTCGCCTATAGACACCTGGAACGCCAGAGGCGTTACAAGTGATTTACTGGCCTTTTGGAGGTTTTGAAGATTAGGAGTTTGAGGATTGTTGGGGATTCCATTAATTGAAGTTAATATACCTTAACTATTTTATAAATACTTACAATCTCTAGAAGCTTCTCGAAAGAATAAGTCAGCGAACCCGGGGCTGCGTCTTTTCCTTGAGTCTCTGTATGAAAATATGCTACGTTAATAAAATATTTAGCTGAAACAAATGGTTTGAAGTTTGTTAAAAAATTTAAAGTTATGCCTCACACGATACGAACACATAACAATTGCATTATGTGCCCCCGTACCTCATAAATAACATTTTGATCATTCAACAATTTAATATTATTTCAGTTTATTCCACATGCACCGATTAAGCCACATTTAGATTCAAGTAACCTAAATTCATAACCAAAATATTCTTCTATCTATAAACATGTAACTGTCTCCTACATCTCCTTCCTTTTCTTTTAAAGAAGGACTTTACAGAAGCTTAAAAATATCCCTTAAGGAAAAATATTTCTTAACCTACTAATACTTACTGGTTCCCAATCTCCGGATGACGGAAGCTTAGCTTGTCACATCTTCTATTCTCTCTCTTCCAGCAGATGGCAGTGTGGTCTCCCTGACAGAAGCAGAGGTAGCAGACACCAGGACCCACGGAATTAGGCGGTGTGTCCCTCTTGAAGTAGTAGCCGACATTGGGGCACTTGTCTATGTGTTTCACCACGAAGTTTGTGTCCTTGCGCGCGGGGACATCTGCAACGGGAACAGGGTCATCTGGTTTGGATTATTAGGCTAGGACTGTGCTGATTGGGTCTTGGTACATATCGGAATCATAAAACGATGTACTGTACGCTACCATGAAGTGTGAGTGCCTTTTAAAGAAGAAGCTGTCGAACTAACCGAAGTAACCGAAATGAATAATAATTGTTCACTAAACCTCAATCTTTGTAGATAGGACTGTGTCGTAGCATTGGGTTTTATGCGGTGATCATTTAAATGTGATGTGACACTTATTTTTAACCTGAGGTCGTGTGAACCTGAGGTGTGTAACTTTTTTTAAAGTACTTTAGCCTGTAGGAACTAGCATCCATGATATCTATTGATAATTTTGGATCTGCCATCTCCCACCTCCCATCCCCGAATCCTCCTAAAATCCCCCAAAAGGCCGGTAAAGCAATTGTCACTCTTCTGGTGTTTCGGGTGTCCGTGGGCAGCGGTGCTTACTTATCATGTGATTCATGTGATCCACCTGCTCGTTTGCTGGCTAATCTCATAAAAAACTGAACTATATACCTACCTATAATTCGCACTACACGAGTTACAAATCCGTTGCCAACCTTTTGGGGATTTGGAAATGGGGAAGTGAGCAAAACACAACGCAAACGCTCTTCCACGACGATTTTCTGTGAGACCGTGTATGACTCTCACACGTTTTTTTATATTTCATAGGATGACGTTTGGCCACCGCTCACTTAGTGGCAAGCGATGAAAAAATCAACGTAAATAATGAAATGACTGAATAATCGAACAATACAAGAATCTTTTGTTTCACTTTCCCAATCACGTCACCTTCAATAATCGTCTGTTTACTAAAGATATCGCAATTACATAATATTTTACACAAGTATTCAAATATCTTGAAACCGACCAATGTTTACAATCTCCTGCAGTTACCGTGTGATGTTATTGTTTCAGGTATTTTGTGAAAATAAACAGCTGTGAATGATGATAGCAGATTCGATTAAAAGGTATTCAAGTGAAGTACTGCAATGAATAAATAACAATACGTAACGTTATCTCATGGTTAACTAATGCGGGATGGTATTGTTTTGGATTATATTTCTCAATAAATATGTTGAGGGGTGACCCAGTGTTAAGGCTGGCTTCTCAGGTATAACAGTGAGGGTTCGAAACCTTCCTAAAAGAAATGTGAGTTTTTTAAAACACAATAATTTCTTACACAACTCTTTGGATTAAAACGGAATTTCGAATCGAGTTTCCATCCAAAGTTTAGATTGATTCAGATATTTGTATTGACATCAGTTATTCATTTCGGTCCACCATATAGGTCGCCCAGCGATCTATACAGAGAGCTATGCTCGGAGTCGCTTGAAGGATTGAATTCGAAATGAAGTGACCCGACAGGGACCCTAAGTCATTGACGAAGTAACAGTGGGCCGGTCACAATTGTCGAAGATAGGATAAGAATATAGGAGTAAACGTGTTCAAGAGTGGAGATCGCGCCTAGACAAACGAAGTATAGGGCGCCCTCCAGCTACGAGGAGTGACGACATCTGCAAAGTGGCTGGCAGTGGTTGGATGCGAAGAGCTAAAGACCAAATTCAGTGGCGTGCCATTGGAGAGACTTATGTCTAGCAGTGAAACACGGCCTGATGATTATGATTCATTTCGGCTGTTAGATATTACTGACAAACGATAGTTAAAAAGTCGTGAGGAATATTGCTCTAAATAACCTTGACTACCCTTGCAATCAGTAATTTATTGAACCTTTTTCAATAATTCATTTATTTACACCTGAAATCTAAAATTGCGAGAAGTAAATGTTTTTACTATACGTGTATTTCAGAAACAATTGCAAATGCATTCCGTAGCTAAAAATAAATATTTGGAATTGTAATTCGGTTATTTAACCTTCAGTGGCCAAGTACACCATTTTTAGGGGGCAGAAATAAAGAAATACCTATGCAAATACTGAAAACAAAGTTAAAACCATTCTGGGAAAATCTGGCTGAATTCTGACAACATAACATAGTTTCAATTTAGTTAGTTTCTATCTTAACTTCCCAAATCCCCATATCCTCAAATATCCAACACCCACAAGACCTACAACGCGCTTGTAACCCCTTTAGTGTTGCGGATGTCCATGAGCAGCGCCGAATGCTTACCATCAGGTGATTCGTCTGCTCGTTTAACGACCTATAGTATAAAAAAATATAGTTTCTGTCTACCCCTATACCACAATGCAATGGTTATATGTACCATGTTACCCAAACTGAACCTATAAGATACTGCTATCGAATTTTAAAAAGGCTATAGGGAGATTGTTGAGTGACCATAATGCGTAGATTTTTGATCTTTAATATGTACTTAGATTTTTATTTTATGTTTTAATTTTAATTTTAAGTAGCTATTTCTTAGTTTTTAGTTTATTTTCCAATTGTCACAAATACTAGTAAAAGTGTCATCGTTGGGCTACTGTGCATGTTGTGACACCTTAAAATGTAGTGCATTTAAAATTTATTACTATAAAAGTACTTAGATATAAGACCCAATGTAGCAACTGCTGGTTGTCCAAATTATAAATAAATAAAATACCATGAAACAATATGTAATGGTCCTATGTTTGTTCCCCAAACTGACTGAACAGTTACTGTAACATGTGTCGACACGTGACACACCCTCACATGGTCGCGACACAAAGCTCCATACTTATCAAAAGCCAACACACTTGTTATCAAACAGCCTGAAACCACAACGGATATTATGTTCACACAAATATACATTACTGCACTGAAAACATTAACACTATTTACTCACACTTGTTTTCTTTTAAAGCATATGCTGTAAATTGGGTAGAAGATGAATAAAATAAGTTTCAGGAATATATTCTGTAAAATAACAAATAAACAAATCCATGACAGTGCTGTCATTTATCTTTCAAAATCCCGAATTTCCAAATCACTACAAAACACTCAAAAATATTGGCCAAAATAAACTAATAATAAATGAGTTTTCTGTTAGTTGGTAATGATGCTCACCTCTAGCAGTCAGCAGGTGAAAGATGAGGAGATGCAGCAGCAGCGCCAGCAGCATCGTCGCCGCCGCAAGCCCGAATATGCGCAGGAGTGGTTACAGCGACAACGTCCCCGCACGGCGCTTGTTTGTAAATAGTAGAGAGAATTTCACGATTTTCGTGCAGGGGCGGACTTGCGAGTGAAATTATGATTAAATGTCAATTATACAGTTTTCTGATTATTTTCTTTTATCATATATCTATTTATTTATTTAAATTAAATAAAAATATTATAACGAAACAGTCATAAACAAGGTGTTATACATTTCAAATAATTACAAAGAAACGGAGACGAAGTCCCAAATGACAAATTGATTTGAGATGTCTAAATGATGTGTTGATGATTTAATTGTACAATTACTGACACACACACACACACACATATTCAGCTAAATTTATATTATTTATACAATTTCATGTTTATTTTTTGTCTTCATTGAGGGGCGGCACCGCCGTCCGTGAGTCACTGCAGGGTGCCACCTGAAAACCAGCGTTGGGCACAAACGTCCAACTGTATGCTGAGGTGGAGGCCCTTTTGGCATTAGCACGCGCAAATTAAAATTAATATTATTATTTTGTTTATTAGATTTTTTTATTTTTATTGTTTATTCAAAATTCTGTATGTATTGTATGTATTCTGTAGATGTATTTTTATTTTTTTATATTCTTTGTTTTCTGTGCGTGTCATTGCCAAATAAATGATTTTTCTTTCTTTCTTTCTTTCTTTCTTACTTTTTAGGTTAATTGAGTATTACTTTATTTTAGGTTAATAGAGATAAAAATGATCAGAGCGAGTATTCACTTAGTACTATCAATGAACTTTCAGAGGTTTTTTGAATTCTTAATTACTAATATTAAATCAGTTAAATCTTAAACCAACTATAAATTTCTGAAATCGATACATTATACTGTATGTGTGTGTGTGTGTATTGAAAAAGTTAATTAACTACTCAGGCTTTGCCGAGTCCGTCCCCCAAAGAAAGAACAATAGTATTAAAAAAACAGTAGGTAATGTTACGACACGACGGCAATCATTGTTGACGGCGATGCTGGCATGGGCGTGTGTTCTCTACCTCCTGGCTCTATCCGGTAAGACACGTCATATTTGTTTACACACACATCCTACGATATATCAACAACTTTGTCTGAAATACACACTATTCATACTACGAGACATAGTAATCAGTAGCTTCTGTATACATCCGTGTTTATTTCCTTTATAGAACGCATTTGAATGTGTTCATGTACTTTTAAAGTTTGTGGTCTTTTTTAATTCGTATGTTCTAGTTCGGCTCTGTAGCATTTCTATATTTTATTATGGTATTATTTTTGTATGAAATGACGAAAATATTATGTTTATTCGGTCAAAAATGTAATTTCGATAAAATATTTGATACAGATTCGTTCAGTTCATGTATAGTATAACTATAATTTTCCAAAATTGTTGTTTTTAGTCGCCGATGTCAATAATAATTCGCTAGTGTTTTGTTTTGTCGTCAATATGATCGAAGTCTCATCTTTTAGGAGGAAACTACAATTGTTACCTACGCTTGTAAATTGTTAAGTAATCAGTTTTTGTAAACATAAAGTACAATGAACGATGTTTCGTAATGTATTGCTGTTAGTTTTATCCTGAATACTAGTAGCAGTAAATTATAATGCTTCTGTAGAAAAACTGTGAAAATGTAAACGTGCTAAGCATTTCTTCGTCGCTGCATTACATGTTATTGTTGATAACTTCGAGGTTTGTGTGCGTACCGACATTCAGTTTCAACTTCATATTTCACACAAGTTTGAAGCGGTTTGTATAATAGTTCTCCACATACTACGTGGAGAACTGTTATGCCTTTGTACGTGGGATTATTTTACCAAATGCTTTCTACCTAAATTGTTTGTTTTAATACTAACTTTACATTACACCACTTTTCTATTATATCTTATTTCCCATTGCGTGTAAACTGATGAACAATTATGCTTTCCATCTTTCCATTAAACTATCCCACGGCTATTTGTTATGCAATCCAAGAAAGAAAATTATTTACACGATATTATAATACAAACCTTCTTTTCCTTACTATCCTATAAACAAATTACTTAACATCGCCACATAACACAATATCTTTTATTGACGCTGACGTCATTTTAAGGTTCTAAGCTAGGTATCAATTGACTAATTAGAGTTAGAAGTTTTTTTTATACTTGATAGGTCGATGTTTGACCACCATCTCGCCTGGTGGTAAGCGATGATGTGGCCGACGATGGACCACGCCTACCTATGAGCAACCTGTTCACTCAGGACTTGAAGACACGAAAGTTATAACTATTTGTCGAGAAACACAGATTACGGCAAGGAATTTCATTCCTTAGCTGTTCGCACAAGGAAGTTTGACGCGAAACGCTTCGTGCGAATGGGTGGATTCTAATAATGATAACAGTTCTATACCTACATCAACACGAGATAACACATCAACAGTCCTTTGAAAAATGACTCTCTATAATTTAAACCCTGTAGACTTACAGAAAACTGGCGCGGAACAATCCTCGCGGTGTGTTTCACCATGTGAGTGAGGTTATCGGAAGACCTGTCCTAAAATTCAGAACCCCTAATGGCTAGCAACGTATGCTTATTTTCTCTAGTGTTGCAGGTGTTCATGGGCAGTGCTGATTACTTACCACCACAGATCCATTAGCTCGATTACCGCCATATTCCATAAAAAATGTAGAACAAAAACTTCACAAAATGTTCTTTCTTTCCAGTTCCGGTATCATGCTGTTCAAACTTCTACTATTCAAAAAATGCCTTCCGAAGGTCAGAAGAGTGCAACCTCTGTTACGAGAAGGAGTGCATGACCTTGGAACAGGCGCGGTGTGATTACTATGCCGAAGCTGAGTCCGTGCTGCCCAAGGATGATGACGAGCCAGGAACTGTAAACAATCCTAAGCTGAGCAAAGAGGTTGATGACCTCGTGTTTGACTTGGTTGATAAAGGTACAGCCTTTTTAATCGATATTAAAAAGGAGGTTCTTATTTTACCCTATATGTATACAAGGTGTTGTTTTAAAGCCGCGTCATTTTCTAGGAGGTAACTCTGCTATTAATTCTGAGTCCGAATCAATAAAAAAAATTGTAAGTAAATATTTTTCATTTTTCTGTAAATTACAGAAATCCTTAAGTGCAAACTACACGCCGTCGTCTTGTAACTAGCTTTATAACGCAACTCAATTCACACAAACTCAAACACCTAATTGATATTATTCCTAATTTCATAAAACTCCAATAAGAAACATTGCTGTCGCTTATTCTGAAATACTGTCGAACTTGAACGATTTATTATAGTCGTATTTTTAACTATTGGCTCGAAATTTTCACTTACACTGAACCTTTATGACTTCTATAACATGCCCCCGAGAAATGTCATGGTTTCAAAACTACACCTTGTATTTGTCCGCGAATATCTCGCAATTGGCTTAACTGATTTTTTATTTACTAAGGAGCAATTAATATTACATAGTCTATTATATTAATCGACGCACTCACAGGCATGTCTGTGTATGGATCAAAAACTGGCAAGAGAGGATTTTTATAGAATTATGAAAAAAATATATTATTCCAGGTGCAGGACTGTCCAATAATATGGAGTGCATACCATACGTATCCCGGTACACCAACTGCAATAAAGGTAAAATAATAATAAATAGGAATATTTATTCTTAGAAAAAAGTTATGCATTATTTGTTTTTTAATTGGGACACGTATCCAACGATAACATAACAAGCTCACATCAACCTCCCAAAACTGCTGCAACTCCTGTTAGCCTAGATCTAGAGGTACAGTAGAAACAACCTTGAAAATACCGGAACGCTAAAATCCGCTGCGTCCCAGGGACATAAATAACTGTCTTGGTTATGCGTTTAAATAGTTTAAGTTATTCGACTGCTTCACTAAATAAGCCATCTAATACAAGGCTGACCAGGTACTGAAATAGCGGTAACTAGTCTCCCATAGATTGATGGTATTAGAACAAATTACTTCTTATGAAGGGTAGCTCTTCTTGACCCAAATTGAGGCCTAGATGCCTAGCCTGTTCTTCTTCTCTGTCGTTTCGCTCTTGGCAGAGCGGTCGTGGTCACGTTGAGGCGGCCGTATTTGTGTTGGAGGCCGATACAGCTTTTCTCACGATCTCCCGCCATCTCTCTCTGTTTGTGGATTGTCTGGCGCAGTCTGACACTGGGTTTCCCGTTACCGATTTGACTTGATCAGTCCAGCGTTTAGGTGATCTGCCTCGTGATCTGGTTCCTTCTACTTTCCCCTGAACGACCAGGCTATTATTTGTTTGTAAAATGTGTTCAGAGACCTAGGCCTAGTGCGACATATAACTTTGTTTAGCCCTCTGATTGGTCAGTTAGTTGAAGTAAGCCAATCAGAGCGCCGAATGTCATAAACGTTAAGTGTAGGATATCCGTGCTTCGGCACGAATGGGCCGGCTCGACCGGTGTGATACCACGGCCTCACAGAAAACTGATGTGAAACAACACTTGTATTGTGTTTACCTTAGGGAGGGCCCTAAGGTCTCCAATCCCTGAATCCCCAATAATCCCCAGTGTCCATGGGTGGCGCCGATTGCTTATCATCAGATGATACGTCTGCTCGTTTACCGCTCATTCCATAAAAAAACTTGTCGATGGTTTGTAAAACAAAAAGATCACACCAATTTCTCATGTTTGAGTTTGTAGCTCGGCATTTCCTCTGGATGTTGTCTTTGTCGAAAACTACGAACAAACAGTTGTAATGTTTTTTTAAACACTACAACTACGCACGGATGTTGCTGATGAGTCGGCCAGGTTTGGACCAGTGTATAAACAATGACGAATAAATTGGAATTCGAAAGAATTTAGGCTGTCATATTGACACGATATTTTGCGATGTAGCTGACTCTGGGATCGATTGCAACAATAATAAAAATAAAATATACGTAGGTACGTTACTTGAATCCATCAAATATTGATCGGTGTCCAAAGTTTGTACCAGTCGATCAAATCACTGCTGAAACTACTCATAATACAATCAACACTGGCATCCTCTGCACATTATGTTAACATAACATACACATAACATCACGCCTTTTATCCCCGAAAGGGTAGGCAGAGGTGCACATTATGCCACTGTACAATGTAACACCCAATTTTCACTATTTATGTTATAAGTCCCATGTAATAGGGGGTGAGCCTATTGCCATATACTGGGCACAATTCCAGACTCCGTGCTACTACTAAGATTTTTTTTTAAACCCAGTAATACTTTTAATACTAGTAATACATTATGTTAACTTCATCATATATAGTTAGTAGACTGTAAACTGGAAGTGCTTTAGATTCAGACTTTCCTTTTGGGAAATATAAAATAACCACCAGCTTGGACGTTAGTGTCTTATTGTGCTACTGTTCTTCACAGATAATATATGCCTGGACTGTAAGACCTGCGCGTGCAACGCTGACGGGCGCTGGAAGTGCACCATCGCAGCGCCCTGTCACTCCAAGGAACCTCCGCTGAAGATCGACCACCGGGTCCTTGTGCTAGTAATGGGAACGATAATTGAGAGTAAGCTAGTTATTTTATCAGTATTCACGAATAGGATGGAAGTTAAATAAGAATGTTAGGATCATATTAGTTGGTGCTAGCTGTTTGTAGTCAAGACTCAATAACAGACTCTATGTATTTAACAAAGAAATAATAAAATATACTTTTTCCCTACATCGATAAGATAAAAATAATAAGATTATACGTAAAATCTTTAAAATATAAAAAAAACTAACTAGACTTTAGATTTGTAAAATCTTTCTTCACAATATTGCAGGTGCACATTCAAAGAAAGTAAAAAGGTCGGTGGGAAATAACTCGGAGGAGTTCACTACCACCGCCAGCAACATTACCCTGGAACAGATCGCCGAGTGGTTCTATGGCATGAAGCTGCCTCGTCGTATCTCAGAGACACCTTCCACTGAATCCACGACTACTGCTGGAACACCTACTACTACAACTGGTAATAATCTACCTCTTTATACGTATATCATTCTCCGCTTAAATAGACATATTTAAGACTAGCTTTTACCCGCGGCTTTGCCCACGTATTTCTTCATAATTAATCGAGATAAAAATACCCTATCACTTAAGTACCAAATTACATCAGAATCCGTTCAGTAGTTTCAGCGCAATTGACTGACAAAATCCAAATAAAGAAACTTTCACATTTATAATATTAGTATGATAAGTCTTGATGTCTTTTCACATCGTTCGATTTCGTTCGATTATTGGTTATCACAGTTGTACGTCTAGCATCGCTGAGTACATCAAATTTTTCGTATTTGCTAAACTATAACTACAATGCCAAAGTAATGTTTTTATTCTTTAACTTGGTACTACGTAATTTTTAAACTACTTCATTACTAATAAAAAATAACGTCACATTTTCAGAAACTAGCCCAATGACTGAAGTACCCCCATCGACAGTATCAAAAACGATTAACACAGACACAGACTATCTTGAATTCGATGAAGTGCTTCGAAGTATCGCAGTAGACACCAAAACTTACAGTCGAAGAAAACCATTGGATTATATACTTAGTAATCAAAGCTTTAGCGTTGATTATATAATTTTTGATGAAGATAATGTCACTAGTAATACTAATGGTGATAACTTAGTCTATATGATGAATATGATGCAAGAAAATGATGGTGTAACAGAGCCTTCCGTTTCTGAAACTACTAAAGTTGTGATTGATTTACTGTCTGCAGCTGAGCAACTAGGAGCCAAGTCAAAAACAACTGAAGGTATGTATGGCTCAATTAGTATAGTAGTTGATCCAATACCCACTAGCGGAGCTTGCGGAACCACTTCAAAATTCCCAGAAGTTACAAAATCTTAAGCATATTTCCCAAAATAAACTGAATATGTTATTTTTTCAGATGATACCACTTGGAACAAGGATATAGAAGCTAACGCACTGGAAGACATGAATGATGTTATAGATTACAACAGACTCAACATTATGAAAAGAGATGTTGAAGAGCAAAACAAAATGACAGCACCCAGCTTAGTGCCAGTAGTCACTATTATAGTGAACACTACTAATAACACCAGGGACAATATCACTGGAGAATCTCTACCCAATGATTTTAAAGAAAGTGTCCTTATACCATTCAACAAAATTATACTTGAAAAAATAAAAGAATTAGAAAATTTAAAGAAAATCAAAGACAACCTCGTCAAATTCGTTAAAAGTGATGGTGCGATACCAGAAGATGTAGAAAATAGTACAGGCAATACATACTTCTCTATATACAACTTTGCCATGGGCACAGGTTTCAATATTGGTTCAAGAAGATCAAATACAAAAACATATGACAAGTATACGCTGAAATTGAAAAATGACATTTTCGAAGTAATACGAGACATAATAGCAATACAGCGGCATAAGGGTACAAATGTACCTAATGACTTAAATTATCTCCTGCACTCAATGAAACAATACGTTTACAAGAACAAATGGCAGGATAATAAACCAAAGAAAATAAAGATAAAGAAAATGAGAAACTTCAGACGACAGATGAACCAGAATGTTGGACATTGTGCCAACATTTCAATAAAGGACTGTTTGATTAAAATCCTAGAGTTAATTGACAAACACACGCCAAAGTCTAATGCTTTATCTCCACTGTCACCAACCTCGAGGAGAATAATGAAACACATTGTAAACTCATTCTACGTAGATGAACTAGCTGTGGCCGGCGTACGCGTGCACGATCCTAATTATAACTTAACTAAAGATTTACAAATGATTGGCATTCAGTGGCAGGAGATGTCTGCGAATCTTCTTACCAGCACTCCTTTCGCTAGCCTGTTTAGAATGAAACTACTACATTTTGGTTTAACTTCAGATATAAGTAAAATTAATAACGCTTTAAGTTTGATAGATTTTACTCACAGCAGACGAATGCTGCCGTCATTAGATAAAGTAAACGATGACGTTATAGATAAAATAAACACTGGCTTGACTGGTATTCACGACAAAATGCAAATAATAGTAAAATACTACTCACTGAAACCTAATTCAACAGAAACAACAAATCCACCGACAGAAGGGGAAACTAACACTAAACCATTAAATACAACTGATTCAAAGAAAAAGAAAAATCGGTCGTTTATAAAACACATCCGCAGTTTACTAGAGACTTCAAAGAAAGATATCGCAGAGCTTCTACACAGAAAGGTTCCCAAGTCAGAAATAGTAAAACAACTTGCGAAGAAAAAGTTAGACAAAATATCAGAGAAAAGATACAACGAGTATGAGGAAGCTATGAAGAAATGGCAGAAAAACTTAGAAGTCACTTCAAGAAATAAAAGATCTCTTTTAGATGGATTCTCAACACGTATCAAGAGCATCATACCAAGATATTTAAGACATAAGGTCAATCCGAAAATAAAACAAAACCAGAAAATTGCAACTGCTAACGCAACGCGTTTTGCCGATAAATTGAAGAAAAAAAGGATAGCTTTAACTCGTGGTATAACAATACTCTTATACTAAAATATTTCGAAATAGGTACCACACAATTTTATGGCTAGCACGACAAACGAGCAGACGGGTCACCTGATGGTAAGCAAACGGCACCGCCCATGGATGAACTTTGACTTTGACATAATTGTATTGACGGCCTTTTTCGGAACCCATCGCATGCATTACCAACTTACTAATTAATTTACAATAATAATGTAGTTGTACATACTTCTAAGCCATGGTTCTATATAAAAATGTTGATTATAGAATTCAATACGTTCTGAAACCCATGGTTGTTTTCAGGACGCATGTGGAGGAGAACTACAACACCTAGAACGAAGAGGCTGAATGGAAACGTGGTTCCGAAAACTACGACCACCCAATCAAGAACTACGTAAGCCAATTAATCAGCTGAAGGCACCAATCACAAGCCTGAGATTATTGATTCAAGCAGAATAACAAAGAATTCATCTGTGATTATTTTAATGTCAAGTACAACAAAAATGAAGTACAATAATTATGTTGTTTTTTCTGAGATATTTTCGTTTTTATCTTTAGACTTTTGTTAAGTTGTTCAGTACTACTAACAGACTTACACTGTACAATTTAAAACGCAACTAATTCAACGAGTTCCTTAATTCCTAATTACTTTATTTTTGCTATATGTTAATGAAATGAAAGCACACATATGTATATGTACAAAAGTTTATTGAAAAATATAAAAGTATAGAAAATATCAAGTTCTACATTCTCATGCTCTTTATGTTCAACAGCTGTTTGATCAGGTGGTCCTGGTTGATCCAGTCCTTGTATTTGCCCTTCATTTTACTTGCATCCTCAAACATCAAGCTGGGGTTCGACTCCTTAAGTGGCTGCGCCATCCGACGCATTGGAATGTCACTATATTTTAGAGTTGATGATACTAAAACAATTAGATTTTTAATCAAACCATTCATTGAACTCGATTACTTGATAACAAAAATAGGTCACAATAAAACTTACCAAAATGCTTGTTCACAGATTGACCAAAAGAAAAAGGCATTAGTTTATTGTCATTTTGATAAAACAACATTTTAAACATGTCATTAGCGAGTTTGTAATCTCCAACGTCCAAGTAGTAAATTATCCTCCGTGCAATAGCATAGTTAATGTCTTCAGTGGCACCTTTTTGATGTTCTCTATCGTTCATATACTGATTCACACGATTTCTTATCAGCTGAGCTATGATCTGTGCTCTACTAACTCTCAACTGATCACTCTCCTCACTTCTTGCGTTCTCACTCTTAAATATCTGTTTCTCCTTCAATTTATTCTTTATTGTATTTAATATTTGTAAATTGATGTCATTACTGAAATACTTTGTCTCTTCCTTCTTGTCTTCGGATTTAATTTTTTCGTTAATTTCTTCGCTCAATTTCAGTCCTTTTATCGTATTGTCTATAAACTCTTCCAGATCAATAAACTTTTCTTTTGGCAATTTTATTAAATCTGGCAGTGACAATAAAATATCATTGAATCCATCAATAGTGGCCTGAACATCTTGCTCCAAGGCTTTCAGTAAAACCAATTTAGCTGAAGGGGGAACTTTCACAAGCAATGCGTATTGCTTGTACGTGGAGCTGCCACTTTCAATGTGTTCCATCATTTTCTTTATTTGCTCGTATGATTTCGGAGTTTTAACATTTAACGTCCTGCGGGTATTTGAGTTAGTTTTATTATTTAAGTTTTTAACCAATCGTTCCCACACAATTGCAGATTTAGGCCTTTCCGTTAAAGTATTATCGAAAGTTCTTCGGGTTTGTGCCAATTTCATTTCTTTCTTTAACTCGTTAAATATACTGGCTACTTTTTTTATTGGGTCCTCTATTACTTTCTCCTTTTTATTGACGTTTTCTTCTCGGTAGGGTTTTAAAATATTATAGATACAAGGTAAAGCATCTGCTATTTTGATATGGCCTTTTAAATTGAACCCTTTGGTTCCTTGTAATTCTATTAAATCCTCAATAATGGTTTTAAAATGCGCTTTAAGCTTTTCTTTTGTCGAATTAAATTTATTAGGATCCCCACTTTTTAAATTTGTTAACAGTTTATTTCTCCCAAATAAAGTAGTAGTTTCAACTATTGCTCGGTCTGTTCCATTACCACGGACGTGGGTAGTGCGTTCGGGTTCTAATAACTTCAACAAATCATTGAATGTCTTTAATTTGAAAAATTCTGTTAATTTGAGCAAAATATTTCCTTCGAGAGTGGGTATATTTTCAAGTTTATCGTTGTTATTATTGTTTAGGAAACAATCTGGGTTTCTTTCTACATGAGTTAAATAATCTAAAATGATCTTATCTTTAGCTGTCACCGTCATGTTAGTCAAATCAATGTTGTACATTTTCTTAAACTTTTTCTTCAAGTGGTCGTTTCCTGATAATATATTTTGACTGGTTATTAAACTTTTGATTTTCTTGTTATTCCGTTTTGGTAATATAAGTTTTGTTATTTTTTCTAAAATATTTCCGAATATATTTAAGGAATAACTTTCATCATTGGTTAATGTAGTTTGAGTATATTTTTTATCGTCTTTCCTTGTACCATTGCGTGTAAAATCTAGTTTTGGACCGTGTTTAAGTTCACTTAGATTGCCTTGAACACGTTCAAATTTTCTGATCAAATCTAAAACATTATGTATTTTAGTTATAGCTTTGACAGTTGCTTTCGTATTTTTTTCTCCAACCTCTTTATTTTTTTTGTCTTTATGTGTACATGGCACACTTACTAAAACTTTTTTCGGTTTTTCATCATCAGCTGTATCACCCGTATTGTCGACATTTTGAAAAGTCTCACATATGGAAATATTTTTAACATCCTTTTGTTTATCTATTGCACTGGACAACTGTTCAAGTGCATTTTTAAGGAACGTTTCTTGTCTCAGATTTAGGGGTTCCTTAAAAAGGTCAATAAGATCAGCTATCTTCTCTTGTTTTAATTTATCTGTTTCCATTGAAGAGGCAGAAGCGTCTTTTTCCATGTTCCACAGTTTATTCAAAAGATTGCCGGCAATGAAAGCCATTGCTGTCAATGTGTCGTTTTCTGGAGTAAAAGTGATGTTTGATATTACAGTAGCAGTCGCGTCTCCAATGATTTCACTGCCTTTCTTCAATTCGTTGACGACAATCTTGGATACGACTTTATTTTTTGTTTCTTGACTGTAGTTCCCGAGAACTGTTTTTAGGTTTTCATGACTTACATCAAATTTATTTTCTTGTTCTGCTTCTATTTTATTATTAGTTATTGGATGATACGTGTGGGGCTGGCTGTATTCTATTTGGAGTGCCTTGCTACCATTACCTAGGAAGGAGTCTGATCGTCTCGTGAGCGGAACTACCATATCTACTTTCTTGGCAAGTACTGTGCCTGTTACATTGCTGTCTTTCAGAGTATCTGAAATATTGTTAAGCAGGTTAATTTATCATTCAATTTACACAGTTAGGAGATTGAATGCTAGAAGAATGGTACCTTCATTTATTTCATCAATTGTATTGTAGAAGTGGATACTATTGTTGCTTGGCTGACTTAGGTTCCCGCTCAGCTCATGTTTTTCAATTTCTTTGTCCACTGATCGCTTCTTGTGACTCTTGGCCATGCTAATAGACCTTCCCGGTCGACTTAAAGTATCGACGAAATCATCCAAAGACATGTCATGGAACTGGTCTGTAATATGGAACCACGATTCATTAATGTACGTACAACGGGGTTGATAAAATATAAACCACTTACCAATGATTGGTTCAAAGAAATATAAAAAATGAAACTAAATTAGTAATGTGCATTAGTGCTGTATTAAAAAATAGTGTGCGACTTAGTGCTCTTGTCGTGGTATAGCTACCAAATAACCTGGAAGAAGAATTATTTAGCTTAGTTAGACTTAATCCTCAACAGTTGTGTCAGATCTCAAAATAAAGAATAGTGCAAATATTGATATTTTTATGAAGGTTGATTATAATTTTAACTGCGAATATTGACATTCAGCAACTGCTGCATCAAAAATGGATTAAAAAGAAAGTCTAAATAATTATAGAATAAAAGTTAGAGTAAGTATTAAATAGTGACACTAGAATCAGAATAATAAAACACCATATGTGTCTTACCTAACAGTTCATCTTTATGCTGCACTGGTTGCGGTGCGGGTACTAACGGATTGTTGGACGTCTTAATGTGCTTGTTTTTCTTGCTCATCTCTATCAAAAATAATATCCACTATCATCATCTGAACCATCCAAATAGTAAAACTAATAGTTCCTTATACCAAACTTACCATCTACCAACTTTACCCAATTAACCATATGACAGTTCTATCGCCTACTCTCGTTCATATTTGATTATCTAATGGCCATTTTCACCAACCACCTCTAAACCACCTCTTAACTAAAGGTTACTTAGCGTGACATGAACCCTTTACTTGTAATCTTATTAAGTGTCACGTAAAGGTCGGTGAAAACCGGCTTCCTTAAAATTTAGGACACATTGGTAAAAACGGCCGAGTTTTTAACAAGCTTACCAAATTCCAGCATGTCGAGGGCGCTGTCAAATATCACGTCATTATCGTTATCCATATCAAAATTATCCTTTTTATTAACATCCATATCTGGGATCTCGTCCTGAGGAAAGTCCTGGGGGCACTCCTTCACATCTTGACACGACCACTGACCATCGCGAGTGCAAGTACATTTACTGCAGCCCGAGCACAAATTATCTAAAAAAGTTCAAAAATCAACAAGAAACTTTTAAAAATGAACCTTGAGCGGCTTAAATCAACACTCAGTTGTAGGATAATAGAGACATTGTTTCATACAACCAATAAAAATAAATTACGGGGTTCATTAATAAAAGGACACACTCTAGGAGTGTACCCAATAATATGCTTCATCTCCAATAACATAAGACTCATAACATAACTAACAAAAATTGAGCCTGATAAAGGAAGGAAAGCTGATTTTAAAGAGAACTGATGTGCTCCCGACCGATGTGAGGGGCTTCTCCAGATGAATGCCTGTAGTCATTTCAAATGTCATTTGGCTTTCAACTAATTCGCCAATAGTCTGGCGACTGATTTTAAATTAAAGACAAAAAATGAAAAGGAAGGAAGGAAACGAATGATAACTTACCATCATTACAGTTGGAGTACTCGGAAACAAAAGGCACACACATCTGTGAGGCATTCTGGTTTACTGAAATATCACATTTTATTTACTGACGATGCATGTCATCAATCATTTGCTCTACTACAATAATGTCAGCTACACATACATCATTATCATCATCAACAGCCTATAAGTGCCCACTAGTGACCAAAGGCCTGGTCTCATACGGAGGAGGTTTGAACATTTATCACCACGCTTGCTCATTGCGAGTTGGCAATTTCAATTATCCTCATGATGTTTTCCACTCTCATGCATGAGAAACAAACGTCTTATAACTCTGGGCCACCACAACACACATTATTAAATAAATATTTCAAATTAGTCCTTAAATACAGTATTGTCCTTTATACCTACAATATTATATCTACGCTTGTAGATCGTGTTGAGTGACGCAATTAATCAGTGAGTCTTTTTACTAAATTATACAGACATGTTTCTTACCCAATCCCCCCAATCCCCAAATTCAATTCTCAATCCGTACATCCCTAACTCCTTAAAGGCCGGCAACGCACTTCTGACTCCTCTGGTATTGCTTGGATCCATGAACGATACAGATTGCATACCATCAAGTGATCCGTCTACGCATTTGTCGGCTTATCAAATAAAAACTTATTACTTTTTTAAGAGAAATACTGATGTTTCTTTGATTTTTTCAAAAGATTAAACTATGACTCTAATGAATATACTTTGCATATCCTTCCACTACACATTCCTTATCAAAATTAACGAATATTTTTATTTTGTTCACAATTTTTTTAATATGTCTTCTACAGAAAGATCCTGTTCTATTATTTTACTACACTTACGGGGCATGTATTCCTATCCAGATTTCTGCATTTGCATAAATATACATTCTCATGCTCTTTAAGGTCTATCTATTTATTCTTAGCTATAAAAAAGTAAAGCAAAAAACGTGTCGTGTTCATGGTGCAGTTAGCAATAAAACGAGTGAAATTGTGCAAATAGACTGTGCATAACTTTCAATAGGACATAAGTAATCGAAAATATGAACAGGGTGCAAAAAACTTTGAAAGTGATCAAGATAAGTGAATTAGGGCATTTTGAAATCATTCAAATATTAAGTGTCGGTAGTTATTATCATTTAATGAAACATTAACGAGGTTTTATAAAAGTATAAATTAACACATTCACTCCACATAACTATCGATACACTGTCACTTCCACTGTCATCGTTATCTTCAGTAGATAAAGTTCATTTTCCAGTGGCTTTGTGTAGGTTTTCATTTTCTTTTCTTTCTGTTGTTCTTTCAAATTATCGTCGTTTATGTCCATCATCATTTTATGATTCGGTTTACAATTTTCATCTTATCTTCTCGATAATGTAACTCAAAGTTTTGTTCAACAGTTCATTCTAACTTGTAATAATCCAACCACATCTTAAATAAATATTCATGCACATCAAACGGTTTTTAAACAAGCATCAACATTTGTTATTCCTTGAGTGTTTGCAGTTGTTAGTCATTATTGACGATAAAGTCCACGTAGTCTTCCCTCATCGACCCTCCCAGCAGGTTCTCCTTTGGAATCCTCCTCTTCAAGGTCCTCAGTTTGTTCCGCACCTCATTGTGGATCTGTCTCCGGTGGCCATCAGGATGGCTGCAGCACAATGAGTCGCCTCCTGCAAGCACCAATCTTTATTTCATTAATCGGAATTAGACATTCAAATCGTATTTTATACACGGGTTAAAACAGGCATCAATTGGCTTGCAAAAGGCGACATTTTAACAACATTGCCAATAAAATTTGCTGCAATTTCTGAGTCTGATCTTTCATTAATAGTTTTTGGCATTCAGTTAATCATTTTCTCATTCATAGTAAAAATCGTAACCACCTTTTAGAAAATATTTTATTTAACATCTAGTTTAACATCGTGAACTAAAACGAAATGATAGTCATGGAAATCACTGAGCACAGCACAACGCGACACATGTTACAAACACTGACATAAATAAATCTATCGACAATGGTTCCACTAATAGCATCAAAATATTTGAAAGAACCTGTAAACAAAGAAACCAGCAAAAAAGAAGTGGCAAACGAACCCCAGCGAGACCAAGATCATACCAGTATTAATCAAATCATAGATGCCATTATCCATGGTCCTCCTCATCCTCCAGGACAGTTGTCTGAAGTAAGTGGGCCGGTCCTGGCCGAAGTAGGAGGTGTATCTGTCTCTGATATGCTTTTCAGATCTTATGACTCTGTAGAAGTTGCAAAAAGACACATCTCTGTGTATACAGCCGACAGACTCGCCGTCCACGGAACAGACGCAGTAGTAGCAAATGTCCTCGTTGTTATAGTTCAGGAGCGAGTCAACGTCGGAGTTGACGTCCACGTCAGTGTTGTTAGCTGTGGCACTGTTGCTGTAGTACGAGTGGCCGCGAAAGCACTTGGCTGTAGCTGAGAATGGTATCTCGTCGTTGTGCCACAAATAATCTGCGATGAAATACGATGTTTGTACTTCCATAATGTAATTAAGACATGCACAATTTAATTTAAATGACAAGTTATGTGATATAGCGTGAAAATGGGTCCTAACTAACAAATAGGGCGACGGCGCGAGTGTACACCTCACCCGTATTATAGCTAGCTGCACCGTCTCCACAAACCTCGTCTGATTCTGTAGGGTAAATTCCTGGAGTGTTTGAACGGAATACCGGAGTTGAATTGATCAATGATATTCTTCGACAAGATGCACTCGTTGATAGTGTGCGCGGGTCTGCCGCTGCAGTGCTCGTGTTGGCCGTCAGCAGAGCATACACACATGAAGCAAGTTTCGTCCTTCGACACTACCGACATATGTATCCGCCTGCTCGGCCCTGATCGCGAGTACTCGTCGGAATCGTCTGACTGATCAACAATTTCCTCCTGTTTTTCTACGACTTTGAGGACGGTACGACCAGGAACACATTTGTATTTAGAATCCTCCTTCCCAACTTCGTCTAGTGATATTACAGGGCGGTCGAAAAAGTCTAAAAAGTTGCTAATGTATTAATAGCGGGTTTTAACTTTCTCGGGTATTGTGTGCTGGATAATTGTTGTCCTACTTTAAACAAGACCGGAGAGTTTTTGTAATGCAATTCATTTTCAGACAAGCCAATCAAAAATTATAAATCAAGCAATTTCGCTTGATTTTAATTCGTTGAGATTAAATCTGATTATATAAGTACTTTAGGCACGCTTTACAACAATTTTTGTACTTAGAGTCATCGTTCATAGTTTTAATAGAAATATTAAATTTAACGGACTACAGTTTAATGTACCATCTTGGTTTAGACCAAATCCAACCGTTTACAACAGATCTTAAAGATCATTTTCCACTGTTAAACGTAGTTAGTCTTAATTTGTATCTTCATCGACACGTTGACATGTGTGGCTACACGACAATTCATGCTGACCGAGACAAGATAATTACATCACTATTACTAGTTGGTTAAAGTCCAATTTTACTTGAATTTACTCACGAGAAAAGCAAATACAAAAGAAAAAATCAATTATCTTATTTCGGCATTGCATGTAGACAATAATATTTTATATAATTACGTATCCTTAACGAAAGAAAGTCTATATTCACTTATACACATTTTAATGTATAAAATCAATACAAAATGGACCTTATTCCGTTGTATCAAAGTTTGATGTTGGACTTACCAGCGCTGACGGGTTCGTGGATCACGAGAGTCAGGACGACGAGGAACAAGGCAGTGAGTTTGATGTCCATGGTGCAGTTGGTGCAGATAGCACTCTCTCTACGGTTTTATACAATGTTCCACTTCAATGAAGCCTTTGATTCTTTGTTTAAGGGCACAGGGACGAATCCAACATTACAATTTGAATTTATAGAGTTTATTTAGAATTGTTTGTGATAATGATGTGTTTACTAACTCAGGTAAATGACCTAACATAATTGTATGTTCTGAATTATTGCTTCGTTCCTCGAGCGAGTTATTTTTTTTTATCTTTATTTTGTAAATATAATGTTTTTTTTTTCCTAAAAGGAACACGTCAGCCATGACGTGCGACAGCCAGATCATAGGACCTGACATATGTATAGAAACCTAAATATTACAAATACCGGGTCCCTCGAGGACTTTACTCAAAATAAAAAATACTTCAAAATTTTTAGTCGTAGTAAAGTGAAAGATTATTAGACCTCAAATATTTTTTGTACAATGAAGATCATTTAACATTAATACAACTCGTATTTGAAATAAAATAAAGTAAAATAAAATGAAATCTCATTATTTCGTACTGTTATTTTTTTAAACAATACTAAAATAGGTAAATGAAACAAAACAATTACGAATAGCAAAAATACAACAACATTTTGGCAGTAATCGAATCCGGCCCTGTGTTGTATGAATGCATTAAAAAACGACATCAGTAACTATCGTCTGACTGACCAGTCTTATCGTACACACCTGCAATACTGACCAGTGCGTACATCTGGCACTGATAGGACATAGTTACCAGTCACCAGTGTATACTGAGTCGCTAGAATATTCTAGAATGTTCTAAAATTAATGTGAAAGGGTTTTAGTAATAAACATTTGATGGGAACAGATAGACTATTTGATTCATTAGTATTATAATTAACAATTGTTTTGTTTTGTATTATATTGTGGAAATATGAAAACTACATTTGGCAATAAAGAAGCGAAGCAAATAGTTATTTTTTTAATTTTATCGAAATCTCCATAATTATAAAACAAATTATTCCTTTACGACTTTTAAAGGTATGTAATGTAATTGCCTGACACCCGACCATTATTTAATAATATTATATAATATATACTGATACAAGTATCAGTAAATATTTATCAAGAAATTAAAAAAAAATTGAAATGCTAGTGGCTCTGTTCCTCGCTCCTAAGTGGGAGCTAGCTGATAGGTCTCGCTGCAATACTTTTTTATGATTGTTCTATAATTAAATACTTGCCTTAGTCAAAAATAAATTATTTCGACGGTTCAATACAATAAAATATTAAAAAATAATCACACTTTCATTAATTGGTTTTATGACTAACTTAGTTTTATTATTTTTCCAGCATTTTTTTAAGTAATAAGTATGCTGTTTGACGCTAAAAAAACGTGACGTCACAAAACACCCTCTCGTAAAAAAATTATAGAAAACTGTCGTTTTTAACAGTTCGAAAAAAGTATTTAATTCGACTAGTTAGCAAGTACCCAATTATTTTCTATGAAGAAGTGACGTCATTAGTTTATATCAGTTTGTAGGTTTACCTATGTATCGAGGTGGCAAAATGAAAAACAGGAAAACGATACAAATGACTAGACTGTTTTTTATGGGATTAGCCGGTAAACGAGCAGATGGATCACCTGATTGTAAGCAATTGGCGCCGCCCATGGACAACCAGAACACCAGAGGCGTTACAAGTGCGTTACCGGCCTTTTGGAGAATAGGAATTCGATTATTGTAGGGGATTAGGGGATTAGGGAGATTGAGGAGGGGGGTATGTAATTGGGCTTCCGGCAACTTCACTCACACGACAAAACACAACGCAAGCATTGCTTCACGTCGGTTTTCTCTGAGGTCGTGGTATCACTCAGGTCGAGCCGGCCCATTCGTGCCGAAGCATCGCTCTCCCACACTTGATATCGTAATACCTATATATATAAATTAAAGATTAAAAAAATGTCAACAAGAAAACATTTATTTATGAAACAAAAAGACATTACTTAATTATATTAACAAGATATCAGGTACATAGACCAATATAATTATACATCTTTATACTTAGCGCCTGTTTCACTACCTAAGTGTACTATACCCAGGGCCGTCTTAGGCTATACTGGGGCCCTTGAGCACACAAGAAGGGGCCTTTTAGGACTGTTTCGTTTATTTAACGTTTTATCACACTTTGATTTTCTCCTGTATCGTGGGTGCATTTACTAACATACAAGTTCGCATACACATGACACCTAGACCCGGAACAAAATTTGTGGGTCTTTCGGGGCCCCCTGATTAAGGGGGCCCTGGACACGGACCCCGAGTACTCCTATGGTAAAGACGGTACTGTATATATCCGATAAACTTATGTGGTAGATAGATTACATTCTACATTCAATCTAGTACATAGCCGCTATCCAGACATTGTGAAACAGATTTTTTTATGGCATAAGCCGGTAAACGAGCAGACAGATCACCTGATGGTAAGCAATCGGCGTCGCCCATGGACACCTGGAACACCAGAGGCGTTACAAGTGCGTTGCCGGCCTTTTGAGGATTAGGAATTTGAGGATCGTTGGGGATTCAGGGATTGGGGAGATTGGGAAGGGTAGGGGGGCCTCCGGTAACCTCAATCGCACAACGACGACAACACAACGCACGTCGGTTTCTGTGAGGTATGATCCTTATTGTAATAGAACATGAATTCATTTTACAAAACCTTTCAGACAGACTTTCTTGTCTGGACTTATTGATATCTCTATGATAGAAATAATAGATAAAGGATTAATGAAAATTAGAACACAATACTTTAGGTACTTAATAAATAACATTAAAAACCTTAATTTATAACAAATCAGCCTTATTCAACGCTATTTGTTCAAACACAGAATCTCGCACAAATGTTTAGAACAATTTAACAATGTTAATAAATAAAAAATCATTTGGTATACCGTTTCTTTTCGCTTCACCGCACCGGTCTTCAACGATCGCTATGATCACAATTATTCACCATCCGAATGGTATTAAAACCACATAGATAATTATAACAAAACGCCACAATATTAATACAACGCCAATTCACTAAAGTCCCTTAAGTACGTGTTATAAAACCAACAAACATCACTATGATTGTCCAACTTTCCGTATTGTTCTATTTTGATCCACGCGGCGACCATCTCGTCTGGTTCCATGCTGTGCACGGAAGCCAGGTCCCAGTAGAGGCAGGAGGCCTTCAGCCATGGTTTGTATGGGCTCAGCCGGCGCTCGTGAGCCAGCTTCAAGCCTAAACGCCGATGTGCCACCAGGTACGTGAAGTATACGTCCTCCAAGTTCACCATCGGCACCTCATAGGCGTTCTTCAATAGTTTTGATATGAAGTCACCTGGAAGTAGGAGGTTTTTTCACATTGAATAACAACTTATAGCAAAAATCAATTAGACATTTTTGCATGTTAATAAGTTGTAGGAACTCAGTTGAATGGGTTATAAAGAATATCAAATGCATTTTGAAACTTCATCTATTACTAAATATCACAGTGAAAATAAATATTAATAAAAATTTAAAGGTATAACCAACTACACTAATATTATAAATGTGAAAGTTTCTTCGTTTGGATGTTTATCCGTCAATCACGCTGAAACTACTGAACGGATTTTGATGAAATTTGTATACAAGCAGGTTTTGGGGTGACTTAGGTGATAGGACTTTTTATCCTGATTCAATGCTCCCATGGGATAAGACGCGGACGAAGTCGCGGCCAACAACTAGTAAATAACAATTGTAAACAACTAACAGATATTCACCACTGTTGAATTTACGATTAACACCAAAACTGCTTGGTAGGTGACATCACTTTAAGAATTTATAATCACAGGGAGCTGTGTGTTTCCTGGGTGATTACATTCCCGGGCCCAATATACAAGTTTCCAATAAATGACGATCTCACCGCTAATGAGGTATCCAGTGCCGCTAAGGTACTGCGACACATGGTCCTCCCGCAGCATCCAGCGAGGAATGTACCACTTCTTGTACTCGTCGCGGTGCAGGTACGAGTCCCGTTTGTTGTAACCTGCACAATTAGGACTTGTATAAAGATATTGGTAGTATCTTTAACAGTTCATTATGTATGAATATAAAATGGCTACTTTAGATAAAAAATCTTAGATTGGTTTAGCAGTAACTCGTACTTAAGTATGATTTTGTGGTGTCAATAGTTTCAAATTGCAAATTCAAATCCAATCGGTCGAAATATTAATAAGATATAAACTTTTATTAAAGCTGTTTATAAAATATATTATTATCTCCAGTTTACATTCTGTAAAATAACCGGCCATTGATTTACAAGAACATTACATTTATTTTATCAACTACTATCGTTACCCAGCAGTAGTGCATCTTCATTCTCGTTCAGGACTTTACGAAGGGTCCAGGGGTTCACCAGTACGTCATCATCAGTCTTGAATAGGAACTGAGCTTGAGGACAACAGTGCAGGGTCCACTTCATCATAAGCGCGGTCTTCAGCGTCAGATTCTGGTAGTGGTCATAGAAATCGAAGACTATCAGGTCGCTGTACTGCTTTCCTTCTACGTAGTTGTCTACCTGGAATTGAAGCCAGACATTTATCTTTCTTTACATTTTTTTAACAGACAAACACAAACACTACGACATTATACGCCGAAGTAATTCTGGACCTCGTGAGTTTATAGCAATCGAAAAAGTCTTTGAAAATAAAACACAAGAGAATAGCTCAGCAGTTAAACCATTAGAAAACCATGTATTAGCTGATAGAAAACCCAAACGCGTATATTCAAAGTCATATAAAGCAAAGCATGACTGCCTCGTTGGCTGAGTGGTCGCAAGTGCGACTGCCAGGCAAGGGGTCTCGGGTTCGATTCCCGGGTCGGGCAAAGTATTACTAGGGTTTTAAAAAAAATCTCAATAGTAGCACGGAGTCTGGAATTGTGCCCGGTTTATGGCAATAGGTTTACCCCCTATTACATGGGACTCATAACATAAATAGTAAAAACTGGGTGTTACATTGCACAGTAGCATAATGTGCTCTGCCTACCCCTTCGGGGATAAAAGGCGTGATGTTATGTTATGTTGTAAAGCAAAACAACTATACCAAATAAATATTATTAAAACCACAGACCAGCTGCTCATCAATATTGTCTCCTTGCAGACCAAGCACGAAGTACGTAGGTAGATGTGCACCCCAGGTCTTACGGATAGCCTGCCGGTGGTCGAAGCGGAGGGGGGCGCTGGCCACCAGCACCAACACCACCATCTCATCTGGGGTTGTGCAGGGAAGTAATGATGGTTCAATCAAGGTCTGGCTGAAACAATTATATAGGAGAGCTTTAAAAAAATTTGGAATAAATACTATCAATTTGTTATCTTTAGATAACAAATACGAATAATAAATGCAAATAATTGCAGCTAATGTTGAGTTTTTCTTCTTCACTAATATCTTCTTCTAGTAAAAGGGCGTTTGAATTAGAAATAATATATCGCGTCTTCTACTCCCCGATAGTATCCAAAACGTAACAACCACACCTAATTATCTTCTCAATCCGAGAATCGAACCAAAACAATGTCTAATATCATTATCATACTTACATATCATCCAAGTAATAGTGCAAGCTTCTATTTCTTCGATAGTGCTCCAGCGACTGAGTGGGTGGGGATGGCAGCAGAAGGTGTCTACTGGTTTCCACTGCCAGCCACCAGATGGTGGGCCCGAACGCCACCAGCGCCCACACTATAGGCAGCAGTAGTAGGAAACTCTTTGGACGACCTGAAACATTAAGGAACACTTTATAAATGATTCCAGGGACCCTCCAGCACTAGGGTGGAAATAAATATACATATACTTCGTCTGCTCAAATAGAAGCTGTACTATTTTCATACAAACATTATATAATTTCTAAGCAAGTGCGGCAGTGTCTTAGTGTCCCATGTCCAGAAGATTTTTCCACTGCAACGTCCACTATACTTAGTCTAACGCCTAGAAGACAAAACAGATATAATAAGTAGGCCTGTTATTTTCAAAGTTTACGCTACCCTGGTCCACAGCTCCACACATAAAATTCTGCATAATAGTATTTATCCATATCTAGATAATCATGTCATTTGGCGTTCTATTATCGCTGCCTACCACAGTGAGAGACAGGTGTGACGATATATATATGTATGTACTATTAATATGTCCCCATACCGTAGTCTGCATCCGGACTTAACTAACATTGTTTTACCTATGCCGTTGCCGAGAGGAAGTTATGCGATAACGAACGGTCACAACATTCGGTACTTCACAACAAGTATTAGGTACTATAAATAAATATCAAAGTGTGAATGAATGAAGGACTATAATAAAAAGTGGAGTAATGATAAAAATTGAAGAGAGGGATGAAAGTAGACCCAGATAAAAGATATGTAAAAGGTAATACCGATATGATCTCACACGGTAAAATTCTCAAAAAAGACAAAATGTGGGGTACCGCTAGGAGGCTACGGGGGCGTAGAGTAGTGACTCTAGGTGCCTATCCTGTGTTCTCAGAGAAGACGGTGGCACAGTGGTCACGTGCCGCCGTACACAGCATGGCTTAAAGGAGACACCCGTCTCCCTAGAAATGTGTCGTAACAGGCGTTGCACCGTGGAAGCTCCGATGAGGTCTCTTTTAGAGGACCCGGTGCCTCCATACAGGTGTTGAGGGTGGCCACAGGGATGGTTTTAGTGAGGTAAAAATCCCACACTCCTTAGTTTTTTATCCCCAAAAAGCTAGGCGCCTTTTGAAGGTTTCCCCAGAAAAAGGAACCAGTTGGCACACTTGTAACTCTAATTTCTCCAGGTGGTGAATGAATATGATGCAAGTTCAAAAAGTATTTTAATTATAAGGATGACAGTAGGTGGCGCTCTGTCGGTTCGGCCTCAGACGACACAAAAGCATGAGTTTATGTTTACATATAAACAAAGGACAGTGTCATACACTTCATTAATATACTAAACAGCATTGTAATCTCGAGTAGTTACGTCATCATGACGTCATTAATTAGACAAATGTGACGTCACTTGATAGCACAGTTAAATATTTATTCATAAACAAAACTTTAGCAACTCTTGGCTCTCAGTGTAGTGGCTATAAACATTTTGAGTGTCAGTTCGATTCTATTACTAGATTCAATAAAATTATTTAATTTAAGGTGGGCCCTCATTTTCGGGCAAGACATCTAGAGCTGTACCTATTATCTCTAAGGCAAATTAGGCAAGTAAGTGCTTAGAGCCAGACTACAGAGGGGTGCCGTAACGCCGTAAGACGTGCATGCAAATACAGTGATGGTAGCATAAAAAAAATTAGGCCTCTGATCTCAGATTTAAAAAGATGATGCACCTACATTTATTATACAGTCAAAACCGCTTACAAAGACATCGTTTATAACGACGAATCGAGTACAATGACGAAATTTTGAGGCCCAGTCTATTGTCTTATAAAGCATAAAGATATTGGTTATAGCGACTATTGGTTATAACGATCATAATTAATCGGTCCCTTCGATGTCGTTATAAACGGTTTTGACTGTATTTTGTTGCTACCGACATTACTAAGAACGAGAATGTCTTCAATCAAGTGTACTCTGTTATCTTTCTAGAGTTGAGACCAATTTCTTTGTAACATATGTATATATAAAGGGTTCTTTGTAGTCCAAACAGGAAATATTGTATGTGTAGAGAGTTCCAAGTCATCATATATAGTAATGTTTGCAAATACCTGTGTGTGTTTTAGATAAACTTGCAAGGAGACTTGTGCGAATGCCTATACATTAAACAAGTTTCTCTTTTTATCTTTTACAATTGTACTAAATAACGCTTTAGCTGGGTTCTGTGTTTTATACCTCCATTGAATTTGTATGCAGTGGTGCTTCAAATTCAACCCAGCGTTTATTAAGTAAACTAATAAAAGAGACCCACAATGTGACATAGGACGGCGCCGTTGCCATATACCGGATTCAATTCCAGCTTCTGTTTTTTTTTGGGACAAGCCCGCCACAGCCTCCCAAAACCGCTGCAACTCCTATATGCCAGCTTCTGATTACGGAAAATTTGAAACACAATATTACTATATTCGTGAAACCCTATTGTTTTGGTGATTATAGTTGATGAGACCTATAAAGACCAAAATATATAAAGTGAAATTGAAGACAGTTTTTTGTTTGACACGGAAATTGCACCTGAGACCATCCATCGTCGTTATAAATTGTAAAACATAATATGAAACCATGCAACCAGGTACTAGTGTATGAAATACTATGGTATGAACGGTTACATTTCGACCGTCAATTGACTGTATCTCACGATAGTTATAAAACAATATTATTTCAGGTTTGTTGGTCATTTGGTCGCAAGTAATTGGTTTTATTGAAAATCTTACATTCAGTAAGATTTTAACTTTATTATATTGTAAAACTTAACTTTGCATGCCGAAAACAGTAGTGCGATGTATGTGGGACTATTTTTTATAATTATTACTACCTGTAATTATCATACTTATAACGTTCTTATTTTTATTCTTAAGCCTGCCGTCTCCATTTAAGTTTTGACTCTTAAGTCGAACAAAATATTGATATTTTGTGGAAAGTACATAAAAGACAAGATGTTTGACTCTAGATTTGAACTTAAAATCTCTGGTTACATAGTTATCCCAACACTATTTAAATATACTAAACTAGCTGTTGCCCGTGACTTCGTAGATGATAGCGTAATAATATGTAGCCTATACGTTGACCCGACCTTTTAGTAATATTCTTGCGAAATTTGAAGTAAATAATGTAAACACGTTAGAAGTTTTAACTAGACTTAATTTAATCATAGACAACACACATAACCAAAAACAATAATTATCTATATAGGTAACATAACAGATGAAATCAAAAACAACAAAAAGCATAGATTGTTTTGATACTCTTTCAACAGTAAATCCATGCTGTACTTTTTGTGTTCATCCCGGACATACATACAGACAAACAGAAAACATTCTAAAAAACATATTTTTGGCTTCGGTATTGATAGCATATCACACTCCAAGTATTCTTTAAAAAAAATATTTAATGTACATTTTGGACTTTTCTACGATTTTATTTTATATATACATAATAGATATAGATAAATAAACTATTTTCCTTTCTTTCATTCATTCTTTCATTAACTCTATAAATAGACACTTTTATCAATCACAACTTTACGCAATGACTTTATCATTTTACACAATTATGCATAATTATAGAAATAATGAATTAAACACTTCATTCATCAATTATTTCAAGATACTACTTGCACTTAGGTGATGCAATAATGGCTTTCAAAAGTAACCATTTTCACCTTTATCATTTCTGTATTAAAGTCGACAATCGCTTAAGAAAATTGTAGAATAAGAGTAGGTTGATTTGCTTTCGTCTGAACTTTGATGATAAACCATACTTAATATTACTTAGTCATAAAATTACCTTGGAATTGAACTTGTCAACCTCTGGTAGGTACTAGAGTATTATCGTATATTTAGATATATCGTATATTCTATTACATATAATAAAACAACTTAGAGTAATACTAGTTTCCCACTCATGGTTCCGTCCACGAAGTCAAAGGAGATAAGTAGCCTTTATCGTTCTCCAGCTTCTTAACTATCTCCAAACACAAAAACTCCTCAAAAAACGGTCTAAATCGAGTGAAAGGAAGATCAACAAACAAATAAACTTTCGCATTTAAATATAATATTAGTAAGAATGTAATTATACTAACATTGTACCTACTAAATTTGATTTCTACGTACTGCGTACTGCTAAAGAGTGGAATTCTTTGTCAGAGTCTGTATTTCCTGAAGGGTATAATCTGGGAGTCTTCAAGGGCTGAGTGAATAGGTTGCTTATGGGACGACGTGCTCCATCGTAGACCGCATTATGGCTTACCACCAGGCGAGATAGTGGTCGAACGCCTTTTTATATATAATTTTATAGTCTTGTTTTATTTGGAAAAATGCTGAATGCATTTGGAAAAATAAAACTAGATTGTACACTTAAACCTTCCTTAAAGAGACTATTTACTGACGAAATCCGCATCAAATTACGTTCAGTAGCACTTCAGTTTATTGTAAACTGATGTTGCATAGCATCTTATTTTTACATAACAATAAATGAAATATTAATTATGAACTTTATGCTTTGCTTTTCCACCACTCGTAAACTATATAACTACTTACTAAACCACACAAATTTAAAAAAAAATATCTCACCAAAGTATCTGAAGATGACCAAGGTCTTCTTGGCAACTATCCTGATGATCAGCCCGAACATGATAGTCATTGATGGTCACTGATGGTCACTGGCTGGCACTGAGCCCACTATCCACTGGTCACATGCCGAACACGACTGATGCACTGCGATGTCTAATACCCACTGAACTAACGCGCTAAAATGCTGCTTAAGCACTCTTTATAGATAACACTCATATTTTTATCTATCGATTGCAAATTGTTTCAGTTAAGGGTTTAAAATAAAACTAGAACTACCTTTTAATTGTACCTTCTGAAATCATAAGTTATTTTATAAATAACCCCCACCACAATCTCCCTAATCCCTGAATCCTCAACAATCCTCAAATTTCTTATCCCCAAAAAGCCGGTAACGCACTTATACCGCCTCTGGTGTTCCGTGTGTCCGGGCGACGCCGATTGCTTACCATCAGATGATCCGTCTGCTCATTTATCGGCTTATACCATAAAAAACCGCTTACAAAAAATACTTGACGCTCACACTAACATCCACTCAAATATAGACCAAAATAACTCATTTCCTATTCAAATGGTTCGTTCAATAACGAAATTATGTTTACTTCTAGTACATGCATTTGTGGCTTTTTAATATCCAGAAGTTAATATACTTTAGAGTATGATAAGCATCGAGGACGGAACAATACAAGTTTTAATCATTTTAGGAACAAGTATCAAGAAGTTCATTGCGTTACTATATGAGGAGAAAGTGTCATTAATCATTGTTTTGTTTAGTCGATGATATTGTATGTGGTTCATTAGTTAAGTAGTCATTCGAGTACAACCATTGGTCTATAGATTATATCGTGATAGAAAACTGGTAAACAAAATAAGTTCACGGTTTAAAAATAATTCTTATTCATAAGAATAAAGCCGACAATCTTATAGATTTTTTTTTAAGGGGGGAAAATCATCGAATGACTGCTCCCGCCTGGGTGAGGCGGAAGGGAGTGTCAGACTCTTACTGACTAAAAACCACCCCGTTCCTTCTCCTGCACGTCGAGCCGGAGCCCCGGTTACCCGTTAGGTTCTCTGCGACACAATCTTATAGATACACCTAGCAACTTTCACGTACTTTCACCCGCTCTGCTCGACGGTTATTGTTCGTAGCATGTTTTATAGCCTTGCTCGATAAATGGACTATATAACACAAAAAGAATTATTCAAATCGGACCAGTGGTTCCTGCGATTAGCGCGTTCAAACAAACCAACAAACAAACTTTTAAGCTTTATAATGTAGTGGAATAATTATTATAAGATATTAAAACTTTTATTATGTTTTCGGCTAACTCTCTCGCGTAGTAATTGAGTAGCAGCGCGACCTAGCACGGCTTATAACTAGTCGAGTTCATTATCAAACAGTTACACGAGTAAGCCGAAAACATAAGTCTAATTAATTACAAGTTTATAAAATTAGTCACATAGATATTGCATCTGTACTTGAATCAATTCAGTTTTCTCACTTTCATACCAATTAGGTACTTAACTTAGCTGGCTGTATGTCGTACATGTCAATAGCCATGTACTAAGTAGCTAGCGTTGGGTATTAGCTTCTACTGCTGGTTTCGACCTATCTAACTATCCCTTATCTAAATTTCGTATCGACCAAAGAGCAACAAACACACATATATCCTAACAAACTTTCGCTTTTATAATATAAATAGGAATATAACACTGTCATTTATTCAAATAAAAAACTTAAATTAAAAACTAACTATTACTTAAAAAAAACTAAATATTACTAAATTAAATATGTACAACTTAAGATTAAAATTAATTATAAGAAAAAACAAAAACAACTATTTACATAAAGCGTCGAAAAATTCGTCCACATCGACGTCAGTGGGGAAAGTACCCAGAAGAATATAATTCATCTGGGTTGCATCATTGCATTCCCAACAGTAGCTATTCAGTTAAGAAAATTCTCAATTGCAGCATTTTACCGCTCCTCTAATGTTTTCAATGTAATGTTATGAAAACATGCTTAGCTGAAATACAGTCTTTGGGTGGAACACACTAAATTGTGTAACAATGTCGTATACTGGGAATGTATGGACATATAGGAATAGATAATTATGCGTAGGTCCGTAAACTCACGCCGTTGTCCCGTGGGAGATAAGTAATTAGGATGATGACAGGGTATGAAAATTAAAAATCGAATTAGTCCGTCAGTTAGGTAATGAAAAAATATTAGACACGTATTTTTTTATTTTGTTGTATAATAAAACAATACGTATACAAAACGAATCAAAGTTTAAGAGTGGGGGCTAAAACGTCATTTCTACGTATAAAATGTATATAGAAGTGACGTCACGCGACATTTCAAATCAATATATCGCCGAAAGTATTCGTTTCTATAAGAAAATAAAAAATACGTATCTAATGATTTGAAATAATCTACCAGACGGACATTATTATAAAAAATAGGCATCTACCCTATTACAAAGTGCTAGTTTACGCGACGACGTGGTACCTATTGGTTTGTTCTCGGAGCGTTTTTCTTTTGTGCACAGACAAAATAATTTTACTTAAATATTCGATTACTATTTTCAGAGATATTTTCTTAAATGTGTCTGCACACAGCGGGCGCGGCGTGGCGGGACGGGACGGCGACGTGTGCAGAGACCTTTAAGTTCAGTATTAGTCTTAATTTAAATGAATATGTTAGTTAGCTTGGGCAGTGTAGATCAAAATTACCACTAATACAGTATCAATAGAATACTTTTTGAGATATAGTCGTAAGAAGTCATTAGTAGCAAAACATTTAAAACCCAGCAAGTCGGCGACCCAGCATTGTTTATTCGAGATACCTACGGCAAGTCCGTCCCTTCTGGCCCGTATCGCGCATCGCTCGACCGTTTGCTCATGCCATCCCGACGAATCGGGAACCTCCACCATTTTTGAAGTACGAAATCCGCACAAGCGACGCTGCGGCCGGAAGCTAATACCTAGTATACTAAGCTAATTTCGCGTGAATAGAACCGCCGTAGCCCTTTACGGCGCACTTCCGTGAGGTCACGTAATCAAGTTAGGGAGCGTGGGAACTGACTATTGATCACTATTGTCATTAAATATTTCCGACAATGAACAAAATTCCAGACCACTTCCTTATCTTATCGGAAGGCTATTGTGTACCCCGTGACCAATGAGCGAATAACGGCGAACAACTAAAATACCGTTACACAGCTCTCACAGAAAAGTATAGATGCTATTCATTTACATAGTTAGATCCTTAACAATATTAGGTTTTGTCAACATACTCTTGTGACGGAGCCCAACAAATTCCCTGTCATGGTAGACCAATAAGACTGTTAATTAAGTCACCCACCTGTGTAAGAACATAGTGTTTTAGAAATATACTATGTGCTAGCTACTGCCGCGCGGTTTCACATGATCTGCTCAGCTCCTATTGGTCGTAGCGTGATGTTTTATAGCCTTCCTCGATAAATGCGCTATCCAGCACAAAAATAATTATTCAAATCAGACTTGTAGTTACGGAGATTAGCGCATTCAAACAAACAAACTAAATAAGATTTGCAAATAGGTTCCTTCGCCTATGTCTCACGATAGTCATTTTTACACAAAAAATGGACGATCGGCAGGCGGGATGGATATTACAGTAATTTTAAAAGGCGTTTATCGGATAACATTGCGCTGCTGTCCGGTGTCTGTGACATACACCCGGGGAAAGAAAAGTAGTGACGTCACAACTTTAATACTAGCTTCTACCTGCGTCTTCACCCGCATTCTCGTCGGATAAAAACTAGCCTATGTGTCATTCCAGATCAAAATCTATCCCTGTTCGAAATAATAACTCGATCTCTTCAGCCGTTTTGTCGTGATTGAGTAACAAACTAACAAACTTTCGCATTTATAATATTAGTAAGATAGTAAGAAGTAAGATTAGGTAATGTTACAACCTGTAACGTACATGATGATACACTTGTCTTGGCGACGACTTCAGGTAAGGTGGGGAGCGTGGGAAACTGACTATTGTTAATTACCAATCGTGCCAGACAATGGACAAGGGTTCAGACCTTATCTCTTAACGTAACAGTTGCCCCCACCCTAGGTCACTCATTCGCTTGTAGAGGTGCGCCACTGTCACAACTTCAGTAACTCTGTGACATCAGTTGAAGTCAGTCGTGCTTCGTAGTCAGTCGCATTTACGCTTGTGCCGTAAACTTCGTTCGTCGATTTTCTTAAAATTCTGAAAAAGTGCCTTAATAATTCAAAATGCCTTGCGTAGTGATATTCGGAAAGCATTTTATCTCGGACCTGGATTGCACGGATGTGTTATCGTTGAAACGTGAGATTTCACAAAAACATGGTGTTCCAGTAGAAGACTTGTTGGCAACGCTCAATGGGAGGCTCGTGTCTGATGATTACGACATCAGGACATCCAACAATGTGGTCCGGTTGTCTACTAAACTTGTTGGAGGGAAAGGTGGGTTCGGATCTATGTTGCGTGCTATTGGTTCACAAATAGAGAAGACCACGAACCGTGAATCTTGTAGAGACCTCTCCGGGCGTCGCTTGCGTGACATTAACGAAGAAAAAAGGCTAAGAAAGTGGCTGGAAGGCCAGGAAGAGAGGGAAAAAGAAGCCGCTGAACGAAAACAGAAAAAGTTCTACTAGTTTCGAGTCACAGAGGGACTCTCTCTCTCGTAGACAGTGTGCGCATTTATCTTCATATCATATTGTTAACTTTTCACGTTTAAACAGTTGTAAAAAGTGCTTACAATTAAATAATTACCATTTTAGTATGTACATTAGTATTGTTGTATAGTAGAATATTGTAATGTTACATCATAATGTGTTTATAATTAAACCTGTTTTGTAATTTTACTTATTCCATGTAACTTCTTAGGATTAAGATAATTTTATTTGTAAAACTCTGTGTAACACTACTTTTTGTAAATATATTATTAGCTTACTTACTAAATTGTTTTTTATTTCTAAAAAAGTACAGTCTGAGATAGAAATATCCCTAATATTAGTTAATATAGGTATTGTATAATATAGGTGTTGTAATTCCTTCGTTGTTTGATGTAAATGAATAAATAAAAAAAATAAAAAATTTAAACAAATAATATTAAATTGTTAGTACGGAAGAGCTGAGACTGCCTCGGCACTGCCGATTGGTCGGCTGCTGGGTAAGGGGTCTCGGGTTCGATTCCCGGTTTGAGCAAAGTATTATAGGGTTTTAAAAAATATTCTCAGCTGTAACACGTAATTTAGAATTATGTCCGGTATATGGCAATAGGCTCACCCCTTATTACGTGGGACTCACAGCAAAAACAATGAAAAGTGATTTATTTCGTTTTGGGATCTAAGACAGTTACTCATGTCCCTGCGACGCACCGGACTTCAGTGTTCCGGTGTTTACATGGTTGTATCTGTAGTGTTTACTGTAGATCCTGGCTCCAAGGAGTTGCAGTTTGGGTGTTTGTAACGGGCTTGTCCCAAAAACAAATCTATGTAAATGTATAGAAAGAGGTGTGTAACGGTATTTTAGTTTTTTTTATGGAATAGGAGACAAACGAGCAGACGGATCACCTGATGGTAAGCGATCAGCGTCGCCCATGGACACCCGCAACACCAAAGGAGTCACAGGTGCGTTGCCGGCCTTTTAAAAAGGAATACGCTCTTTTCGTGAAGGTTTGAAGGTCGTATAGGTTCGGAAATACCGCCGACGACAGATCATTCCACAGTTTTGCTGTGCGAGGCAGAAAGCATCGTGAGAAGCGCACAGTATTTGTGGCCTGCCAAACATCTATATGGTGGGGATGCATATTCTGTCGTGAGGGTCCATGGCCTAAAAGATGTTTAGTTGTTCACCGGTTTTCGCTACTTCGTCACGGGGTAAACAGTAGTCTTCTAACTAGATAAGAATGTGGTCATTTTTTTTTAATTAAGTGATTATAATAATCAATTGAGTTCCCGCCTTGGATGAGGCCGATTGGGAGTGTCAGACTCTTACTGACTAAAATTTACCCCGTCCTACAGCTGCTCTTCGAGCCAGAGCCCCGGTATCGGCACCAGCCCTCCTGGGCCCCATCTATGGTCGTCTAACGGCGCTCTAAGGCGCTCGCGGGTTCATGGGGTAGAATCTTTAATGAAAATAGTGATCAATGGTAAGGTTCCCATGCTTCCCAACTTGCCTACGTGACGTCAGTCATGGTCTATCATTGCGATAGTCATTTTTACACAAAAAATGGACGATCGGCAGGCGGGATGGATATTACAATAATTTTAAAAGGCGTTTATCGGATAACATTGCGCTGCTGTCCGGTGTCTGTGACATACACCCGGGGAAAGAAGTGACGTCACAACTTTAATAATACTAGCTTCATCCTGCGTCTTCACCCGCCTTCCCGTGGAATAAAAACTAGCCTATGTGTCATTCCAGATCAAAATCTATCCCTGTTCGAAATAATAACTCGATCCCTTCAGCCGTTTTGTCGTGATTGAGTAACAAACTAACAAACTTTCGCATTTATAATATTAGTAAGAAGTAAGATTAGGCAATGTCACAATCTGTAACGTACATGATGATACACTTGTCTTGGCGACGACTTCAGGTAAGGTGGGGAGCGTGGGAAACTGACTATTGTTAATTACCAATCGTGCCAGACAATGGACAAGGGTTCAGACCTTATCTCTTAACGTAACAGTTGCCCCCACCCTAGGTCACTCATTCGCTTGTAGAGGTGCGCCACTGTCACAACTTCAGTAACTCTGTGACATCAGTTGAAGTCAGTCGTGCTTCGTGGTCAGTCGCATTTACGCTTGTGTAGTAAACTTCGTTCGTCGAATTTCTTAAAATTCTGAAAAAGTGCCTTAATAATTCAAAATGCCTTGCGTAGTGATATTCGGAAAGCATTTTATCTCGGACCTGGATTGCACGGATGTGTTATCGTTGAAACGTGAGATTTCACAAAAACATGGTGTTCCAGTAGAAGACTTGTTGGCAACGCTCAATGGGAGGCTCGTGTCTGATGATTACGACATCAGGACATCCAACAATGTGGTCCGGTTGTCTTCTAAACTTGTTGGAGGGAAAGGTGGGTTCGGATCTATGTTGCGTGCTATTGGTTCACAAATAGAGAAGACCACGAACCGTGAATCTTGTAGAGACCTCTCCGGGCGTCGCTTGCGTGACATTAACGAAGAAAAAAGGCTAAGAAAGTGGCTGGAAGGCCAGGAAGAGAGGGAAAAAGAAGCCGCTGAACGGAAACAGAAAAAGTTCGAAAGACTTGTGGCAGAACCAAAAATTGAAGTGAACTTAAACCCTAGTTACGAGAAGGAGCGTCAAGACCTCCCAGAGCGTGTGAGCTCTGCAGTGGAGGCTGGGTGGCAGGCAGCAGGCTCCTCAAATACTTTGAAAAGGAAGTCTGACAGTGACAAGGCCAAACCAAAGAAAGCCAAGCTTTGGATTGATGCAGACTTGTCTGACTGCTCATCTCTGAGTGAGGATGAGGAGGATGATGAGAAAACTTCAAGTCCTGGTCAGCAAGTGTCCACAGACAGTGGCAATGAGTCTGACAAGGCATCCACAAGTAGCGAATAACAGAAAATGTGTGTTAATGACTGTATCTGTGTGATTTGTGACAATGTCAAGTCTAGTTTGTCATAAAAACGTGTTTATGTAGAGTGAAAATAATTTTGTAATTATATTGAAAGTGTCATCTTAGTTTAGTGTGTTTTAGTTGTAAACATAATTAAATATCTGTATCTCTGTCTCTGTCACGGGAATTGCATAAACTGTTAAAAACCTGTGTATATTTGTAATGCTGTCTATTTTTTAATTTACATTGTAAAACTGTTTGATATGTTTGTCCCTATTTTTATAATTACTATCGTGAGACATAATGAATTGACTAAAAATAACGATTTACTCACGTAAATTTACTGAGAAAAGCTCTACCAGTTTCGAGTCACAGAGGGACTCTCTCTCTCGTAGACAGTGTGCGCATTTATCTTCATATCATATTGTTAACTTTTCACGTTTAAACAGTTGTAAAAAGTGCTTACAATTAAATAGTAACCATTTTAGTATGTACATTAGTATTGTTGTATAGTAGAATATTGTAATGTTACATCATAATGTGTTTATAATTAAACCTGTTTTGTAATTTTACTTATTCCATGTAACTTCTTAGGATTAAGATAATTTTATTTGTAAAACTCTGTGTAACACTACTTTTTGTAAATATATTATTAGCTTACTTACTAAATTGTTTTTTATTTCTAAAATAGTACAGTCTGAGATAGAAATATCCCTAATATTAGTTAATATGGGTATTGTGTAATACCTTCGTAGTCTGATGTAAATGAATAAATAAAAAATAAAATAAATAATAATAATAAATTGAAAGTGCGGGAGAGCTGAGATGCTGTGCTGCATAACACAGACAGTGAAAAGTGGGCGTTACATTCTACAAGAGCATTAAGTGCCGTAGTGTGCACCTCTGCCTACTCTTTCGGGGATGAAAGGCGTGATGATACGTTATGTTAAGTGTGGGAGAGCCATGCTTTGGCACGAATGGTCCGCATCTACCGGAGTGATACCACGGCCTCACAGAAAACCTATGAAAGTAGGTACAAAGGGCGGCCTTATCGCTATTAGCGATGTATTCCAGGAAACTAGAATAGATAATAGATTACGAAAAATTGCAATATGTTACTACGACACCGGGTGACACTAGGTTGCACAATGTTTCATTTGTATGATTTTTATCGAACCTTCATATGAATACATATGAAGGTAGTGAACAGACACTTAGCTATATACCTACATACGTTTTCAGCTTCCATTACAATCATGCACCTAGCAATTTTTCAAATAGGTAGTACCTATCTCTGCAACGAGGTTAGCATTAGCATACTTATCAATCGTGCTCCAAACTTACCGAGAATGGTCAATGCTTATCGTCTAAACTTATTATTATTAGTTACAAATAAAAAACAATAAAACGATAGAACAAATTAACATTTAATCTTTGGTTTTATAAAAAAAAACTGTTCTTATATTTATATAACACATATTACTACATAGCCAATATATAAAAACCACTCGTTCCTCTGTCGACAACTTGTATTATTTATACTAAAACTAATGAAATAGTTACTAACTAATGTTTTTAAACTAATACTACACCAGCATTGTAACATAATACAAAATATTTACCATGTTTAATAACTACGTTTCCAATACTTCTGCTCTGTTACAAGATCCATGTATGACCATAGCGGTTTTAACAAAAATAACGACCATGGAAATATTTTAAAGTCGCTAAATACCACGCTGTATAATGAGTGATTTTACATACTAAATACACTATTGTTATTCTTCATCCGAAGGTTGTTTAACCCAGAATCCCCAGGGTGCGTATCCATCATGTTTTGTTGGTCCCCTGTACACCTTTATTTGGACTCGAGCTGGATCGTCTGTAAGACAAGAATTGACTATCATTAATCAACGTGTCGTGTATCTACACATGTGTGCTTTATATTCTGTAAGTGTTATTTTTATTCAGGCAAATAATTTACGTTTTGTACGGTAAATAGTGAAAGATCATTTTACACATACGTGTGACAACGTTGTACCAACAAATGCTGCAATAGTATTAATATTAGAATCTAAATTGTTGTTGTATCTAGCTAGCCTGCACAGTTGACGCGGTGGCTGGGCAACTGGCTGCTGCGCTGCGCAACGTATTTCTGCACGGACTAACGTATTGTGTGATCCACACATTGTTGTTCCGGGTCTGGGTGTCATGTGTATGCGAAATTGTATGTTTGTAAACGCACCTACGATACAGGAGAAAAACCTAGTGTGGGGCAAAATTTATTTAAAATAAAAAAATATTAGAATACGTGCAATTGGCATCAAAGTAAGGTGACTTGATGACTGACGTCACGTAGGCCAGTTAGGGAGCGTGGGAATCTGAACATTATTGTCATTAAACACTCCAGACAATGGACTAAATTCCTGACCATATCCTTATCAGCAAGTATAATCTTAGGTAGGAATTCTAGGTATAGTCCATTGTCTACCTAATGACCATACAATGTTGTGAATTTATGGTCTACGACTTTAACACCTTTTAGCACATCTCACAGAAACATATTCATGTTACCGATACGGCTAAATGTCATCCTGATTCTAAAAAACGCCTACACAAATACGTATAGCAAGCCGCAAAAACTTCACCTAGGAATATTGTCGTATTGTGTTGATTCGAAAATGCATTTTTTATTTAATATAGATACAAAATATTACAGACTTCTAGGATTCATCAGAATCGTGTCTTAAAACTTATAGTTTGAATATGAAAAATTTGAAGTGTGCGAGAGCCATGCTTCGGCAGGGATGGGCCTGCTCGAGCGGAGTGATACAGCCTCACAGAAATCTGACGTGAAGCAACGCTTGCGTTGTGTTTCGTCATGTGAGTGAGGTTACCGGAGACCCAATTACCCCTTGCCCCTTGCCCCTTCCCCAATCTCTCCAATCCCTGAATCCTCAAACTCCTAATCCCCAAAAAGCCGGTAACGTACTTGTAATACCTATAGCGTTCCAGGTGACGCCGATTGCTTACCATCAGGTGGTCCGTCAGCTCGTTTACCGACTTATTCCACAAAAAAATCAAAGGTAATCTCAGTGTGAACTGTGGTTACCTTTCCTGTCGTCAGCTCCCTCGTGGCCGTGGTCCTCATCATCATCATCGAAGTCCTGAGGCCTCGCAGCCGCCAGCACCAGCAGACACAGCAGCAACAGCGCAGTCCATAAGCTCCTCTGCAAGTTAAATAACATTAATATCCGGAATATATCAGGTATTTGCTTCCCAAAGAAGGAAAAGAGGAGCTGAAGAAATAGGACCTAATTTTGGCTTGCAACATCTTAAGAAATAGGGAGCATAGATAATTAAACAAAATGGCCACGAAAAAACCATATGGAACTCAACTGATTGTTCAACAGTATTTTAGGCACTTTCCCGTGCCTGTTCCAGATCGGCCCTCCCATTGCAATCCCCTGTGAAGCCATCAGCAGAGCGCGAGGGTGTAACACGCCACGGCTGCGGGACCCCGGCCGCGCCTGCCGGTGCAACGGTAGCCGCAAACAATCACAACCCATGCGGGCGTAAAACGCACCGTGAAAATATTGTGCTTGTATTTTTTACATACATAATTAAACCATTGTGCGACACTCTCAAACAAAAATATTTTAGTTAGGGTCCCTCCAAAAAAATATTTTTTTACGCGGGAAGCACGGCACGGCCGTGTCACGCTACGCCACTGTTAACTAAGCACAGGGACTGATTAGAAAAATCTTTTAATTTTTTAGATTGCTATTCAGTATTCCCAGCCGATGTTTTACCGACTTCAAAAAAAGGAGGAGGTACTATGTTCGGCCGATTGTTTATGGCACCGACTTCTTACCTATCAGTGGGTGGGTAACCTATCAGTACTAATAATAGTTATTTTTTGCTTTTTAGTTTTGACTTTTTGTTTGTTATTAGTTTTTATTTTCTTAACATTATCAGAGGAAGAATAAATTGTATTCTTCCATGGATACAAAATCAGGTAGATAATAATTATGTCAATTTTATTCGTAGAATAATAATTTGTTGATTGAAAAATTTTATAGCTAGTAATTATTTAAATATTCCCATTAGAAAAAAAATAGGTCTGACTGGGGTAACGTTACGTCGTCCCAGAAGGAAATGTTTTTGTGAAATAATTAAAAAACTATAAGCGCAACAAAGGAGAATGGCAGGTTTGTATGGAAGTTTGTATGAGTAAGGTTTGTATGGAAGTTACCATTATCATCTATAAGATTCAAATGACCATTTTCGACAACATCTGGCCTGCCTGGGTAACGCACACTAAAATGGCGCTAAGTTTAGGAGTGGAAGGTTGTTACGTCATAACGTGCTACAAAATGTGATACGCTGTGACGTCACGCGATGTTTCAAATTAAAATATCATCGAAAGTATTTCATTTTGTGAGAAAAGAAAAAATACATGTCTAAAGTTTTAAATTAATGTACCAGCCGGACATTAAAACAAAATTTAGGAAACTACCCTATTACCCTAATTTAAGTGCCTGTTTGGAATGTGCAATATCAATTATGTCATACCTAATAAGTAATTAATCATAGTAATCAACCAACTTCATTTTGTAATCAATACTTATTTAATGAAAATATTTTAAGTATGATTTATTTTATGACTACCAACTAATATTAGGGATATTCTTATCTTAAACTATATTGTTTTAGAAATAAAAATACAATTTAGTAAGTAAGCTAATAATATATTTACAAAAAAAAATACAGTTTTGCAAATAAAATTATCTTTATCTTTATCTGAATTTACATGAAGTAAATAAAATAACAAAACAGACTTAATTAACACTCTCAAGTTGTAATATTACAATATTCTACTATACAACACTAATTTAGGTTCAAAAAATGGTTATGATTCTATCAATCCCATTTTTTACAATCAAAACTTACAAAAGTAAGAGGCAGCTTAATAATTACAAAAAAAAAATCAAACAGTATTACAATGTAACTTACAAAAAAGACTGAACATTACCAATATTTTACACAGGTTCTTATATTATTCCACCTGGGTAAATATTTAGTTTTGATTCCGCAGTAGGAATGAATTTGCGGCATGCAGTATGCAGCAGTGTCTTCCCGCCTGCAAATAAATGCTCATACAGCAAAGATGTGACACAACACATGGCTTGCAACACACCACTCGAACCACACTCAACATATTTTGTTTCACTACTCCACAGAACATTCTCAGGAAATGTTGACACATATCTGCTCTATGAGCATTTATTTGCAGATGATAGAATGGTGCTGCATACTGCATGCTGCAAAAGGTAATATGCACGTAGCCCGTTTTTAGTGTAGCATGGATTTATGCAAAGTATCGCCTGACTCTAATCTATATAATATAAATAATGTAAAATCATAACCTGCAATTTAAAACATGTTGCAACTAAAAGACGCACTAAACTAAGATATCATTTACAGTATAAATAATTACAAAATAATTTCCCACAAAAATTAAATTCAATGTTATCCATTGCCACAGATTACACAGACACAGTCATTTACACACATTTTCTGTTATTTACTACTTGTGGATGCCTTGTCAGACTCATTGCCACTGTCTGTGGACACTTGCTGACCAGGACTTGAAGTTTTCTCTTCGTCCTCCTCATCCTCACTCAGAGATGAGCAGTCAGACAAGTCTGCATCAATCCAAAGCTTGGCTTTCTTTGGTTTGGCCTTGTCACTGTCAGACTTCCTTTTCAAAGTATTTGAGGAGCCTGCTGCCTGCCACCCAGCCTCCACTGCAGAGCTCACACGCTCTGGGAGGTCTTGACGCTCCTTCTCGTAACTAGGGTTTAAGTTCACTTCAATTTTTGGTTCTGCCACAAGTCTTTCAAGCTTTTTCTGTTTTCGTTCAGCGGCTTCTTTTTCCCTCTCTTCCTGGCCTTCCAACCACTTTCTTAGCCTTTTTTCTTCGTTAATGTCGCGCAAGCGACGCCCGGAGAGGTCTCTACAAGCTTCACGGTTCGTGGTCTTCTCTATTTGTGCACCAATAGCACGCAACATAGATCCGAACCCACCTTTCCCACCAACAAGTTTAGTAGACAACCGGACCACATTGTTGGATGTCCTGATGTCGTAATCATCAGACACGAGCCTCCCATTGAGCGTTGCCAACAAGTCTTCTACTGGAACACCATGTTTTTGTGAAATCTCACGTTTCAACGATAACACATCCGTGCAATCCAGGTCCGTGGCAAAATGTTTTCCGAAAATAACCACGCAAGGCATTTTGAAATTTTAAATGATCTGTTTTAAAATAACACACTTTGGTATTAACACCACGGTTCTAATATAATATTATTTTCTCAAACAATGTTTACGACACGAACGTATTTACGTTGCGACAGACTTATGACTAACTTCGTGCGTGACGTCAAGACGTCAAGTCAAAAAATCAGTAGAGTGACGCACTTTAACAAATGAATGAATGAATTAGGGAGGGAGTGAAGGACTGTGGACATATGTCCAAGGTTGCCAACGTTCGATAATAATATATTACTATAAGATATGCCAAATAGACTTGGGAAATATTCAATTTTTTTTATTTACAATTTTTTTTTAATAAGTGATAAGGTTAATAACAACGACGATTTGACGTCAAAATATTTCAATCGATCGTCATTGCAAATTTCATTTAAAAAATATTAACATGATATTTATAACAATCGGCTTAACGTAAAGAATTTAGGAATATAATAGAAGAGTAAGATGTATTCTATTTAGAAAAAAATTATACTGCTCCCACTGCATATTATTTAGCCAATTTAGTGGTAAAATTCTAATGTTGAGAACACTGAATAAAGACCGAATGGAATTTGATGAACTATTACATTAATGAACTCTATGGTTATTTATACTTTTTTTAAATCGTGATTTTATATCACAACCGAAGAAAAGGAAAACTTTATTGTACGGATAAACCGTAAAACAGGAAAAAACAGTGAAGATATATTTTAGTACTTACTTTAAACATTTTTATTCCAACAAAAATAAAGCTTTCTCAAGTTACACTGTTAAGTAACAAAACGTTAAGTTAAACTAAGCATAATTATCGATATCAGCATCTTAAATAGATTTCTTGGTAAGCTCCACTTTTCCTTTTCTGTTAAATAATCCCGTCACTGATTTTTAATTTCACGCTCAAATGATTTAAGAAAGTGAAAGTGAATCTGACAAAGCAACAATTTTATTACTTGGAACGCACTACTTACACTTAGAACTAAGTATTCGAATTAGGTAATTCATTATTAATGATTTATCAACGTGCTTTTGTTTCTTATTAACTAAACTAGTACATAAGTATAATTTATTGTAGACACAGTAACACAAGTACCTACATAAATTTCATTTAATAATAATAGATAAACTTAAATATATACAACTTAAAATACAAATACCTATAAACTAAAATTTTTACACCTTAAAAAATTATATTAGGCTGTAGGCATCAAAAAAAATTTTCCTTATCGCTATCGTGAGGTAAGGTGCCCAAAAGACTGGCAGCATTGCCACGTTGAATGGCAATGCTTAACCTTTACCTACGGAAGTAGCCAGGTCTTCGATCACCTGAAATACCTACATAACTTTATTTATAGCAATCGAATTAGATCGAAAGTATACGTACGAATCTTAGAGAATCTTTGACTCTCCAAGGTACGGGTTTTAATGCTTTGGATACCAAAACTATAATCTAACCTTCTCCTTTTTTGAAGTCGGTTAATAAAACCTCATCATCACGGTGGGAAATTAAATAAAGACTAATGATCTAGTCTACCACCTGTCGCATGTCTGTATCTGTTGAATAATAATTATATTGAATCCTGCTTTTGCTAAGTGAGTATTGCTATTAAAATAAAGAAACAGTTTTTTGAAACATGGCTAAGCCAAAAGACGCTAGTAGATCATGACGTTTCGCTTAGGTCGCCAAACCTACATCAGATTGGTGGCCACGGCTTCACGCCACGCAATACCACGACACTTGTTTCTTTAAGAAAAACAATAAAAAAGATCACAACTCAAATATTAGGTCATAGACTACTTACTAGTCTACAACAAAATTATTGAATGAACTATGTAAGATAACTGTTGTGAATCTGTGCTTGTTAATAATGATTTTATGGGTCTAGATGGCGCTGATTTCTACGTAGATTGCCGCCATTACGTATCGCTGTCAAATGTGTGTGAAGTATCCAATAAAAATTGAGCTTTTTAAAATTAAACAGGAAGTTGTCTTCGTCTAACAGAAATTCGGTGGAATTGGAGGCATCTGATTTTGTTTGCTCCACATACTATGGCTCAAAATATTAATCCACACTACGCATCATCGTCAAATCCAGCGAAACAAAATGAAGATACGATAAAACTAAAAGATAATCATGCTGTGAGCAAACGGTAAGTAACACGACATTGAAATTGCTTTGTTACTCGTGTAAATCTAATTTCTTCTCTTGTTACGATGCACTTTATAGTACTAATTATTTGAATACTACGTTACAATTTCAAAATTGAAGCTAAGAACGTTATAAACCGTTGGAGGCCTAACGGTTTCACTTTAAGTACTAAGTTGACGTTGACTTAATAAAATTGTCTGCTGTGGTCAGTGACGTGTATCTTCACAAAAAAGAACCTTCTGACCGTGTTCTGACCTCGATACACATCATGCACAAGCTGACGGAACTCGAGTTTTGCTATATCCACAATCAAAATGCGTTGAACTATGAAATCAAGCTAAACTCAATCATAACATTGTTGTTATCATTCAGTGTAGACTTGAGGTCTCCATTGTCACAATACTTAAATTAATTATTGTTTTTCTTTGTTGGCAGACTGCAAAAGGAATTAATGGAGTTGATGCGCTGCGCTGACAAAGGTATATCTGCATTCCCGGAGAGTGAGAACCTGTTCAAATGGATAGGCACAATAAATGGGCCTCAGGATACAGTGTATGCAGGCCACAAGTACAAACTATCATTAGAGTTCCCAAACTCATATCCATATGCCCCACCCATGGTGAAGTTCATCACTCCGTGCTTTCACCCTAATGTAGATACCTGCGGTTTAATATGTTTAGATATCTTGAAGGACAAGTGGACGGCTCTGTATGATGTCCGTACTGTGCTGCTGTCCATCCAGAGCCTCCTAGCCGAGCCAAACACGCACAGTCCACTAAACCAGCAAGCATCGTACCTGTGGCCAAACCAACCAGCGTATAAGAAATATGTAGATGAATTTTACAATAAGCACAGAGACTCATAGTAGACTTGTGTTCTGTTTGTCATCATTAAAGAAATACATATTTTTGATTTTGCGTTGTATTTTGTGTTGTGAGTTGAATGTTTGCATGGTTGTATAGAGGTTGTGCTGACGAGTTCTTTTACCTTTCATTTTAATGTGGATTCTACTTTATTACAGCTTGTTATAATTTCACATTTTGACTAAACTTGGCTATATGTAGATAGTAAATTATAGGTGTTAATGACTGTGATAGTATTACCTGAATGCATAATATCAAAATTATATTGTAAAACTAAATAGTTGTTAAGGTACTATATCTGCTAATGTATTGATTTAATGTTTTAACTGCAACTTGCTGTTACTTTTTCATTGAACCTAACTCTGTTGTGTACAAGTTGTGTTAGCCAGTTTGTGTTTCACGGTTTGTAGAGCTCGTCAGCTCAATAGCTCAGCTGATGGAGTTGTGTCTGTAAAATGAGATCACTGACAATTATAATTCTTTAGTGCAATTGAAGACTTGTTTGCTTTCTTTCTCCTCATTACGAATTTGTATGTTGCGAAGTTTTGTCAAATAAACCCAGTAATTATTAGAGATAAACAGCTCTATCTTAGCAAGTGATGCCTTTGAAAATGTTACTGGCTTGTGCCAATGCAACAAATTATACTACAACCTTAACAAACCTAGGGTCTGATGTGACCTCTAGACAATTGAGAACTTCTAGAATAAACTTATGTCTCTAGAACATTGTAACAAGCACGATGCCCAGGGTCAGACGAAGGACGAGTTATAATGACCCCGCAAACTAGTCAGTCAAGTTTTTATAAAGACTTTATTTTGTAAAAAATAATAACGATTATAAGTTCGATTTACGCGGGATATGGGACTCGCAAAGATGTTGGGCGAGTAATGCGAGAACTAGGTGCCAAGAAATTATATTTGGACAAGAGAAGGGCCCTAGACTTATTGAACATCTGACTAACTCTTCAATGAAAAGAAAAGATGATATTGACGTTAATACTAAATGACTCATTATAACATGACCATTTTAAATACGGTTAGCTAACTACGTTAGTCCGCAGAGGTGGGTGACACCGTCGTCTATAGTCTCAAACAATTGAAAGACAAATAGTAACGGACGTTGGAACTAGGTCACTTAGTATATGGGGCAGCCCGGAGTGTGGGAGCCCACATGTAACGCGCATGCTTGCAATCTCGTAATTATTGTCCTACGACCTCGATCTAATAAAAGCATCGCGTGGGTCGATCGAATCGAATGCATTCACTTGAAGTCCACTTCACTATGAATTTATGATAGATAGGTAAGTAAGGGTTGTTTACGTAATTTCAGATGAGAAGTACCTAAGAATGATGTGGTATGGTACCTAATATCATGATACGTCTTTAAAAAGAAATGTGGTAAGCAGAGTGGTTCATTGTTCGTGCAGTTAGGTATACTCAATTTGTGACTTATTCGGCTCATGATGGGTCATATCAAAACTTTGTGATCTTGTTGAAGGGTAAAGTAGGTATCACAACAGGAAAGTTCAATGTTGTCGGAATACTCTTTGCTATGCACTTATTTTAAGGAGGTATGTTTAAAAATTGATTTAAAGTATGTTAGCAAACAAGATTTTTCTGTGAGGAAGTGTACAACGGTATTTTAGTAGACAATGGACTGGACTTACATACTTAACTTAACCTACTGATAAGATAAAGTCTGGATTTGTGTCCATTATCTGGAATTATTGGTAATAATAATAAGATTCTTTTCTCAGTATATTCACGTGAGTAACCCGCGATTTTAGTTAATTTAGTATGTCTCACGATAGTTATTATAAAAAAATACTTAGACAGTTTTCCACACTCCCCAACTATCTACGTGATGGCACTGGTCGTTAGCAAGACAATAGAGAACTTGGACCTTTGTACTTTAGATAAGAATAAGGTATGGAATTTTGTCCGTTGTCTGGAATGCTTAGTGACAATAATGGTCAGTTTCCCACGCTCCCTAACATGCCTAGATGACGTCCATCATCAAATCATAACCAAGATAAGTACACGTGTTAAATAAAACGAGCTAAGTACCAACTAGGCCCTAGGTACTAGGGTATAATATATATAAAGAAAAAGGCGTTTGATCTTCTTAGTTGAGTGGTCGTAAGCGATTACCAATACCAAGCAAGGGATATTGGGCGATTAGGGCGGAATCAAACCCGCGATACGTCACGTTGGTCATCAGCGACGCCTGGCCAATGCGCCAAACATCCATCCAGTTATTTATGGGATGGTATTTTGTTTGTGGTGTTTTGTTAATTAACGTAACTTAATATTGAACTTAATACCTATGTCCTGTACCTTTAATGAACAATACATTACACATTCATTAAAGATACAGGACATAAGTACAAAAGGCCTTTTTTAAGGGGGGAAAATCATCGAATTACTGCTCCCGCCTGGGTGAGGCAGGAGGGAGTGTCAGACTCTTACTGACTAAAAACCACCCCGTTCCTTCTCCTGCGCATCGAGCCGGATCCCCGGTTACCCGTTAGGTTTTCCGCGACAGGTACAAAAGGCTTAGATCATACTCTATCAAAGAATAATAAAAACAACATATAGTTGGAATATTCTGCAGTATATTATCACTTTGATGTCATTTATAGGTAAGTAAACAATATTTACACAACTTTGTAAATAAATACATTAGGTACAATACAAAAGTACATTTAGGGAGCAATCTAGAATATCCTCTAACAACATTGGCGCTTTACAGCGCCATCTTTTTATTGCGTTTAGTTTACACTTCATTTATTACAACTATATTTTAGTTTATACAGTTAAGTGTATATAACAGTTGATTAATTATATTTTCAATATATATATAGGAATTTTGATTAATTCCTCAAGTAATTTTGACTCAAAAAATTTTGAAGCGGTGACAACAAGGCAAATAATAAAAAAAAGTTACAAGAATTCGAGCAATTATTTCCATTACTCATTAAAATGTGTAAATGAAAAAATATGATTAAGTAATAATGCAATATTTTGCAAATAATTTAATATTTTGGTGACAAATAGTTTAGTATTTAACAAATAAATTACACTTTTGACATTCCTTTATTCGACATTGGCACACAGACACACTCACACAGTCTATAACAATGCTAACAACAAGCAACGACGTTGCCTGAGCAGAATAATATAAAAAAAATATATTAAAAATCCAGAGACCTACACAAGTGTCTATAATAGAGTCTATAATAGATTTTCTACTGCATAGTTAGGTAATAGAGTTGAAACTCTATTGCCAAGTTTGAGGCAGCCTTTTCAAAGGCTAATAGGTACATTTTTTGTAATAAATCTTAATATATTTCAATACAAGAAATTATGCACGTAATTTCATAACATTTGATAACATGAATTTGAATAAAGTTCATTACACACAGACAAATTAAAATCATTTGATCAGTTGTCTTTGTCGTTGTCTGGCAAGTAGCTTACAACGCTTGAATGCCTGTATATGAGACACAATAGAAAATACATTGTGTCTCGCGTGGATCCACGTTTAGCCACACGACGGGTTAAAAGCAATTTCTGCAACAAAACAATAAGCCGACTGTGAAATTACTACAAAGTCTATGAACATTATCTGCCCAGGTACAAAGTAACACACATCCAATAATAGTTTAGTTTAAATAAATACAGCTTAACTAATACTTACATATCATACAATGTACATACCTAGAGACTAGAACGTGTGCATCGTTTACACAATTAATCGTTTGATTGAGACACTCTTTGGGACCAACATTTCGTATTTATTTTAGTACAATATTAAAATTAAATTAAACACCTATAAATTGGGAAAATTGGACCATAATACAGAAACTAAACTTCAAAATTTAATGTCTATCTGCTGCGAAGTGCATGCATCCGATTACGATCATAGTATCTGTCCATAGAATGTTGAAGTGTCAATGAGCTGGGCACATAGCGAGGAAAACCGACATACAGCTGTTGGGACAGAAAGGTTCTCGAGTGGAGGCCACGTACCGGCAAGCGCAGCGAAGGACGTCCATCCGCAAGGTGGACAGACCACCTGAGTGCCTAGCACGAATACCTATCGCATTCGTGACGTAATAGTATCAAGCGCAATCGACGCTCTGATTGGCCGGCTCCAGTGAACCAACCAATCAAAACGCCGAATTTGCTCGATACTGTTACGATACGAATGCGATAATTATTCGTGCTTGGCGCTCTGATTAAAGTCGCAAGGAACCGCTGGATGCAAGGCCGCTTCCTACTAGCCTATCTAGAAGTCATTGGGGAAGGCCTATGTTCACCAGTGGACGTCCTGTGGCTGATATGATCATGATGATCTGTCCAAGGGCATGTATAAACCCCAACACAAAAATGTTAGTTTACAATATTATTATGGTAAGTGTGGTCGAATATAAAATTGATTGGGTCGAATTTTACCCTACCGACTCTGTAAAGGGCATAAGATTTGTAAGTTTTTATAGATTTTTTTACTGTTCATCAACAACTTTTTTCAAGGCCCTGTAGTAGGACGTTTTCGAATTTAACCATAATTCTCAAATGTTTGGAATGTGTAACAAATAATTGGATACAAAATTAAAATAATTTCATACTTAACTTAAAATATTCGCAATAATTTTTGCTTAATTTAATAGGTCCCAACAGATAGCTCAATCTAAGTATCTTGTTCCATAATTCCTTAGCTTACACAATATGGTCGCTTGCTTATATACAGACAATAATTTACTAAAATAATTTATATAACAATCGGATTCCTTCATTCAACAACTTTAACGAGATTTAACACTTTAATAACATTCTAGGCAAACAGGATAACTATTATTATTTGTATCTTATGAAGTTCCAAAATGTTTAATTCACTTGAGTTCCGTTTTGATTTTCAAACACTATTTTTATAATATATCTTAATATTATGACAGAGGAAGCCCGGTGATGTCTTTGTTAATATTTTATGTTGTACATGGAATTTGTTAACTAAAATATAATTCAAGCAACTGAAACATCAGGTATTTAATGTATAAACGCTTTAAAAATACAGGAGTTCAAAAAAAGAGAGATATTCAATGGGGATGATGACAGGGTATGAAAATTAAAAATATAATTAGTCCGTAAGTTAGGTAATGAAAAAATATTAGACACGTATTTTTTTATTTTGTCGTATAATAAAACAATACTTAGATAAAACGAATCAAAGTTTAGGAGTGGGGGCTAAAACGTCATTCCTTAGTATAAAATGTACTGAGAAGTGACGTCACGCGACATTTCAAATCAATATATCTTCGAAACTATTCGTTTCTGTGAGAAAATAAAAAATACGTGTCTAATGTTTTTAAATAATCTATCAGACGGACATTAAAATAAAAATTAGTCGTCTACCCCATTCATTTAGTCAATCCATGGGTGATCTGTGAGAATACTTAGTTGATATTAGCCAATGATCTCTCTCTAACTCGCTGTGCATTATCCACCATCAGTTGCTGTACATTAAAGAACTGAGGAAATAATAACTCCGTCCTACATCTGAAGGTGAAGCGATAAAGAATCCACGGTCCAGCCGTTCGGCCAATCGACTACGTAAAATAAGGCAATTTCTGCTGTCACCTCCAAAACTAACTCTTGACAATGATGAGGAGGATTACTAACACTATGATGGTGAGTCCTAGTATGAGGATGCAGTGCATCTTCCTATTGGACCGCTGGTACCTCTCCGCCTTCTGCAGCTGTTTGTACCCTTCATGAACCTGAACTTGAGTCTGCTCTATATTATAGTCTATCCTATCAAGCACCGTGCCTTGCTCATGAACCATATGTGCTAGGTCTTTGAATATATCATTCAAGTCCACTATAGAACGAACTATTTTATTCACTTCTTCTTCTCTCTCCGCTACATCTCTTGTGTTTTCTTCTTGCATAAGTAATAGTTGTTTTTGGTTGAGAGCTGGTCTTGAGAAGTCATCGTTATCGTCAAACTTCTGAGTGCCAGAAGTGCTGGGGAGGGAGAATAGTAGGTCTGTTTGGTTGTTGGACAAACCTGGGAGGAGTTCGTTGTCGTCGAGGCTCAGTTCCTCGAAGTTTGGGAGTTCAAAGTATGCGTTGGAGCGTTCTTCTCGTGACGTGAGGGACTTCAGGTACGTTGACTGCGCTGTACGGAAGGTGACGCTCAGGTCCTGGAGTATGGTGACCAGCGCTAACACTACGTTCGTCGCTAACTTCTGTTCCGTTGGGTTACCTGGAATTTTTGTTTAATTTTATTTAGTAAGGTATATGTATTAGAGGAATTAGCAAGTGATCTTAAAGTACACAGAAACTGATAGTAACTGCGTGATAATATTATGTCCCCGTCTGTATCGTATCAAAAACATATAAACTAGGTTTCTTTACATTTTAAAATCTTACCACCACATATATGCGCACGTAATATATACTAGACATGAGATAATAATATTATTTTGACAAAGTATTAAAAGTGTACGCAAACACAAATCTGCATTCTTTGTTTCCCCATTTTCATTGTGGAAACTTCAAAAGTACAACCATTCATTTCTTTTTCTTTGATTCAGGAATCAAACGCGCGAAATTTGTACATAAGGAATCAAGCTACTGTGTTGACAATGTAGCGATCTCAATTATTACCAAGTACCCACAATCAGCATAATTTTAGCACAATCTTTCTGTTCTGTTTCTGTTCATTTCGAATCGACTGCCATATAAATAGGGAGCTAATTGCCAACAGAAGAATACTATACTTATTACTAAATCCCAACGTACCATGTCGTATCTGCGCCTTGATAGCCGTAAGATGCGTGTGCGCATGTGTGAAGTGTCGGCCGATCTCCGCAGTGAGGCGCTGTATGTGCTGTTGCTCCGTCGTGTCGTCCAGGGACGGACGCCGAATCTGTTTCTCATGACGAGACTGTAGCTCTGATAGTTTTGTTCTTAACCTGAATAGAAATAGTTTAGTCTTTACAACAGTTGTCTTAGGTAGGTACGTTATATTAGATGGGACTGACGTTTGACCACTATATCGCCTGGTGGTAAGCGATGATGTGGCCTACGATGGAGCAAGTTGTCCCATAAGCAACCTATTCACTCGGGCCTTGAAGACACCCAGGTTATACCCTTCAGGAAAGAAGCCTTACCTTCTTTCTCCTGATCTTCTACCAAAAGGTTCAGTCATGTATTTTGTATAAAAAATACAATGTTGCACAATAGAACTGTCTCCTGTGGTATCGAGTGAAGTTAAAACATGGATGCACGTCACACTCAAGCAGAGGTTTGGGAGCAAATATTTGAGAGCAAATTTTCCTGGACCCCATAAATACTTTATTTACCTCAGGTATCAAATCGCACCTTGGACAACAACAGCATTTCTATAATACTGCCAATCCACGCAATGGACACTATGATCAGTGGTAAGTCCCGATAGTGTAGACAGCCTCATAGATTTTAGGCATTAAAGATTATATCCCCGATAAATTTGTAGTGATGATTAATGGCAGTAGATAACATCTAACACTCTTACCTATTAAGATCACAAGTACAGATTAAACTATCAACAATATTGCTAAATTACATTATAGATATTGATAAGGAAAGTAATGAAATAGTATGAATAATATGTAGTTTGTAAATAATTTATTAACAAACTTCTGCAATGATATTAGCGAAATATAATAGGAAATTTTTTCACTATTGCTACATTGTTAAAAAAAGTATATTATATTGGTTTTATATTTATTTTTCCTCATTATATACTCTTGTATAGTGAGCTTATGAAGTCTGCCAGCACCTTTAAGCGCATCAAAAGGAGAGACATGCAATAATTAGAGACGGGTACACCACTGGGTGTTTTCCGTACATATCATAATACATGAACCTCTTAACCACCAACTAACAACTGGGCAGATTGCAAGGAAATAAGGAGATAAAAAATATACTCTTGTCAGCCACTACATTAAACACTAGAAATGATGACGCATCATCCTTTGTTTGATAGATTATTTAAGTCACTATAACACTTTCCCCTCAACGAATTGAGACTAGCCCCCATAATAACAAATGATAGTCATGAGAAGAGCTTTCTTACGACATATGTCTGGTTGTCATTGGTAGGTAAGTATATTCTGCCCATTCTTTGTTGCATTCTTAGATATTTGCTTGAATCTGTTACAGCAGACTAGGACTTAAATAAGTTTGTAAAAATTATTTTCTCATAACTAACAATTTATAATATACAGAATAATAATCAATATGCTTAAAACCACACAATAATTATGACAATCCAATTTCATAATGTAAATGAGTCATATACAAACCTAGTGATAACGTAGTGTGCTTCCTCCAGTGCATCGGTCCAAGGCGGAGGCGCGTGGGAGTCCGTTCTCATCTCCATTCCGGACTCCAAGTCATGGGAGTTACTCCGCATGAGACGTACCCTCTCCGAGTCATTGTGCTGTTGATAATAAATGTATGGTATTAGTTGTTAGTATATACCTATACTAGCATAGTAAGGTTTAAGCATGCAAACATGCATTTTTTTCTATCTTCAGTTGTAAATCATATAAATATTTGACCTTACATATTAGGTAGGTGACATTTTTGTCATGATATTGAAACTGATAAGTATTTTAAGATTTATACTAATTAATTATTATGATGTTTTAGGCTTACTTAGATAACTGTTTGATGAGGAACTAGACTGTCATGCTGCTCATAGATATGAGCCTCTAGCATGGCTTGAAACTAATTGAGTTCCTTGTCAAATGGTTTCAAAGTAAGCCAAAAATACAATAATCAATTTAGTATATCTCATGAAAGTTTTAATATAATCAGATTCATGTTGTTTACTATTATTAATATATATTAATAAATGCAACTCCAAACTAAAACAGTTAACTACTAATTAAAAAATTACTGGAAGATATAGTGCATGACGGGAAAATACATAGTTTTAAAAACTATTATACAGCAACAAAAATGTGATAACAGACTTTGACATTGCTCAAAAGGACAATTAACGTAAAATAACATGCAAGGGACAAAAAAAATGGTAATTCTGCGAGGCAAAAATAATTTCAGCATTCCTCTTTAACAGTCACAAAAATAAGTGTTTTCTTATAGGCTCTACAATATCACTTCTACAACATTTACAAGCAATCATACCTGTCCCGTGTTTGGACGCTAGAACATGATCAACAATATAGTTAAATTGTTACATTTTCAACATAAAATTATTTTGATTTTGTGATTCTACACCAATGAAATTATGGTTTACACTGCAAAAATGGCTATAGATATTAAATTTACAAATGTCTATTTGTTTGTACCCACGAACATTTATTTGTTTACTATCTATAAAGCCTTTTTAAATCATATAAGAGAGAGTGACGACATATACTTGCAGTTTCATAAACTTTTTAGTTTGTCGGCCACTAGGTTAAATACTATAGATTTTAAATAACCGTCACAAACATAGTCTGTGCTATATTATCACACTTTAATTAATTGCTAAACGCTCGTAATTGCATCATATAATATTCAAAAGTAATGGACAAAACATAAATCAATAACAAGAAAGTACTTGCCTGGTCCGCAAATATGTGCCGGCTGTGTATAGCGTTGTTACGCATCAATACAAACACTTCAGTTAAACTCCTAGAAACCATTTTCGCGAATGATTTTTATTATATCACTGTTAAAAATTCGGGAAAGTGTTTATTTTCTCTGATTTCGTGACACGACGATAGACAGCGGATGACATTTGTGACAATTTGACAGAATTATCCGAATTTTCGACAGCAGTTTGACAGAGGTCAGTTTATCATTCGTTCTTTTGGTTCGGATACACTTTTCGAAATGTGAAACTTAAATAAAAGAGAAATAGATTTACTTAAAAATATTTTGTGACATCATTATATTATTTCAGTTTTGACAATAGTTGTATTGTTACTAAATTATTTTTATTACAAACATATCAGCTGAATATTGACCGATAAAAAGCAACCAGAAAAAGCATCTCTTGCCCTTTGTCAAAGTCAAATCAAAACAGTTGTCAAACTTGTCAAGCCTATAGGTTATGTTTACAGATGTGTTATTTTTGTAAAAAGATTCCAAGAAAAAATATAAGTGAATGGTGAATACACATGTATGTGCCGAAAATAAAATATTATAACAGTGTGAGAGATACATCTATTATAACACATAAAACAGGTAATTAAGCGTCTACAAATGAGTATGCCATCTTTCGAGCCGGGTCCGGAGCATTTCCAGCAGTTCCCATCGAATAGAATTATCGTTATCCACCCTGGATCACTATATGTTCGTATAGGAAGAGCTTCAGACCTCATACCAGTGAAACAACTGCACTGCATAGCAAGAAAACGTCGTCCAGGAGGAAAGATCTACCGTGATTCCTTCATCCCTCCAAGTGTGCCAAAAACTAAGGAATTGATAGAGGAATTAGAAGAATGTCGTCTACAAATATCTCACACGTTGCAGTCATGTGTACAGTCGAACGGAGCACGAAGGTACGCGACGCCACCGCAGCAAATCGCAGCTTTCAACCGTCGCTCTTTACCAGAATGTGTTAATGATGGAGATCCCTGGCCACAAGTTCAGTGTGACATTGTGATCGGTGACTTAGTACTCGACATAGACCCTGAGCTACCCTACAATATCCACTTTCCATACCGCAGAGGTGATTTCAACATACATTCTGAAGTGGGAGGCTCTATCTCTTCAGTTCTCAATGACCTGTACACTATATGGAGCTCTATTATAGAGTACAAGCTAGGCATACCTCTAATAGAACTAGTAAAGTACAGATGTGTACTGCTTATACCTGATTTATACTCCAGGAGCCATCTAAAGTATTTAATGCTGTTGTTATTGAAGGACTTGGGTTTTGGACATTGCTTCTTTGTACAGGAGAGTGTTGGAGCCACATTCGGAGCTGGTATAGGATCTGCATGTGTGGTGGACATTGGAGACCAGAAAACTGCCATATCTTGCGTTGAAGACGGGATCTCACATAAGACAACTAGATTGAGAATGGACTATGGCGCAGGAGATGTCTGTCAAGCTCTATCATGGATGTTCCACAAGAGTGCATTCCCTTACAAGAATTGGAATGAGAACATACCTAGAGATGTGATACTCATGAGGAATTTATATGAGAACTTCTGCCATGTGAACCTGGATGTGTGTGGGCCTCAAGAGAAATCATTTCTAGTAGACCATCCTGGTGATGTAGTAAATAAGTACACGCTGCAAGTTGGAGATGAGTGCATAATATCACCATTATCAATGTTCTACACAGATTTACTGAAGATCACTGGCTCTAAATCTACCAAGATACAGAATAGACAGCCAAGTGACCCTGAAGATCCTTTTGATGCAGAGTTTTTAAGAGAGACTGGGAGGAAGAGGGAAACTGTGGATCCTTCGGCCAATGAGAGCCAGCAGTTTGAAGCGACTAGTGAAGCTCAACCTACTGCTAATGCAGATGAGGATATAGTTGTGGACACTCTTGAAGGCGGTCCGAGTGATGTAGTTTCGTTAGCACCTGGACAGGTGCTGGCGCTTGATGCCGCAATACTGCAAAGTATAGACCGCTGTCCAAATGAGGAGTTGAAACGGAAGATGTACAGCAACATATTGATAGTAGGAGGCGGAGTTAAAGCCCATGGCTTGAACTTGTGGCTTCAGAACAGGCTAGCCTTGCAGATTCCATACACATATAAGACTGAACAGTTGGAAATAGTGACTTCTCCTAAAGACATTGATCCAGCCAGTACTGTATGGAAGGGGGCGGCAGTGATGTCGTGTTTGGAATCTGCTATAGAGTTGTGGATCAACCAGAGTGAATGGAACAGATTTGGTTTAAGGATACTTAGAGAACGCGCGCCATTTATTTGGTGATAATAATAAACATGTATTTAATTATTCGTTCTTAGTTTTACTTCCCTAAAAATCGTATTATTTCACGATACAATTAGATTCAATATTATCTAAAGAAAACAGGTTTATATTATGTAAAATTATTTATTAAAAATTTAGCGAGTATCATTCGAGATTCACAGATAATTTTCATAAAGATTCAAAAAGATTAAGTACAAAAATATCAGTATTACAATATTTACTAGTGTAAAAAAATATTCCTTAAACAGAAAATGAAATGTACAATACTTATTACTATGCAGTCTTATCATGCCTATTGATATTAGTTATTAATTTATTTAATAAAGAAATTGGTTCCCCTGCACTTAGTACTAATCTTGCACCTATAATTTGGAAGCTAGTATCGGTCAAAATACTATAGCACTTTTACAAAAATAGAGATTAGATTACAGAATTAAATAATGTATCAATGAACCATGGTCACTCTTTAAGGCTTTGACTGCCAATAAAAAATTGTTGAAGGCAAATCCTCCGTAAATGTTGGTCACAGGAGACCGCCATGGCATTTAACGTGTAAGAGTAACAATGGAGTTTCTGGCTCGTTCTTCTTTCTCCATTCGAAACTACACTTTGGAACAACAGCTTCACTGAGACACATACTGACAGATAATAAAATTTTGATGAAATATCTTATTAAAATTTTTATATCTTCGACTTTAACTTACAATGTAATTTAACTAAATGATAATCCTATTTTTCGATATTTATTACAATCCTAATCATCAAGGTATAAATTATAATTATTATGTTTATTTACTAAAAAAACATTGCGCCAATTAATTAACAAGAATAATATAATTATCTCAAATTAAATGGTAACTAAGAAGAGGCAGGAACACAATAGACAGGTACTAATTTAAAAAAAAAAAATTGTTCAGATCCTATTTTGACCACAGATGAGTTGACAAATGGAGCACCGCAGGCCACAGGCAGTGTCAAGACTAATATTTGAGATTAACTTTAATGGTGAGTAGCACCTAAACCCGCTTAAATTGTTTTGTAACTGTCCAAAACACGTTTCTAATCAGCATTACAGTACATACATACTGATATGTATCTCGGTACAGTAATAATAACAATCTCAATATTCATTGAGTATAGTTACTGTCTTAAATCTTCAAATGTTAACTATTAGTTATGACTCGGTCACTAACAAACGTAACACTAAATCCTCGTTTACTGATTTCCGGGTGAAAGAACCTATAATAGATGACCATTATAACTAGACCTACAACGTAGGGCACCACAGTAAATGCTAAAACTGGGAAGAAATAAATCGAGTTCCTCATTTCATCGGACACGAATATGTACCAGATGGCTCCACAAGCAAGATTCTGTATAAAACATATACTGTAGTAGATAGTATACCTATATCTTGTTTTGCCTTCTACTGGGAGGATGTAGGTGAAGATGTATACTGCTCCAAGTGCGAAAGAGAAGGCGATATCGGCAAGGCGGTTGTGCGAGCAGAACGGAGAACGGTCAAACAGTTGTATCAGCGTGGCGGTGATGAAGACGTGAATAGCGCACGCTAGGACCGTCCAATGAGGGAACAGGTACGCGATCACTGATATTGAGATTATGCGGCTCACTGGAATAGAAATATATGCGTTTTAGACTCCTATTTTCATGCAAACATAAGATACCATGAACAATTATATCAAAAATAATAAACTACTTTTCTGCAAATAGAAATTGCGACTTTAAAAGAACTTACAAGTAACAAGAAAATGCCAGATGGTCTGCAACGCGGTGCCAATCCAGCTCATATTATACTTGTCCTGCTGGTAGAACCGCACGGCGCGTTGGTACGCCGCGAGACACCAACCCATACCCACTATAGACGACGCTATCGACAGGACCTGATGAACTGAAACACAAACAAAAATATTTATTTGTAACACCAACATATTCAAATATCTGTAAATGGGAAATGATATCATGCATGCAGTAAGGATGTAAGAACGGATGCTGTATAGTGATTAGGAGTTGGCACTTTAAATTTAGATTAACATTTAATTCCATTTTAGTAAACACAACGTCGCGTCGTCTAGATATAAGAGGCTACTTTTAAATGCACTAGAAATCATAAAGCGTTAATCAGTGAGTCTATGAAACTCACCAGTAAAATCCGGATTAGCTCTCAACAATAAACTAGTCTGTAAGACTTGCTGCGGAGCTGCTTCCAGGAAGCACTCGAAGATCCGAAGCAGGGCTGCATCTGAGTCCTCCTTCAGCATCAGGCTGTAATACTTCCGCTGTGTAGCCGAGTCCTGCTTACGTTCCGCACGACGAGACTTGACTGCATAGCTACGGGATGATGATCATAAATTATCAATTCAAAAAATCCCCTTACAAACATTGACATAGCATATTGATTTACTAAATAGGTACTGGGACTCTAGGAGGATACATTCCAAATTTTGAGCACTTCATACATTTGTAACATTTACTAATCTGTGTTTTTTGTCAAAAATACATATCTGTGACAAAGAATTAATTACTAAATCTAAAGGGCCAGTGGCCTGTGTTAGTTAGTGTTTTTGTTTATTACTCTTTTACATCAAAACGGCTGAAGGGATCCGGATGAAATTTGGAACAGGGGTTTTTATCTTTTCCACATAGGCTTTTTATCCAACAGGAACTCGGGCGAAGTCGCTGGCAGAAGCTAGTTAATCATAAATGTTTCCTAATTACAGGTTTTTCTTCATCAAAATAATAATATGAGCCACTAGACATCCTCTGCAGAATGTACGTCTCAACCAAGGACTTCAAAATTACAGTTTTTATAATAACTATCGTGAGACATACTAAATTAACTAAAATCATGGGTTACTCACGTGAATATACTGAGAAAAGCTCTACTAGTTTCGAACCACAGAGGGGTTCTTGCTCATGAGCAGCATACGCGGTCGCGGCGATATAGTACAGCTTTTACTGCAGTATTCAAAAGATTAAAAATATATCTTACATGAGAGCATCAGCAAACCGCAGTATAGGTGCCAGCTGTAACACTAGTATGAAGATACGGAGCCACTTGCGTTTTGTGAACTCATTCGATAGAGAGTCCTGTTGCTTGTCCAGACAGTACCTGAAAATGAGAGGAAGGTATACCATATAGAAAAGAGGTTAATAGTAGAGATTTCTGATTTCAAATATTTATTTTAAAAATAAATAAGCAGTTTGGTATAGCATTCTCACATTTTTTAAAAACATATCATATACGCATGATTCCGGAATTGAGGCTGAAGAAGAAGAAGAAGAAAGTCTCCTGAATCACCTTCTATTATATGAAATTAATAACATAACTATTACTGTTTGGGGATTAGAAATTGGGATCCAACAAAATAAAATTAAAGAACTGATTAGTTTATCATAACCACATTGTTTGTCTAATTTTATATCATAGTTGTAGAAATAGATTTTATAACAGGAAAGTACACATAAATAATTACTTGTTTTGTATACTAAAAATAAATGTGATTGAAAATAAGGCAAACACTATTAAAGTTATCAAAACATGTTCAATGTAAAACTTGCGACCATACCCAAAAAAATTTGTTTTCCTAAAACTTTTCAGATAGTTTTGACTCTAATATTGAAGATTTACTTTACATTAAACCACTTCTTATTTAAGTTATAGATCTTTACTCTATGTTAGTCAAGTTATTTCATTTTTATAACTATTTCTAATGTATGTAAACAAAGCCACTTACATCCTTATAGAAACAGCAGTGTTGACAAACGCAGGCACAAGGATAAACGCCAGCGTCCATCCGAACTCCGTCATCTTCAGAGCTATAGAATACCTCACAGCTATATTAATATCTAGACCTAAGTCCACAAAATGACCAACAATTGCCACCAGATACATAAAAATATCCAGGTTAGTTATAGTTATTTTATCCGGCATCCGATCAGTTTCATCATATGAACGCCCATTTTGGAGCAATTCACGAACTGATTTAGTCATTTTTGGCTGTTTTATGCTAATTTTTGATCAAAAATCACAAAAAACATGATTGAACAACAAACAAACAACGTACGCGCGTTTTTTTGACACATTCTACTTTTGTTTGACACTTTGACAGATGTTGTTGAAGTTTCGTTTTACTCTTTTGTTCTCGACATCGTAACAAGACTATGCTATACTAAATACAGTCTGAATACACTCATCAATTAGTATCAGTTAATAAACGGGTTTAACGAGTAAAAACAATGACATAGCTTGTTATCGTCACACCCAGCGAGCAAGGAAAACTAAAAGTAACATGAGTAAAACGTGCTTCATTGGTTTGCGATAAGCATATTATAATAATAACTGCATACGGCATACATGCATTAAGCAATTATTAATTTTCTATGAAATAAGATATCTCAGTATGGCTTTGGTAAAGTATTAACAATCAATACATTCACATCTTTTATTGTTTACTTATATAAAGTTCTGACAATATCTTGAGATGATAGATTCGCTGCAAAAAGAGTCAAATGTAACGGTTCTTCTAAAGCACTGACGGGTTGCTTTGTTCTGTAACAAAATAAAAAAGAAATATTTCTTGTATGTACCTACTTTTAAAATACCTATAAGTCCTAAGCCAAGTACTGAAAATTAACTTAATAGAAACTTATTTTTCACACAAGTCCTAAAAGAATACAAATAAGTAAGTAAGTAACTTACTTCTCCTTCAATAACCGCACCAAGGGGCTCCATTTCTCCGGGAATACGGTTTCGTTGCCTCTCCACTTGTCTCTTATTAGATCTGCAATGGAAGCGTTGACTACGCGGAGGTAGCCGCATCTTTCCGTGTAAGCATCAAGCATTAGTTGCTCGAAGAACTTCGGTACAAAGTTGTTGATGCAGGTTTGGACGTTGTACAAAGAAGTGTTCATGTCTTGGGCATGTTGTCTCGTCTTTATTTCTACTATTGTTACTAAACTTTCTTGCATCGTTTCGTTAAAGCTATAAAAAGAAGCAGTATTTTATTTTCTGATCTTGTCATCCACCTACACTTTTTTTATAGCATACTTAAGTCAGTAAATGAGCAGACGGACGGATTACCTGATGGTAAGCAATCGGCGCCGCCCATGGACACCCGAAACACCAAGGCATTACAAGTGCGTTACCGGCCTTTTGGGAATTGGGAATTTGAGAATTGTGGAGGATTCGGGGATTCGGGAGACTAAGGAGGGAGGTAATGTAATTGGGCCTCCGGTAACCTCACTCACACAACGAAACACAACGCAAGCGTTGTTTCACGTCGGTTTTCTGTGAGGCCGTGGTATCACTCCGGTCGAGCCGGCCCATTCGTGCCGAAGCATGGCTCTCCCACACTTAAGTGGGTACTAAGTATTTTGATCAACTTTCGAAGGTTTTCACCGTCTTACCCATGGCCATTTGATACTTACAGTACGGCCTGATGCAGCAAACAGTGTGCAGCAGACACCTCATCCGGCAGTTCCTTGTGGCACTTGTTCACAGAGTCGAAGTTCCTCACATCCTGGAAGTTCTTAATGACGTCTTGGAACTGCGTCCTGATCTGGTCCAACTTCTCCATCGGGTCTATTAGGCAGTGCTCTATTACTTCTATCATCTGAACGTGCGAGTAGATATTAGGCACTTGAACTAAGTATGTAGGTCAGCTTAAAAAACTACAAAGACACTATGGTCCTACAAAATAGACAGACATTACCTATTGATGCACTTCTCGTATGATCACGGGGCAAGAAGATTTTTTTAACTTTTTAACTCCATTCTCCATTCCACTAAAGAGTGGACCCGCCACTGCATGACTGCACTAAATCTATCTAAAAAATCTCGAACTACCATTCTTACCTCTTCCATGCTAATAATGTAATTGGTGAAATCATGTAAGTATTTGACTTTGTAGAACTTGAGGACCGCACTCCTCAGTTCCTTGGACATCTCGTCGTTCATGATGTAGACCAAGTCAAGGAAAGTGTCGATAGTTCTTAAGGACTTGCTTTTTAAACTGATGTAGTTGGCACGGCCCTGGTTGAAGAGGTTCTTCGCCATATTGTAGGCTTCGGACACCAGGTAGTATTTCTTGTCCATTTTTTGGAACACATTGTTTGAGCACTAAAGATGATAAAATGGAGTATTTTTAAATAGCCAACATTTTATCTTACTTTCTTACTAACTATTCCCGCGTGGTTTCACCCGCTGCTCGGCTCATATTAGCCTTAAAGGTTCAGCTAAAGGGCTGAGATGAAAATCGGTGTTCCTCAAGGTTCAATATTGGGTCCCATTTTTAGTCTATATCAATGATCCACCAATTTATTAGATTTAAAAGAGATAGCAAACTTTTTAAAGATAAGTAAGGCATATTTGGGCCTGAAGATAGAGATAGATTTCGAAACTTATTGGATAAATAAGAGCATCTACAGAATATAATATTCCCCTGAAAGGGGCAATTCCTGATGCGAATGATGACTCACCTCTAAATAACTTATTACAGCTATAATTATGATCAATGGCACGCTAAATCTGCACAGGAAACTCATCACAGTAAATTAAGTGTCATCCGTTTTTGAACTATATTAGAATGACATAGAATTGGGAATTCAAAGAAACAATATTTCAAATAGATATTTAGTTATATTTTCTTTATTGGAAAACACGAAATATTTTTCAAATTATCTAAGATACTGACTGAAGTTACTGCAAAAAATAAAGGACCAATATTTTCAACAAAAATAAAATGTATGCCCTTGTAAATAGAAGTCAATCTCGCATTTCCCTTAAAGTAACAGTTTTACTATCTAAAATTAATAGTTCATGCTAATTAATTTTATAACTTTGACAGTAATTGAATGGTTCTGGCTATATTTTCGTCCGCGTACATATTCGTAACGTATGCAGACATAAAAGCGAAAGGCAGATATTATACAACTTGGAGCGAGGGGGACTGGGATGCCGTCTTCTCCTTCTGTGAAGCAGTCATGCTAGCTAAGGAGGAGGCGGAGCGCGTGAGGGAACGAACCTCCTCACGACCCGGCCGTCGCGAGAGACACTCCGGGCGTCGGGGATCGCGAGACGATCTCCGGCCACCGTAAGCACGGGCCTGCGGACGGCGAGCATGGGTGACTCGCCGCCCGACCAGAAGCCAGAACCAGGCCCGAGCGTACGGCGCGTCACGTTCCGCGTGCGCCTCAAGGAGCCTTCAGACCACCACAGATGGGGCATAACAGGGCTGATGCCGATACGGAGCCGCCGAAGACTTAAAGGGTTGCCGGGGCTCCGGCTCGAAGTGTAGGAGTAGGAACGGGGTGGTAGTCAGTAAGAGACTGACACTCCCTCCGGATTCACCCGAGTGGGAGAAATCATTGGATGATTTTCCCCCCTCAAAAAAAAAAAAAAGATATTATACAACTTGGGGAGAATGCCCTAGGCATTAAGTTCGCCTTGTGCTATATATATTATGCAGAAGTATTAAATAAATAAACTAGTACAGCGATTAACCTACTCCAATCTATATTGGATTTTCGACTTTACGCCTAAACAATAGCGTTGAAAATCTAATAAAGAGACAGAAAGGAGTAGTTTGACTTGCTGGCCACAGGCACACACATGCCCAAATTACAATTCTACTAATATTATAGTTTGTGAGAAGATATGTATGTGTTTGTTCCTTATTGACGTCGAAATAGCTAAAGGGATCGAGATGATAATAACAAGACTAGATAATGGTCTGGGATAACGCATAGGTTGCTTTTTATCCTCCGGGATCGCGGACGAAGCCATAGGCAAAAACTAGTAATAATATAAAACCTTGTTCGTGTGGAATATAAAATTTATTCGTAGTAAATTCACTTAACAATAATAACGACATTACAATGTCTATAATAAATCGTATGAGTTTCAAATATTTAGATAATACGTTGCTCAGTACAGGCTAAACAAAACAATTATGTTTATATAGGATTTATTCATGAAGGAGTAGGCAGAGAATCAGAGGTGAATATAGAAATTATTTTTGTTGTGACTAGATCAAAAGGGCGCAACCTGAGTTAATGTTATGGAATGATATACTGCATCATAATAATATGTACTAGCACACAATAATTATTAAAAGTGAATCAATATTCTAAATGATCAAATTACTATTTTTAGTCGACATTGATCATTGGTTACATTAAAGAAATGTTAAATGTAAATGTTTATGATACACAATAAACAAATATTAAGAGAATATTAGATACTGCAGTGAAACACCACCTCCTTTTTTACACCATTTCAGTACAAAGTAGAATTTAAAACGTGGACAATAAAGACTATATTAGTGTGTCACAATACAATACAACAATTTAAACACAATTTCTTGTATATTTCATTAATTAAATGAAGCTATGAGCTTGATATGCAGAGCAAATAATGTAACATTACGTTTGAGACAATATTTATATTATTTAGGGTATATATACTTAACGATTTAATAATATTCACATAAACAAGCTACTGGTGATTACACAACACTGTTTGAGCTGGTCACATCTGTAATAGAAAATGGGAAGATTGAATACACATATTGTATTTCTTATATTAACCATTTCAACATAAAATAACCATTTTGTTAAATGATCCAATATCATAAAAGTACATGCTTATAGATAGTTTTTGTAAAGGTAAATAAGTATGTGTGAATTTTGTTTCATGTGTAATTTAAGTGTGGGAGAGCCATGCTTCGGGACGAATGGGCCGGCTCGACCGGAGTGATACTAAGGCCGAGCAGAAAACCGACGTGAAGTAACACTTGCGTAGTTTTTCGACGTGTGAGTGAGGTTACCGGAGGCCTTACAATCCTCAAATTCCTAATCCCCAGAAGGCCCGTACTTGTACAAGTTCGTGCATCTCTGGTGTTCCAGGTGTCCATGGGTGGCGCTGATTGCTTACCATCAGGTGATCCGTCTGCTCGTTTACAGACTTATTCCATAAAAAAATTACACATGTTTTGATATTTATTCACATTTGATTTATGTATGAATTGACGTGTCAACGGAAACTCTGCGTAATATGAAGATATGATTTTTAGCACCTACAACACTATAATACAACCAGTAAAACCTATTTTATTTATTTCTAGCAATAACTCCATTCAACAAACTGAAATCTTAACTTTTTACAGTCATACTAACCTAAGCCACCCCTCAGTCCTTGTGCAGGAACTTGTTGAACGCTCCGTATGAAGTCTCCAGGTCAAACAGTAGTTGCCGCACCTGACTCTCCGACAGCTCGTCTGATGCTGACATCTCTGATAGCTTGTCTACCCATTCTTGTACCTGTAGGGACGGAAGCACCAGTTACTTATTTTATTACTAGCGACCCGCCCCGGCTTCGCACGGGTGCAATATGCATGTATCATACATCGACGGTTAAGAATCAATAATGTCTATCTCAATTTTTTGCATTTTGTACTTTTTTAAATCAGTGGATTTAAAGTCCAATTTGGCATTACGCGTTCCTAACATAGGTGATATTTCTATGGCAAATAACTTAGGAAATATTGTGAATATTGAGATAGCAGCTTAAATAACCTATGCTACTATGGACTTTAAATCCACTGATTTAAAAAAGTACAAAATGCAAAATATTGAGATAGACATTATTGATTCTTAACCGTCGACATATAACGCTTTCTTAAGAATCACTCTATCTATTAAAAAAGTTCAAAAAGCAAATTCCGTTGCGTAGTTTAAAAGATCTAAGCATACATAGGGACAGACAGTCGGCGGATAGCGACTTTGTTTTATACTATGTGTGATTTATAAAAATTTCGTGAACATATTGATCCATAGATTTTGGATTGATTCCTTATCGAGTCCTTATATTAGAGTTCGCGCTCGTGTGGCTCACCACCGCAAGACGCATGCATAAAATGTGAATCTTTTTGTGTACAAATTAAAATTAAAATTAAAGTTTTTCAAGCCGCTTTTTTAAACTTAGGATCTTGATGTAAGCCGAGCCTAAAGCAACATGAGTTTACCTTAATCTTCCCCTCGAAGTCCTCGGGCAGCATGATGAGTCGGTCCATGGTGTCGCGCAGGTCGCGCAACTCTGGCTGGATCATGTCCATCGCGCGGAACTCCAGACGGAGCTTGTCCATCAGGGTTATGAATAGCTGAGGAATAAATTACAAATTCAAAATATCGCACCATAAAAGTAAAGCAGTTACTAAACGAAAATTTTCCCGAAATTAGTTAGTAGCCATAATTTATGTAAAAACTCCAATTCTTCATTTTGACATTAAACATTTTTAAAATACTCACAAATAACACTAGAGTTTAGACTAGAATTGTACTTGGTATATTAGCTTGTTAACTTGAAGAAAAACTAGTTATGAAACCAACTAATAATAATAAAATGTTGATGAATGGACCCTTTTCCTTTAATTTCACGACTTTAGTAGGATAATAATAATTGAAAAAGTTCTTGCTTCTTAGAAAAGGGATACAAAGTGCTTATTTTATTAGTCATAATCTAATGCAGACAGACTAATATGATTACTCACCGAAACAATCTCAGCAATGTATTTGTTGGTGTTGCCTTTGTCATCCTTGATGAGGTTGGGTTTGTTCTCCCTTATCCTTTCCAGAGCCGCCGGGCAGTCCAGCTGGAATAGAACAGCATTATATTATGGAGACAATATTTCTGAAAGTAATTAGGTACTGAGAATTACAACATAAATTGAATGCCATAATTGTATGGTACACATTTGTACACATCGTAATTAATTTACCTAATTATTCAATTCAGTTTGTATCAAGCAATCAAGTACGCTGTGCATTCTCATAATTTGCTTTAGGCCTAAAACTCATATAGTTTACTCAATCCATTTAACATTAGTTTATTATTTACCTCATCGTCATCCTCATGGCTACTAACTAGGTTATTAATATTATCGACCTCATTGTTCACTTGATAAAATTGACGTGTAAAAGTGCTGCCTTGTAGCCTATTTGCAGAAATAAATTTACTTATTTCACTTATTTTACAACATAAATTATTATTCCCAACTATTGACTTTCAATTCAACCAAGTAAAGTGTATTTAGCCTATCAAGAGAATATACATAAGTCTTCTTATTTCTAGTTTAACTACAAAATTAAAAAATTTCAAGTATTTAAATGTTATTTTAGATTTGCTATGAATGCTATTTTGATTCGACATACTTTAGACTTAGTTTGATGCACAATAAAATTAATGATGGCACACAGTTATTCTAATAAAATCACAAGGCTTCACATCTTTAAATAAAAATAGAGATCTAATTAACTAAACAAAGAAAACAATATCCAACTCACTCTATATTTTGCAACAAAAGCTTCGATATTGGGGAACTCATCAGCCTGCACTTGTTTGAAGGCCACTCTATACTGGACGAGCAGCCTGCTACAGGCCGCAGTGTACTCCTGCGCTCGCACACAGTCCCTCATGTATGCTTTTTCCAAATGCTGCAGTGTGCTCACCACAGCATACAACTCCGCCATGTTGTCATGCCTGAAAATGGAAAATAGTATGGTATAAATATCTGACAGATCTTGTATTATGAAACTCATTTAATTAAGCAGGCATTATCATCAGTCATAAGATGTTCAATGCTGAATACAGGCCTAATGATGTTGGATGGACGTGACCTGCAAGCTATATAGAAGTACAGTGCATAAATCTAGCTGATGCAATGATTCAGATTCTTATTTTAAATAAGAAAATAAGTACCTATTATAATTTTGTCAATTTTGTATTGCCATTTGAGAGTTTTCTAAGTCCATAATGCCTTAAATACCTCTTTAATCTAATTACTCGAATTGATTTCAACAGTAAATAAAATTGACATGATTCTTTAAATTTTGTTTACAACAAAGCGAATAATACTCACTTTTCACGTTCCCTGGCATTTCTATAAAGCTTTACTTCTTCATATAACTCTGGTCTTGTATCTGTAAAATAAAAAGTATGAGTAATAACTTCAGAAAAAACAGGAAAAACGAAAACAAAGACACAGATATTGAGATTATAGTATTTCAGAAAGCAATACTTACCTTGCATTTTAATATCTTTATTATAAACGATAAATTCGCTTAAATCGTAATATTGTTAAGGCAAAGCAAAGGTTTAACAAATTATTGTCGAATTTTATTTTCTAATAAACACAAATGATGACAAATAGACCTACAATCTTATCAATTTTGACATTATTTCATCAATGTTACTAGCCTGAAAACTTGAATTAACACTAAGTATTTTCGAGCCTTACGAGCCTTAGCGAGTACAAGAGGCCTTTGTCCAGCCATGGACATCTTCTGACTGTTGATCTTGATGATAATGAACAAGTAATGATGATTCGCGAGCAAAGCCTTAAGTTAGATAGTGTTATTCCATTTTTAGCATGTGCATCCATTCTTAGATGTTTTTTATTAACATACATTTTCTAATTGAAAACTCTTCGATTACATGTTTTGCACGAAATGTTGTATTGTTGCAGTAAATCTGGGATTTTAAATATATTTTTAGGAATGTTTGGCCGTTGCTTGAAAAATAATATTTATATTCATATTCATTTTCCTTGTTTCTGGGCTTTAGTTTAGATTTGGCAACACTGTAATTGAATGAACTAAGCCTAATGACTGAATGATACTTTGAACTAAATGAACGGTTTGTTCGGATACACTTACAAGAGCAGATACAAATGTTGAAATAATCCGTTACTTGGTTGAAAAACTAGTTTTCGAAGCTTACTCATACTAAAAAAAAAAGTAACGACAAAATGACGTAATCCTCCAATATGGCGGATGACGCGCGCGCTCCCTGCCGCCCGCGCTCGTAGTTTCTTCACCAACTGCCACTCGTCTCGAATGATTTCACCTTGCGATGAATGAAAATTGTTGTAGACAGCCCGAGTGCGTATTATTCACATAATAAACTCATCACCGCACCGGACATACAAGGTGTATTGTGATACAGTGCGTCTAAAGGTGGATTCGTGGTTGTGTTTTTACCAGTTCTCCCTTTTGTGAGACCGTTGTGTTTACGTGCCGAAAAATCATCGAGTGCAAAATCTACAGGTCTCTGGAGTCGCCGGTGCAGTGTTTAATGGGATCTTGTTGATCAACAGGTAATTTTTATGAAATTCTCATTGAAAATAAGTTATCTGTAATACCGTATTCTGTCGGCTTATAAACAGACGGAGATTGTAACGGCTTGTTTTTGCGTTTCCTGTAGCTTTGACGATGTAGCGAAGTTGTTCAGACATTGAGAAGGGAGTAAAAAAGATGTCTTATAAGTTAATGTTGTTTTTATAAAATGTTTGTGTGGAAAAAAAGTTGCTTTTCTTATTGGAATGTGTTTGCGGTGAGCGGGCGGGGTACCTGGGCGCGGTGCCGGTTGTCCCACTTTTGGCCACTAGGCAGGTCGAGAGACGTACACTGTTTACAACTTTGGCACGTTTCTACTTCGCTGCACTTTTATGGACAGTTAAAAGCCGTTTTAGACTCTTGGGTAATGTTCAGGAAGGCTACATATGTGTTAGAAGCACTTGCTGACTCGTTAAAGCCGATAATAGAGTGTTAAATAATTTAGCTAACATTTTAGAGGCTAAAAGAAATGTGCGCCAATACTCTAACTACTTGCAAAACCTAATTGGTTCTACATATAGTATCATGCTTACGTAGAATCTAATATGATTGTAGCTAATTCGTTAATAAGTCCATTAGCAGAAATAGTGCTAATCACTCTAATTGGTGAGGAAACATTAGTGTTATTAACCCGACAATCCTATCCAATATTTACTACCAAATAGGGAAATTGTGACTATTTTGTGGTCTATATCATGACCGAGTTTCACAGATAAAACAAGAATTTGGTTTGAAAATAATATTCATGTTATCTTTGATATTTTGTCTTCATCTTTCTTATTTCATATCTTAAAGAATGAAATAAAATAACTATTAAAAAGAAATTAAATCAGATTATCATAGTGTGAGTGAATAAGAGTTTAATAGCCTTATGATTTAAATAACACTTATAAGATTGGAACAGTAATTATAACTCAATCTGTAACATGAGACATGGGAGTCAGGCATCAATCTATCATAAAATAGTAATTTTAATATATAATTATATATACCTATATATTAAAATTTACTATTTCATTACTAAAATTACTATTTCACGATAAAGTACTAATTATTTATAATTTATAATAACACATTGTTTGGAAGCTATGAGGATAATTAAACTCTTGTATGTACCTACTTAAAATAAATTTACTGCTAAACCAATTTTTGATAAATTGTGTTTATCGAGAGGAAAAATCATGTAAATCATTGGTAACACAGTAAAACATGTAATGTGTTATTATTAACTCGTCGAGTACCGGTTTTATAGACACAATTAAAGAACAATAGGTCGCGGTCACCGGTGACCGCTTGGTGTTTGACAGATTAATTTAAACATTCCAATAATATTGCCAACCTATGTTATTTATGTATAGAAATTGGTTTAATATGTAGAAAATGTACTGCCTCATTGGCCAAGTGGTCAGAAGTGCGACTATCGGGCAAGGGGTCTCAGGTTCGATTCCCGGGTTGGGCAAAGTATTTAAAAAAAATTCAGTAATAGCACGGAGTCTGGAATTGTACCCGGTATATGGCAATAGGCTCACCCCCTATTACATGGGACTCATAACATAAATAGTGAAAAGTGGGTGTTACATTGTACAGCGGCATAATGTGCACCTCTGCCTACCCCTTCGAGGATAAAAGGCGTGATGTTATGTTATGCAGAAAATGTAATTGGAATGTTCTGTTTGTTTATTTTGTTCTGTAAATAACTATCATTTACAATGCATGTAAAATACTTTTATTTGATGTGCAAGTGTAGACTTCCGAGAGCCCATTGTATTATTGCACAATGCCATTTTAAAGTTGTATATTTTTGTTTACATTACATTACAAATACTAGACTAACTAGGTATTTAAATTATTGCTTTATTTTCAGTTAGTAAGTCATTGTTCAAATGCTTCAATTCTTTGAATATTTTCTTCTAAGTCATAGGTTAGTGCTTAGTTCCTGTAAAACTTTTTATTGTTAGTGGCTTAGCTAGGTATTGAATATGACTAATCAAGAAAGCCTGTTAATTGATAAATTGATCAAAGTACAGTAGGTAGATATTTAATGATCGGTAATATCACTTGAACATATTTTGTCCTTCTTCAATTGTTACTCAGATATAATACCTATGTCTACCCATTTTTCAGACCAAACTGAATATGTATGAAGTGACGATATTCTTAAAAGAGCTCCCATATTACCTCATACATACTGTATCATACTGTTACATATTACTTTAGGAGGCATCCACAATGGTGCTCTTTTTACATATACCAGACTTTACATATATGTTACAGTTAAATTCTTGTTACTCTTGACAAATCTAAGTATTTATCTGATATTGAATACATTGATATTGTTACTCATTGTTTAAATCACTATAAAAATTGCATGCAATTAGTGATTCTGTACCTAAGTTACCCATGCATGTATAATAACTACACAAATATTTTCATTATTCAGATAACACACAAAAAATCAAACAAGATTTTTTACAAATTGTTATTGAATATGATAACATTCTAATCTTTGAGCACAGACCTTTACACCCTTATCACCCAAGTCAATAACCCTTCTAACAATGATAACTTAGAAAAAAATGTTATAAAATCAAGTTCACTGTGACCTCGACCTTTAGGCGGTGACATCATCATGATAAGCCGTGGTTGTGGCTTCCTGATGACATCACGTCAACAGTTTTTGTGATTGTCCAATATAAAATGCTCCATTTGTGACCACACGAGAGCTGGCGCGAGTCACGTTGGCTAATATTTTTCGCTACACTTTTATATGTCGTATCGTATGTAGTTATGTGGTTTCATTCTGTCTAGGAATCGTATATTTTTATAGTATTGGAACTGCGTATGTGTACTCAATTTTCTTATTGCTTTTTTTATTTCTTTGGCTGGAAGTTGGAATCGATAACCCCAGTATCTTTTAGGAGACAGGGATGACGAGGATTTTATTAAGATTTAGGTCATGTTGAGTAACATCTCTATTTTTCAGTTGTATGAACATTTTTGTTTGGAAATGACGCATAATGATGCTTTTTTTTATTTTTTGAAAGTCCAGGGAAAGTCTAGGGAAGCTGACAAAAAAAGATTTCTCGAGATCAGCTGAACCGATTTCGATGATTACTTTTTGTTGGGTTTGTTATTGTTAGGAGAAGATTTTTATGTAAGAATAAATTAACAAAGATTCGCAGAAGAATTTTCTAGGCGAAAAAAACTTTTGCGAGATCCACTACTTAATGATAAAAATTGCGAATCACTCTCTACTCTACTCTCTACTAAATTATCACTGCGAACAGACAAGCATATTTTGATTTTATAACAACATAGGTACGGTAAAATATAGTAAAATGTAAAAAAATAACACATTTCATAGATTTTAGTTACTACGCTGAACATCCGCGCAGTTCAGAGTAGATAAGCATATATATTTATCATAATAAAAAACATGTAATATCACGACCGTAAATAGAAATAAAGCAATGATATCAGTTTATATATAAATAGATTATGTATAGGTACATGAGTAAGATCAGATGCATAGTATTACATGTGACCTTTATGTTCTTCCGAGTAAATTAGATCATCGGTTCCGGTGCAAGTGGCGTCATTAGGACTATGATTTAATTTAATACATCAGACATCTGTCAGGATTGATACAAGGACTATTCTATCACGCTTGTTTCGTTTATGGCAACCTGTAGGACTGTGAAGGCTGTTGATGAAATCCTAGAACATCCATCTATAGCTTCTTGTTCTTTATTATTTATAGGAATTGATCAGCTCTTACACGAGCACATGGCTTCAGTAAAGGGCCAATTTCAATCTCTTAATTCCATTTTTATCATGCCAGCTAACCTTAGAGCTCCCAAAATTTCCCGAAACTTCCATCGATATAGTAGGTCTTAAAATACTGACGCAAAAAAATGACAGTGTCATAAAATCCACTTGACTTACAGGTTACGGAATGACGTAAGTTTTTTTAGCACAAAACTTATTATGATTGTCTTTTTTTACGAAAAATACGTTTTCTTAGTACTTACTAAAGTAATTGCTCAAATTACTGTGTAGGTCAGTTCATTGACAATGGCAATGGCGAGCCGTAATTTCGGCCACAAGTATTTAATGTGTCAGATAAATTGGACACAATATCATGTTGCACGATATCAGGAAATGCTCGGTATGAGACCATACTGTAACTAATATGTCCGACAAGCTACGATGTATTTGTGGACGCGTCTTTAAAACAATTTCGCTTATTTGTGCCCGGAATAATGGTGGCTGAATATAGCCCGGCACACCTGCATCATAATTGTGCAACACTTTCACAATCGGAAACACTCTGAACATGTATTTTCTGAGTATACGTGCTCATACCCAAACATTCTCACGACAAAAGCAGTCGTTGCGAAATGTTATTGCAGTAATTTGAGTTAATTTTACAATTGTGCTCCGATCGCGCCAACATATTTAGGCGAAAATGTCTTTAAAATACTCTCTTCTGTGCTCCTCCTTCGACATTAATAAGAAGAGTCCAAATTCCATTCATTTAGTTTCGCAATGTATCACTAAATAACAATACATTGTATATTTATTCGCCATTGTTTCGTAATAATCCATCAGCGAACACCATTAGCGCTTCTTAAAACAAAACTTCCGTTTCGGCCAATGCTTAGAATACTATATTAATTAACAGCGTGTTTATACGACGCCGCTTGTGTGTGAGCTGTATTGTTTATTTTGTTAATGGCAGCTAATGCAGTTTGCGTAGTAGGAAGACATAAAAATAGGTGGGAATGTGGAAATGATAGCTTTACAGTCTTTGTATTGGAATCGGATGTGAAATGAACTAGTTAGGTAGCTTCAATGCAACCACGTAATCGAATGCTAACACGATTAGTTAACAGGCTAACACAAATTCCAATATATTTCAGACACTTAGGAAGTACTGCGTTGAAATGAATGATAATTTCTTAATGGATCTTAAGCTTCACAAGAATGGCAAAATAAGCTTAAAACTAGAGCTTTCTTCCCCAGATTCCTCATTTTGTACACTTTTAATCCACGTGGGACTTACTTTGTCTATATTCTTATATGTATCGAAGCTACTCTACATAAACTTCCTTACGATAATGTTCCTAGCGGTTGACTCTGCATGTACTCGCTTTTTAAACATGTCATTTAGATGCGCTGGCGGTTCCACGATGTACGCGAGTCCCGGTCGGCTCTACCGCGGATCTTAAGTAGGCAATTACGGGAAGTTATCGCTTGCTTGCTGAGCTTCTAGACAGTGTATATGATTTAATTCGTTAGGATATTTATATGGACTGTCTTCATTAATCGGGAGCTGGTATGATGAGATGCCTGAACGTGATGATAAGGAATCGTAGTCGGTGACGCTCTGTAGTTCCTGTACGTATTGGTTACTATGATATTACTAATGCATGTCAGGAAGGTAATTAATCATTATGGACTTAAAAACCTGTAGATAAGTTTAGCAGGATTATATTTTTCCAATACTTTATGTGCATGCTTATTTCAGTCACTAAGTAATCTCTATTTCTGCGAAGTCCTTGAATGCTGGTAGCAACAATTAATCCCAATATTTCTTGCACGTAGCAATTTGTCCTCAAATAATTCACATGTCATCTAAAACATTGAATTGCTGACTTAACAATTGCCCCAATTAACAGCATGGCTCATACTTATTTTTGTTCCGATAAAATCTTAACAATTACTGAATTATAGTCATGGTTGTGTTGATTGCGCTGTGACGCCATGACACCAAACCCATAGTTACTTAAGAATGGGATTGTAGTTGACGAGCAAAATTGCTAGTGTTATATTTTTGAGGGTCACCGTAGTTTGGGGGCCATCCTTTGTGCATTTGTCGTGAGAACAGTCTGTTTTCCAACTCATTCTGTTTGAGTGGACTTGCATTTGCATTTGTTCAGAAAGTGCCACTTTTTGGCGTTGTCCAAAACCACAATGGCGTGAACGAGCTTTCTCATTGATTATGGTAATTTTCCCCAAGACTTCGTTATTTGGGTGTAAACAACGACACAGGGAGCCATTCAACAAATTCTCACGTACACTACTTTCGCCCCTTCTCGTACGTTTTATAAAACCTCTTGAAAGATAGGAGTTTGTATGAGGAGCTCGACTTCCTTCCCCCTGCTTTCGCTATTGTGTGCGACTAAGGTGACCACAGAAGTCTTTATTACGACAATCTCTAACCGCAGCCTCTTAACCGAGATCATTGTACTAAACAACGGTTGCCACGGGGACTTCGTTTTCTCCATCACGATGTATTTTTAAACGCTGATAAAAATTATTTCAAATGTTCTCACGCACATATCTGATAGAATAATTCAATTTGATTCAGAGTTTGAGTGATTGCTTATAAAGACAGAATTCGTAGGCAATTCTCTAAAATACTCATGAAAATGCGTCAAAAATTAAGGCAACCATCTATGTGACGACATTGAGACCTCCCCATAAGCTGTAACCGTATTTTATAGTCCCTATGAGGTCTTGTAACACGGTACGTGTAGGATTGTTGCACGTGAACGGACTCAACTTACATGGTCAAACTTTGGTCATAACAATGTCAGTAACTTCGGTTAATGTCTCTAAAGAGGGTCATAACAATTCGCTCTTTGGTCATAATATCTGCATCAATAGACGTTATGTCTGCATTTAGAACCGAGATATCTAAGTCAGCATTAGATATAAATAAACCAGTTTATATATCTCGCGATTAGACTGTTTTATCTCGGATTATAATATTAGTGTTACTCAATAATCGTTAACGTAAATATAGTAGTTGTGGTTAGGGCTGGCTGTTTGATAAATGTTTCATGTCATGTGATAATGTATGTAGTGGTTGGCTTAGTTATGTTAACTTGGACATAAATTGGAATATACAATATGTTAACGTTTTCTGTGAGGTTTTCAGTTCAACTACTTAAACAAGATTTTCTTTGCTTTCTATTAGTATTTAGCTAGAGTTTTTGCTGTTTGTTTGTTACGCTGGTATTTAAAAAGAAAAATTGTTAAACCTTATATCACTGTCACTAAGTCCTTAAAGCTAATATGTTCAATTCAGACTCGTTCGTTTATTTCGAGAATCAAAAGCGATGATTTGTATTCACAGAAGCAATCACAATAACTAATAGTAGTCTTGTATCAGTGCACACGTGTGCGTGTGTTATCATAACTACCCACACAGGCGCGAAGTTATTTCATGCTGTGACTCATTTGACATTGTTTACACTGAAGATATCATTATCGCCGTCAATTATGTAGACTTACTTTGTTTTATAAATATGAGAAACCAAATATGTTGATAGTGTTTGGTAAAAATGGTCACCTTTTCAATTCAAATAAAATAATACGTGATATGCCTGTAAATGTGTCGGTTTTCAAAGTAAAATGGTTTGAATTTGAAAGTATAATAGTGTTCAAAATTTGTAAAACTGAATTTTCCAACTCGAGTTGTTTTCTGGGTAAAATGACGAAAATTCTAATAACATGAGTAGCCAGTTGCCGTTCAAGGCTAATTCTCGACCTGTCAAAGATAGTTTCCAACGAAGATAAATATTTTTTCTAAAAATACGTATCGTAAGTTATTCAGTATATTAATATTATACTAAAATATTGTTACTTTGTATTTGTATTATTGAAATGAATAATAATATAGTTGTATAGTAATAGTTATGTACTTCTTATCACTAATGTGGAATGTTATCGATGATAATCATCAAAATGTATAATATGATAGTGTACTGCACTTCAGATGCTGTTCTATCAAATTGCGAAAATAATACAAACACAGAATGATTTGTCTAGTTAAGATCTAAGCAGATTATAATTATAACACAGTAAGAATACAAGACACATCGTCTTATCGAATCTTCTGACTTCATATCATTGTAACTACTGCCCAAAAAACCTTGTAATAGATAATCTCCAGTTAGCCAATCTCGGCCCTTGTCCTGTCTTCGTTAAAACAACGGTTACTAGGTCGCGTTATCTATTATCTAGTTGAGTCAGTATCACATTGCCCCATCAGCTGTGTCTTATCTCTGCTACAGTTTTTCTCATCTATTTGCCGCCAGATAAGGTTACACACATGTACACAGATTCAGCTTAATTGATACTGTGGAGCTAACGCTTTGTTATTGTTTGTGTTCGTACAGTTTGTATACATACTTAACATAATATTATGACATATTTGGCAGAGTTTTAGAGGTTTTAGGCTAATCTTGAATAGTTTGCAGCGTAACAATGCAAGCGGCTAATTAGCAGCTCGGTCATTATGCTCAGAAATACGTGACACACATTTGGCGCACATTACACCCAGTCAGTCATACATGACATAGTAGTCGTTGTGAAAATGTGTACTACAAATTATAAACATACAAATTCTCAAACGGTTTGTTTTGATAAACATTGCGCGACTGAAAATAGCGGATGTCAGACGGCTGGTGCTTATTTTCACACAGCCACACATTCCTATAACATGTCAATATTATTTAATCTCATTTCACGTCGCGGTCGTTACTATTATTTCATGTGATAGTTTAAATGTATTTTATAGATCCGCTGAACGAGCGTCATTAATAAAATTAAAGTAATTGGGACATATTTCGGAACAGATGCGTTTTATATGAGCACGTCATGTTCCCTGGGAGTCCCTGACACAATCCTATTAATATCATCCCACGTCCACGGCTCGGCTCCTCAATGATTACACCATAACATGACGTCACAAGTCTCGGCTCATGGATAACACTACCTTTTTAAGTGACTGAATTAATTTTGTTCCTCGAATGCATTTGGATGCCGTCCAGAAATGTATCCTGTGACAGCAAAAACTGAAGTATTTTATTAATGCACTCTGCATCAAATGAAATTGTAGGAATAATAAATAAAGTGTTGGAAACCAGTCGGTAAATATTTGCGTGACCCAAAAAGGATGCGTCAGTTTTTGCGATGTTCTGAAATTGCGAAGTTCTGCCACCGCGATCTTTTATTTAATCAGACATCTGAGGCTACATTTGTCGCGTCCTTATTTATTTAGAAGTTGTAATAAAATGAGATTCGGAAGACGGCACTTTATTTTATTTTGGTAAAAAGCTGGCACTTTGGTGGTAAAAGAAATGTACCTATATCGTATGTCATAAAGAAATGTCGAGTGAAATCTATCATCGAGTGAGTTCCTATCGATCTTGTTAATGGCTTCTTCAAAGCAGAGCCCTTAATTGACTACCGTTAGTCTGTCAGTGTGTTGTACGGAGCTGTACAAATTGAACGCTCATAACAAATTCTCGATGCTCAGCTATTAAGTGGCCACATGGCTGTCATAATGAAGAGACGTTTCCTCCTTAGGCACTGTTAGCCCGTCGGTTCCAGTTGATTGAATATAGTTAAGCTTGCGAATGCTCTTGTAAATGGAAGTTGATTAACTGTGTATTGACGAGCCTGTAAAGGGTTCCCTTGTGTAGACACTAGACGGGCTTAGCAAGTATAATGCAATCTGTGCTGGTTATTTATTGGACTTCTATATTTAGACATGTGGGCCAAATTGGACGCTCGAAATGTTGCTGGTTGGATTTTTGTGGTAATCTGTGGAATCAAACATCCAAATCGATGTTTTCACAATTAGCGCAGTTAAACCTCATGCTGTGGATAAAAACAGTCTCTGATGAAGAGATTCAGAAATTCAGGAATGCGACCAATATTTCTGCTTGCTAAATTCAATTTCCTTCCCATTTGCATAGTATCGTTTAATGGAGTTCTGGGTAAATAACTGTTCCTTTGTTTCCTCACATCATATCATCCTGACAGTTGCGTGGTTGTTCTTGTAGCGGCTGTCAGATTTGTTAACTTGAGCATCCTGAGCTGTCAGGCGAATTGAAACAAACTAAGGTGTTCCGTGCCCAAACTGACGGACAATGAGACGAGTTATGTAGTTGTACGTGTGTAGTGCGTAGGGTTGCCCGGTTCAGGAAATGTCAGTGTAGGTTTCTGGGTCGAATAACTGTCGTGTAAATTACCAGCAATTTGACCATAAATCTGGACAAAGAAAACAAGGAATGGTTACAATTTTTCTATTTTCTAAAAAAGGGTTCTATGATATTTTACTAACTGTCAAGAATATGTTTCAAACTTCAGCATCTTGACCTAAACAACGGATACATCCACTTAAATGTTGACCTTCGCAGCTGGCGAATATAGTATTTGATCATGACTGACACCCATTCAATGGTCCGAATCTATCATCCCTAACAATTACTCGCCCACGCGCGGGCCGGGTCGTTTAGCTGCGTGGGCGCCGGTCTAGCCCGGCTAGATTACAGCTTACGACGTTGCCAAGTCATCTTATAATCCATGGTACCGTTTCCATGACAACGGTTGTTTACTCGATCTCTACAATTTTGTGTGGGAACGATGTTTTGGTATTCACTATTTATTACACCGTAAAAATGTCGTAGAAAATCTGGCAGGTTGTGAACCGCATGTGCATTGCGGGTTTGCGTGTGTTGTACTTTGTAATCGCTCACGAATCTACAGTTATTGTTACATTAATCTTTTTTCACGTTTAGATTTAGACCCCAAGTAGACACGCTACGATTAGCAAAGGCGGACTGCATTTAGTTGCCTCCAATCTCACTGAAGTGTTCATCAAACAGGACCCCGTTAACGTTACAAGAAAAACAATTAATTAATAAAATAATATACAAAATATTCGTGACTGCACTTCAAATAAATCAAAGTCTTCCGTTCGCATTTCGCGTAAAGTTTTTAGTGTATTTCCTTTTTAGCTATTAAAATATTTTAAGAACTTTAATTAACTTTTGTGAACTGATGCAATAAAATATCATGTCTAATTTCCTGTTGTTTCTAAATAGCTTTTGAAGTGTCCAAATAAAGAATTTATTAGGACATCCGCTGTGCACATTAGTTTATATATATTTTTCTCGAAACATGCATCAACGGTATCAACCTATCACCAGGTTCTATTATAGCCATATTAATAAGCAAAATACCATAAAATATTTACCTTGTAAAACAATATTCATTGGCTATATTTAAAACATTACAACATTTATGATCGAAGCCTTTGCTTGCGTCATCTTTCTATAATGTAAGGTTAAAAATAAAGCTCTCTATATGTCTGCCTTTTATTTTAAGTTTCTCCTGTGAATGTTACTGCACGAATATTACTGAGGTCATCGACGCCCCGAAGTCTTGCGAATAATATATGAACTTGAACTTCTATGGGTATTAGTTATTTAAACTTTGCTTGGAAAGTAATGAGGGTCTATTTTTGAAGTGAATTTTAGCTTTGTATGATTAATTGCAGTAATAATGTCAGGTTTCGTCAGCAAAAACATTATCCGAGATCGTTCTAGTTCACTCTCGCGTTCGAAAAGCAATCTTTTGAATTCCTAGCATTGAAACAGCATTTATTCTTCTGAGGACCGTTTCAATATTAAAACTACATAGTTTTTGCAATTTAGTGGTGATTGGTTTCTGCAGCGAGCTCACGTTTCCTGGTGGTTACCTCATGCAGTGAGATCACCGCTGCAACGTGCTGTCACCATCATTAGCTGGTGCATGTTGTGGTACCCCCGGTATTTGCCATTAGTGTTTGGTTTCTTAAGCTTGCGTTTACTACATTTTGCTTTTTGCTTCTTGTTTTTTTCTTGCCACAACACGTGTTGGATAAGAAGTCTGCTTCTTTACTTAGCTGTCCCAAATGTCTTCAGAGATTCTGGTTAACTATGTCAAGAAAATCATCTATCATCATCAGAATAATCATTATGATCATTATTCTTGTCTAAGAATATTACGCTTTTGCAAACATCCCTTTAAAATAAGAAAACTATGTTGTACCATGCTCTGCACACATATTACAGTAATTTATCTGTCAAGCTTTCCACGGTTTTGTATTAAGTTATTTAACATGCAAAGCCTTTGTCAGTGTTCTTTACGAGTGCCACGACTTCCGACCGTGTGTTACTAACTTACTACGCCCCAGTACATGTGCACTCAGTTTTACGGGGACAGACTCCGTCGCAGTCACGACCAAGTCGTAGAATGCACTTAGTGTATGACGATAAAAGTACTGTGTCGCCTTGACATTGTTTGTCAGATTGTAAATTACTTGACTGTCAGTCTGTCTGATAAAATATAAAGCAAGTCGAATGTTTGTTTTGTATTAACCTCTTTTGGTGTACGTGACATGTGGTCTAAAGTTAGAAATTGGTTTTAAGTTGGTAAATGAAAAAATAAAAGCTGGTAAAAAATGCAGTTTGGTCTATTAAGGCTTCCTTCTTTACCAAAGAACGATCCATCTTGTATTGTACATTGTTAGCGGTACATAGTTATAGTGTCTGCTATATCTCCATGTAAGGACTCTACCGGTTCTCGCCGGATGCGGGCGTGATATCGCCACGAGTCAACGAACTGCCTCCTCTGTTAATTATGTCATAATCATCTAGCGATTGTTGTGATCGATTCATTTACATTGATTGATTTAGAAGAAATTCTAACATGTTAGAAGATCCGTTTTGTATTTATTATGATTTGATCTTGATATGAAGTCCATGAAAAAATATCTTCGCTTAAAATTCAGCGAACGAATGCACTAAAATGCCGGACCTGTAATTTTATCCGTTGAATCGGATCTTTCGCAGTCGCATACCGAATTACAATCGTTTCGGAGAACTAAATATGTATCTACTAAATCTCACGAGCACTTTAGTACACCTGAAAGGTTATCATTTATCAACCACTGATAGAATTGATAAAATTATCTATCGAGTAAATCGTAAATCATTTTTTTCATTCATTCTAGACTTTCTAATATCGGCAATTTAGCGTTCGCGTTAAAAGCTGCACCGTTAGCGATAGACTGGGCAGATAACTAGATAGCTTCAGGTTAGGGAGCTTTCAGACTAGATTACACAGTTGCGTCGGTTTTCTACCTTCAGAAAGTTATAGATGGAATTGATAATATGAATAAGATCATCTCTTAGTTTTCTTTTATCTTGCAGACCTTTTGTGTGCGTAATTTAATCAATAGACTCCGCAATTTCTTTCAATAGGAACTAAGTTTTTATGGTATTTTCAAAACAGTTACTTTTCATTAATCGTTTAAAAATATAATTGTTTTCATTAGTTCGTATTTTAAAGCGTGATATAAACAAAGTGCTCCTGATAAACTTTACTCCCAGCAATCTCATTCATCTCAGTCCATACTCTGGCTCTAGTATGTAGGTAACACAGCGCCATCGTTGCAACGGTGCCGCGGTGAGCTCTGCAGAACCGGTCCTGCCTTATACGATCATGTCATGTGAACTGTCTCTCTACAAATGTCTCGTACACCGGTCAGTATAGGAGCATTCAAGAATTTTGTGACTTTTGGTGCCCTCTTTTTTATAGGTCATTGATATGGTCTTTTTTCGATAGTTGAATCTTGCAGATGGTCCTTTGAGGCGAACATACATCCTAAACCAGTCTAAAATGGTTCAAGTTGTTGCAATTTTTTATTAATTTAATTGTTCTGTCTCGTTATGTCACGGTGAACACCACGGACGGCAATCTTCGTTGCTGATTAACAGAGTTGCCTTTACGAGTTTTCTGTCGGAGGTTACAAGTTTAAATTAGTTAAATGTAAATAGATTGTCAGTTTTATCCAACATTTCATAGTAATTTACCTGATTGAGGGTAGCTTTATTATTTTTTATAGCTCTGTGTGTATTGTCTATTGATAACAATCAATGCTAAATGCGTGGATATACCTAATTTAATTTTGTCGTCAACAAACTCAATAAAAGTCATTGACAATGACAGATATGAATTTATTACTGACGTTATTAAAAGAAGTATATTTCTCTTCTCTCATTTATTTAATTGGATGGTACTTGACTTGGCTCTCAGGAGTTCTTTGATTTAATTTTAATGATCAAGTATCTCTTCTTATTAAGATTCATTCCATTTTTATATCAGCGAGTTCTAAGCCAAACTTTGACTCAGAAATTCATCCTTTCCGTTCCATTACTCGCAAACGTTGATGGTGGACTATAAAAAAGTGAACCGGTCCCAAACCGTGCCCCGTATATTAAATGGCGTGATGTCATCGTTTTGGTCACTATCCTATTATCCGACCGATTTCGAACAGGCTTTTGAGGATTAGCTTTAATAGTTGCTGACGTCATCGTTGGTCCTTAGCTTCGAAAGCATGTACGATTGATTAATATTCTTTTAGCAGCAACAAACGTTCATTATTATTATCCTAAACTCTTTCGAATACAACGTTATCCGAAGAAGCAACTAAAGGCATGGAACTCCTAAAGTTGCCAAACTTGTTTCCAACTTGGTCGCATTACATTTTGAATGGCAACTTTTAAAAGGAATCTCGCATATTTTTTGCGGTTCGTACATGTGGAGTCGTGGACAGTATAATGTGAATGTTTCTCCATATAAGGAGGTTTAATATAACGTATAAGTTGACGGCACTTTAATTAGTTGCTAGTTCTAGCTGCACTCGGAATGGTAACTATGTGTTTGGTTATGTGAACACGATTTTTATGATGCAGGAAAGCTTTTTGATGTAATATGTGCTTTATGGAGTGCTTATAAAGTTGAGTTATGGTTTACTGATGGAGTTTTTGTTACCGTTTAGGGTTATGTATGTGAATTAGCGTGTGCGTATCATGTTAAAACCCCATTATTTTAAATAACAATTTACTATAATAAAATAACAATGAGTGGTTATCGCACAGTAGTTCACTCACAATCAATTCTTCCTGACAAACAGACAGTGGTATAAAATCATATCGTAGTTCATATTCCACGCACCGTGCGTCCAGGCGCCGATAAGCCAGTGTTTATAATGAAATATGAATTACCCATTGTTGTGGTAACTTTGAATATCTGTGCTTGTCGATGTGATGTGAGCACGAGACCGGCACGACGGTTGTGCTTTGTAAAGTACGTTTTTCGAATATTCGTGGAGTTAGTAAGGTTAAATAAACACAATTTGAGGAGAGTTGCTCATTGACATGCGGCCAGGCTGGTCGTATTGGCCATAGCAAGTGCATTTTCTTTTTCTATATTGAACTTTTCTTAACTAGCTGGGGTTCAGCACTTTTTTAGCTAGATTCGTGTGATTGTATCATGTTCCTGTTACGCTCTAAAATAACCTATTACCATGAAGTATTCCAACCGAATTAAAATGAACACATCAACATTTTTTGAAATAGGTCAACTTCAACAACACAACAATTAATTTCAATTTTCAATAACAATCATACCTAACGCAATGCGTAGGAGTTGACTAATTAAACAGTATATAAAACGAACGACTGCAAGCAATAACCTACTGTTAATTAATAATAATAATGAAGCATTTTGCAGTTAGCATACTACCGACCTTCGTGGTTTGTTTACAGCACCGAAATAACAATAAAATGAGCAAGTTAGACCGCATAGTTAAATATAAACGGTGATGTAATTTAACAGCAGTATTTATAATGTACAGTTAATTTAGAATTTCAACTGACTAATGCTATTGATAGGTAACTAACTATGTGGCAGAGGAAATTATTATTACACATACAAAATATGTAATATAAATTTTTAACTACAATAATTATAGATAAGTACTTACATGTATAAAAACTATGTATATAATTTGCCACGTTTTTAATGATTACCTAACTTGGTTTTCATGGTTTGTTGGTTTCGTTTGGCTGGTTTTTGGCGATAGGCCCGCCCCCTATTACTAAGGGACTAAAACAACTTATGCGTATAACGATGAGAGACAGGCGTGATTTTTGAAATAGTTCTTAGTGTAACTCTTGTTTTAATGTGTTTATATTTGAACAATTTATAGGTAATTGTATATTATGTACAGTTTATAAATAAATAATTATTGCTGGATCGTTTGAATCATCAGTAATGTAGGTAAATAATTGCTATATAAACCTAGGTATATAACAAACATGGTGTAATGTTATGGTTTTCATTGGTACTTATTTAATTGTCTGTCCCATACGGGGCCTCTTCCTTAAACTGCAACAATGAGTAGTCCTTGGTTACTCCATACTAGTGGTTCTCATGAATTCCTACATCAAATTAGATCAGGACATTGGTACACGGGTAGAATTCAAGATGTTTTGCCATATAGAACAGCTTTTCTTGAGATTGCACAACGTTTGAATTAGCGTGTAATGTTCTTTTCATTTTGTCTAACATGCAAAAGGACATAAAAATAAATGATTTAATTCAATGTAAAAAAATATGTACACATATCGTGCAAAATATTACAAAATATCCTCACGCCACGTCCTCACAACGTCATTTCCTGTACACACGCGAATGTTGGCATTCCTGCATAATGATCCTACGTGCAGTTGCCACTATGGATGATTAAGGATAATTCATAAATGCTATTTCGTCTTATGTACGTTTGTCACGAACATTCATTATTTTTATTTTTCGCGCAAATCGTACCAAAGGACCATGCAGACGTTTGCACACGATTTCACGTCGACCTATACAAATCCAGGTTATCGTGGTCTCGCTTCATAGGATCTTTCAGCACATTCGACGGTTAGTTTATTCTGGATTTGCGTAGCTTGATGTGTGTACTTGTTTTGTAATATAGCTTCTCAATTGAAGGTTATTATTGGTACCGTGGCCATGTTTGCTTATTTAGTGACTATAGTGACCCAATAATAATGGGAGTGCCCTTATCTTATCTCTGACTTTCGTTGAAATGTTTTAGTCGTGAAGAATTTGTCGATAAGGTCTGATTATTTTTTAATGTGGACTTGGGGACCAATGTTACGTTTTTATGTTTGAAAAGACTGTATACAAAGAAAATATTGTGGCGGCACATGTCAAATGACAGCTCACGCACATAGATACACAAATCACTCAATCAATCACATGTAAAGTTTACAAGCGATTAACATGGCTAGAAAATCCCAACGAACAACTGTTGGGCAGAAAGCCCGCCAGGCACGATCACCTCGTCTGGTCGGAGGATCCTCCTTTTTCGATCTTAGGGTACTGTACTCTCTGTTCCCTGAAATATGAATAGACTATGTGAGGATTGTCATGGCGCCTAAGGGAATGAGTAAAGTGATAAACGATGTCTGATAGAAAAGAATGGAAAAAGTCATATTGCACCGACTAGACTAGACGATAAGGGTAACCTTTTGATAGGATACTTATCTATAGTTACTTGAAAGGATTAAGAAGAAAAACTATTATCTCCCTTTGACATTTGTCACAGTTTCTGAATCACCCATAAATGTCTATTAGGCTGTTCCAGATAGCTCCAATCCCAATTAGCTTTCCATTTCATGCTATGACCACAACTGATATACGTCCACCATTGAATGTAAAGTGGCTTTATGCCCTACAAACAATCCGTGGCAGATGGCACGCATACCACAGCCACAGTAATGGCCGCAGGGCAGATATAAATACAGTGACCAGCAGGGAAATGACGTCAGTTGATTATGAAACTCTTTTATAAACGATTACGTACCGAAATACCGGGAGATTAGGAGCGGTGTGCGGTTGCCATGGAGAGTTCGGGCAAAGGGATGTGTCAGCGATAATTGGTGTAAGGTTTTATCATCTGTTTTGTAGGATCTATAACACCCCTCTTTTTGCGGTGGAGGTTGAAAATTATTTATATCATAATAACTATGGAAATACTAAAAGCGATTTTTCTATATTGGTATTATTTTTTGGTGTCTTATTTCGAATTAGGTATATTACTTACTGTAAGTTAAAAACAATTTAAACTATTTTTAATCAAAGGTTAGCTGTCGTGAAACACTTTCAATTGTAACAGCCTCTATTGTATTCCAGTATGTATTTGTGTCGTATAAACGTAAACCTGATGAATGAATGCCGATACTCATTCATCGAGATTTCATTGAAACAACAAACTACCAACTCAGATGTATGGACAGTTGATCAATACAGCTTCCTCTATTTAGTTAATAGATTCTCAACTTTATTGTCAAATTATAAGGTTAAAACTCTTATAGAAATTGCCAGTTTGGAGTAGATTGCTGTGCTAATAAGCACACAAGAGAAAATGTCTTGTAACGTTCATGATAGTTCTCAATGATCTGCCAAGACTCAGGTGCCATGTAAATGATTGTCCCGAACTCTTATTCTTGGCTCACATACTAGGCCAGTTATTTGGACACCCTTTCTCCAAGCACACAATTAGACAGCTTGACTCTCCGTGTCGTAACTTTCATGTTTTTGCACGATTCGTTCCATCGTTTATGCAGAATGGAAGGTGATAGTTGTTATTATAAAAAAGTCAAAGAAACGATATAACGTAACAGTTTCGAAACGTTTGTAAATATTGTAAAGTGAGTGCACGTTTTCTCGTAAAAATAATAAAAATGCAGACTTTCCGTCACGCAATGTTTGTAAAAGTGGTCCTTTTACTTATGTTTTGGCCCTTAGGACCAAATTACGTAACTAGTTGGCTTGTAATATTTGCGAGCTACATGACTAAGTTAAAAGCTAAAAGCAATTAAGTAGAGGAAATGACATGATAATATAAAAATAACCTCGTCTAATTATAGCTAAGAATGGCAGTAGTTACTAGTACCTAAAGTAATTAATGACACCTGTCAGCTATCAGACACATGTTTTACATCACCTAGAAGATTATGTTATCGCAGTCATAGCGATGCGAATTGTATTAAAAAGTAAGTGATGTCAACTTCATTTACTTCATTGATAGTTTCTATTTAAATAGCAGTTTACTCATTTTAAAGTTAAAACCTTTGGTTACTGCTTGCGTAAGTTATCAGGTACAGTCATCGTGTAGCTTGTGTTCCCTAATGATTAGTGCTTCAGTGCTAATTAGGAGAACCATGCATTGGTTTGTTCCACATTGTCTTCATTGGAATGCTACAATAATGATGCTATCTAGAAATGATTGACAAGCAATTTTAACTTTAGGAAACTTGGGTTTTGTAGTTCCAGTTGATCAACTAAACACTTTTTGTCGTCATGCAGTAATATGTTTCATGTTTGTGGGTCCTTTACTAACCATTACTTTAATATTCTATGTACGGAATTCTTGTACTGCAGTGCTGTAAAGATTTTAATCAGTTAAAGTTTCTCATGTAATAGCAACTACCCTAAATCACATGTTTACGGTCCAACAGTTTCAAACTTTATAGCCGTTGGCCGCGTCACCGCTGAAAGGAAAACCGGTCAGGCGTGAGCTTACCGCCAGTATATGTATTGTGGGAGAAAAATATTGTTAGAAAAACTATTTACTATAATATGTGAGTAACAGCGGTAGTAAGATTATTTACTAATACTTACGATGACATACTACGTAATGATTCTGTTTGTTTTTTGTTGCCTTTAGAGATGGTGATTCATTGTATCTGTTTGTGTTATCTCATATGCGGATACTACGTAACATCGCACCGTTCATTGCAAGCTTCTTCAGTTATGTTTTATCTCCATCACCATACACCGGGTAGAATTTCAGGCTCGGTGCAATTAATCGAAAACAAAAATCATTGAACTCGAAACCCCGAACTCGTCAATATTAGCTAAAAAACACAAAACAGAATGAAAGTTTTGTTTTCGAATTTATTTTGGAACCAACGCAACTGATTGTGTAGTGCGGAATTTTGGCAAGAATGCCGATTATTTCAGCTTTGTTGCGTGTTCACTGCTAGTCGAGCGGCTGTCTATCACATTCTTTGTCGACGACATTACTCATATTGATCCGGTAAAATATTGCACTTAATAATGATTTTTTTGTCTTCTACGTATTCTATTTTTTCCATTCCTGTGGTTCTCTTTTTTCCATTTGTCCCTATTGAATGTCATGAAATCACTAACTTCTCTTTCACATTTAATTTTGATTATTCATAACTCAGCATTCCTTGGTTGTCTATTTCTTTCCGATGCTTCCACATTTTAATTCAGCACACCATAGGTTGTTCATCCATTTTCATTACATGTCTATACCTAGAGAGACGATTACCTTTTAGCTTCTACACTAGTTAAATGGAATTCAATTCTAACAAAGTTTGACCTCTAACGGTCTAGCCAGGTCCATACGGGTCTGACAATATCCAAACTGCCACAAAGGACCAATTGGTACACAATGCTGAAAGATGACTTCACGTGCATTCGTCACCGGTACAATGCAGCGAAGGTCGGGCTATTGTTATGGTAAATGGTACCACGCTATCAGTAGGAAAATGTACTGTAATAATCCGGTTGATTATTTTATGGTTGTTAGTCATCTCAAAGTTAAGTAAAGGGACTGTGTTTTGAGGCAGAAATAACTTTGAAGTAACTTGTGTGTTTTGATCAAGATCCTCTTTTTCCTAAACAAAAGCCAGCACATCAATATCATGATTTTCTAAATTCAATACTTTAAGTAGATCGTGTTTGTCATTTATAATCATTCAATTTTATCAATTAACTAAACAATATTTATATAAAAGCAACAATAAAGGTATGATATGTCCATTTCTTATCTTATCAGACACACAGGTGCATTAAGATTCAATTGATATCAAGGAGTTACTAGTAAGTAGGATTTCTGCAGCAGATAGTTGTTACTTTGAACATTTATGAAAGCTGAGAAAGGCTTGGCCGTCTATCGCAAAGATTTATAGTGGCGTTTGATAGACAGGTACTATTTGAACATTCTATGGTATGTCTGCTGTACATTTTTAACCAGTACTCAACGAAACTGACATTACTTAATGGAATTGAATTGACCTGTTGGTCACATCATTAATAATGTAGTTGAATTTGCAATCTACCTTCTAATGAATGACAATAAACCTCCTAGGATTACTTATTGAGTGATTCAGAATCTGTGATAGTAAATTTCTGCCGTAAGGTATGTATATTTTATTTAGTAAACATTACCAGTATCATCTTTATTCTTTTAAGTATCAAAGAGTCCTTGAAGTCATTTGAACCCTTTAACCTCCCCAGTCTATCGCGGTGATGAGTCACTACATCGATACTAGACTGTTGACCCCAATTAGAGTCTGCGTGATCGCGCTAACGATGTTATCTCTCTCTTGATTAATGTACTGATGTCCAAGACACTTAGCTTTGTTTACGCTATGATTTTTACGTTCTTGAGGGGGATGACTGGGATATTTGAGATGGCTATAAAGATCCATCTAAAAGGGTATCACCCTTCATGGCAATTTTATATCTGGTTATACGTAAGTCGATATTGTAAGCCTGTTTTGATTGGGGTTGAAAGATTAGATTAGATCAATCTATAAAAATCATCTTAATGATTTTCAAGGTGTTTTTATCCGATACTTTTTACGAGCAAGGAGTAAAATTTGTTTAGATTGTGCAGAAATTAGCAATAGAAAACTGTATTACTTTGAACATCAACGAAATAATAAACTACAGACCATCATTCAAACTTTAGGAAGTAAAGTATTCCTACAAACATAACGCCCTCTAATTCCGTAAACTAACACAAACTCACGTCAATATGTCTTAGCGATATCTGTCGGTCTGTTTGTTGACCGTCTGTGTTTACATGTTCTCGAGACGGCCTGGTGAAATGCCCGTGAAAGCAGCACGTGTCGGAATTGAAACTGATTAATATTTTAGTAGAAGGGGATACGACGGACAGCATACGTGTGTATAGGCAGGCAAGTTCTGCTTGCTCAAAATGTTGTATTTTAGTATTGATTTCGGTTTCTAGTGTTCAGCTTTTATCGATAAAAAATTAGAACCAGTTTTAACTTCATTTTTTGTACTATTTACTACTTACTATAACCCGTACTATGTACTATTTACTGTATCCCGTTTACTGTGCCAATTATTTCTCGAATGAAATCTTTCTATAATAGCGTTTGAATTAATTATTTATCACGATTGTACGATTGATTGAGAGACTAATAGTGGAAAGCAATTACTTGATCTGTAAAGGTCTTGTTGATTGAAACTGTTTGCAGCACGTGCTCTCCCTCGACTTGGCACCGACAATACCCCTCGCTATGTTTACTCGATACTCGTACAATTCTCTAGGGACCCGTCGTTTAGTGAATGTTCCGAGAAAGTACGTTGTGGTCGGAAACGTACAGAGTTATGGAGTAAGCATTGGACTTTGCCTTCGTGCCTTCGTACGTTGTTTTGGGTATCACCTCTTCGCGATAGCCCATTATTTGGCTGTTTTCTTGAGCAAAAACAGGGGGTATTGAAGGTTCATATTCAGTATTCGATTTAAGGGGGTATTTTTGAAATCGTATTCATTTACATGTTTTTATTTAGGCTTAATTATGGGCGCTTATTGATTGAACACCCTAAGAATTATTTTATGAATTTGGATGTAGTATAATCGTTGAATGTTTGACACACCAACTTTGAGTTTTCATACAGATTTTTATTGATTTAGCTTATTATTTCATGACGCTATTAACAACAATCATCCGAGTTTTTACTAATTTCCTTCAATTAAGTAAAATATCGAATATTTTAATTACAATCGCGTGCTAAATACTCATTACTCAATAAGATTTTCAATCACCTAGCTAATGACATTATTATGTTTGTTTCAGGTAAAGTGATGCTGTAGCCTGGCTAGTTGTGATGGTGATCTCATCATGACGCTATATTGTTAGGCAGGTAACTGGTTGATGAGATCGGTGACACATGTCGGATGTATAAACTGGTCTGAGACTTACTAAGACTAGGCTAGGTCATAAAATGCCTGGAATTTTAATTTAGTAGAATGAAGGAGGCCTTCTCGGGGTTTAAAAAGTCCCGGAGAAAAATGGAACTATTTTTACATAGTGCTTTTAAATTATGAATTTTATGGTCCTATGAAGTAAGTAGCAGTTTGTTTGTGGTTGTAATTTAATTATTTTAACGCCAGAGCTAGTAAATTATTTTTAATGTTATTGTGGAATGCCGTGACAAGTAACTGCTATGTACTTGTGTATTCTGGGTATTTTATTTAATTACTTAAGTCTGTGACACTTTCATATTGTAAGGGTTTTCATTATCATGGCTTTATTACACGCTTTCGCGTTAGTACATGGGAATTAATGCAAATAAATATAAATTATAATAGTAACAAGAGTAGATAAAAGGGTTTTTGAGTCTAACTCTAATATAAATATTTGATTGTTACTCATTTGTTTTATTTCAAAATTTGTCTTAAAAACGAAACAATTTTTAACTTAACTGTACCTTTTTTAGAAAAAAAAAATATGTGTGTCCAGTTGACAATAACATAAAAGTAATTAATTTTAATTTTCACTATGTGGACATACATAAAAACCTTGGCGTGTCCAAATGACGAAAGAATAATTAGTGCTAATTTAAAGTTTCACCAACTGGACACACGTGTGATCAGTTCCTCGTGTCGAGTTGGTGAAAAACCCAGATAAAACACTGCAAGAAGAAATAAATGACAATTTTGTGAGTGATTGAATATTTATAAAGACATAAAATCTATTTTATATATCAAGTCACAGATAAAATATAAATCCAATCACAACCTGCCTATTGGGGTATCATAAAATCGCCACAAATTACGATAATTTTACTACATTATGTTTATGAAGTCATTTATATCTATGACAATCACATAAAGTTGGTGACGTGAAACCACGGGTCCCCTTTCCAATAGGAAATGCTCCCGTCGTGAAAATTGCAGGCAGATACATAACCAATATTAACTGATCTTGAACGTGCGGAATCATCATACAAAGCGGGACCATGATATACTGGATTTGTACAGTTTGATTTTTAACCGTGTGTACAATTTACATGGCGAACGAAATGTCTGTTTTAGTTTTAACTCTATATGCTGTTCCTTAAGTCCTATTTTCCTGTAAAAAGATTCCAAATGCGTGACTTGCTGTGTTTTTATTCGGGGTTCAGAAGAGATACGTAAAGTTTTTTTGTTACCGCCTCACCCTTATTTTGGTTATTGTGACATGTATGTGCTTTCCGAAAAACACAAATTCGTTCAACATGAAAATAACCATAAATACTCGACGGAAAAAATCATCTACATTACAATGTTCTAGTATTTTTTGTTAAAACACTTTGGCTCCAAAAGCTTGTTGATGTTTTTTGGAGACACAAAAAGAATGTTTAACAAAACAAATATCACGTAGATTCATTAAAATTTGCCCGAAAACGTAGTTTGCCTACTCCAGTTGATCAGTCTCCCGAGGAAGTTAGATCGATCGTGCGTAACGCCCCATTAGGTAAACGATCACGACTTTTGTTTTGACAGAATTGGAATGTTGCCTCCGAATTCTTGGGATTTGTTCGTATACCGAGCTACTTTTATCTTTGATTCAGTCGTAGACAGCATATCATTGACAAATTAGGTTTCTGTTTTGAATACGTTAACAGCTATTTATGATTTTTGCTTATTTTCCTTTTCCTGATAAAGAGCGCTGGCATCGCATTTAAAGCTAAAAGCTTCGGAAACTTCGTTTTTTTGTTAAAACTAAAATAGAAGCGCATAATCTCGTCCGACCACGTCCATCACAATTTTATAACAGTCAGAGAGGCAGTTCAGGGAAGGTTGTATAGCTGTTCTCCCCTCCCTACAGGAGGGTTGAGTCTTTCATTTTACCATAATACCAGTGACTATTGGATGTCACGCTAAGTGACGTAATTTTGAATTAGGCTGTTTTGTTGGGAATTGCGTGTTGTCATCTTCGCAGGGGACGGTTTGTTATGATATTGTGGGGTTCCTAAGATAGTTGTTACAATTTATGTATTTTTATGACGACGAAATATATAACTGGTGATTTTTAGATTAGATTTGCTCTCTTCTTAGAGATTTTCTTCTTGTTTTCCTTAATCAGTATAGACGAAACGGTACTATTGTTTTTGGGTTAGGTAATTAGCAGAAAAATTCAATGTTTTTAATTTGCTACCGTCTCTAGCATCTCTACCGCAACTTTGCCCTCACAATGCATAATGAGGCGTTACATCTCCGACACGTTTATTCATTTACATGTCATCAGCATTCTCCCGCGTTAGCTCTCAGAGTGCTTTTCACGATGCCACCACTCCGAGCACGTCATTAAATATAACCTACGTACTTGGAACTTGCATACTCTTATTTTACAAATATATATATTTATTTTTTTGTTTACCCACCTCCAAAAAGGAAAACTCTGCAAGCAAACATATATTTTCCACGTTTTAAGGAGTTGTCCAAACAATTTTGCACTACGAAGCGATACTTTCCCCACAAAATATGTTACTTGCCCCCCGAGTAAAGCTGGAATCGTCCTGTACCGTAATAAATTTACCAGGTCAACAGGAAATGTGACAGGTAATTTTGATCTTCCAGAAATTTAGGAGTTCCGCCATTGTACCGAGTGTAGTCTGAAATAGATGATGTTATGACGACTGTGGGTGTAAATAACAGTGTTTTGATCTCCTCTATTCACAACGGGGGTATATGATTTTCCAGGCATTTTCTGGGACCTTTCCATAATAAATATCGTCTAGCAAACACTTTTGAACCGAATTGAAATTGAAAATCTACATAGATAACGCAAGGGATCTTCCTATTAAAAGCCCTAAAAGTTCCAAAGTTGGTTCAGAATTTCAATTTGGTCTTGTAATTTGTATCCACCAGACCAGCACCGACTCTCGCCGTGTTTACTCTTTGCCTCCCTGTTTTATTAAAATGGCGACCTTTGCCACCCCTTGACGCGTCGTGCCACGGAATTTTTATTTGCAATTCCCTTGGTAATGCTTGTACTCCACCCTCATATTTAGTGATAGCCTGACATTATGTGATATTTGTATAGTTTAAAATTTTGTGCATTGAATTAAAATTTAAAGGTTGAATGTAGACTCAAGGTTTTCAAAATAATATATAACAATTCAATAAGAATCCTAATTGACGATTCCATTGCTAAAGTAACAATTCAGCCCCAATTTATCTACCCCTATCTGTATCCAACTTTTATAAATGAAGGCACAATGATAGCCCGAAACATGAGCAAATGAACGTCGAAAGTTCGAAACAAAAGCGAAAATGCAGTGTGGAACTCGGAAAACGTATCAGTTTCAATTAGCGTGATTCCATTGCTTGATTTAATGACGCTCCCGGCTGCTGGTCCAGGCGAGGCTCGTGACCCGGAGGCTGTCGACCGGACATAACCCGTATCACAGCGCCGAAACCCGGACGCACGCACGATCGATATTTGACAGTCGGCAGGTGCCGCGAAACTGCATGCACTAACTAACGTGTAGCTCGTGTGTGTGTGTTATCGGGAACATTACTTTCCGAGGTGGAGTATGATTTTATGATTGTGCAAAAATAAATCATATGGTCTCAGATTCAAAGTTTACACTGTCTTATAAAGTTTCGTTGTGCGGATTGGTGAAGTTGTAAGAACGCGAACAATGTCTCGAAATCTCTAATGTGACTTAAGTGTGCTTGAACAGTGATAGAGCGCTGAATACAGTCTGAAGTATGTTGAACAGTGTCCCGCCATTGAATGTCTTACCCACGGGGATAGGAAGATAACAGAGGATGTTTTCTTTTGTCAACAACAAAGGCAGGCTTGCGGTGCAAAGTTTCTATGTGTCCAGGAGATTGGAAAAGTTTGTAGAGATTGTGGAGGGATGACAACGGCATCTTATGATATGGCTCTGTTAGAAAATGTAACATCAATCATAAAAAAGTTAAAGGCCATCAAATATTTCTTTATGAAAGTCAATGATTGGTTTGAAAAATATTATTAAAGTCTGCAAGTACATTTTGTTCGCAAATTATAAACAATTACAGGGGGATTCGGCGAAAGTTAATAGCTTAAAAGCACGGCAAATAAATTGACTTTTCATTTACGTGAGTGTGTGGCTCCGGTAAAATGATAGTCATTGTCTATGTACTATGTACCCGGTGCCATTCTATGAAATCAATTCTGTCTTTGTAACAATATTCACTCAAAACTGTTGAACTCCGATATGCCTATAATATAGAAATTATGTACGAGTATGAGTACAACAGGTATACGAATGATAAAGTGCCACTGAACTCGAGGTAATTGATTCAGAAACCTGGCACACCGCCAGTGCCCCTACTACAGTTTAAAATGAGTTTTGCCTATTTTGTAGAGTTAAACTTGGCTTCTGTGTTATTACTGTTGATTTGCTTAAGTAAGATTGTCCGGATCCTGAGTTAGCAATAAGAAAATAGTCCTAAAACCCCTGTGTTGAGTTAAAAACTGGGGCAGTAGTAATCTCGTTATGTGAAAAGTTAATCCACTTTATTGGAGTCGGGATTAAAGTGCGGGCTTTGTTTTACAATCGGTTTAATTTAATGTTATTGGGAGAGTTCTTGCTAATTGTTCCTGTTACACTACAATTTTACTGTAGTTAGTTGGAGTGGATTCAAATTGTGAACTCATTCAAAGGTGTGTCTGTGTGCGGATTAAGTAAATTGAACTCGCGTAGTTGCCAAATAAATTCTGGTGTATCAAATTCTGACCGATCTCTGCACTGATTTCAAGATTTCAAATCTTGCATTGTCTTATTTAAAAAAAACCCAGAATACCCAAGGTCTATAAGTATGTCTGTGTGTGATGATTGGGAAGTATTCCACATTATTTTGATGATGACAGGTTAATGTATTGCTACACGTTGCCCCTGTTTTGTACTACAAATTCGTTGACCCACACGAAAACGTTACGCTCTGTTGCAGTTTTGTCAACGAAAGGGATAGTAGTTGGTTTTTCTCTTTCTAAAAGGTAAATTTTGTAATTATACAGGGGGGACGGATAAACATAGCGTCGTCCTGTGATGATAAACAAAGACTGGTATTTTAATTAAATGCGAGTTCATGTAGTACGGGACGATTGACCGCAGCGATTGCCTTCATATTTGTCACTGTTCAGGGGCCAAGGGACGAACATGTAGGCTAGGAACACACAAATATTCATAGTATTGAACACGATCTTTCAAGTAAAGGATTCTTTTGACAAAAAGTACCTACCTATTGTACAGTAAACAATGAGAATGAAGTAACGTTGTAGTTAGATTCGGTTATCGGATACACTGCCTACAGCCCGACGTACTCAAGCGTGAAGGCACGACTATTGTGGGACTTCCAAATAGTTGCGGCTTTTGGCCTAGTACTTGATTTATGTGAAAAAATTACATTTATCGTGATTATTGTGGCTATTTTCATATTTGCATAATGTCCTGATTACTATAAACCTTTCATCCTATATGATCCTTTGTTAACAGGTATAGAAATTATTTTAGTAGATTATCCGTCACCCCAATACAGGCTAAGGACCTTACAAGGTCTTGCCCAATTTCCACCTTAGTCGGTTTAAAATTTGGATTTACTCGTATGTAAGTATGTAGAAGCCTTTCGTATTATTTCTACACTTAAGTGTAAGTTTAGTGCTTCAAATCTACTTTCTTTGACAAATAAAACAGAACAAGTTATCGAACAAGCTAGTTGGAACACTTGTGTCAACATGTCTATCTATATTTCTTCAAATAACGAAACACGCGACTCTTGGAAACTTGTAGGCCTAGCGCGCGTTTGATCGATTTGTTCGTACGAATGCGTTTGTGTATGCGTGTGCGTGATTAATTCTCATTTGCCAATGATTTGTTTGTATATGACTGTGTGAATGGATACGGGTGCGATAACAATGCCACTGAGTATCGCTAGTATTTATTTATTGCACTATTATGCCTTTTGCATGCTACATTGTGCAGATATGAGGAGGCCTCTTGAATATTGATAGTTTTCAAGAGGAGTGACTCATGATCATTTGTTCTAAATATAGTGCCATTAATATGTAGAACCGGCTCAAAGCACCGCAGGTATTGAAATTCGTTTTCTAATAGAATTTCGACGAATGGAGTCTATTTTTTAGATGTTCTTTATTATCTATTTCTTCTTTTGGAATAACATAAAGAAAATCGAATAGCTTTTTGCCTATAAAGTATATTGAAAATCATGAATACTTTTCAAGAGATTTTTTTCTTTCAATCTCCAATTACAAGTTGGTAAAAAATGCCAATGACATTCGGACACGTCGATGAAAGCTAAAGCGTTTGACAGATAAACAATGAACGTGCGACGTGGAAGGATCCATTGTTTAGCATTGTGTGGTAATGTAGGGAAACTGACACACACACACACACATACACATCACAATACTTAATGAACGAACGAACATTGATGATGAGTGGTTTTGAGTAGGACCACAAAAGTCGTTGGATTTTGAGCCACACAAAAAAGCGTTTTGGTTGTAACCCTGTGTTTATACACTCGTGTATTGTCTACAAATTAACTGAACCCTGAATATTCTTCTTGTAGACATCACCAAAATATGTTCCTTTTAAATTGAATTAGATAAACCATGTTTATGTACGGTAGTTTACCAGTGACAGTGAGAAAGCTGATGACCTGTAAAAAAATAACTTTCGCTTATTCAGCGCGCGTCGCGGTATTCAAATAGCCATTGAAACATTTAACATAACAAAGAAAGCTTGTATTGTATGTGTACACTATATCGACTCTGTCTGTATGTCCATCTTCATGTCTTTTAGGGTGCTTTTTTAATCTGGTAATCGTTTAGATTTAAGGCACAGTCATACAGATAATTACAGAAGTATTTATGGTATTTCGAGTTATTGGGTTATAGTTATTATCCAATACTTACCTACTATCTGTACTGATGTCTTAGTCTATTGATACCTTATGATTTGTGATGTCAAATTGTATCTAAGTTATTCACATTAACGAAAATGTGCTTCCACTTAACTTCAAAAACCTATGTTTCACTATAAATATTATTATAATGGCTTGTATTTCTTTGCTAGGGTACCGATCGCTTCCAGAAGTTCTGATCCCAGCTCAGTTACAATAATATGGGCCTACCCTTAACTCAAGAACCGGTCCAGTGACTTTCGGGACGAGCTCGTATTTTAACCCGTTGTCTGCAACTCGCAATGATTGTAATATTTTACTGTCTGTCCGTCTTTCTGTTTAATTGTATGTGTGTAAAATATACCGTGGTACTTAATTCTATGTTTGTGTAAACATGGGGCTTTTTGGCATTTTTATTTATGTTGTCGTATTTGTAAAGGTTTCATAATTTGTATGAAAGATTTAAGATTCAGTTTGGACCATATTGTGGCGGAGAATTGAATGAATGTGTGGGAAAATGTAAATGAAAAGATATGATTTATTTATCTTGTAACACATCATCACTCTTCGTGTACTTGAGACAGAAAGCTCCAGCACTCCGCCCACTAAATTGGTTCAGGTGGCAAGTACCACCACTCACCCAACAGCCACTTTCTGCCACTTAATAACACTACGGCTCATAGTTTTTCTACCATACAACCCGTTCCTGCAACGTAATTGCTGCGCGGGCGGCCGTTGACCCCGTGACGTCACGCCTAACTGTGTAGGCCCTGCCGTATACCTTGATAATAGCACATACATAGGTACTTTGAATATGATTCGTTCACGTACGAACGCTAATATGGTCATGTTATAATTTTGATGTTCATATAGAGATTCTTATGAAGAATGTTAGCACAGATGTTAATATTGTTCTGTCGGTCTTCATCAATCATGTGGTTGAAATGACTTCAGTAAGTCGTAAGTCGATGTAATACCTTTTTTTCTATGCCTGAAACTCGTTAAATCCAATTTATTTCGCGCGAATTAAGAACTGGGTCAGGTTTTATTTGCCACCTCGTGACCGGAATATTTCTGTAGGTATTTCGTCTAAAATACCTGGATAATTAAACTAAAAGAACTTACTTGTGTGTTAAATATTAAATACTTAGTAAGTACTGCTATATTAGCTTTAGTTTCTATAACAACTTAGAGAATTCAATTTACTGGCTGGTACTGGCTTACATCATACTTCAATATCATATCATAACATCACGCCTTTAACCCCGAAGGGGTAGGCAGAGGTGTACATTACGGCACTTAATGCCACTGTACAATGTAACACCCACTTTTCACTATTTATGTTATGAGTGCCATGTAATAGGGGGTGAGCCTATTGCCATATACCGAGCACATTTCCATACTTCATGCTACTATTGAGATTTTTAAAAAACCCAGTAACACTTTGCCCGACCCGGGAAGCGAACCCCAAACCCCTTGCCCGGCAGTCGCACTTGCGACCACTCGGCCGACGAGGCAGTCAATACTTCAATATCATGTCTTAATATTACATTTGCTCGAGAAACTAAGGCTTTAATTGAAATTTCAGGTCTTTAGGGAAATCTAGGTTACAAGTGCAAAGCTATAAAACTGGCCATTTAAAACTTATCAGCAGTCCGCCATTAACTTGCATTGCATTACTTATATTTTACCCATTATAAAAAAGACGCATTTAGTGGAAGTCCAGTGTACTAGTACAATAAACACGCGAATGCATTGTTTGAGTATTTTAATCAAGTACATTGTCATGCAAACGTGTGCGCGATGCGAGTACGATAGCGCGAATATTCTTTGTCACTTGCCTGCTGCTCGCTGCGTGTGAATGCGGCTTAATGAAACGCTTGAAGCGTCTAAAATTGTTTGTTGTTGATAAATGGTAGGGAATTTTATTGTATGCCTTGTTGGAATCTATTAATTATGCCATAGTTTTATATATGAATAGTGATAGGCGCGTGAGGCATTTATCCTAAGAGTTTTAGTCTTTAATATGCTAAAAAATTACATCACATCATATATTTTTTTAATTGACACCTATCTTCGCAAAAGGCTCGAAGAATTTCTCAGGAATTGCGACCTAGGATCAAGTTATGCCTTATGTGTTGTTCCAAAATTCTATAGACACCAAAACCTTTGAGACTACGTCACTAATATCAAAATCGAAATGATTCTGGAACCTTAACGTTACTGTTGGTTATTTTCACCCAGTAACAATACCTCCCACACGTGCCACGTGCGTGGGCCGTGCTCTCAGCTACTGTCTCCAGATCTCTCCTCCACTCTTACGATCGATATTGTTTTGATAAAGGATCAAGTTTGTTCTCGGGTTACAAGTGTGCTATCTAAGATGTTGTTTTATTTTCACAAGTATTGGTTTAGGTTTTGGAAAGAGTACTCTATCTTTCTTTGACTTTTCTTATTAGATCTTTTGGTCTAGTATCCAAATGTGACAAATACGTTATTGAGAAATCGCTATTAGTGCGTTCATGTTCCTATCTTGAATACTAATTTGTAAATGTTTGTGTGTATGTTTGTTTGTTTGTTTCTCAGTCACGTCAAAATGACTGAATGAATCAGGATGAAATTTGGAACAGGTAATGATCTGGAATAACTGATAATCTACTTTTATCTCACGGTAAAGCGGTCGAAGTCGCTGGAGGATCGCACTTAGAAGTCGATACTTATATATTATGTAGAAAGAAGTCTTATTTTCGGCTAAGTTATTACATAGTTTTCTAACATACTCATATCCGGACTACAATGTTAAACATGTGTCCACAATTTGTCTCCAGCTCGGTCTAACAACAGTACAGCAACTTAGTTATTCTCACGCTAAATAATAATGACTCTATGATCACATTATATTGTCCTGAGAACTGCGCCAATGACATCATTATTTTTATTATAAAAGTGAATTAGCAAGCAAGTGAATACATAATTGTTATTTAAATGTCCTTGGCGATGTCCTACTGAAGTCTTACATTGATTAAAGAGGTTTAGGCAAATGTCACTTTTGAAGTTATTTGCTTTGCTAGGTAACTGACCTGGAAATGTCGAATGGTTGAAGTCCCTTTAGACCGACCTTTTGCTAAGCAGGTAAACATAAAAACTCAACCTTAACCAGATTCGACTAAATGACTGTATTTTACATAAACCGTTTGGTATCAGGTCTCCACGTTTTAAACACCACAAGAGTCCCATTTTAAAACCCCATTCTCAGCAATTATTGTCTGATTTTTTGAGATTCTGACTATCCATAGCCGTTTCTCATAGAAGTTCGTATTATAGCCTAGACCAACTTATCAATACTCTCGTTTAATAGATATCTTTGCTAATAAATTGTCACTCCATATCCACGTCTCATAAATACGTTACTGTCGCAATGGACAGCTAGGTATGTAGAATTATAAACAAGCGCTGGTGACTCCAGAGTTCCAGACTAATAATTAAAACATACAAGCGAACGGTTCTATGAATTGATCGAGTAGCCGTGCCAGATATTCTTAGTACTCCGGGCTGTCTGGACTCCATCTCAATGTTTGTATAATCCTTTAGGGTTGAATACTGTACAAAATTGATCCATTCCTGCTTTCTTCCTTTTTTATAGCAACTCTTTACCATGGAACTGTCTTTTATTTAAGAATTGCTGTATTCATTGAGGGTGTATCGTTCCTTCAAATGACTTTCATCCCTTATTAAACTTTTCCAATTTTCCTACAAGAGAATTGGGTCAGTGTTCACAAAATCCTGTATACTTTTACTGTTGATATTGTACTGGCCCAGTTGAGCCCTGCCTACAATACTGGAAGCAACCTCGCAGGGTAAACGGGCGATCCCAAAACATAAATGTCACGATTGCGAGCCACGCCTTCGTGGTTAGGTCATAACCATGTTTGCTGCCGAGGAAAACTGGGTTATTAAACTGCGGTTGACATTCATAGTTTTCCTGTACTAAAATAGAAAATGATAACGGAATGATACCTCTCCTATCGCCATCGTTGATCTGATAGGCTAGTTACATGTTTAGTTTTATATTCAGCGTTTCGTTTAGAGGAAAAAGGTGTTGTGTACAACGTGTGACATTATGATATTTGTGTACAGCAAAGATTTATATTAAATTGTATCTAATTTGGAAAGAACAAATACCTTCTAAAATGTTCGTTCCTAAGTGTTGTACTATGGGGCTGCATGCACTATGATATCCAATTCAAGATAAAAACTCTTAATTAAAAGTTCAATAAAAAGTGTCTCGCCAGCCCTGGACGGTGTTGTTAATTAATAATCGCATGTAGGTCGCATATATCATATTAAGTGAATTATTCGGGTGGCGATGGCGTGGCCAAGGCCGGTGCGCACTCGCGATATTAAACTTATGCGTTAATTGTATTATGGTGTTATATCACATGCCTTTAGTGTGACTGTAGCCTATATTGTACTGGAATTCCGGATAAAATAAAATAAAGGCTTAGTTTTATAACTACGTGTGCTGGCGACAACCTAAAACCGTTTTAATTGCCATAAACATAAGCTTTAATATGCATAAATCATAACACACTGTTTTTACTCTAACTGAACCCTATCGAATCTACCAGTAAACTGTCATGTCTCAATATAATATTAGAATATCAATGAAATTTCAATTTTCTCTCTGTTCATAGTCACAGTCGTTCAAACACTCGTTACGTTGTTTACAACTGTTTAGAAGCTATTCCGATGCAACATTGTAACGTTGATGTGCATACTGATGTTTGTTCGTGTGACAATTCATATTATTGGTTTCTACTCCAAGTAATCCTTACAAGCCTTACATATTATACAAATATATGGTTATCTAGATGTTCGAAGTAAACTTAAAAGTGCTGAACGTTTTTCTTGGGCGCAAATACTAAAAAAAAATGCTACGTATGATACCTACCATACATATTGACTGACTTTTTAAAAAAAACTGTCCTTTCTACAGTTCTTAGAGCAGCCAAGATTTTTGTGACGTAAGTATTTTTATTATGTCCATGAACCCACAATGGAATGAATAATAAAACCAACGTTTATCTCAAACAGCGTCGTTGGCAACATTCCGTATACCTCTATGCCGCGATCAATCGCGATTGCGTGCAGCCACAACTCCACAATTCCATGGTAATGTTGTAAACTCCCTCAAACTTGTAGGGGTGCCCACCAATCGAATAAACTTTCGTTTTAAATTCCAACTTTGTTCCCTGAAATCAATGCTTTGATGCGTTTTATGTGTTCTAAGGAACTGTCTGCTACGACCGTATTTAAATATATTCGTGAGAAACTTCCAGGGAACTGCTATAAAGTTTTATTTCTAACAATCAGGATTTTTGGCGTCGAAATTACGATAAGTTTGCGTTTCGCCTCAAATATTTGGGCCCTGGCATATTGCCATACATAGTTGGTTTCGCTCGAGGCACCGATTGTTATGTCATTAGCTGTCTCCCCTCTGTTAAGCCTTGATTTTCTTATTGTGGGTTAATGTCGTTCCCTATTTATTAGGGAGAGTTGACAAGCTTGTGCATTTAAAAAGTTGCCAAAATAAATTGGATCCTTGTCACTGTTCCATCCTTGTTATGAAGGTCTATGTATTCCCAAGCCGAATGGAAGTATATTATAAACGTTTTATAACTTTGGCGACGAAATATCGATTGTCATGAAAGTCATACTGGCATCCAAAACACGGCATTACTTGTACAAGCGGATACATTTTTCCCATTGTTTTGTTTTTACATCGGAATCTGCATAAACAAACAATTCACTTGTATTCATATCTCTATCCACACCCTCTGTTTACCGAGAGGCGTCAGGCGTCTGTCGACACGTCTACCTAGTACCTACCTACCATGTTGAACGCGTGAATAATGAATTTGCGACTGTCTGCCTGGAGGTGTGCATCGATCTGGACGGAACGTGATGAACTAACGGATTACAGGAGATTTGGAAACACGCTTAGATACCAGGACTAAAACTGCTATCAACATAGGCTATAAATAATGATATTATTATACTACCAATTTTCCAATCTTAGCATCAATAACTTAAACGAATACCGAAGTCGTAAAAGCCATCTAAAAGTAAATTAAAAAGATATTTCCAATAGCTCCAATTCACATTCCAATTTGCAGATGTTTCCTCCGATGCTTAGATATGGATCGTCCGGAACTGAAATATTAGGTCTTTCATTTGAAATGGAACGGAGATGGAACCAGCGATATGCTAACTGCTATAGCCAGCCATGAAAAGCGAATATTATTGAGTGGAACTAAACTTGGAACTTGCCCGTCTGGCGCCGCCATGTTTATGCACGAAACCTTCATGTGTGGATGTTTTGAATAAGTTCTAAGCCGAAGTTATTTTCTGTTATGTGTTGGGAACGCAGGCAAGACTGGATATTATATACACGTTGATATTAGACTTGGAAGCTGAGGGTTTTGCATTTAATTTAGTTTTGAGAACTCTTTTTGGATTATTGGATTATGATTCTTTACATCACAACATTTAGGGTCATATTTCAGTTCTAGAAGTGCAGTTCTAGTAGTGACTAACAGAATGTTCCCTTCCTAATGTTCATAGTAATCGTAAATTATGGCGAGTCGTAACCATGCGTAACCATCGGTTGTTATTTATGTGGCGTACGATACACGCTCCGTAAACGATATCTGCTGGAACTCTAAAAGTAAGTGGTGATGTGTTGTTTGCTATTTTTGGGTTTGTGTCCACATGTTGAAATTGTACTTTTAAATCTGTAGTCCCTAATTGTAGAATTCTAATTTATGTTTGATTTTGTTCTCTCTGGCTTTGACTTTACGATCTAATAGGACTGAATATAAGGCCCAGAATTCTCGAATTATTTCAGACGTTTCTCTTTAAATAGCAATATTACCCAATCATACATCAATGTCGAATCCCAACAATAAAATTGCCGGTTCAATATTTTTGTAGTAGCATTACGAGTACGATAGCGCACGTGTCGGATGATTCAGTACATTACTGTTAATGTAAACACATTTATTTATAAGCTTATAAATAATCGTATTACCATGGGCTTTCACTATGAAAAGAAAGATAAAGGTAGTTGGTATCTTTACCCTTGCCCTTAGCGTGATGGTTCAAGTTCAATAAAGAAAGTTGTGTAACCTCTGACTCATGCCTCCAAAGCACTAAGTCTGAACAAGTTTTATTGCCCGCGAAATAAGTATAAAGAAGGCTTTTGTCTACGTCTATGTTCCGTTAAGTAATTACTGTTGAGAAAAGGAAAGTGCTAGTATTTTTTGGAAAGGTAGTAACACTACATTCCTTGAATGTTAAATCTGAAGTAAAATACACAGTTCATTAGTAGTAATAGACTAAAATCTCGTCTCACAATCATAAAAGACAAAGAACTGGGCTATGTAGGTCTTGTTTCATTCGCCACAAATAAAACGTTTAAAATTCCTGCCATTGGGCACGACCAAGTTGCCAATCTCAATATACATAGTCGTAGACACAAATAGGCGACGGGCTGACTAAATTAACTAATAAAACAGCTAAGTGGATGACGCCATGCGGCCATCACGGCGCCTCTCAGACCTACCCCAGAGCACTGAGATTTCTACGTGAATGGAGTTCTCTGATTAATATATCCTCTTTCCAATCTCATTTATCCAATTTACAATTTCCTCGGGAATAAATAGTCGTTTCTTTGTCATTAGTGTCTTGTGGAATATTAGAAAGTTTAATCATATCAACAATTATGTAAATGTTTATTTTTATCATCAAGGACATCTCACTAATCAAATTGTTCCTTCAGTTTTCTTCCAACACCTTTCTTCTATAAAGTATGTGTGAAGCTAGCATTTTTTCCTTATTTCGATGTTCTAGATTGTAATCGCTTACGTTTGAGTCTGTATTGGATAAATCGGCTGAGTTATGTTCTTATTTGTCTGGCTCCTGCGATGTTTATTACTACTCTCTGTTTTATGGACTTGCTCTATTTTCTTTGTCAACTTAGCAGGATTATATTTGTTTCATAAGTGTGTATGGATCTATAATATATACAAGAGATTTTCTTTTTATGACAGTAATACAATTTTATAATTTTTATTTTGGTTACTTACCTCTCCAATGACTCCTGTGAAGTCTTCAGGTCTTACAGTGTGGGAGAACCAGTCGTCATTGCTTCATTAGGCATCAAACGATCCATAGCTGGCATCAATAAACCAATGAGTCTAATTACTTTCCCCATCTTTGGGAGAGCCCCATATGAGAACAACGTCGTAAAATCCTCGATCTCTTGTCATGTTTATGCTCTAAAGAAAACATTTACCTTCATAAATTCAATGAGTTCAGTATACAAGATTTGTGTAGGAAATAATTTAGCCTGTCATAGAAGGTAACAATGAATATTCGCGCGTTTTACAAAGTAAGTAGGTCTACGCAGTTGTTGAGGTCGTCGCCCCCGGCGTCTGGTTTTGGTACTTAACTAAGTACATTTGTGTTACTGCGTGAGGAAGTTGTAACTTGTAATCTTGTAGTACATGACGCTCTACTCTCTACTGCTCTATATAGAACTACATTGGTTTTCAAATAAGTTTTCTTTTTGAAGTTCTTACGAAGAAGAGGCTCCTTTATAGTTGTTAGATATGTAGGTGTAACATCTACTTTCAATGCAATAAGTCCTTTAATATAAATTGACCCAGCACAAACTTAAACCAATTTATTCACCCGGTACGTAGTTTAATTTACCAAGTTTCCAATAAGCCGTATCGACAAGTTGATCTAACAAGGTTTCCTGGCTTGGATGGAGTTTCCGTAGCGCAGACGGCAAGTCTCCCGGACTATTGTCACTTTAATTAGGTGAAGCGCCACCAAGTCTAGTTTAATCTAGGAAGGGTAAATGAGATTCTTGTTCAGTTACTGAGTTACTCTCAATGGAGAGATCTAGATTGGAGTCTGTGGCTTCTATTGTTCATTAGAACGTTTGTTTTCCATTGAAAGCTGTTTCTCTTGTGATTACCGGAGTTGGTGTTACTTGTTGACTTGGTTTGTTACTGATATAAACTGAATTCAAAGTTTTCTCTAAATAAAAGAGAGTTAACCAATTTTATCTCTGGAGATTCCCTTTTGTTCATTTCAAAGGCGTAGTATTTGGATTGAGCATCGAGCATAACTAAGAAAAAAATAGGAGACTACATTGCTTTCTGTTTTCTAAGTTTTCAATTATTATACCACCATGGACTTCCATTATGGACAGGGAACACCAATAAACATTCCAATACATTGGACTCCTGTCCCTAGGCCACTTGACCTCAGTACAGAATGATATTATGTTAATACACTGACTCATTGCGTAGGGCCATTCAAAGTTTCTATACTGAATTAACATAGACGCTATGATGTCACGTCATTGTACCCGGTCAGGGTCTGTCATTGATTTATTTAAAGTGTTGAGCTTATGAAGGTTATTGCCGATGATGATGATGATATTTATAGCGTAGTAGTAGCGCGGATTCTGAAATTGGGCCCGGTATACGGCAATAGGCTCACCTTTATATTACATGGGACTTATAACGTAAATAGTGAAAAGTGGGTGTTACATTGTACAGTGACATTAAGTGCCGTAATGTGCACCTCTGCCTACCCCTTCGGGGATAAAAACCGTGATGTAATGTTATGTTATACAGTTATGATGACAGAGTTGTCTTCACTTTGCCAATTTATTGTTTTTTGCATATGCATCAGGTTACATGTATAATTAATTAATAAATTGCATAGTGACGGATTTAATGTAATGACAATGACATCATCTACTGATCCCGATGCAGGTTTTGGGGCGATGAGTTGCTATAATGCAACTATGCAAGCTTTTCATTATTCTTGAATATATTTCTTATGTTATGTATGTCGATGCTATTGACTTATGCAAACTATACATTATACAATCATAATGCTCCACTTATCCTTGTGAATTCAATTTATTAGCAATTTAAACGGTTCCCCTTATCTACAAGTCTTTGAAATTGTAACTATATAGTTTGTAACTATAACTTTGCATGGCTTAACGTGACATGATTTATGGGATTGATTATAAGTCGTTAACCTGATAGTATTATGTATGTCAAAAACGTAAATCACCAAGAGATTAGTGAAAATACAATTATTATAAACGTTTATGGAGATATCTAAAACTGCTTGAATTCATTTTAACTGAATTATTCGCAATAAAATCCAAAATATATTGCATAAACTTGACAGATTGGGGTTGCTTAAATCAACTGCTATAGGTTCAATGCTGAAATGACTATTATTTTTTTATGGCATAAGCCGGTAAACGAGCAGACGGATCACCTGATGGTAAGCAATCGGCGTCGCCCATGGACATCTGGAACACCAGGGGCGTTACAAGTGCGTTACCGGCCTTTTGGGGAATAGGAGTTTGAGTAACGTTGGGGATTTAGGAATTGGGAAGATTGGGGAAGGGGAGGGTAATTGGACCTCCGGTAACCTCACTCACACGACGAAACACAACGCAAGCGTTGCTTCACGTCGGTGTTCTGGGAGGATGTGGTATCACTCCGGTCGAGCCGGCCCATTCGTGCCGAAGCATGGCTCCCCCACACAAAATATATACTTTAAGATAACAAACGAAAAACATGTACATCAGTACGTACAGTTGCAAACACCAAAACTTGTAATTCCATAACGAACATAAACCGGGATCAAATTAAAAAATATGAGAGGTGAAAGTTTCCGGTACAGGCCCAAGAGTACAGTTGAGCTCGTTGTCGTTCAATTAGCAGACGGTAGGCAGTACTGTATAGAGTTTGTCAGTTTGTAGCCTTTAACTCCAGCCTCCAGCTCCCACCTTTCAGCCGAGACGTGCAAGCCTGTCAATTATAAGTTTGTAAGCTCCTCGAATACGCTCCTGCTCTCTCGTGGGTGCCATAATAGTTGTTTGCGTAGGTTGTGCCACGAACTTTAGGCTTGTTAGGGCTTGTATGTATCCTGTGTATGTTTTTAGTATTTTCGAGTTTCTGTATTTTGTAAAAGACTTTGTAGTTTTTTTAAAGTAAAGTGGGAAATGGAAGTAACGCAATACATAGTTATATTTAGAGTTTTTTTTAAGGGGGGGAAATCATCGAATGGCTGCTCTCGCCTGGATGAGGCGGGTGGGAGTGTCAGACTCTTACTGACTAAAAACCACCCCTTTCTCACTTCTCACTTCTCACTTCTCCTGCACTTCGAGCCGGAGCCCCGGTGACCCGTTAGGTTCTCAGTAGATATTACTTATTAGATACCGTGACAGTCGCATGGAGCCAGTGGATGCAGGTGGCGAGTTGTCGTTCAACGTGGAGGACCACAGGAAGGCCTTTGTTCAGCAGTGGACCTCTTCAGGCTGATGATGACGACTATGATGATCACTAGTTAATAAGGTCAATCCGACAAATGTCTTAAATTGCTAAAAATATACTACTATAGTGAAAATCTCAGTGGAAAAGAAATATTTCCTTCCTTAACCGATTACGCATGCTGCTTTCACAATACGAGTTGATTCGCTTTAAAAATAGAAATACTATGAACACTGCACCGTAGTGAATCAAATACATCGTAAATATATGATACATCGATATTTACTCAATAAATCGATACTGTCCAATAAACTTATCATATACAAACAAATCGGTGAGAATACAAGTATTATATTTCTTAGGGCCAGACTGATTTGAGAGTTACGTCATAATATGTTACATATTATGTATGAGTATTTGTTTTCTTGTCATTTGTTTGTCATATTGTATGATCTGTTTCATACGAGATAAATAAGTACTCATTATGTACTATCAAACTACTTTCTGCATAGATACAGCTATTAATTTGGGCTATTATTTTGCGATTGAACCTTTTATAAAAAACAATAAGTAACATTTTCATCATAACATTAGATTAATAAGTTTCTAAGCTACTAGTCCCCCACTAAACATGACCGTATGCTCCCTGCCTTACTGACTCACGTTTGGCTGACTGCCAGTTTATGCTCCAACAAAATCTCTGCTAAGCGTGTATCCGAACATTAAACAAATTATAGGGTACTGGCCGTTAATGCTAAATTTTCTGCGAATAAAGATGTTCAGGCGTCAAAGCTAGCGCTAGTGTAACAACGGCACTATGCTTCGACGCTAGTTAATGACTTCTGGTATTAAGAAGTCGTTTGTTCAAGAAATGGCTTTTTGAAATTTTCTGCATATTAGTTTTATGTGTCATAAGATTGTCCTGAGATTTTCTCCATACAGTAAAACCAAAATAACTTATTTTTGCGGATCAATTTTATATGAAATACCAAAGCAAGAGTTATAAAATTACCTTTTTCTTTGTAATATTAGGAACATATGTATTGTACAGAATTCCAATATACTTCATCTCCGGCTGCCATTCGTTCGGTGTGGCGCGGGCGTGTAAATTCAATTGTAAGAATTAGGAGCTCAGACGTTCTGTGCCAGCATGAGGCCTGGAAAAGGAAAATATACAATATTTTTGATTCAAGATACGGGAGATAGTAAGGATAAACACGGATATACTCTGATTTGTAGCACTGCAAGTTTTACTCTGCTGATTTTTAGTTTATTGCGAAGTATAGTAGTTTAAGAAATTCTATCTACTGTAGAAGATTCTAATCTAAAATGTATTCGGTAGATTAAGTTCATAGTAAGGTTCGCAACGACGCATACGTGGTCCAAAATGAAGTCATTTGTTCACATTTACTCTTAGAATAATAATAAATGCTACAAGATGACATCTTACGATTATGTTTAGACAAATTCTAATTCCGTTTTCGCTTTAGTACTAACCAACTAACTAGGATACAATCGTGATAAATTCCAGTATATGGCCCACGTCTTGACAATAATTGCTGTGCCCGGCGCGACAGCACAGCAATAAAGGACACCAATCAAACGCTCAGCAGATAATCGCAGACCAACAGGCTCGGTGTAATTGTATAATAACACGCTATAATTGTAACGAGACTGGTTAGATGGAGCCACTTGTATCATGAGGAAAACCATGTTGGAGATGGATGTTTAGAATTTAAATGCAGAAACAAAGACTGTCGGATTAATTTTGGATTTTGTGTTATTTGTCATAGTGTAAAGTTTAGGTGATGTTGGTGGATGGAAAGCTGCTGGATGCAGGTCCAGGGCGCTTCCAAACGGCTGATTTGGAAGTAATAAACGTCTTATAGTTTATATGATGACAATGATAAAGATATATAGCGCAACGACTGGGTGATGGTCCTTAAAGGTTGAACAAACATTGTTTTCTATGATCTTCATTTGGTTCAGAGAAGTATTACATCAACAGTTATTATACTATTTCTCTCAAAACCTTAATTTTCAGATGACGTCATTTATGCTAACTAATAGGTTTTGCTTCTCCTCCACTATGCATCTAACAGCGTCATTAAACGACGTGGCCTGTTCAAGGGATGGCCGTAATTCATTTAAGCTGGCTAGCTAACGCACGCCTAGATAATTTAGTTATCGCTGGAGATTGGAACCGTGTTCCATTACGTACGTAATATCATCTCCATTAGAGATAAATACCGGCTGTGAACTGTCGACCTTAGAGGATTTGTTGCTGGATTAGAGGCTGGATTGAATTATAGTCTGTATCTAGATATATGTGTCATACTAACAGCATAAGATGAGACAGGGGCTTTTAACAAGCAAGCAAAGGAATTAGTAGGGGAACCTAACGGGTAACCGGGGCTCCGGCTCGACGTGCAGGAGAAGGAACGGGGTGGTTTTTAGTCAGTAAGAGTGACACCCCCTCGCGCCTCACCCAGGCGGGAGCAGCCATTAGATGATTTTGCCCCCTTAAAAAAAAAATCAGTAATTTATTACATTCAATTTACCTAAAATAGTTTGCATGGATGCAGGTCGTTTTCAATCGGCCGTTCTGGAAGTTATTGGGAGAAACCTATGTTCAGTAGTGGACGTTTTATAACGAATTTGATAAAAGTAGACTAGCTTTTATCGTACTCCGAAAAAGATTCGGACCTCCTGAAGTTTGAGTTTCAAAAATATTTCAAGCAGTCACAGTGGTATTTACAAAATTAAAGTAAATATTTGTACTACAGTTCCAATGATCGTACAAAATAGTCAACAATGAGTTCCCACGTTGTGCGCAGTCCCACCACGCCATCGCCATTGTATCGCTCAGGCCTCCTTATCCTTATGCAATTTACGCATGCAGCTGGAAGGTCGAAGATGATTCCACTTGCATTACTCATTGCATCTAAAGATACCTAAATAATACAGCTCATTGTTTCTTCAGGAATTTATATCAAATGAAGTCCAGTTGGTCGCAAAGGGATGGAATTTCGTTTCTTTTAAAAAAGATGTAATCTTCTGATGTAATCCTCCGCAACCATTATTGTCATTCATGTCCCGGTTTACAATTTACATTTATCTGTCTACCTAAGTATATAATTTCGTTAGTCTCGCTAAAACTCTAGAACGGCTAAACCGATTTGGCTAATCTTGGTCTTCAAATGTGCGTGGAGTCCAGGGAAGGTATAAAAGGTGAGAAATCGGTCTATTAAAAAAATAATTTTTGAAGTGATTTGCAGTTTTCCGGGCCAGCTAGTAACTAATAAAACATATGATAAGTGCGTATAAACTATAATACTGAACAAGAATTTTTCTTCAAGAATAAGTTATGTAGAGGTTCAATAAGCTATCAGCATTCAATAGAGTAATTCAACTTAATATTACGGATATAGGTTACCTACCACATATTAGGGCGGCACACAGACAACATGCCAAACACACCGGGTACAGTTTAATGTACAGCCATTAACAGTTTCATTGGTTTTCCTACTCGATGCGCTATTTGCCTGTTTATTAGCTCAGTTCCTATATAAACTCCATCCGATAAGTTTAAACGCTTCTAAAGAGAAACTCGTAAAATTCTTATTTAGCGGTGCATCGAGTTACATATGCGGAGGTTGAGTTATTCAGAGGAACTGTGCAAGGCATTTGTACTCAAGAGATATATGACACAGACGTACTAAAATGACAGTTACGTATACTTGTACTATTTGCGGAGAATAAAGTAAAATGTGTTTAGGTAGCTGATGTTACAGTGACACAACTGTTGAATGCCATCCAGTGCTTAGCCCGGTTGTACTGCATTCAGTATAATACGTACAAACTCACTAGTTTGTATTATACCAAAAAGCATATAGTAATCTCAATTTAAGCATCTCATTGCATGAAAAATCTGTAGTAAGAAATCAACTATTAACGTAAACAGCTTTCTTAATATCATACACAAACATTTGTCCATATAATCTTATTTTGTAAAGTATATTGATATTAGTAGTTCCGATTCGTAGTACATCGTAATTGCGTGGGCAGTCTCAGTGCCAATGGTGTGACCTCTGTTTTACCGGTCCCGCGCTATGACAACACGACTAAATTATTTTATTGTTGTTTATATTACGAAAATAAGTTTTATTTGTAGATCTCAGTTGTGTACAGTATTTTCAGTTGTCAAGGTCCGATTGTTACAATGTGTTACAAGAATTATTCTGTTTCATTCAACGAAAGTAGGTAATGGATCATCTACTGAAAGATATCCACAGCCGAACAAAGGCGTTTCCCATGTAATTCTTACACTTGACTAAAGGCTTGCTGCAGTCGATGTATGCCAAGACAGTGTCTCGGTAGCTGTTTCAAGACAGTACCTGGGTCCGAAATACCCATAATATACATAAATACGATTACCGCAATAAATATTTGTTTCGTTCCAGGTTCTGAAGGTCGAGCGGCAAGATGCCGGAGGGAGTGGCGAAAGAGGATGCGAAGGGGAAGGCCAAGGAGGCCTCGCCGCGACGCCGCCCCTCAGGCAACGTCGTCAAGGTCAAGGTGGAACTCCTCGATGGCTCCATCATGGAACTTGACGTCGATGTAAGTTAAGAATTATCATAAAATTTTATTTTCTCCCAATCCGAAGGGTATCATAATCACTCAGTAACTCTAGTAAGATACGGTGTACAATAAAGCAATCGGTCGTATGTTCAGTGTGGTGTGGGAACGAACGCGTGGATGTAATGAGTGTATTACAATATTCATCGGATGTATTGAGGAGTACGTACTATGTAGTGTCTTATTATAAAGTGGTTCGATAAGGAATAATTATTAGTCAGTCAGAGATTTTCCACCCCATTTACTATTCTCTTATTCTGTTGTCGCAATGGCCCAAACTATCACTACCATATTTAAGGGCCTTATGGATACTTGCACCAATAATTTAATGTAAATATCCTGTTTCAGAGAAAGATCAGAGGCCAGAGTTGCTGGGCAAGGTGTGCGACAAACTGAACCTCGTGGAGAAAGATTACTTCGGGCTGCTGTACGAGGACCGCGGGGACCCGCGCGTCTGGGTCGACCTCGAGAAGAGGCTCTCCAAGATGCTCAAATGTGAGTACCGAGTACTGACAGATTTCCATTCTATTGTCTCCGGCTTAATAAAACAGTCTGTTGCTTAAATTGTACGATTTGAAAACTTTGCTTCAATAATAATTTAAGTTGTAAAGTAGCGCTAAAAATAAGTGATTCTTCGTAACTTGCGTTGTCTCACTTTCATTTTGCCTTTGCTACGAATTTCGCAAATACTTTTGGAACTCTTGTATGATTAGGATTACAAATGAATAATGTATTTATATGATTTACTTACAGACGAACCCTGGTCAGTGCGATTCTCAGTGAAATTCTACCCTCCGGAGCCGGCACAGCTGCAGGAAGAACTCACGCGGTATCAACTAGTGCTGGCTGTCAGAAAAGACTTACTTGAAGGTAAGCAAAACAAAGAAAAAGCCACTACCTCTAGAATACTTGACGATGGAGTTGTGGGCACTTTGATTCCAAGGACTTTTTTGAGGATGGAAAGTACTTAAATAACAACCTGGACGGAATAGAAGGGAATGTCAGACTCTTACTAACTAAAAACTACCCTGTTTCAGCGCCAGCTCTATGCCGGGGCGTGTAGGCTAACTTTACTAGAGCGAGAACGTTTGATTATCAGTATAACCCATCTGGTTATGATAAAAGTCACCATTGTGGATACTATAATAATAATAATTTAATTATACGCCTGTATGTCTAGGTCGGCTCCCTTGTTCATCAGTAACGCATGCGTTATTGGCGAGCTACCTCCTGCAATCGGAGCTGGGTGACTACGAGGCGTCGGAGTCGGGTGCCGCGCTGTGCAAACAGCTCAAGCTCGTCCCCGCCGCCGCCGCCACGCCAGACCTCGAGGAGAAAGTCATCGAACTGCATAAGACCCATAGGTATTTTATTAACCTGTAATACTGTCTTTTAAAACCTAGAACCAGTATTCTCCTCCCCCATCCCCTATTCCCTATTCCCCATCCCCCATCCCCCATCCCCCATCCCCAAATTGCCATAAAGCCGTGAGATTGCCATCATCTGTCAGTTATCCGTCTGCACCTTCGCCCCATACAACAAAATAGATGTGAATAAAAAAGTCGAGTCAATAGTCAAAGCGAATGTGGCAAAATATATATATATAAGGTCCGCTATTGAATTGTTAACCATTTAAAGCCATTTTGCACACGAATCCTTAACGTAGTCGTTGCGAAAGCTTATCAATACGACTCTCGTCTACCTATTACGCTTACAATACGACGGCGTGTGCGATGGAGTTAAAAAGTTTTTCTAATAAGTTCATTTGTTACAGAGGTCAGACGCCAGCGGAGGCGGAGCTAAATTACTTGGAGAATGCGAAGAAGCTGGCGATGTACGGCGTGGACCTGCACCCCGCCAAGGACTCCGAGAATGTTGACATCACCCTCGGAGTCTGCTCCTCTGGCCTGCTCGTACATCGGGAGAAGTAAGCATATTGAATAACTTGTAACAAGTGTAGAGTTTGTACTGTACTCGTAACGTAAGTGTAATGAAGATATAAATGACGGGTTTCTCAGGCCAAAATGGGCTAATTAGACATATATTCTAGTTTAAACTATCTAATAAAAAGGTTCATCCAAGCAAGAAACTTCAGTTTCATTTCCTAGTTTATTTCTTCTATCTGCTTGTCTTTGTCAAACCATCATCATTCGAAAGAAGGTACTGAATCTATTTCGATGCAGTTTTAATAAAATTGTACAAACTCAGAGTAATCTGTTACAAAAGTTTTAGGTTTTCTAGGAATTGATAAAAACATATATTGAAAACTAATCTCTTCTCAGACTACGCATCAACCGGTTCGCGTGGCCAAAGATCTTGAAGATCAGCTACAAACGTCACAACTTCTACGTGAAGCTGCGGCCGGGCGAGTTCGAGCAGTTCGAGTCCACGGTCGGGTTCAAGCTCGCTAACCATCGCGCCGCCAAGAAACTCTGGAAGACCTGTGTCGAACATCATACGTTCTTTAGGTAAGTAACTGTAGTTTGCTTTAAAGAGGAGTTCCCATAAGTTTCATGCATAGCAGGCGGGTTGATGATTGCAGTTTAAAAAGATTAGGTTTATCAGAGAGCTCTCGTTTATGTTAAATTATATTAAGTCCCTTAGTCGGTTCTTCCGAAGTTCCGATACCCACGGGGAGAGTAGGGGTGGTAACAAAATGCTTCATAAAACGATGTTGTATATTTCATGTTTGATTATGGATTCTGATATAGCTGGGAACTAGTCAGCCATCCTAAGAGGATGGCTTAAAACATACAAGATGGTTAAACAGCGCAAATGTAATTTGATAGTTTTAAGCTAGTTAGAATAATTATTGTGGTGAACAATAGTGCTCCTTTTCTCTAATATGTGTGTACCCCTGTCCCGCAGACTGATGTCCCCGGAGCCGGCCCCGAAGAGCTCGTTGTTCCCGCGGCTGGGGTCGAGGTTCCGCTACAGCGGACGCACGCAGTACGAGTCGCGCAACAACGCGCCGCAGCGCGCGCCGCCACACTTCGCGCGCACGCTCTCCAACAGGAAGCTCTCCTCGCGCAGCATGGACGGTGCGTACACTCGCTTACACTACTTTTACAGTGCCGAGAATCGATTCATACTTTCTGCCTCGCACAGCTAAAATGATCTGTTGTCGGCGATATTTCCGAACCAATACGACCTTTAAAGCTTAAGAAAAGAGAGTATGAATCGATGTCGACTGTGTCGAATAACCCGTGACTCCACTGGCTAATTTGCCTTCTTGCTATTCCATAAAAAAAAATCGAGCCGACGACGGATCACCTGATGAAAAACAATAAACCACACTATAGAGATTTTATTGTATGGATAGAAAATTATCAAATATCTTTTTCCCACCCTTGTCGAGATGTGAATTAGTGCTTTTATTCTTGCTCCGAGCCGTGGCCTCTATACCTCTTTGCAATCTACCTGCGACCATGACATCGACGGAGTCACAAGTGCAATCGTTTGAAAAGGGTACGCTTTTATTACGATAACTCACACACACTAATGTCCAGAAAATAGCCTAATTACTTCAAACTAATTAGTCATTTATAAAACCGAGCCAATATCTTCATAATCTTCTCCAATCCCTCGAACTAATGATGTCATCAATTCAAAGAAAAATAATTGTAATATGTTGACAAAGGAAACATTGCCAACATGACTGGGTACTGAGATTTGATAATGACTATATTTAAATGTTACTTCATTGCACTGAAACTGAAGTGAAATCTCTCTTGTTGTGTAAGCGCCTGAAAACTGTAATGATGCGTTTTATGACTTGCATTGACGTCACATTTAATTTTGTTAGACACCACCGCGAACATCTTGGCTTTACTATAAAATTCGAACTAAAGAAACTACTAACACTAAAGAATGATATGATAACATACAATTTCTCGTGGAGTCTGTTTGCGATGAACTTAAAAACTGCTGCACCAATTTTGAACTAATTTTCACCAGAAAAGGTTCAAGTGAGAATTTGTAATATCATAGGCGAAACTCCAGGTGTAAATAAAGCTAGTTATACAATAAAACATATTACGAGTCATGGCCAAAACAATTATATGAACTAAACAAGCGTCAATGTACTTGTAGCGGGGTGAAATGGTGATAAATTATGATGTGACCTTGTGTGACGTCTCGCCGTGGCATAGTTGACTCATAAACTGTCATTCTGCCAAACTGATGCAGCGGACGACATTATGTAGTAGGTGATCATTGATGACTAACTTGAAGCTATGTCGTGGTGGCCCGGAGCATTAAGACGCCCGCTACTAACGTGCCGTTCGAAACCTATCAACGGCTAGTACCAATGTGACTTTTTCCGAGTTATATGTACTTTCTAAGATTATTCAGACACCACTGACAAACGGTGAATGAAAACATCGTGAGGAAACCTGAACTTATAATTTCTAATTATAAGTTTAAATTGCCAACCCGCATTGAGCAAGCGTGGTGATTAATGCTCAAACCTTCTCCGTGGTAAAACAGGCTTTGCTCAGCAGTGGGCATTTATAGTCTGTTGATGATGTGGATGATTAAAGCTGTGAATTGGTAGTATTTTTGAAGATTCGAACATGTTATATTCTTGAAGTAATTGTTGAAAGTGTGATGTAATAGTTTGCTAAAGTAGTGTGGCAAAAGCAAGGTGCTAAAATATAACAACCTAAATAGGCCTTATGTTGTCTTAAACCATTGGTCAGTTAATTAACAACTAGAAGCGACTTAGACAGGGCACTTTAAGTCACAGTTCACCATAAGCGCCATCTATGAATACTTAAATCATTATTTTCTAGTGAATTTTTTGTGGAGAGGTTCTGATTCATGACAGATGTAGGTCAATATCTATAAAAACAAACAATTTAACACCTGCTACACATATCCTAATTTCACAATACCATAAAATTAAATTACCCATTCGTACCAAACTGATTTTATACTATTTTTACTACATCCAGCTTTATAGAAGGAAACAGTGACTCAGTATATTGCTTGGAAATCATTAGAAATAGGCCACTGCTGGTTCTTTAACGGATCTATTTATATATTTGATGTTATAGACAGCTATATTGTATTACTAGACATTGTTATAGCATATTTTGAATGTTAAAATACAATAACAATCTATCAACAGCTTCACTAAATCATTTTTACAATATATTTTCAATATAAGAGATTTTGAAAATATATCGTAAGTCTGATTTATTGGGATATGATTTAGATAGGATACACTTAGGTATTTTTATGTTATTTACCCTGCTTCGGTAACTTCACTCACACGACGAAATACAACGCAGGCGTTTCTTCACGCCAGTTTTCTGTTAATGCCGTGCCGAACCATTGCTCTCTTCTCTATAGTATTTAACACAGCCATTACTCAACCTTTGTTTTTACTAGGGCCAAGAAACGCTTCAGTTATGGTATCCCGGGCCGCTAGTGAGAAATTATTAGGTTATAAATAAAACGTAAACCAAAGGTAGCAATGTCCCGGTATATGGCAATAGGCTCACCCCCAATTACATGGGACTCCTAACATAACATAACACACACACAAATTCTTAAATCAGAAATAAATAGTGAAAAGTGGGTGGTACATTGTTCATTGGCATTTAGTGCCGTAATGTGCACAACTGGCTACCTCTTTGGGGATAAAAGGCGTGATGTTATGAGTGTCTTTTAGCTCCGAACCCCCGAATTACTCGTTCTCTTATAACCGCGAAATTTAAAATAGAACGGAGCATAGGAACTTCAAGCGAGCCGATCAAAAAGACCCGCAGGTCGATTAGAGTTAGTTTAACAAAAGAATATTGAACAAAAATGGAGGTTTAATAAAATATTAGAAAAAAAAACCATCTACATTATTTAAAAGGTATTTTTGTGGTTCTTGTACTAAGAAAAATAATTATTACTACAATCTAAACCTAGTAATTTCCCAGTAGGTAACAGATGTACACATTTCCAAACTGTTTAGTTATGATGAATAACAGCTTGAGTGATGCGTGTTGGGTTCGAGCCAAACATATCAGTTATTCGGTACTAAAGAGCATGGAGCATTGAATATGGAGACATGAAGACATCATCATCTTTTCTTACCCCACCTAAAAGGTAGCTTGTGTTAATAAATACGTAATAACAAGCGATAGGCTCACCCCCTGTTACAAGGGACTCATAACATAAATAGTGAAAAGTGGGTGTTACATTGTACAATGGCATTAAGTCCCGTAGTGTGCACCTCTGCCTACCCTTTCGGGGATAACAGAGTGCCAAGAACGAATAAGTATCGCAATCGTAACGTAATAGTATCGAGCGCGTTTGGCGCTCTGTTTGGCCGGCTCAAGTGAACCAACCAATCAGAACGCTTAACTCGCTCGACACTGTTACGATACGAATGCGATAGTTATTCGTGCTTGGCCCTCAGGTGTGATGTTATGTATGTAATAAGAAACAAAAACTTATGTTGCCGATTCGTCTGTTTGTTATTATCTCGAAAACTGAACTTAAAATTTTTAAGAGAGTTATGTTGATGGTTATTATATTTTGAACTCTATAACTGATACTCTGAACAGATAAATTAGTAAATTACATAATTCTCAGTAATCACACAGCAAGTCTTCTACTGAAATTTGCTTTGGATATGAATCTATCTATAAATATCTTTTTAACTTATCTCAGAACTTAGTTAACTTAGTAAGCAGTTAGTACTCGACCAACGTGTAATTGTATATTTCTGTTTATCATTTGAAACCATATTACATACATATAGTAGAATTTGTCTACAACAATTTTTGCATGGCACTCTTTCACATAACACTGACCGACTAGCCACTGCAGATCATAGTAGGAACTATGAAGTAGTAGTTATTAATACAGAGGCGCGGTCAGACGCGGCGTATAAACAAACCGAGTACACTCGCGGCCACTCGTTCGGGTACATCGAAACATGGTGTTCGGGGATTGCTGGAGTAATAGTTGCACATCGGGTGGGTTCCTGTCGTGATTTGGTGATTTAGTGTACAGTGAGATTTCAGTGTTGTTTTTTTTGCGGAGGGAATTTTTGCGTGTGGTTTTGTGGAAGATAGTGTTGTGAGGTTCTATTGAAGGGTTATGTTCAAGTTTTGAGTGTCTAACTTTATCGATTTTTTTTTGAAAAAACCTATTTTTGGTCTGTATTTTACCATTTACAAATCTAAAATAATTAATAAAAATGACTGCGTATTAAACAAAAATGCAGCAACCCCGTGAAACTACTTAATTAGAATTATTTAAAAATTAATTTATCGTGGAGCTTACTCAAGTTCCTCCTATATACAAAAAAGATAATATCATTGCTTCTCGCCACTGCTGGAAATAATTCTTTCCGATAGCACTTCCCGAAACATTTACTGTCCAGCAACATAGTGATTAATAAAATATACCAACCTCCCTTGAACTACAAACTTTCAGTTGTTTCAATTAGCTAACACAACGTAATATGTGTGGTATTCATGATTGTTATTACCGGACCAGTTGCCACGGGTAATGTGTAAACATGGACGATTTATTGCGCACCTACTCCTCCCAGTACAATGTTTTCTAGTTAAAGTATTAGCACTACATATTTATAAAGTCGGGTAAACACTCTGGTTGTTTATTAATCAGCGCCTTGTTGTCTAGTTGGATAGGTAACTTCTGCGAAAATTTGTGTAGTGCTGCAAAATATTATAAGGGTTTTATCTTTAAAGCTTGGCAGAAGTCTGCCTGTTGTGTAAGACATACTCTTAAATTTTAAAATGGTCTTATAAATACGTGTTATAATTATTTTCATAGTTATCTGTAATAAATAACGCAGTAATTAAATTTTATTCAATAACCGTAAAACAGATACTTTCATCTTAAATGTGAACTTCCATAAAATCAGAGTTTATTGCAACTGAATTTGTCCGTTTGTAATTGCATCCGGCGTATTGCAATTTGCAATGAGCCTACCAATAAACATGAGACTAATAAATAAAAGTCGAAATTAAAACTCATTTATCTCAAGTAGACTAGAGAAGGTACTCTTGAACGTTAAACAATAATGAAATTATCAGTCTGTCGGTCAGTCCACTTGTGAAGCTAGCGAAGCTATTTGCTCGTTCCAAAACGTAGATTCCTATGGAGAAGAACGAGCAAGAAACTCCATAGGTTAAGAAACCCTTTTGAAAATACAATACGGGAGTGTCAGACTCTTACTCACTAAAAACCACTCCGTTCCTACTCCTACACTTCGAGCCGAAGCCCTGGTAACCCGCCCGGAGTGTCCTTCGCGATGGCTGGGTTGCGAGGAGGCAGCGCTTCGGTGCCTCACGCGTCCCGCCTCCTCCTTAGCTAGCATAACTGCTTCGCAAAAGGAGGAGACGGCATCCTAGCCCCCCTCGCTCCGCATCATGGCCCGCACTAGGGCCGGACGCGAGAGGTGTCCATTAAAACCCTAAAGATAAAAGACAAATTCCCTAAAGATCTAACTACATATCATCATAGTCCTATTTCCGTCCACAGCTGGTCATAGGCCTCTCAAATTAAATACAGTAGCCCATTATAAATAGGTTTATAGTCCGGTAACCTAAATAAGTAGTTTTATAGTCAGTCCGGCTATGTAAACAATAGACTATCTAAGAGTCTAGCCATTCTAGTACTTAGATGATAACGTCATGGTCTCTATTTAGGTATGACGTTTTATTGCGTCGAAAAATGTTAATAGTGTAGTTGATAATTAGGTACAGCGTCATCATTTTATACGATTAAGGTTTTGTGGTATTTTTAACTACTCTTTTTAAAGTTGTATTAGTGTAGCGTTTACGGTTTAGTATATATGTTTGTTATATATAACACACAACATCACGCCTTTTATCCCGGAAGGGGTAGGCAGAGGTGCACATTACGGCACTTAATGCCACTGTAAAATGAAACACTTACTTTTCACTAAGTTATAAGTCCCATGTAATAGCGGGTGAGCCTATTGCCATATACCGGACACAATTCCAGACTCCGTGCTACTACTGATAAATGTTGTTTGTTAGATCAGAATGAAATCATGTTGATGTTGACGAATTTCAATTGGTAATTAGTAAAGCTTGGGTTCAGTATCTGAATATCTCTATGAGATACAGGGTAGGATAGAAGATTCATTGAGATACAAATTAGGTCTTGGTGATCTTTGCAATATATATTCTTTATTAACATGGTTAGCTAGGAAGAAGAGAGTTATTGATCCTAATTAATTTTTATCAAGCATTATTCAGTATAGTTCACCAATACTTATTGGAAAACTTTAAAATATTTATAGAGGTTACAAGTGTACGTACAAACACAATTAATTCTCAGAACGTTCCCATCAATCATTGTATGTATTTCATTCAGCTGATTGGTTATGATAAACATTGCGAACTAAACATTGCATCCTGAGGAAGTGTACCGATAAACAATAAAGATGCAGGAACTATTTATTACTTATATAATCGTGTGTTGCAAGAAACGTGGAGCTCCTAGAATTACAGTTCGCGTAACTACACGAGATTTAAGTGAAGTGGTTGAAAGATTTCTTGATGACCATACTCAATAACGTTGTTTCACTAGTCGGTCTAATCTGGGTTATCAAAAGAGCTTAGGGAAAACAAGTAAAAGATGTGTGTTTTAGTGCAATACCCTTTTTAAGGGTGAAAAGTCATCAAATGACTGGTCCTACCCGGTTCCCGTGGGGTGGTTTTTAGTCAGTAAGAGTCTCACCCAAGCGGGAGTAGTCATTCGATGATTTTCCCCACTTAAAAAAAACCCTGGTTCCCGTACCATAGTGTCCTTTCCCATATAGGTATCGTGGCTTAAGCATAAGTATTGCATATTGTTAGTCAGTAAGAGTCTGATACTCCTTTTCACCTCGCCCAAGGGGAGGAAATCCTAATGCTTAGGATTTCCCCCCGATAGTAGGGTTATATTTAAATAAAGCGAATATTAACTTTTAATATTATTTTCACAGCGTTGGCAGCCGGGGAGAAGGATGAATCAATGCCACCGGACGCGGCTAAGCGCCACACCATGCCGCCGCAACCAGCGCCGCGACCCACCATCAAAGACAAGGTAACATATCACCACTCTGATACCTAACACACACATAGATGTAAACACATTTGTATACTATACAGCATGTTTGTAAAAACTTAGGGTTGGCAAACTAACCGGTTACCTTAGTTGAGAAGGTTTTGTCAAAAATTTGTACTGGAATTGTTATGAAGTAAGGAACTTAAATAGTTTTTTTTCATGACTTTAAATAAAATATTTTTTTTGATAGTTCTTTTCAAGTTATCTTCATCGCATTGACTAGTTTATATATTATTCTGTAGTCAACAAGTCGCAATATAAGTAAATATAATGGGGTAGACGACTAATTTTTATTTTAATGTCCGTCTGATAGATTATTTAAAAACATTAGACACGTATTTTTTATTTTCTCACAGAAACGAATAGTTTCGAAGATATATTGATTTGAAATGTCGCGTGACGTCACTTCTCAGTACATTTTATACTAAGGAATGACGTTTTAGCCCCCACTCCTAAACTTTGATTCGTTTTATCTAAGTATTGTTTTATTATACGACAAAATAAAAAAATACGTGTCTAATATTTTTTCATTACCTAACTTACGGACTAATTATATTTTTAATTTTCATACCCTGTCATCATCCCCATTAGGATTGATTAGAATGTGAAGTATCGAGAATCAAAGATTTATATAAAACCCAGATGTTTGGCAACCCTAGAGATGCATTCAGTCGAATGTTTATTCTTCAAGAGAGTAGTAGTGACCGAGCTTCATACCTTTTTTAATTAAAAGTATATCCATCCATAAAGTCATACTAAACTGAGTGCATCTCAAAAATATAAAGCTATGTTAACATTTAAATGTTAAAGTAGCTTAACATATAACTAGTGTTTAACAAAATATTGTGATTAACAGTCTGATAGCGCATACAAGACGGTTGCAAAATACAACGAATAGTACGATGATCTCAGTTTTCTTAACATGAATATATTATGTGTAGGTACCTACTCTAAGGCCGGTATTTATAGAACGGTACTTAAGTCGAGATCTCTTCTCAAGTAAATTTTCATAAACTGTGTTCAAAAATACTGAACTTACTACTTAAACCGAACGATACGTAACGATACTTAAACCTCCTATTTTGAAATTCTGCCCCAAGGTATAGCAAATATTTTTCTAAAAATCGCTCAAAATCGGTCCAGATAATCGCGGGCAAACATACACACATACAGGTCAAACTGAGAGCCTCCGTCTTTTTAAAGTCGGTTAAAAAGGGATGCAAATACACTCAACAGATACGTGCATCCCTTTCTAACTATACTTGAACACAGACTCCGCTTGAGTATAGTTCTGTAATACCGGCCTTAAATACAATTATGTGGGGTTAGGTCACCACTTTAGAAACTAGTATGTATTTTACATACTAGCAACTTAAATCTAGATTTATAGGTCGTAATGTGGTCTAAAATCTAAATTGGAGCGTTTTATTAACATGCAATATCAATAAACACCTTTATGATTATGCTATGTACAAAATAACCCGATGACTAACGTACATAGATATTTAAATAGTGCTAATAAAACCACAGGTGACTACACAGAATAAACTTCAATATTAGTCATGGTTACTAAGATGAGACGTAGATTATATTTATTTTAAAATAACCTCTAATTGACTTACGATGTTAGCAAGTAACATTCATCTAGTTTTTACATGTTTACGTACGTACGTATGTGCTATCAGACAAACTACATAATTATACATGTTGCAGCTAACTAGCTAAATAAGGCGTTTTAATAATGGCCTATGACTAGTCAGTTGATTGAATGGCTGAATTTCTCATTCATGCCGTTTTTTAAAGGGTGAAGGGTTTTCACTAAAACTGTTACCAGAATTGTACTGTGATATCGTTTATTAAACAGGCTCGCGCCGTTAATTGAATGCCTTAGTGAACTAGCTGGTTGCGACATATACATAAAACTTGTATTTAGACTAACCCTACATATAGAAGGCATGGTGATATCATACCATAATAGATAATATACGAAAATAGCACGACCTGGCGTCATTTACATCTCGTAAATTAAGCTGTATAGTCTGTAACAGGGATGGCGAGCCTTTGACACGCAACACTATATTTAGGAAACGTTACTGATCACCTTTATGGCCAGCAACACATTTGTGATGTCTCTGACATTCCAGATGTACTGTGACCAGCAGACTCGGTCTTCTTTTTTCGTTGATTTTCGTTTTGTCATAAAGACTATAAAGTTAAAAATGGAATAAAGGAGTTTGACAGAAAGAAGTAGGTTAACATGTTGGTCAATGTACTTTCGTCACTGTAATCGCTGACCATTGTGTCAATAGTAAAAAGTCAAAATTATGTATGGCAAGGAGCATTGAGAAAAACGCCATGTTGATGCGTAAAGGTTCGCCATCCCTGGTCTATAAGAATCATTTGACACAGTTTTCGTACTCTCATTATACCGAATATTACGGTCAGTCGGTTTATTAGTGAATTATGCCCGGTCAACGTACGACTACTAACAACGTTTATTATAATACATTCGATTCGATTGATATTAATACCATACCTAGATGTTTTCTTCGTTTCATCTCTCTACTAATCTCATGTTTCATTATAACTAATGTTGCCAGATTTGTAGCTTGAAATTAGGTCCTTTTTTGTTGAGTTCATGGTAGAAGAAAATTATAATGCGTGTACCTCTATGGTAAAACAAATAAAAATATAACCTTTGAGACCCTAGCACCTAGTGTTTTGTAGCTATTCTTTATTGACTGATCTAAATATTCTAGTTTAGTGCTTACTGAATTAATCTAAACAAATAAAAATAAAAATGTTCTCAATGTGTGTAGCTAAGTACATAACTCAAGAATGGCTGCACCAAATTAGATACTTAATTATTTTTTAGTTGTGCTTGTTATTTTCGTTAGGGCGTCGTACCTATGAAGCCAGGGCGGGCCAAAAGTAATAAATAAATAAAATTACTGAAATTCGCGAACTATGTCATAGTTACGTAAAGCAGTAGGCACACATCTGGCAACATATGCACGTACTAACGGGTGAGTGTCGCACGCGGCCGGACAGCTGCGGCGGCGCTCGGGCGGCACGGCCAGCGCCTCCTCCGCGTCCTCGCTCGAGGGGGAGTACCTCGCCGACAAACACGACAAGGTGCTACACATACACCCACTCCCACCATCTTCTACCATCTCCCACTACTTCCTACAACATTCATTGCCCCACCTTGACACCCTTCCCACTCTGAGCTCGTTCGCATACAAAGCGTGAAGTAAGCGTATCGCTGTATCGCAGGTGTACCGCAAACTCGTCATAAACGTACCGTAAACTTGTAGCTAGCTTACCGCAGGCGTATCGTAGCGTAGTGTTGAGAGCAAAATGTACAATGGCTTGTTTAAAAATCTTCGTATCCGTGTTGTTTTTTGTTCTTCTGCTATCCTCATCATATTGTTATGATACGTTTTGTATGCGAATGACTTAATACTCGCTTCAGTAGCTTGAAAAAATTGAAATTATTATCAAAATTGTATATTCTCGTAATTTTGTTTATATTGTCAGTAAAAATTTTGTAAATTCGAAACGATATAATTGGCTTTATGTGTTTAGCTCTCGCGTCGTATTTATTGTATTAAGTATGTATTATTCGAACGCATAAACATAATAATCACGGCAGTGGAAGTAGTTCAATTACGTAAAATCAAGGCTTTTCTTTCAGCTTTACATTAACAAAATCTTTTCTATTAATGATCAAAACATACATTTAAAAGTAAATTAAATGTAGACAGATATACAATTCGTTCAGTTATATTTTCTAGTCTAGTGTAAAACCTAACCATTTCCCATCTTTGATGCATACCTTTGTAGTACTCATTTATTAAGTAGTTCTTTCTATAATTTTTCTACCTCTATTTATTACTCTTGCGTGTTCTTTACACTATTTTATCATAATACTTCTGTCATGCATACTCATTCATTGTAAAATATAAATTCAGCTTACAATATTTTCAAAAGCTTACTTATCTACTCAAAATGTAAATAAACTTGTCCAGAACGCCATTTTGTATTTATTTTTATTATGATTGAGTTAATTAAAAATTATTGTTCGTATGATTATAGAAGCCACCTCCAGGAGCGGTGAAGGTGATGCCCACAGCCCCTCCAGACAAGAAGGATGAAAAGAAAGCCTTGGAGCAAAGGAAACCTGCTGAAAATGGTGAGCATATTTTATCTTATACTATTATATTATGTATAAAGCCGAAGATTTTGTTTGTTTGCGCTAATCTCAAGAACTACTGGTCGGATTTGAATTGTTTTTTGTGTTGGATAGTCCATTTATTGAAGAAGGCTATAGGCTATAAAATATTGCGCTACGATGAATAGGAGTCGAGCAGAGCGGGTGAAACCGCGTGAATAGCTAGTTAATGATATACTTATTCTTCAACTCTTGTTTAGTACAATTACTTTAGTATTGGAGATTAGAAAAGTGTACAGTTACTAAAAACTTTGCCAATGTTTGTAAACAACATTTTTGTGTAATTACTGTCTGGTCGTCAGTCTTTCAGGAATGTTGTATACACTTGGTTTCTCTCTCGATTTTTCTCAGAAACGTAAACAAACTGCCCGTCTAACATTAATCAAGCTAACGATGTAACTATACGTGTGGTGTGCTCGTTCCAGGTACAGACACGACCAGTGACCCAGGTATCACAAACAACGTCGACACTACTCCTAAGAAGTCCAAGGTGAGTGTTGTGTGTACAGCATTAATACCGCAATACTATCTCAATGTTCATACAAGCAAGAATGGTAGACTCAAAGCATTTTATCAACTCTGTGATGTCGACAATAGTAGATCTTAGTGTATCATACAATTTCAATGTAAATATGAATGTTAGCCCAGCAATTAGACATGCATGCATGATGCATAATGCAATGTTTCCTATTTTATTCGCGGCTGTGTAAGGCAGTTGTCCAACGAGCACTGTTATACTTTTGTTAATTTTATTTTTTGTTTCACCCCTCCCCCTTTCCCCAAAGACCGGAGGATTCGGACTGTTCGGTGCTAGAAAGGATAAGTCGCCTAAAGAAGAGAAATCACCCAAAGACAAGTCTCCGAAAGAAAAATCACCCAAAACGAAAGATAAGGTCAAAGACCCGAAGATTAAAGTGGCCGCGCTTGATACGTCCAATGACAGTTCCAATCTCGATAGTTCACTTGACAAGAGCCCTTCGAAGGGCGACGAAACCTTCGTTCACCAAACCGTACGAATACACTGACACTGAGAAAAGCCCCACTCGCACCAAGCCGTTCATCCAAGGTGCGTTCAGTTACGAGAAGGAGCCCATATCTGATGAGAAGCAACGGGCTTTAGATGACAGCCAAAGCCCCACGACCAGAAAAGCTGGCCTTGCTTTCAACTACGCCCCTGGAGAAGATAAAAAAGTCGCAGAAAGCGCAGAGAAGCGCAAAACACCAGAGGATCCTAGCAAGCTTAAGACGCCAGGACTGGATTACGTGCAGTCGGCAGCTCTGAAGGAACAAGCTAAGAACTTAATAGATCCTACTCTAGCCTTACTCGACTCTGAAAGATCTCATCATGAAGCGCCTGCGGCTTTACCTGTGGTTGCAGCTAAACCAGACAATGAAATCCAAGTAGTCATTATAACTGGTCGCTATAACCCTAAGTCGAAGAAACTCGATGATGCAAATGGCACCATTTTGGTCACCAAGGGAACATTGAATAAAGCCAATGGCAAAATTCAAACAGATAAAGAACTTATTAATACAAAATCTGGACAAGTCAGTTACACAGACCCTGCTACAGGCAAGCAAGAGGTCAAGAATGGACATGTTGACAAATCAGGACACATACTTTTCACCTCGGGGGTCATTGACCCTAAGACGGGCAAGATTGACCCAACGTTGGCTCAACAATATTGCTTTGTTGAAAAATCCGCAGACAAGGTTGGAGCCAAGCCAGGACGTGAAGTCGACTTAGTTGTTATCACTGGCAAATATGACGGTAAGAATAAGAAACTCGACGCGTCTCATGGACACGTAGACGTTTCCAGGGCAGTGGTTGGTCCAGACGGCAATGTTGCCTCAAATTACGGCGTCATTGACCCAAGAACAGGCAAGATTGATTATATCGATCCCAAATCTGGCAAAGAAGAACCTAAACAAGCTTACGTTGATCAGAAAACTGGAAACATTTTAGTTACAACAGCTGTTGTAGATCCCAAATCTGGCAAGGTCGACTCCTCGCTTGGTCAGCAGTTCAGCATAGTAGAAAAGGATGCGACCAAAGCAAACCGTGAAGTCAGACTAGTAGTTGTCACTAGCAAATACGATCTTAAGACAAAGAAATTAGAACCAACATTCGCTCACGTAGACTCTGTCAAGGGAGTTCTGAGTGGGACTGATGGTAAAATCTATACAGAATACGGTACCATTGATCCAAGAACTGGAGAAATACATGTCACTGATCCTAAGACTGGCAAACAGGAGACCAAACATGCAACAGTCGATCCCAAGACTGGAAATATTCTGTTATTGTCCGGAGTTGTAGACCCGAGAACTGGTCAGTTAGACACTTCGCTAGGACAACAGTATAGCATTGTCGACAAACCTATCGATACTTTTGCTAATTGCTCTGGGAAAGAAGTGCAGGTTGTTGCCATCACAGGCAAATATGATTCCAAGGGTAAGAAGTTGGATAATCCTAATGGATTCATAGAAACTTCTCGCGCCATCATTAGTGACAAAGATGGTAAAGTCCACTCAAACTTCGGAGTACTGGATCCCAATAACGGCAAAGTTTACTTTACTGACCCTAAAACAGGTAAGCGTGATTCTAAACAAGCCACAGTTGATCCTAAGACTGGAAGCTTCATACTTACATCTGGGGTCATTGATCCTAAGACCGGCAAGACTGATACATCCCTGGGACAACAATTGACAGTGGTCGATAGGGACGCTCCTAAAGGCATTCCTGAAAGGTATGCCAACTTGGTAATCGTCACATCAAAGTATGATCCTAAACACAAGAAATTGGACATCACCAATGCGCATGTCGACAGCTTCCCAGGTAAATACGACAATGATGACAAAGTCCACACTGACTTCGGTGTAGTTGATCCGGCTACCGGTGAAATAATTATCACTGACCCCGTCACAGGCAAACAGGAAGTAAAGAAGGCTGCCGTTGATCCTAAGACTGGCAATTTACTTCTCACATCAGGTGTTGTTGATCCTCAGACTGGCAAAGTTGATCCCACATTGGGACAACAGATCACAGTTGTAGACAAGCCCAAGGACACGTTCCCATCAGTGGCTGGAAAGGAAGTACAACTTGTGGTGATTACCAGCAAATATGACTCGAAATACAAGAAGTTGGACAGCCCTAACGGAAATATTGAGACGTCGCGTGGTGTCGTTGCTGCTGACGGAAAAGTTCACTCCAACTTCGGAGTGATTGACCCCAAATCCGGCAAGATGGAATATGTCGACCCTAAAACTGGCAAGCAGGAGCTCAAACAAGCTGTTGCTGATCCTAAGACTGGTCATTTGATCGTTTCTTCTGGAGTTGTAGACCCAAAGACAGGAAAAGTTGACTCTTCCTTAGCGCAGCAGTTCGCCATCGTTGATAGAGATAGAGTGGCACCTGAACGATATGTCAACCTCGTCATTGTCACATCCAAATACGACCTTAAGAACAAGAAACTAGACCTTGCTAATGCGCATGTCGATAGCGTACCTGGCAAGGTGGGTGCAGATGACAAAGTGCATACAGCATTTGGTATTGTTGACCCGAGCACTGGTGACATCGTAGTAACTGACCCAGTTACAGGCAAGCAGGAGGTCAAGAAAGCTACAGTCGATCCCAAAACAGGCAACCTTCTACTTACGTCATCAGTGGTTGATCCTGTGTCAGGACATGTTGATCCTACGCTAGGACAACAGATCAGCGTTGTAGACAAACCTAAAGACAGCTTTGCTGCTGTACCTGGTAAAGAAGTGCAGCTGGTTGTGATCACCAGCAAATACGATCCCAAGACTAAGAAACTCGACAATCCCAATGGCCATGTCGAGACATCTAGAGGTATCCTCGCCGCTGATGGAAGAGTACATACCAATTTCGGTGTCATTGACCCGAAGACTGGAAAGATTGAACATGTTGATCCTAAGACCGGTAAACAAGAGATTAAACAAGCGATCTCTGATCCACAATCAGGACATTTGATACTAGCTTCAGGAGTAGTTGACCCTAAAACAGGAAAGACCGACTCGAGCCTTGCCCAGCAGTTCTCAATTGTAGACAAAGATGCACCTAAAGAAAGATACGTTAACTTGGTTATTGTGACAACTAAATACGATCCTAAGAGTAAGAAGCTAGACCTCATCAATGCTCATGTAGACTCAGTACCCGGAAAGATCGGTGCTGATGGTAAAGTTCATACCGAATTCGGTGAAGTAGACCCAACTACTGGCGACATCACCGTTAAAGATCCAATCACTAGAAAACGTGAGACTAAAGTAGCTACCATTGATCCCAAGACTGGTAATCTCCTTCTGACTTCCGGTGTGGTTGACCCTCAAACCGGGCAAGTTGATCCCAACTTAGGACAACAAATAAGTGTTGTTGACAAACCTAAAGACACCTTCACACCAGTTCCTGGCAGAGAAGTTCAGCTGGTCATCATTACTTCAAAATATGATCTTAAGAACAAAAAGCTTGACAACCCGAACGGTCACATTGAGACGTCACGAGGTATTGTTGCCGCTGATGGCAGAATTCACACCAACTATGGCATAATTGATCCGAAGACAGGAAAGATTGAACACATTGATCCTAAAACAGGCAAACATGAGACGAAACAAGCCGTGGCTGATCCTGGCGTAGGTTTCAAATCAGGTAATCTTCTTATAACCTCTGGTGTCGTAGACCCGAAGACCGGAAAACCAGACTCATCGCTCGCTCAACAATTTACGATTGTCGAGAAAGAGACGAAACCTGTCGAAAGAGAGATTCATCTTGTCATTATTACCACGAAATACGACCCGAGGACTAAGAAGATTGATCCTAGCCAAGGTCATGTTGACACTATCAGTGGTGTACTTGGAGCTGATGGAAGGATCCGAACAGCTGTTGGTATCATCGACCCTGCGACTGGAGAGATCGTCGTTACTGACCCTAAGACCGGCAGACAAGAAGTCAAACGTGCTCAAGTACATCCTGAAACTGGACATATGGTTATTTCAAGCAATGTAGTCGATCCCCAAACTGGAAGGGTTGATCCTACATTAGTGCAACAATACAGCATTGTCAACAAACCAGTCGTACCCTTCACGAAACCAACTTCAAAGGGTGAGGTGCGTCTGGTAATCATTACCAGTAAATACGATCCTTACACTAAGTCAGTGGACGCTAATGCAGGAAACATCGAAGCTGCTAAAGGTTATGTTAGCGCTGAAGACGGCAAGATTCACACAGACTTTGGTATTATTGACCCAAGATCTGGTCAAATCCTCTACAAAGACCCGATAACCGGCAAACAAGAGCTGAAACAAGCTGAAATCGATCCTAAGACAGGAAACCTGATAATAACTACCGCCGTAGTTGACCCCAAGACTGGCAAAGTAGAACCCTCATACGCGCAGCAGTTGAGTATTGTTGATAAGCAGAATGTGTTGTCTAAAGTAGCGCCAGTGTCACAGAGAGCTAGCGTGTCCCCTGCCAGGCAGGTCCCATCGCCTGTAAAGACCCCGGCCCCCACACCAGTACAGACACCACTGCAATCTCCCGTCCGTACATCATCACCCATTACCAGCTACGCTCAAAAATCATCACCACTCACACCGACAGTTAAATCACCAGTAAAACCGACTTCAGCACCTCCAGAACCACCTAAGAGGAAGATTGTTAAGATCATGGTTGTCTTTACAAAACTCGATCCTAAGACTAAGAAGCCTGATCTTCATACCGCTGAAGTGGAACATCTCACTGGCATTCTTGACCCCAATGGATTGATTGAAACTAAGTACGGTGTAATTGATTCCAATACTGGAAACATAGTTATTACTGATCCTGCTGGTCAGAAGCAGACCCGCGAAGGCTACGTATTGACTGAAACTGGACAAATCTTTATCAACTCTGGTGCAATTGATCCTAAAACAGGCAAAATTGATCCTAATTTAGGCATGATCCTCAGTGTTGCTAAACAAGAAGATCCAGTAGTCGAAATCACAACAATTACTGGTCCCATTGACCCTAAAACAGGTAAAGTAGACATTGACAAGGGCACAGTAGAACACACTAAAGGTAAAGTTGACGCTGAAACTGGTCACATTTCCACTAAATATGGTGTCGTCGACCCTCAAATGGAGTTATATTTGTTACAAATACCTCTGACGCCAAGCTGTCCATATTGATGAGAATAATGGCCTCATTACTATCAAAGGTGTCGTAGACCCGAAGACAGGCAGACCTGATCCTAACCTAGGACAGGTTATTGTTGTCGGAACTCACATCGACCCAGTGGTTGAAGTGACCACATTTGTTGGAAAACTTGATACCAAGAAGGGACTCATCGAACCCAAACATTCACTAGTAGAAAGCAGTACCGGTCAAATCAACCCTGACAATAACAAAATTGATACCAAATTCGGACAAATCGATCTTGTCAAGGGAACTGTTACGTACAATGATCCCAAAACAGGCAAGTTTGAAAGTAGGGAGCTCAAGGTTGACCCCGTTACTGGTCAGTTCTTACTGAAGACTGGACAGATCAATCCTAAATCTGGAAAGCCGGATAAGGACGTCGCTAGAATGATTTGCTTGAGAATCATTAAGAACAAGATTGATCCCGTGTCTGGCAAACAAATTGTATCAAACGATCCCAAGAACGTTAAAGTTGATCCTAAGACCAACCAGATTTGGATCGCTGGACCTAAAGACCCAGTGTCCGGTGAAGTCATTTACACAGCTGGTCAGGTCGACCCTGTCACCGGTTACATCATCTCAATTTACGGTCGTCTCGACCCCAAGACTGGTATTATCGTCAGAACACATGATGTTGACAAGTCACTCATTAAAGTTGACCCCGTCAATGGACAAATCTACACCGCGACTGGAGAAGTTGATGAAAACAACCAACCTCTATACTCTGCGTCACAAGTCGATCCCAGCACTGGTGAGATTTACACCAAACTCGGCAAAATCGATCCTCAGACGGGTAGGTTGATCATCATTAAGATCTATATCATCACACAGAAAGACGACAAAGGAAGAGTCAAGGAAGTCGATCCCAAGGAATGCACCATCGATGAAACAACTGGCAGAATCATCACGACGAAAACAGTGTATTTGTACCAGATCATTGATCCCATTACTGGAGAAACTATCGACGTCGACCCAGACGACCCGAGGTTGAAGGGCGCGCGCACAACTGTCACACAAACTATGACGTTATCAGGCAAGATCGACCCTGTCACAGGCAGGATTAAAACGGAATACGGAGATATCGATCCCGACACAGGCGACATAGACCCCAGCACGGCCGTCAGAGACCCGGTCACCGGACAACTCATTCTCCACTACTCACAAATAGATCCCTCGCACTTCGAAGACAAGAGTGGAAACTACACGATAGAGAAAGAAACACAAGACTTGCCGGCCAACATCGACATACAGACGGTGAACACGCATAAGTTCTCTACTTTCGGCAAGGACGAGAGTCCGCTGAGAGGAGACGAACCTAAGACGTTCACCGAGTACACGACGAGCGAGCACATACGGCACCAGGGCTACGTGTCGTCATCCACTCCTATATCCTCCAAGATCCCGGTTTCACAGCGCTCTAAGAAGACGCCGACCCCTCCCGTCGTGGTGAAGACCACCACCAAACAGCTCCTGACGAAAAATGACGAGGGCGTCACACACAATGTGGAACAGGAGGTCGAGAACCTCGGCACCGGCGAGGTCACCTTCTCCACACATACCAACAAGGTGCGTTTCATTCTCATTCTCAATTTCCAATAACCGGCACTCAAGACGCCACCCTGATTTATTTTTCATGTCGTTTTCTTTTTTTAATTATTTTGTACAGCGTGTGGCCTATTTTTTTTTCTTATCGTTTTTCCAATTCACGGCTTACGTAGTATCAATGTTAGATTTTTGTGTATATAGTAAATGCATGCTAGTCTAACCCTAACTAGGCGGAAAGCCTTGAGCCGATGGAGGGTCCCGGCAAGAGTCCATACGTGACGGCGCGCGCGGTGACCACGCGGACCGCCACTACTCACCACGATCTAGATACCAAGGCCAAGACGCAGCAGATGGAGGAGAAGACAGTGGCGCACACACTCACTTCGTCCGCCACCAGGCAGGAGCAGCGCGTGGTCACGCAGGAGGTCAAAACCATGGTGACTACTGGCGACCAGGTACGATCATGACATTATTACTTGGGAAGGCATTCTCATTGTTTTAATAATTCAATCATTAGCATGTTAATGGAGTTTTGTTTCATGATTTGTTTGAATTTTGTTTCTATTATGATTTCTCCAATTAATTTTTCATTTGATGTTTTTTTGATTTCGCTTTACCATGGCAGCCTTTTTGACACGCGAAAGTGCTGTTGTTTTAAACCGCTTGAAACCGGCGATGCTTTGACAGCGCTTAGCAATGCTTCGAAAACAAAAAAAATCACGCGTGCGTGGAAGCATGTTGTTATCGCCGCTTGGCACCAAGTAGGCGAAGTATAAACGAGTAAAAATTAAGATATTGAAAAGAAAAACAACGAATATTAATAAGTATATTGTTAAAAAGCTGTCATCATATTTTGATTGCATGTTGAACTTTGTTCTAATTACATTTTTTTCTTTTTCCCCCATCCCATATCTACATCGAACGGACATGACCTGGTAATGCATCTAAACAAACTCTTAAACCGGCATGACATTACTAAACTATTCAATTCACACACTATGTGGTAACCCCACTGATTCCAACTGGAAATATAACACCAACGAAATGTGATAACTTCGCCAACATTTGGCAAACACCATTCTGTGGTAATTCACCAACATTTGGTTTACACAATCATGTAATAACTCACTGGCCGATGTGTGGCCAATATCATCCACGTCACGATTGTTGGCGGTCATCGAGCAGCTAACTAGACGCGGGTCAGAGTCCTCGGTGAGCAGTGGTGACTCGGGCACTCCCATCGACTTTGACGAAGGAGCTGGTGAAGGACATTACTACGTCACGGTGAGTGTCAAGCGCTGACAGCAATTTTGTCACAGTTATAACTACCTGAAGCGCTTTATTGTCACTTGTCTACAAGTACTTAAAAAAATGGTATTTTAGTATTTTATTGGGTGATCTAAAAATTAATAAGTATAAATTGTAAAGCATCTATATTTTTAAAATTGGCAATTAATTAGAAATTACAGCAACACGCAGTGTTTTGGGGGTGGGCACTATACAAATTGTTCTTACATGTCAAATTATATACAGCACTGTACTATGTATTTACTATTGAAATGTATTAACTAACTTGTTAAATATCTATATACTTTCAGGGTAGAGTAGACGGTAGTCGTGTGTGTGTTGTGTTCATAGAACATTTTAAAATTTTTGATTCCTTATATAAAGATATTTGTCCCAAAATATGAATGTATAGCATGAGTGTGTGTGCATGTTGCATTATGTACTGTTATGTGACTGTCTGATGCATTTTTTTATATATAATTTTGTATTATTACACACAAGGTATAGTACAGGTTTTTTTTAATATATCATTTATTTTCCAAACATTATTTCTATTTTTATTTATTGTTATTTTATATATTTTCTAATCTATTATAAATTCCTCTGTTATTTTAAAATAAAAATGAAAATATAAGTTTGATGTCCAGTGCCCGTTTTCACCAACTTCGAAATTTTAGGGTACCCTTAACATAAGTGTCATTTAACTTCATTTTGATTATATACCTATAGTGAAACCTAGTAACTTTTAATAAAGAGATGATATAGCGGAAGTTGGTGAAGATGGCCATACGTTCACGTCTGATGTTTATGTAATTGATATGTACATAATATTATATGATATAATACTGTAAATAATATAAAGTGGGGTATGTATATAATCGTGTATGGTGGTACAGGAGCCGGGCTCGTACAAGACGACGACAACGAGCACGGTGATGGGGAACGCGCCATTCGGCAGCATGGTGCACGGTGCTACCACTAGGGTGAGTTCGCATTACTGGTCCATTCTATTGTTATTAATTATAATTACTAGCTTGTACCTGCGTGAATTTTACATTAAAGGGTCTTTGTCCTTCTTTGTACTACCAAACTGTAAGAATCTATTTCAAGACGATAGGTTGTATGTAGAGGTAATAAGCCAATTCACTTTTGCATTAATAATATCTTTTTTATAATAACTATTGTGAGACATAATAAATTAACTAAAAATCGCTGGTTACTCACGTAAATATAATTAGAAAAGTTTTAGTTTCGAACCATAGAGTTCTTCCTCATGATCAGCGGTCGCGCAGCCTACTGGCTAGCGTTGGCGGTCGCATCGCATTTTTAGTTAATTCAATAAAATCTGTTATTTACTGCTGTTTATTGCTTCGCAATAGTCATGCTTAAATCAAACTTTTTGAACGTCAAAGACTGTTATATGCAATTCAGAAACGAGGGACTTAAAATTAATATTTCATAGTCAAACTATTAATTTCAATATTCACATAAACGACAATTTTTAAACATCACAGTACGACTGTCCGTCAGAGATGCTGAATTTTACTATTAACCAATTAGAAACTATTCAATTATTTTAATGGAAACAATGTGCCAAGAACAGATCATCGTATTTATATTACAGTACATTATATTCTATCCAATACAAAATAAAGTACAATATCATCTGAATGACCACCAGATGAATATCGGTCCAATAAATAGCAACTAAGATTCTATCTAACACATCATAAAGCTGAATATTGCTTGTCACCAGACGAGTACGGGTCCTGTAGTGACGGAGCCGGTGGAGGTGACGGAGACGGAGGAAGTGCTGGCGGACGGAGAGGTTGTCTCCTCGCAGACCATCAGCTCTAAGACGCGCACCGTCGAGACCATCACCGTATGTACACCAGTTTATTTATCTATGATGATATTATTATTAATCTCTTATGTGTTTCTTACTTCGCAATTAGGTTGAGTAGAGTCGTTAATCGACTAGTCGCAAGACTTCCAAGTGTCTGCTGAGCGAGCATAGGTCTGTGTTTCCATTACCTTGACTAGCACAATATTTATGTTTTTTTATTATTTTTTTAAATAATAGCTCAAAATCAAACTATATCCGGTGTCTCCCTAACATCACGCCTTTTATCCCCGAAGGGGTAGGCAGATGTACACATTAAGGCACTTAATGCCACTGTACAATGTGACTTACTTGACTTATAGTTCTATGTCCCCTAGATGGGGCAGAGGGCGTCCACAGAGGTTCTCCATCTCGATCGATCTTGAGCTTCTCGCTTCACTTCGCTCCACGTCATTCCGATGCTCGCCGCTCACATTTACGGCACTTAATACCACTGTATAATGTAACACCCACTTTTCACTTTTTATGTTATGAGTCCCATGTAATAGGGGTGAACCTATACCGGGCACAATTCCAGACTCCATACTACCACTGAGAATTTAAAACTAAAACAAGCCAACTTAATGCCTAAGGGTGTTACATTGCATTTATGGACCTCAGTCTGCTACGGGACTAATAGTAATTATAGTTGTCAAACCCGCTACTCCCATGACAGTTGTATATCACGCTACGTAACATATTGCAGTACAAGACGGAGCGTAACGGTGTGATCGAGACACGCGTGGAACAGAAGATCACCATCCAGTCCGACGGGGACCCCATCGACCACGACCGAGCACTCGCAGAGGCTATACAGGTAATATATGATGCACAGAATAAACAACCTTATTTTATAGATGTCAAGTTCTTTTGTAGATGAATTAAAGAAACAATTTTTTTAATGAATGACCTGTGTGCTTACTCTTGAAGCCAATCTCAATGTCAATGCAATTTTAATCCAATAAAATCTCAATAATTATTCAATGTCAAACCTATACAACGCCAATCGTAGCTGTTAAATAGCATTTAGAGTACGGAATATAAAGCCAAACTCAATACCATTTAGTTCATTCAATATCCAAGCAATACGAATGGGAGCTGGTGTTGTAACTCAAGAGTACGTAATTTCACAATACCAATGTCGATCGATCGGAATTGGATTCAAGAGTAAGCCACCTGGACTGAAGTCTCATCGCAACCTTGGAGTGAAAACTTTGGAAAACATTTATGTCATCACTAGATGGTGCTATTGTAATTTAGTGTCCCGTTAATTACTATAATAATAATAAACGTTTATTAGCGCTTCATAGAATTAAAAAAATCTATATAATAATCTATTCAAAATCTATCATTAATATTCTATTGCGATGTTCAATATTATGATGTTCTGAAACCATATTAAAACAAAAATTGTCTTGTATTATTTCCAGGAGGCCACAGCGATGAACCCAGACATGACAGTCGAAAAGATCGAGATCCAGCAACAAAGCACGCAACCCTAAGCTACAGCAACACGTTGCAACGTCCACCTCGTGCCCCGGGCCTCGGACCCGGCCTGTATGTATATCTAGGTACATACCCTAGTTGTAAGCGATAACAATGCGAATATTAATCACTAAGTTATTTAAATACAAACATTTATATTGATTAATTAATAAACTGTTAATTATATTTAATATTTGATGTTGTCACGTCGTGCACTTTACGATTTTTGGGCGAAGGGAGGGTCTACAGTAGTAGGACATTGTGTCGATATACATTATTGTGTATAGGAATGTTTATGTATCGATATGACGATATATCGAGTTTGTTACATCACAATGGCCTCAATAAAGTTGCTACAATTTTCAGAATAAACAAGTTAATCTTGTCTCGTATACGGTATTTGATGACCGGCCGGCTCGCCCTCGCCCTGGAAAATGCAATTTTATATTGTAAAATATTATCGATAAGTATTGCAGCATTTTTCTTTTTTATTATTAAGCTTAGGCTAAGGCATCCATAAAATCCGGACGGCATAGGGCTTCGTAGAGATATAAATGTTGCCATAGTAAAAAAATATAAAAATGTTTTGTATTACTATATGAAAAAATCATTTAATGCCTTGTGTTTGACAAATCTGGCTGGATATTTCGAAATACGTGTGTAAGCGCATTGCTCAAATCATTTGTCTATTTAGCTTCGTTATAGTTGGATGAACAACTATCACTGCCAATGAAAGCTGTTGTAATCGTGAATTGTATACCTCTCGTAGATTTTCTAAATTACAATCATGCTAGAATTAGCCTTAAACATTTTAACTCGTCGAGTACCGTATTTATTGACACAATTAAAGAACAATAGGTTGCGGTCACCGGTGACCGCTTGGTGTTTGACAGTTTAAATCACAATACAAAAAATGTAATTATATGAATATCTTCTCGCATCCAGCCAGGTTAAGGCACGAGCTAGTTTTCTATAACGGAATAGCTTTAAAATACTGTCACACGAGTTAGACCACCGTATTTAGATATGTAAAATACAAATTTATTAATTTTCTCCTCCCTTCTATTGGAAGTGTCGGTATACAATGTAGTGCGGGACTAATTGGTTATCCATCGATACACTTGTCACGGTTTACCGATACATCGATATCGATAAACTGTCGCAACACTATCGGGAACTACAAAAGTATATGTTATTAAAAAGATATATTATTGACGTGTTGCTATGGACTATATTATATCTACGCGCTCGCTGTACTACGCACATAGTAGATACTGTTATTATTATGAAGAAAATATCTTATGAAAAGCTTTTACGGCTTATTTATAGTCATCAAGTGATATAGCGAATTTGTGTCGTGTGTGATTGCAATAAAGATTTAAGATCTATATACGTGGCTAGGCGCGTAGTGCAGCGAGCGATATATTTCACCATTAGGTGCTACTACTTAGGGTCTAGTGTTTACGTACATTTGTATGTGCCCGGCGGCGGGCCTCCATTTTATATTTAATATTAGTTTGGCAGCTTTGGCTTGACGGACGGGAGGCACACTGACACCTAACTACGTAAATATTATAATATATAACACAGATATAATGTTTGTTTGTTTCGTTATCTTGTAAAGATTGAGATGTGTGCCAGTGCGTCTCCCGGGAATGTAAACTAAGCTTAGTCGGTCAATGTTAGAGATTAGGGCCAGGCGAGCATTTGTTGCATTCGACAGTTCAGTGGAGTAACGAGGGACATTCCATAGTTCACAAACTTATATCTAGGAGTAAACGCTACATCATGACACAGAGTGTTTGTTTCTTATTATTTTTGTCTTAAGATTATTTCTATACGGTCGCGGCGCACTTAACGAGCTCACAACAATATGATACACATGTATGAATATACTGAAACATCTGATTAAGCAATTATGCCACCTAAGTCTTTGTTATGTACAGTTGAAATAGTTTGACATCGCACAAAACTTGTTCTTACAGAGCTCGCCAAGTGCACGCGACCGCACTAAATAAGTTGGAATGATACTGATATTGTACAATTTATTATTATTATTATACTATAATATTAATATATTTCATACACGCTAGACGTAAACATTATTTTATATTAGAGTTAAGTTTTAAACACTGATTTAAAATCAGATTTTATGTATCATGATAACGACTTGTTTTATTTACTTGAATTACTATAACACATGTATCCGTGTGCATAAGTTTCAAGTAAATATAACTCTTGGTTATCCTTTTTTTTATAAATTTGACATTTTATTGTATTTAGTTCACGGATGCTGTCAAATGATGGATTAAATGAAATTATTGAGTAACTAATGTTTGTCTATTACCTGTCTGATTCACGTTGGTATTGCGAGTGGAGCGCCGGGAATTAATGTTGATAGAGTAAAGGGTTTTATACAAATTGTTTTATCGATATTTGTTTCTTGTCCTGCACTTGATATTCTTCTTGTGTTAATTTATGACTCTGATCGTGGCTGATGTTTTGAGACAGGCATTTTTTTATACATTTCCTCGTACATTGTTTTGTAATTGCATAAATGGTAATAGTATCTGAATATCACATTGTGTCAGTAATTAACGGTCCTAATACTTTCAATAATAGTTTTCTTTAGTTTGTCAGTTTGTCTGTCTCATAACAATGGCGGCGTATTGAGGTTATATTATATTTATTGTAGATGTTTATTTTTGTATCGAGTGGCCCTGCTCCGTAAGCGGTATCGAGGAGAGTTAGGTATTACAAATAAACAATGCTTTGTTTTATATACGACTTTTTATTTTATACCCTCCTAGCGACCCGCCCCGGCTTCGCACGGGTGCAATATGCATGTATTATACATATAAACCTTCCTTAAGAATCATTATCTATTAAAGAAAACCGCATCGAAATCCGTTGCGTAGTTTTAAAGATCTAAGCATACATAGGGACAGACAGACGGCGGATAGCGACTTAGTTTTATAATATGTAGTGATTTTGGACATTCAGGATGTGGGTAATAAGTTCATCTCTTTGATTTTATTTTAATGATTGTGTTAGGTTGTTAAATTACCTTTTTTTGGTTTCTGTCTACAATACGATATCTATGTATGTAGACTGTTCTAATCTGGTTTATAAATCTCTTGCTTATTCCATTTTGAGCCGGTATTCCAGCCACCGTACCGTTGTTGGTGCGGTGGCTGGAATACCGGCTGGCGCGCAACGTGTCAAGGGTTCCCGTTTTTTTTTTAATATTTTAGCAAATTGTAACCGAAAGTTCGCCAATAAGATGTTGTTTAATGGTAAAATATTTTTAATCATTTGTCCAACATATAAAATTACTATAAATACTACTCGGGTTAAAAAACAAGTTCTTTAAACTAATTAATTTTACCCAAAACAAGTATTCCAAGCATGTTTTTTGACGTAAAAACACGTCATACATTTGTATTATACTTATAAACCCAGACCGAACTAATCACTCTAAATATTGTTTTAGCTATACAATGATCAAATGAAAGGTCCAATTACTATTAACAAGTAGGGGTTACGAATGGCTACGATTCAATATAAATAAAAGGCACTAATTAATAACGGAATTGAGTACGTTTTTGTTATTATTTTGTGTTGTCGGAGTTACAGATTTCTTGCTTACCAAATATCAAAAGGCCAGTACCTACATTATATTTTTTTACATTATTTTATTAGGTCGACCTGTATGTAATAAACTATGTGATATAATCCAACAATCTATACATATTACACGCACTTTATAATTCTTGTATCATCATGAAACTTGCCAATTATGCATATGTAGATTATAATAGATGATCATACAATATTATGTACCATGCATTGAGCTGATCTGATAATGAAATTGAAAGGAATCATCCTCAACAGCCTATAAGTGGCCACTGCTGACTAAAGGCGTCTTCTCGTATGGATAAGGTAAGCATTAATCGCCACGCTTGCTCAATGCGGGTTGCCGATTTCAACAGACTGTTCGTTTAGTGCACCAAGATTTTCTTCAACAATGAACAAACTGACCGTACAGAGCGCCATCTTGATTTTCTATCCTGCATGAACTGCATATCGAAAACACACGGTGTCTCGCATAGATCTACGCTCTGACATACCAGAGGTTAAACCACATCAAATTCAGTTGCTTAGTTTTTAAAATTTAAGCGTACTAAGAACATGCAGCTGCAAGCTACTTTGTTTTAAACATGTAGGTAACGATTATTTTGAGTCGGTACTTGAGGTCTTTATGTTCATTATAATTATGATAATGATTGAAGTCACAAGGCATCTAATCAAGGTTGTCCTTACATTCACTTCAAACGTCAAGGAAGTCAATTATAAAATCTGATTGAATTTTGATTAGTGACCTCTGAATTGTTACCATTGGCATTTTTTATGGGATAAGCCGGTAAACGAGCAGACGGATCACCTGATGGTAAGCATTCGGCGTCGCCCATGGACCCTGAAAGACTTTTTTTTAATGGTGGAATATAATCGAATGACTTCTTCCGCCTGGGTGAGGCGGAAGGGAGTGTCAGACTCTTACTGACTAAAAACCACCCCGTTCCTTTTCCTGCACTTAGGTTCTCCGCGACTCCGAATAACACCTGAAAGACTAGAGGTGTTACAAGTGCGTTACCGTCCTATTGGGGGTTAGTAATTTGAGGATTGTTGGGGATTCAAGGATTGGAGATATTGGAAATTGAGAGATTTTTATACAACCCCAGAACACAAAATAAGACCATAATGTGAATCCCCAGGAATCGAAACCACGAAACCTTGCATAGCAGTCGGTCTCGCAGGAAATGAACCAAATGTCCAAGCATATCGAAATATTGTCCGCTGCTTCGTCATTCTACTCTGGTGTTGCGGTTGCAGACTATGAGTGGCTCTGATCATAATAAATTTTACTTTTTAAGGTGCACGCTATACTCTATGGGAACCTACTTGAAGGTTTAATTCATTTTACTTTAAGGAATGGAATTCCTTGCCAGAGGCTGTGTTTCCCGTCAAATATGACTTGGGTGTATTCAAGTCCCGAGTGAACAGGTTGCTCATAGGTAGGCGTGCACCATCGTCGGCCACATCATCGCTTACCATCAGGCGAGATGGTGGTCAAACGTCGACCTATAAAGTGTAAAAAAAAACTTCGGAAGTTGGACGATTAATATCACTGAGGTTTGAATTGTTTTTTAATTATTCTAATAATGACTTACAAATAACAAGTTTGATAGGTACTTGGAAATTATGTGTTTATCCATAATCCCAGGCGCCGATATAAAAAAATGAACCGGCTCTTCTAGTTACTTTATATAATAGTATTAATTATTATTATAAAATATACCTAACAAACAAGTTTTCTTAACTAATTTACTATTGAGGCCTTAGTAAATCTAAAATAATATTAAAACAGATTATATGAGATTAGAGTTATTAAACTCTTGTTTTTTAATTTCTAATTCCGTGTTTGTCTTTATAAACTTTGCAGTAGGTAATGTGAACTGATCACAATTGTTTAAGTTTGTAGACGATGTAGGTAATTGCTATCGTTGGAGCTATAAAGATATTTAGTAGGAAACTCCTACTTACTTACTACTTGGACAATTATTCTCTCAGTTGCGTAGATTTAGATAGGACATTTTACTGAAAGCGCCTGAAGAAGGACGTGTTAAAAAAGTGTATCAGTGATAATTATTTGTATCAGATTTTCCTTCTTCGTTCAATTATGTATATTATATTCGTACGCCGGCGGGTTGTGTCCAGTTTGTGTGAGATCAGTGCGTGGTACAGTTGGATTAGAGTGCTATTAATGTGATTTCCTGGTGTCCTTAGTGTTGTGAGTTTGTTAGACATTTGTGCACAGTATTAACCAACATCGAAGATATAAACTAGGTACCTATTTAGTTACCGACTTTATCATTTCCTCTAATACTAATTTTATTTCCTTCAATAATATTCAACCGTTAGAAGACCACTACTGAACAAAAGCCCTTTTCTGTAGAAAGGGTGTTTTTGCAATTTAGTACCTTCTAAATTAACTAAAATCGCAGCTTAAGAGAACCTAACGGGTTACTGGGGCTCCGGCTCAAAGTCCAGGAGAAGGAACGGGGTGGTTTTTAGTCAGAAAGAGTCTGATTCGATGATTTTCCCCCATTAAAAAAATTCACGTGAATATACTGAGAACAGCTCTACTAGTTTCGAACCACAGAGGGGTTCTTCCTCATGAGTAGCAACTCAGCGCAAGTAGCAACACCGTTGCGAGCGCCAACGCCAGATAGTGAGTTGCGCGACATCGCCGCGACAGCGCACGCTGCTCATGAGGAAGAACCTCTCTGTGGTTCGAAACTAGTAGAGCTTTTCTCAGTATATTCACGTGAGTAACCCGCGATTTTAGTCAATTTAGTATGTCTTACGATAGTTATTATAAAAAAGTACCTTCTATTTCCTAAGTGTATCAGGCTCGGGGAACGCTCTTAAATCAATAGTCAAAGTCAAAGCATTTATTTCAATTAACTCGTCGAGTACCGGTTTTATAGACACAATTAAAGAACAATAGGTCGCGGTCACCGGTGACCGCTTGGTGCTTGACAGTTTAATCCTTAACGACTTAATTGTTAACAACTGAATTGTCCGTCCGTCTGTCTGATAGTGAAGCTAGGTGCTAATAACAAGCTGTAGAATGATTTTTGGATCCACTTATTAGGTACGTATATGTACCTACTCATTCATACTACCCACCAATTAATTATTAAAAAAATCTACATAATAATATTTAAAAAGATTTTGTTATTCATTTTCAAGTCTTGTGGATCGAGTGTTTATAAATAACACTGCTAAATAAAGGGTTTCGGGTCTAATTTATGGGTCGGACTATTATTGGGTTTTTCGATGTCCGAAATTCCCATAGGGTCACCGCACTCAGCGGTACCTAATGGTATGGCAAATAAACACGGATATAGGTAGGTACCTACCGCAACAGGTCAACCTGTCTCTGTTCTTCCTTAGCTTTAATTAGATTAAAAAAAAGATTTTGGATCTTATTTGTGCGCAATTAAATCGAAAAATACATATGAGATAAGTTTTTTTTAAGGGGGGAATATCATCGAATGACCGCTCCCGCCTTTTTTTTTAATGGGACAAGCCCGCCACAACCTTCCAAAACCGCTGCAACTCCTGTAAGCCAGGATCTACAGTAGATACAACCATGAAAACACCGGAACACTGAAGTCCGGCGCGTCTCAGGGACATGAGTAAATGTCTTGGTTCCCGCAAACGAAGTGAATCAGAAGATATTATAAGAGGAGAAGAAGAAAATGCTCCCGCCTTGGTGAGGCGGGAGGGAGTGTCAGACTCTTACTGACTAAAAACCAGCCCGTTCCTTCTCCTGCACGGCGAGCCGGAGCCCCGGCAACCCGTTAGGTTCTCCGCGACTCCAAATCGGCATTGCAGATATGGATAGCTTGTGTCTATACAGACCTAATAAATAAGTTTTGTCTTTTCGTCCAGGTTTAAAGGACATGTCTCGTCTACTCCTCATTGTAGCGATGTGGGTGTCCACCGCGCATGCAGCGACGGTGGTACCTGTCACAATGCAGCCGCTTCTTGGTAAACTGAGGAAAGGCATCACGAACGACATCGCTACTATCGCAGAGCCTATTGAGAAGGCTCTGTTTGCTATAGGCTTTAGTCAGTGTGAGTATAATTCTAATATTCGTCAGAAATTGAAGGAGTTTTCATCGTTAGTTTTTACTTTTCACTATTTATGTTATGAGTCCCATGTAATAGGGGGTGACCATTGTCTTCGTATATAATATTACTCGTCGTAAAGTTGAGTAAACAGAGCAATCACGAAATTTGTAGAGGTAACTCCTAGTTCGTCAAAGCAAGGGTGATAGAAACTAAAAGCTTGTATATGTAGTACGTGAGGATCGTAGTATGTAACAAATTTAAATTCAAATCCATTTATTAATTGTACTTTGCCTCATTGGCCAAGTGGTAGCAAGTGCGACTGCCGGGCAAGGGGGTCTCGGGTTCAGGAATCGATGGCTTTTCTCAGTGGTAGCACGGAGTCTAGAACTGTGCCCGGTATATGGCAATAGGATCATCCCTTATTACATGGGATTCATAACCTAAATAGTGAAAAGTGGGTGTTACATTAAGTGCTGTAATGTGCACCTCTGCCTACCCTTTCGTGAATAAAACGCGTGATGTTATCTTATGTTATTAATTGTAAACTTTAGGTCTTAAATACCTTAATAACAATATCTACATATGGGTATCATAGTGGTTTGGGACAAATGCATCGGTTTTTAGTACAGGCAAGTGTTTATCCGTATTGATAGTTTAACACTTTATCGGATAAACCTATTCTAATCTTGTTGGTTACATTAATCTACGATTTTATTCATAGATATACCGAGGACAAGCTTACTGAGCCACTACTAATACTTGCCACCCTGTTCTCAGGCAGTGAAGTGAAGAAGCTGCTAGGAGTGGACTATGCCACCTTCAATCGAATGGATCCAGACCTGAACAGCCTGAGTCTAGTATTCACCACGAGGTGAGCTCTCGTAGACATTACAAATTGTCATTAAAAGCCTGGGGTGTTACTTATTATAATCTCATATGTCATGTGCGATGTGTGATAGTCTGATAGATCGGGTTACCGGGGCTCCAGCTCGAAGTGCAGGAGTAAGAACGGGGTGGTTTTTAGTCAGTAAGAATCTGACACTCCCTCCCACCTCACCCAGGCGGGAGAAGGAATTCGATGATTTTCCCCCCTTAAAAAAACCCAAGATTATTTTATACATTTATAATTTACATTCCGCATTTACCTACAATTCTACATGCCATAATAAATGCTTCCAGGTCAGTAGACATCAAGTACAAGCTAAGAGACGCGGCGCGCCTCATCCCGCAGTCGGAGTGGTTTGATCCCACCAAGCCGCTGAAGATCTACCTCCATGGCTTCTTCGACGATCCCTCACAGGATGCCTTCACCAAGCTCAGTAAGGCGTTCCTGGATGCAGGTAAATGTGGAAGACAGTAATTTGATGATAGAAATGTTTATGAGGTAGGTTATACGAATTATTCGGCCCTTTATCTATTGAAACTAAAAGATGTGGTTTAATTTATGATTATGACTCTTACCTAATTGTTAAACACATGCCCCATTTTCATCAACTTCTCGTATATGGCTAAGATGGCTAAAATAGACGTAATGGTAAAAGTAAGGCGTTAGTTAGGGTGCTCTTTCATGCTAACTAACTCTTAGTTAAAGTATGGTTCAGGGGTCGTTAATGTACGTTACATTAGGCAAAGTTTAAACGTGAATTGACACTTATACCTATGGGTTGCAGGTGATGTGAACGTCCTAGCGCTGGACGCGAGCTCCTTGCTGGGCTGGCGGTACCTGCGCGCCACCACCATGGTGCAGTTCATAGGGGAGCAGCTCGGGAAGCTACTGGCTTCACTTGTTAAAGGTGACCACTTTTTTATTTGGTAGGGCGCAAATGAGGAGTCAGATCACATGCCTGATGCTCGCCTGATGATCAATCGGGGACGCTTAATATTACTCCATCCTAATTTGCTGATAGTAAATTACATTTAGAAAAGAAATGGTTTCCTCAACTTAGTTAATTGACGCATTTAGACCACTTTCTTTGTAAAATTAAGCATACTAACACTTAATTTATTTATACTATTTGCAGCGGGCCTCCGTCGATCCAACATCCATTTAATTGGACATAGTCTTGGGAGTCACATATCCGGGTTCGCGGGCAAGACGTTCAAGACACTAATCAAGCACCGGGTCGGCCGGATAACCGGGTTGGACCCGGCTGGGCCATGCTTCTCGGACGTGAATGTCACACTGAGGCTCAATAAGAAAGACGCTCGGTTTGTTGACGTCATCCACACTGACGCTGGAGTGTATGGTATCGCTGAGAGAGTGGGTGAGTTACATAATAGATTAAATGGTTTTGGATGATCAAAAACTAATATTTCTTCGAAAACACTTGGACAAACATCTACGGAAGTGGAGACTGGGTGCGACAATACGAACCTGAATCTAAAAAACATAAAAGACATAAACATAACATGAACATAAACAAACATATTTTATACGATCCTCACGACCAATATTGTAACAGGTACTCGTTGATTTACTCAGGTTCTTAATTCTAGAAACAAATGACTTCGACATAGCCTGTCCTTCTGTATATCTATTAATATTCCACCTATTGGACTGCCTCGTTGGCAGAGCGGTCGCAAGTGCAAGTGCAAGGGGTCTCGGGCAAGGGGCAAGGGGTCTCGGGTTCGATTCCCGGGTCGGGCAAAGTATTACTGGGTTTTTAAAAATATCAGTAGTAGCACGGAGTCTGGAAGTATGCCCGGTATATGGCAATAGGCTCATAACATAAATAGTGAAAAGTGGGTATAACAATGTGTAGTGGCATTAAGTGCCGAAATGTGCACCTCTGCCTACCCCTTCGGGGATAAATGGCGTGATGTTATGTTATGTTACATACCTATTCTATTTAAGAGCATTTTATGATCAGGTCATGTGGACTACTTCCCGAACGGTGGTTCCAAGCAGCCGAGCTGTCCCCCGACCCACCTGCTGGACTCCTGCAGCCACAGCCGTGCCTGGCTGCTCTTCGCGGAGTCTGTCACCAATCCAGACGCCTTCGTCGGAGTTGCCTGTCCAGACTGGGCCGCATTTCAAAACCAACAGTGTAATTATTCTGATTTGAGGTGAGGACATATTAAAAAATGAAATGCTGAAAACGAACTTGGGCTCAACGGTTGATGCTGGTCGTTTGTCATCAGGCGATTAATTAACTCGTTTTTTCATTCCAGCCCTATGGGTCTGGCTAGCCGGCCTGGGACGCGAGGCACCTACTACCTCAGTACAGCAGAGGAGTCTCCTTACGGCCTAAGTGAAGACGGCATCAGATTCGTCAAGAGCGAGGGTGTCTTCCGGTTCTTCACGGATATCTTCTCAATGTTCACCGGGCAACGCTGACACAACGTCGAACTGGACATATTTATTATGGTCCTCAAATTCCTGATTCCGAAAAGGCCAGTAACGTATTCGTAATAACTCCTCTATTTGCGACTATCTATGGGCGGCGCTGGTTGCTTACCATCAGGCGATCTGTCTGCTCGTTTACCACCTTATGCTATTAAAAAGTCAGAGTCTTATAGGCCTCAGTTCTTACGAGCCTGAATGGACCCCAATCACGGGTCTTGGGTCGTTTAGGCCCAGTCCAACTACAGTCTGATTACAAAGTTATGTGTTACTCTATTGCTAAGTGTTTCTTGCCCTTTATCGTTTTTAAGTTGAATTTTCGCAATTACAGTATTGTTAATTGGCCTCACAATAGACGAGAGACCAATATACTGGGTTGTGTAAAGTAATTCCTAGTCCTTTTTGGGCGAGTAAAGTAGTGACAACTAAAAGTACTAAAACTCTTAGTACGTCGTCCGACCGTCGAGGCCGCGATGCAACGAACAATTAGAAAAATAAGTAGGTAAATAAATAGTATATAACTGAAAAATGTGTACATACTGTGTGAAATTATATTATGAAGTTAGATGATAAATACATTACTAGATAAGCTATAGTTATGAATTACAAACGTCTAAAGAAGCATTTAATAAACGGGTGTAATTTAAGTTTAATTAGATTCTATAAAATAAGTTTGTTGCTGTATCTTGCCCATGTATGTTGTCTTGTATCTTTATGTATATTGTACAAACAAATAATAAAACTAATTTTCATATTTTATTATTTTTAATACGTAAGTATTTTTCGTTATTATTAATTATTTTGTAGGTACCTATCTAAGTTATACTGTAGTGTTCTAAATAAATTGCTGTTTAGGACTGAAATGTACGTAATTTTTGTTAAGTAATTTAGTTTTTTTTTATGAATTGATTGATTAAGAGTTTAGAGAGTACAAGAAAGAAAGAAAAAGCTTTATTCCACACACCAAATAACAAGTAACATGTACAGATAAGTCATTATATTAGTAGATACTGATGGATACATGACCGTACATGTTCTTGTTCTAAGTCTGCGGTGAAATGGGACCAGTTCAGCATGTGCAAGACAGGGGCTTCAACAGGGGCCAGTAGGCCCCGTGCCTGAAGTACAAAATGCTACTGAAAAAGAATACTGTTACGTTTCTTCGATTCATCACAGCATATCATGTAGGTAATGGTCTAATGTCAGAGAAGGTAAGTTTGCACAAGTAAACATAACGATAAGTAACAATTATTTATTATCAATAAGTATTGTACGTGAATACATAATACATCGCAGTAACAATTCACGAGTGAACATTACACGTCTAATTTATGTATTTACCTATCTTACATTTGGTACAGGTTACAAGCACACAACATCATTGTCATTGGGTTTTTTTTAAGGGGTAAAATCATCGAATGATTGCTCCCACCTGGGTGAGGCGGGAGGGAATGTCAGACTCTTACTGACTAAAAACCACCCCGTTCCTACTTCTGCACGTCGAGCCGGAGCCTCGGTAACCCTAAGGTTCTCTGCGATCATTGTCATTGATTAGACTTTATGGCAAGGGAATTTGCGAATAAAAATATACCTCAACATCTTAGTATAGCAGTTGAAACTCCAATTATTTTGTATTATTACTGACTTTAAGTTACATTTTTATTTTAACTTTTTAATACTAACTAGATGGCGCAAATGTAGAAAGGAATCTTTTGTCCAATTACAGAAGCTGTCAAATAGTGAAGCGAACGGTATTGTATTGTGAAACTGATTGAAAAAGAGTAACACCTATAGAGTTTTTTGCTCGTTTTTCTCCATAGGAATCTACACTTTGGAATGAGCAAATAGGTTCACTAGAGGACTGTCTGACAGACTGACATTTTGTACCTTCCTGGTCTAATTGAAATTAATGGTTTTGACTTTAACTTTAGTAACACTGACTAATTCTCTATTGGACGAAGAACGTGAGGTTCACACTCGCGCCATCTTTGTTGTAAGCCAAAATACGGTAGGCCCCAATAAGTTCACGTTACACCAATGTAAAAAAGACCTATGTAGTGATTTTTCGATTTTTATTTTAGACAGACTTACAGATTCATAATTGTAATTATTTATGATTTGATTTAATAATAACAAGAACTTTTTATTACATTTTACTTACAAAATAACGCTATACCTAATATCTACAATAGCATCGTTATGGAATTCATAAGATATTAAAATAAAATCACTTTGAAACTTTCTACATGTAAATACACTGGTTCAAATGCATGGTTCATAGTGCAACACACATATATTAATGCAACACGCAGTTGTGACTTTGGTAAATACATTACAAAAAAAACTAATCAATGTATCTAAGACACTTTGACCTGTTTTTTGCAATTAACAACACTATAACTCTTGGAATAGAGTACAAATTCATTTGAAATAATTATCCATAAAAATCAGTCATGATAAGATCTAGTGTAGATGATGTTGAACCAAGTTATTTCCCGGTGACTATGTACTTGATGTTCCTGACGATGCCGGCGTTGTTGACGTAGGTGAGCCCTTCTACTCCGCGGCCGTAGGGAGACTCATTCGAGGTCTGGAGGTCGTACTTGCCGCGGGAGTCCGTGGGGCAGTAGTAACCCATGATGCTGGAGAGAGAAAAGGTAGGTTTAGAAAGATTTTCTGTGGATATATGTCAACGCTATGTGTCACCACCCCTGCCATACCCGTGGGTGTCTTGTAAAGGACGATATTTAACAAAGACAGGCAAAGAAAAAAATTGGGCATGATGTACATATACACAAACAGAAAGAGCAAAACGAATAAACAATAAACTACAAAAAAAGAAATAGAAAAGAATAATGAAAAAAAAACGACATGGCGGCGACGGGCCCATGGCAAAAGGGGTTCTTTTTTTTGATCGCGTATAATAATCCAATGACTCCCGCCTTAGGTGAGGGAGAAGGAGCGAGGGGAGAGGTCAACTCAATATGAGCTGGTCACAATAATAAATCATGGTTGGTTACCAACCCGTATTGAGCAAGCGTGGTGATTAATGCTCAAAACCTTCTCCGTGTGGGAAGAGGCTTTGCTCAGCAGTGGGGATTTATAGGCTGATGATGATGATGATGATGACAATAATAAACCCAACACTGGTTTTCAGTTGGCATTCTCTGATACACCAGGTTCTTTGTACTGACATCCCCAAGCCAGTAAAGAGTTATGGTAAACCTTTCTTTTATAAAGGAACCACGTAGTCCAGCAGTGAAGTTTCACCGATAATTACCTGGTGTCATTATAATTGCAGTTTCCTTTCATGAACTGCTTCCAGCTGGAGCACTGCGCCCCGATGAAGGCTTCCGGTATCAGCACAGACTCGGTGTACAGCTGCCACGCTCGGCTATGGCTGCACGTTTGGAAGAGACAGTTCGGCTGTTCGGAGCCACTGTTCGGGTAGAAGTCTACGTGACCTGAGGATTGGGAGATTATTGTTTTAACAAAATGTTCAAGGGAAATTTGCCAAACGTTAGAAGTTTGTGAAACATCAGTTTACACCATAGTAATGATTTGTTCTAATTTAGTTCTCAGACTGAAGTCTCAAATATACAGAAGTCGCACTCTAGAGAATCTTTAGGGAACAGAGAGTATAGTTCCCTAAGATCGGAAAAGGAGGATCCTCCGACCAGGCGAGGTGATCGTGCCTGGCGGGCTTTCTGCCCAACAGTTGTTCGTTGGGATTTTCTATCCGTGTTAATTTGCATGTAAACTTTGCATGTGCGATGTAGGATTTTTGTGACGTCATCCGTTGACATGTACCATGTGTCGCCACAAATCTGTATGTAGTAGACAAAAGACTAGAGAAGTCATTATCAACTTACCAATCGCCTCATTTAGTCCATATACACCGGCATCAGTATGAATAACGTCCACAAAGTCCGCGTCTTCCTTGGACAGCCTCAGGTCTATCGGCAGGTTCGAAAAGCAGGGTCCAGCAGGATCAAGCGAGGAAATTCTGCCAACACGGTACCCGGTCTGGTTGTAGAACGACTTGCCGGTAAATCCTGCGATGTGACTGCCCAGACTGTGACCTATCAGGTGGATCTTTGAGGGGTCCAGACCAGCTGTGAATAAACAAAATTGATGATGAGGTAACCTGTCCTATTTATCGAGTAAAAATGAAATATGGGCAACAGGTCTTCCTGTTCGATTTTTATGGACGAGGGTGATCTCTAAATAATGCTTCACGGACTAAAAGGTGTGATGTTATGTTAACTAAAGAAGTAAAGATATTTATTGGAATTTACTGCCCCGTTGGCCGAGAGGTCGCAAGTGCGACTGCCGGGTCTCGGGTTCGATTCCCGGGTCGGGCAAAGTATTACTGGGTTTTTAAAATAAAATCTCAGCAGTAGCACGGAGTCTGGAATTGTGTCCGGTATATGGCAGTAGGCTCACCCCCTATTACATGGGACTCATAACATAAATAGTGAAAAGTGAGCGTTACATTTTACAGTTGCTAACGTTCACCTCTGCCTACCTCGTCGAGGATAAAAGGCGTGATGTTATGTTAAGTTATGTTGTGGAATTGAAAATATGTGGGTTACTACAAGCAGTGTCGGTATAAACACGTAGCAATGCGCAGCATTTGCTACGAGACCACCACCGTTAGAGGGCGGTTTTATGGAACCAAACACAATCTCCACTGGTCTAGTACACTTTAGTTTTTTTTTTAAGGGACAAGCCCGCCACAACCTCCCAAAACCGCTGCAACTCCTGTAAGCCAGGATCTACAGTAGATACAACCATGAAAACACCGGAACACTGAAGTCCGGCGCGTCCCAGGGACATGAGTAACTGTCTTGGTTCCCGCAACGAAATGAATCAGAAGATATTATAAAAGGAGAAGAAAAAACTATAGTTTCCAACATGAGTACTAGAGACACTGTATAAGAACGAGGAACTCTCAACATAATTTACTAAGCCCCCCGCGCTTTGTTAATCATCCCCTGCTTTTATATTACCTATATCATTTCAATTACGTTTCATTTATTACCAAACCTCCAATACATGCAATAACAATGCTCCCGGCAGACTTGCTCAGAATGACTAATCATCTTTAACATCTATAACACCATGATATACATACGTATATAATGTAACTAGCGACCCGCCCCGGCTTCGCACGAGTGCAATATATACATACAAACCTTCCTTAAGAATCACTCTATCTATTAAAAAAAACCGCATCAAAATCCGTTGCGTAGTTTTAAAGATCTAAGCATACATACGGACATACAGCGAAAGCGACTTTGTTTTATACTATGTATTGATGATTAACAAAGCACCAGTTTCTTCCACGTGCTCCGATTGCGTGCTTGCAATAATTATATTGCAGGTAAATACGTATTACAATTACAAGTCGTAACAATATCTCATCTGATAGTTATTTCTATGATAAGGTTAATACAAAGTAAGTCAGTGTTTACTTTACTCAATCAACGATTTTGTAACAGTAACTGTTAATAATAAAGATGTCTTTTTTAAAGGGACAAGCCCGCCACAACCTCTCAATACCGCCACTCCTCCTGGAGCAAGGATCTGCTGGAGTGAAGACCATGGGAACACAAACGACCTGTAGGTAGATCGCTGATATTGGGAAATGCTTTAAAGTATCGACTCACCACTCTTCTAACCCTATTCACCTCTCGATCCCTATTTGCCCCGTTTTCCTACTACTGCGTCTGCGTTGTTTGTAATCAAGTATCTTTGTTAAGAATTATGGAAACTCACCAGGTACTAAGGCGGACAGTATGGAGCCGAGCCTCTCTCCAATGAACCGCACCATGACGGTAGACCGCAGGTAGAACCAGCGGATCAGCGAGCTGGCGTCCAGAGCCAAGATGTTCACGTCATCTGCAAAGATTAGTCGTTAATATGTTATTTGTAAGGGAATTTATTTTGGAACCAGAGTTTTTGTCGTCGCAACGCCAGTTTCGTTCATAAATAGTAGAAAAATTTAACAATCGAATATCCAATAAGGGGGCGTTCATAAATTACGTGAGGTGTTTTAATTTTCTGTTCCTCCCTCCCCCCCTGGTCAGATTTCGTAAGATTTTATTCAACACCCTCCCCCGTACCTCAATCTCACGTGTTTTATTTCAAAATGTTGGTTTTTACGTAACCGCGTTGCTATTGCAAAAGAAAAAAAGTTGCTTCCTCCTTTTGTTTATGACTAGTTAAGATGTAGAAGTAATCAATATTGCTAAAATGTAACAATATAGTAAACGTATAAAACAAATCCCTGTACAATCTTGATTAAATGGTCTAAAATAGTAAAAAAAATATTTTGTTACAATTAAAAAAAAAATACGTCATATTTGCCGAGACCCCCCTCTCTCCAACGGAAGATTAGATGAAATTTGAGTGTACCCCCTCCCCCCCTTAAACATCTCACGTAATGTATGGACGCTCCCTAAGAAAATTTTTCAAGCAGTTGTATATACATCTGTTTGGTTGGAAAATTCGTCTTTATTAGTGAAAAACTTCACGTATTACTTTGGTGCTCTTCTTTTTCTTGTATATTTGATCATTTCAAAGGGTGTTATTATAAACTTACTTTCTTCAAGGAAGGCCTTGCTGATGGTCTGGTAGCTGGACTTGGAAGGGTCATCTGTGAACCCGTGCAGGAAGATCCTGAACGGTAGCTCAGGGTTGAACCACCGCTCCAGGGGGATTTCTTCGGGAGCCAGGGTTAAATTGTAGGTGACAGTTTTAGCCCTGGAATGATAGATCGTCTGATAAGTGATCCAGTTAATCATGGCATAATTTTCGTGGACGAGATTCCTCTGGCAAACCCCTATGATATAATGGAGGCCCATGAGAAAACCTATCTATTTGAAATTTGGAATACCCCTTACCTGGTAATGAAGACCAGAGTGAGCTGGCTTAGATCTGGTCCGGAGTCCGCGTAGTTTTCATATGTCACTCCGATCAGCTTCTGCACGTTCGAACCTGGGGACATTTGGTATTTTTATTAACTGGATACGCTGCGTAGCTATGGATGTTATACCTATGTCACATCATTATTTTTTTTATAATGCTTATAAACTTGGAGACTATGACAAAGCTCTCTTTGATAGAGAAGATCCATACTCCCATTCTCTAAGAGTGGACATTCACAAGCTCTTGATGGTCATGACGATACTTACATTGGCTAGATCCGATGAAGGCGATAGTCTTCCCGAGGGGGTCCGCAATGGCTTGCACCTCATTCTTCGCTCCCTGGGTTACGTCTTTGGCTAAGTCTTTGATGAAGCCGAGTTGTGCAGCTGCCGAAGTCAGCCACAGCGTCGTGAGGAAGGAAGCCAGGTGACCCATGTTTGAGGGTAACTGTGACACCTGCAGTATTTATTCAGGAAATTAAATACATTTTAGAAGTAATTGTTTCTGCGCAGTTTCGGATCATTGGTGGTGGAGTGATGCTTTACGGCACAAAAAGCTTTTTTGAATCCAAATCTAACAATTTTGAACATAATTTCCGACTTGCCCTAACTTCGGACGAATGTTATTCCTTGATTTAATTTTTTATTGAACCTAGCCCAATAAAGCCTCGGTAGGTACTAAAATTTTAATAATTAACATAGGTATAATAGAAGATGGAGACGACGGAGAAGATGGTTATTTTGAGAATTCCTTCATCTTGCCTCTCTTAAAAGAAAGTAGAATGTATATTTTATAAAGAATTGAAATTAAGTACAAAGAATTTATATACAAATTAATTAAATATTTTGAGCATTGAATTGTTATCTAATCTAGATACATATACTTTGAACATTTAAACATTTATGTGTACCACAGTGCACATATTATTTATTTTTGTTATGTTTATACTGAAGTCAATCACAACATTTCATTAATTAGATACATACACTCACTTGTGTGAGGTTTGCAACCGCCTACAGTTTATACATGTTTATCAAACTGTGATATTGGTACCTATATTCATTTCTATAATATAACTTAATATTTCTAGTTTTCTAAGTGAATATTCTGACATTTTTATCTCGAAGCTAAAGTTATCATAGCTTTTTGTTTGTGTTAGTTTCTGTGGTATTGACTTGTGATTGCAGAAAAAAAATTATTAAAAAATTTTGGAGCTTAAAAGAGACAATGACCTCTCCCAGTCAGTCAGTCAGGCCCTCATCATCGAGTAATTTAAAGATTGACATGTAAAACGTGTTACTTTGTAACCTAACTTAATTGCAGAAATAAATATCATTTCATAATTTCATTTCATTTCAAATCCAGTTTTCTTCTTGCTCAAACCGTAAGAGCCGACCAAAGGACAGGACAAGGACAAGGAAAGGACTACACAGAGACGGCAGCAGTGCTCTCTAATAAACCTGATCCTGGATTAGGTTGATCGCTTAGAAACACATTATTATAATTTACTAGCGTCTTCCTTCGGTGTCACCCGCGTTCCAATGGGATAGAAACCAGTCTATGTGTTATTCCAAATCATAACCTACATCTGTTCCAAATCCCGATCCCTTCAGCCCTTCTGAAGTGATTGAATAACAAATGCATTTCAAAGTCAAAGTCAAAATAATTTATTTCAATTAGACCAGGAAGGCAATTTTGAACGTAAAAATAAAATATTTAAATATTAAATAATAAGAAAAAATGTCAATCAGGTCGGTCTTCTAATGAAGCTATTTGTTCGTTTCAAAGTGGTAGATTCCTATGGAGAAGAACGAGCAAGAAACTCCATTTTCAGTCAGGTTCACAATACAATTTTAGGTTACATTGTTTCGTTGAGTTCAATTATGTGAGGGCAATGTAACATTTATAATATTTATAGGACTAGGAACATGTAGATAGCCGAATGATTAATTACAATTATTAGCAAATAAAAGTAAACCTCTTCTAAGAAATTCAGGCTTTCAGTTCTCGTTTCAGCTGCAGCCATTTTCCTCGTACAAATATATATATTTTCACAAAAATGAAAGCGTAATTTTCATGAATATTTTCACCAACATTTAAAACTGCACATAACGACTATAAAATTAAGAGTTAACTGGTGTTATCTTCAATTGAAATTACGCTGGTGTTAATTAAAAAGTAATAAAGAAAGGTAATTGTTAATCAACGAGACTTTATGTCAATCATATTGATATTGCAACGAGTACTTAAGTAATTGTTTTATGACACACTAGCAGCCCGTCCCGGCTTCAGACGGGGCAGAAAATTATTTATTTTTGGAAATTTGGATTGTTGTAGTATGTCCCAACTACAATAGTTGGACATATACTACCGCGGAGTTTTTTGTAGACATTATGATGTTCTTCAATATTGTTGTACATTATTTTGTTCTATCGCTAATAGTTTCAGCAGCGCATTCGACGAAAGACATTTTAAGACTCATTTTTCTACACCTTCGGTTACATTGTTCAAATTTTACCAAGGAACCCTAATTTTTTTCAAAATGAAATGTAGCCTATGTCAAATTGGAAAAATGTAGCATTCTATTGATGAAAGAATTTTTTAAATCGGCCTAGTACTTTTTGAGCCTATTCATTACAAACATACAAAAATAGGTACAAATCTTTCCTCTTTATAATATTAGTATAGATTTATCGTGAAGTGAGTTGAAGGTATTTCTTTACTTTGTTAACCAGCTTCATAAAAAACTTAGAAGGTTCGCAGTATGACCTGTGTATTGTGTGTATTTAAGTATTGTGCACGATTATATCGCAATTAACTGAACTGAGTTTGTTACACTTAGGAGAAGGTTTTAGTATATTAATTAACGGACTTCAAGAAAAGAGGTTTTTTTTAAACTTAGTTTATAAAAGGATTATTTTAAATCATTTCAATAATGTGTTTTTTTTCTGCTCTAGTTATGGCATGATTCTTCATAAATAGTGTATAGAATTCATAACATAAATAGTGAAAAGTGGGTGTTACATTGTACAGTGGCATTTACGGCACCTAATGAGGTGCCGTAAATGTTTGTGTTCTCAGGGAAGACGGTGGCACAGTGGTCACGTGCCGCCGTAGACAGCAAGGCTTAAAGGAGACACCCGTCTCCCTAGGGATGTGTCGTAACAGGCGTTGCACCGTGGAGGCTCCGGAGCAGGTCTCTTATAGAGGACCCGGTGCCTCCATTCAGGTGTTGAGGGTGGCCACCGGGGTGGTTTTAGTGAGGTAAAAATCCCACACTCCCTAGTCTTTTATCCCCAAAAAGGCTGGGCGCCTTTTGAAGGTTTCCCCTCGTTATCAAAAAAAAAAAGGTGCCGTAAATGTGCAACTCTGCATACCTCTTCGGGGATAAAAGGCGTGATGTTTTGTATGTAGACTACACATTGACCGGGGAGTAGCATTCTCCGATAATTCGAAACCTTTTTACTAAACTAACTGTAAGTGTATGAGAGCCATGTTTCGTCACGAATGGACCGGCTCGACCGGAGTGATACCACGGCCTCACAGAAAATGGACGTGAAACAACGCTTGGGTTGGATTTCGTCCCCCTAATTACACCCCTTCCCCTCCTTTCCCAATCTCTATAATCCATGAAACTCCAACTATCCTCAAACTCCTAAACCCCATATCCCCAAAAGGCTATGGTAACGCACTTGTAACGCCTCTGGTGTTCTACCAAGCGATCCATCTGCTCGTTTACCGGCTTATTCTTTAAAACAAAACTGTGATCTCCGATACCTCTGTCAAATGTGGAGATTACGCGGTTAATCATCTTAACCCATTTGGGCCCGCCGTCCCCATATGGGGACAGGTTTTCTTTTACCCGCTAGTTATTAATTATTTTAGCTATCTTCACATTTCATGGGTATTTATAATGAGGAGTAGTGTACTTTCCTAAAATTATTAGAACTTTTGACAAATTGCTACAAAAAAGGGGTCATATTGTTAATTTTATCAAGAGGAAGTGAAATGGGAATTATTATTGAAAGCAGAGGCGTTTTGTAGTACGTTATTATGAAGATTTATAAAACTTTTTTGTGATTATTGCTTGCTTATAGTGTCAATTAAAACAATATTGAAGAATATCCTTATACTTTCAATTCCGCTTAGGGGAAAGTTAAAAAGAATGATGGTGTCCCCGTATGGGGACAATGGGCACATCTGTAGTATATTTTTAAAACATTTATACCTGATTTGTATTTTGTTTTCCAATTTATAAAGGTCACCTATAGGCTAAACTTAGTTATAGCTAATACTTGGTGACAACAGACGCTAATTCACGAAGAGCATCACCAATTCCCACATATCTTTACGCGTTCATATTCTAAAATCTGATGGGCATCAAGACCGAAGATGCAAAAGTCCACCTACAGTACCAGGCGTCGCATCCGATATCAGAATTCAGCAGTAGGGGGCATTTCCTCCAGCTGTATTCTGGTGTCGTCACAGCGAAGTCCACCCAGAGGATAGAGTAGCATTATGCCCTGTATACGTTGACCACCGCCGTGTCTTCAGGGAAGTGATCGACGACGATAATATTCCACGTCCAGCTTAGGTTCTGGCTGTGGTGCGGAGCGAGGGGAACTGGAAAACATCTCTTTCTGCGAAGCAGTCATAGTAGCAAGAACAGATCGCCGCCCAGAACCAGACCTGTACTTGTAAGGTGCGTGGCGTTACGCGCGTGCTTCAAAGTGCAGATCAGACCGCCTTAGATCGAGATGGCTCAGTGGGACAGATGCCCGACTACTATGAATAACCTAGTGGGTCACCGGGGCTTCGGCTTGAAGCAGAATTAGGAACGTGTTGGTTTTTAGCCAGTAAGAGTCCCCCAGGCGGAAAACGCAATGCATGATTTTTACCCTCAAAAAAAATTTAGGCGCGTCACATCAAATTGATTTAGACATTTTCCGCAGAGATTTAGTTAATATCTGTTACGATACGCAGTTCGTCATAAAAAAACTGTGATATCAATGCAAATAATGCGTTAGAACCGTATGTGTCGAAAACAGTTACTACTTCGAAAAGTACTACACATGGGCCCATTGTCCCCAATCAAGGACGGCATTTTTTTTAATACATCTAAAAATATTTTTTGAATTTTTTTTGCTGATATTAGTTTGTGGGCGTCATATCATTGAGTTAATAAAGTTTTTTTTATTAAATTATGTGTAGTTTGCATTTGGTCCCAAATGGGTTAAGATATGTGTACAAGCCCAAAGTCCCGCGATCTTTACGGACTGTTGGTAGATGCTTTTAATTTTTGTTAATAATATGATTATTAAGCTAAAACAATCGATAATTATGCTGCAAAACGTCAATAACTAAAAGCAAACATTATAATTTATCAGAAAAAACCCCGCGCATGTGTAAACAATCACTGAAATGTAATATTTAAATATTTACAAATTAAACAATTATTATGTAAGTACATTGGGGATATAATACCGTTATCAATTTATTCATTGACGTACGTATTGTTTATTATATAACTGATTATTTTTTACATATACCTAACGCAACACTGCGCTTGTTAGATCTCGTTAAAGTGATGGGCAAATATAATTATATTATAATATTATATTGGGACTAACTTTAGATTCACAACTAAACTTCAGACAGCATATGATAAATGTTTGTGAGAGTGCTAATAAAATGTTGGGATTTGTAATGAGGATTTCGTTTGACTTTAAGGGAATTGGAGCAGTACTAACTTTATACAAGGCTTATGTGCGTAGTCGGCTAGAGTATAGTGCAGTGGTGTGGGACCCCCACGAAACAAAATACTTCATCCTAATTGAGCGTATCCAAAGAAAATTCGCTCGATTTGTGTATAGGAAGAGGTACGGATATTATCCCTACCTTTATCCTTCAATGTTTGTCTCAGGGATGGTAGGACTGGATACCCTACAACTAAGACGTAAATTATTATTACTGGTACACTACTATCGACTCCTCAGTAACAAGGTAGACAATCCCACTACACTAGCACGAGTGGGGTTAATGGGAGTTCCTAAACGATATCTCGAGGCTGGTGATGGCACAGAGGGACCGCGTAGGCGGAGGAAATTATTTGCTATGCCACCAGGCGTACGCACAAAGCGAGGTGCTGCAGCACCAACGGCAAGAGCGATGGGTCTCATGAACTCGATGATAGCTCAGCACCCAGAATTAGATGTGTTCCACGATAAGTCGTATGTCATACGGAAATTAATGTATAAGTTTTTAAATATAAATATCAATAATATAGGAATAGGAACTATCTAAGTGATTAATATTGTAATAGGTTTAAGTTTATTTTTTGTATCCTAGAATGTAAGTATTTTGGCTCTTGCTGTAACCTTTATTTTAATGTAAATAAATAAATAAATATTATGTGACTGCCTCGTTGGCCGAGTGGTCGCAAGTGCGACTGCCGGGCAAGGGGTTTTAGGTTCGATTCCCGGGTCGGGCAAAGTATTATTGGGTTTTTAACAAATTCTCAGTGGTAGCACGGATTTATGTTATGTTACATTATGAGAATGAATTTCTTTGCCAATTTTTGCTATCATTGAATTAAAATGGCATTTAGTGCCGTAATGTGCACCACTGCCTACCCCTTAGGCCTTAGGCTTAGCCTTAGGGGATAAAAGGCGTGATGTTATGTTATGTTGCATTAAAATCAATCAAGGGGCTTACTCTTTAATCCAATTCCGATCGATCGACATTGGTATTGTGAAATTGAATTGTCTTAGATTATACCTTTTGGAATGTTTGTTTTTTTTTTAAGTTGCCCCCACACTAGAATTTTCTCCTGTATGCATTTACAAACATACCCGTTCACATACATATTACACCCAGACAAAGTATTAATAATTACGGCATATTATGCTACTGTACAATGTAACACCACTTTTCACCATTTATGTTAAGAGGCCTATGTAATAAGGGGGTGTGCCTATAGCCGGGCACAATTCCAGACTCCGTGCTACTACTGAGATATTTTTTAAAAACCCAGTAATACTTTGCCTGACCGGAAACCAAAGCCGAGACCCCTTGCCCGGCAGTCGCACTTGCGACCACTCGGCCAACGAGTCTTTCTTAATCAGTGTTAATTAAGTTTAATTTAAGTGGTTGGTACATATTAAGTTAATTAAGTTACTCATTTTTAATTTACTAAACTGAAGTACCTATTTTAAATAAAAGCTCTGTTTGTGTAAATAACTGTAGATATCAGTATTTGGGTAGCATTAAGTAGATAGCTTTTATAGATCAGATAGACCTACATCTATTGCAAGGTCAAGTTTGATTTTTTTTATGGGATAAGCCAGTAAACGAGTGAGTCATAAAATGGTATTAATTTGTTGTAATTTGTACCAATTAAAAGTAAATGAAACTATTTTATCTAAAACTATCGACCCACCCGACTTCGCACAGGTGCAATATGTATGTATTTTCTAATAAACCTTCATTAAGAATCACTCTATCTATTAAATAAAACCGCATCAAAACCCGTTGCGTAGTTTTAAAGATCTAAGCATACATAGGGACAGACAGACGGCGGATAGCGACTTTGTTTTATACTATGTAGTGATGATTTGGTAGGCTTAATATTAATATTTTACAATCTCACCAGTAACATATATAAGTCTTCGTAACAAAAAAAATATAATACACATAAAAATTATATTTAATAACAAATAGCTGATCTTTCTGTTTGTTATATAATAACATTTAATAGTATTCCATCATTCCCAGAATTGTACTGTTATCAACATTTTATAATAATTTGAATTATTATTAGTTAAAAATAAGATAAAGACACTGTTTATGTTATCTTGAGACACTCATAAAATATTTAAAAACACTTAAATACAGATTTTTCTAGTAAGATCGAATTATTAAAATTTTCTTACAGACTATGTATTTTTTTTGTTACGATTTTTTTTCTATTATTTAATATAATTATAACAATATATTACTTAGAATATTGCCCTTTATCCAATTACCCATCACCCGAAAAAAAAAACACTAAAAATTATGCTTTTCCAAAAAAAAACATATTTTTTTTTTCGTTAAAAAAGTTCGTATATAAAATTCGTACTTACGGTAATTTAATGTATGCGTGAGTGGTCACTAGAGCGACCGGCGAGCGCTCCTGAGATACTGGCCGGAAGATACAAAGCCGCGTATATATCTGAAACGGCTATACACAAAGCTGTGACAGATGCCTACATAAATATATATATTAGGTATATCTGAACACCAACAAGAAATATATTAAATTTGTTGTATATTATACGACTGTATTATAAAAATATATTAAACTAGTATCGACTCGCGGTTTGGTTTATTAGATTTTTTTGTTTTCCGACAATTTTTCTGTTCGCAAAAGTATAGTTTTGTATGATTATGTTCTTTCTTATTAGTTTGATGGCTCTCTGTTATTTAAATAAATAATCTATTATTATATTACGTTATTAAAGTGTGGGAGAGCCATCGGGTATTCGGCACGAATGGGGTCGTCTCGACCGGAGTGATACCACGGCCTCACAGAACGAACACCAACGTGAAGCAACGCTTGCGTTGTGTGTCGTCGTGTGGGTGAGGTTACAGGAGGCCCAATGACACCCCCCCTCCCCCTCCTCAGTCTCTCCAATCCCTGAATCCCCCACAATCCTCAAATTCTAATTCCTAAAAGGCCAGTACCGAACTTGTAACGCCTCTGGTGTTTCAGATTCTATTGGGGGCGCTTATTGATCATCAGGTGATCGGTCTGCTCGTTTTTTCATTCCATAAAATAAATGTGTGTCTTTACCATTCACGAGTCTACAGGGTCCCGGTCATTCGGGAGGCGTACGAGGGGCCAAAGCCAACTGCGCAGTGGCTTTTTAGACAACTTTAACATAATGCAATGGGACTATTGTTAAATGCTTTTTATTTGCTAGTCCCATGTTATATAGAACTCGTTACATGGCATAATTTGGGTGTTATATTTATCACAAACTAGCTACCCGCCCCGGCTGCCCACGGGTGCAATATGCATGTATTATACATATAAACCTTCCTTAAGAATCACTCTATTTAATAAAAAACCACATCAAAATCCGTTGCGCAGTTTTAAAGATGTAAGCGTACATAAAGACAGACAGACGGCAAATAGCGACTTTGTTTTATACTATGTAGTGATAAAGTTTAAAATTATGGCATCGCCGATTGTGGAGATTATGACATTATGAAGAGGAAGATCATAAGGGTTGTTGATGATAATTATAAGTAACGTGACACCATCATAATTTAAACTAAGGACGTTAAAATAAAGGCAGACGCAGCCTCTTAAAACGACGCATGTAGCACCTGGCTACTATAGAGCTATATGCAGAATACACACAAATTGATACGATGGACATCTGTCATTTTAATTATCATTACTTCATTAGGTACTATTATATAAAGCGAATGAGTTTGTTTTTTTGTTTGTTTGTTTAAACGCGCTAATCTCACTAACTACAAGTCTGATTTGAATAATTCTTTTTGTGTTGGATAGCGTATTTATCGAGGATGGCTATAGGCTATAAAACATCACGCTACGACCAATAGGAGTTGAGCAGAGCGTGTGAAACAGCGCAAAAGTAGCTAGTTTTCATTAAGTCTGGTAACGTGTAATAGATATTACACGAGCAAACATAAGAAAACTACTGACATTTTTGACGCTTCAATCATTTTTAAGTGACATTATGTCGCCCTTTTCCAACGTCCTTGATATAAACAATATATTTATTAATTTCTATCTTATAATTGCGCACATATGCGGGTTAACAACCTGACTATACATTAGGTTGTTAAACTGCAGGTATTCTGACAGAAAGTTTATCTTTTCCCCGTTTAAAAATAATGTTTGAAGGATAAATATTTTTCCTGTGGAATGGTGCCCATCATGCAACGATGGAAATAATAATTAAAGGTATCAATGGGAAAATAATTAGTTATGTTCAAGTGATAAGTGTGGGACACAAATAGTACCTATATATTTTATTTGTCAACTTTTTTATTTGTCATTAAGGTCAGTAGATGATCATTTTTATGTGCTTTGATCTATTTTCGAACTCATTTTTCCATTATATTCTCAATTAAGGCAAGTTTTTCTTCAATATTTTATGCAGAAGACACAATAATAGATGTTTTTTCATTCTATTCTCGGGTAAAAATAACAAGATGATATTTTTATACAAAGGTGACTATTCGAGATCTTATTTTTAAGTATGGGAGAGCCATGCTTTGGCACGAATGGGCCGGCTCGACCGGAGTGATACCACGGCCGAGCAGAAAACCGACGTGAAGCAACGCTTGCGTTGTGTTTGGTCGTTTGAGTGAGGTAACCAGAGGCCCAATTACCCTCCCCTTCCCCAATCTCCCCAATCCCTGAATCCCCAATGATCCTCAAACTCCTAATCCCCAAAAGGCCGGTAACGCACTTGTAACACCTCTGGTGTTCCGTCCGCTCGATTACCGGCTTATGCCATAAAAATAACAATAAATTGTATTGTAGGTAATGAAATTGAACTATCGAATTTTGTTTTCATTGCTCTATTTTTAGCCTAATACCCAGCAAATTCCATTATTGTTACATTATTAATATGAAAGTACTTTTTTCATCGAATAAGCTGGTAAACGAGCAGACGGACTACCTGATGGTAAGCAATCGGCGTCGCCCATGGACACCTGGAACACCAGAGGCGTTACAAGTGCGTTACCGGTTGTTTTTTACGGGTTTGAGGATTGTTGGTGATTTAGGGACTTACGTGATGAGTTAGTAGTCAGCAAACAGACGAAAGTCGTGGTGGCCCGGAGGTTAAGTCGCCCGCTTCTCATGCATGAGGGTGCGGGTTCGAAACTTACGAACGGCAAGTATCAATGTGCCTAACGGGTTACCGGGGCTCCGGCTCGACGTGCAGGAGAAGGAATGGGGTGGTTTTTAGTCAGTAAGAGTCTGACACTCCCTCCCGCCTCATCCAGGCGGGAGCAGAGATTCAATGATTTTCCCCCCATAAAAAAAAGTACCAATGTGACTTTTTCCGAGTTACATGTACTTTCTAAGATTATTTAGACACTACTAACAAATGGTGAAGCAAACATCGTGAGGAAACCTGGGCTTATAATTTCGAATAATAAGTTTGAAATCGCCAACCAGCATTGAGCAAGCGTGGTGATTAATACTCAAACCTTTTCCGTGTGAGAAGAGGCCTTTGGCCAGCAGTGGACACTGATAGGCTGTTGATGAAAACAGAAGAAGAAACAAATCAATATATATATATTTATATGTAAGTATTTTTTTTTAACATGGGGTCCCAGTGAGCACTCTGTGTTTAAAGATATCGCCCGTAGGCTAATCGACTCTACACGTGACCAGACGGCTGGCTTTTTCTTCGGACAGAAAATAAGCATTGCCATTCAACGTGGCAATGCTGCCAGTCTCCTGGGAACTTCCCCTGTGATAGTAATGCGGACGAATACTTTGACGCCTAAATTAAGGGTATAATTTTTGTTGTTTTCTTTTTTTTACTTTCGTTTTATTTAATAGTTTAGTTGTAGTTAATTTTCAGTTGTAAATATTTATGTAGTTATATAAATTATGTTATATATAAGTATTAGTTTCTGCCAGCAGCTTCCCCCATTCTCGTGGGATAAAAAGTATTGTAATAAGTATGTTATTTTAGACCATAACCTGTTCCCAATTTCAACCCAATCCCCAAGGAGTACCCGAGCGTACGGTGCGTCGCGTTCCGCGCGCGCCTCAAAGAGCCATCAGACCACCACGGATGGGGCCCAACAGAGCCGATGCCGATTCAGAGTCGCGGAGAACCTAACGGGTAACCGGGGCTCCGGCTCGACGTGCAGGAGTAGGAACGGGGTGGTTTTTAGTCAGTAAGAGTCTAACACTCCCTCCCGCCTCACCCAGGCGGGAGCAGTCATTCGATGATTTTCGCCCCTTAAGATAATAAAAAAAAATCCCCAAGGAGACACACAATCATACAAATTTTCACATTTACAATATAGCTAGGATGATACATTACAATTTTTGAATGACAACAGTAACCGCCATGTGTATTCAGCAGGGATTTAATACCTGGCTAAAACTTTGTATTTTTTATATAATATTTCCTTATTGACGTAGTCTTTGGTAAGTACTTCATTAGTTACAGTACGCCATCTAATGTACAAATAAAGAAATGCTAATTTTAAACCACGCTCACAAAAATGGTTCCGTATCGATTTTAGCAATATAACTATATATATATGTATATTTCACTGGTGACTAACTTACAATCTAAACTACTGCTTTTGAATTGCTAAAAGAGACTAAACAAATTGTCACAAAACAAAAGAATTTTATTTTTACATAACATAACATAACATCACGCCTTTTATCCCCGAAGCGATAGGCAGAGGTGCACATTATGCCACTGTACAATGTAACACCCACTTTTCACTATTTATGTTATGAGTCCCATGTAATACGAGGTGAGCCTATTGCCATATACCGGGCACATTTCCAGACTCCGTGCTACTATTGAGGTTTTTTAAAAAACCCAGGAATACTTTGCCTGACCCGGGAATCGAACCCGAGACCCCTTGTGCGACTGTCGGCACTTGCGACCACTCGGCCAACGAGGCAGGCGTAATGATAACCACACAACAAAATTAAGTACGCAACCCAAAAACCAAGACTAATTTATAGTAATTTATTTGTAAGTAAACATGATCAAATAATGTGTGTAATGTCATGTCATTGTTTCATTCTCGTCCTTGATATATCAAACATGGGTTCTTTAATGTTTTATCCACGATCTATTTGCACTTTCTGTATTATATCAACCGGATAATGTATTCCGATCATTTATGTACCGAATGATCGAATTAGTATTCTTATATATATATTTTACATTCAATCATTTAATATAACGTTTAATTCCATACAATATTCGTTTCTTTTAAACAAAATTGGTACAAAAATGTACCTAATAATGTTCACTATGAAATTTACTAAATTTTGTGAATTATTTATTTATTATTTCAACTCTTACAGCTAACATTACAGGTAAATTACATAACCTAATGCGTTAGTGTGGCACTTTATAAGATATTTACTTACATTTACAAAACTAACTTAACTACTTTTAACATCAGATTAACAATAATAAATTAACAATACCTAGACTAATCCAAACAATAACAGCTCCTTAACACTAAACCTATATCTACTACTCTATCCTATAACACAATATACATAATTATAAAATAATCTTTGCGAGTTCAATGAACTGACACGCAAATACATCTATTACAGTCTGGATTTGGTCAAATAATCAAATTACCAAATTAACTATCTTAGGTACCGCTTAGTACTTATAGAATAGTTTGTAAAATCGTCTGTCTTGTCGTGGTACTAAAAAATCTTCTCCACCAACCGCACAAGTCTATTTATTTAGAACTACGAGTCGTCGGTATACCTATAAGTATCTAGGCAATGTCGCCAAATGGCGGAAATGAAATATGTACATAAATAGGTATAAATGTATCTACATATTTGCAACAGTTGTAATTAACATTATGACAGCTGTGTAATCAAAACGTACCTATAATAACTCCAGTCCCTGAAACAATACATTTTTCTATGAGACCACATTCGCGTATATATATGCAGTATTTTTTTTATCGGGACAAGCCCGCCACAACCTCCCGAAACCGCAGCAACTGCTGTAAACCAGGAAGTTGATACAACCATTAAAATACCGTAACACTGAAGTCCGGCGCGTCCCAGGGACATGAGTAACTGTCTTGGTTCCCGTAACGAAATGAAACAGAAGATATTATAAGAGGAGAAGAAAAAAACGATACCTAATTTCTACTTTCCCCGGTGAATGACCGCAGGAGACAGAATGAATTAAGCCTAAAGGCACAATAAGAGTTTACCGTTTTTTTATATCTACAACCGAGACTTACACTCATCTTCCTTCTGTAATATAGATTTTTGGAGTGTCTCACATATTCATATCCTCAATCCTTAGAACGCTATCTTTATGGTTGTGTTGCAAATGTCCATGGGCGGCGCCGATTGCGTACCATCAGGTCATCCATCTGCTCGTTTACCGGCTTATCCCATAAAAATGTGGTTAATAAGGTTCTTATTTAGTACATGATTTTAAGAATAAGAATAAGAATAGAATATCGTACATTTATCGAAGCATCTTTTAAATGATTTGAAAAATAAAGTTTATATGACTTTTTTCCTTTGGGTCGTAGTATTATACAGTACTAACTTTTACCCGCGGCTTCGCTCGCGTCACAAAATGACAAAAGTAGCCTATGTGACATATACCAATACAAACAGCGCCATCTATACCAATTCTTTTGTTTTCTCTCGGGAATACCACAATTTTCCGGGATAAAAAGTAACTATTATTTAATCCGGACTTCTAATTTTACGTCTGCAAAAATTCAACGCAATCGGTTTAGTAGTTACGGCGTGATAGTGGAACAAACAAACAAACAAACAAACTCACTTTCCGATTTATAATATTATATAGTAAGGATGTCTGTAGATTGCATCGAGAAAAATTATGACGTAAGAAAACAAAAGTGACAGATTTTATTAGAAGAAGAAAATACTAAAGAAATGAGGTGAGCTAACTAATAGTAAAAAGTATGAATATGAGGAAGGTACAGAATAATGAAATAATAAATAATGAAACGTGGGTGAGCAGCCTACAAATGCAATCTTTGCGTAAATATTGAGTTTTTGTTACGTCGTCCATAGGTACTCCCATATCATAATTAATATCACCAGATCACGATGCCCTTTATCATTTGTTAAACAATCCATCCATCATGTTCTCTTTGCAATATTTTGTAATTGTTTGACGTGATTTGTCCCTGTTAGCCATGATAAAATCAAAGTCAAACCATTAAGGTATTTCAATAATAACTGGAGCAGTACCTATGTGATTTTAAGTTTGTATAGTAACTATAATTTTCTTTCTGTTTCTCTAAACTTTTGCAACTGGTCTATCTAGAAGTCTTTAGAGGAGGCCTATGTTTAGCAGTGAACGTCCTGATATGACGACTTTTTTAAACTTTGCCCCACACTCTGATTTTCTCCTGTGTCGTGTATGTGTTTACAAACATACAATATCACATACACATGACACCCAGACCCGAAACAACAATTTCTGGATCACACAAAGAGTCGCTCCGTGCGGGACGGCCGAGTCGACCGTTGAGTAGTTTCTACTTTCTACTTACTAGATTTTAGAAGGACTTCTATTGCTTTGCATGAAGCTAGAGGGTGTCAGACTTTCACTGACTGGAAACCCCCCCCGTGCCTACTCTTGCTGCAAGCCGGAGCCCCGGTGACCCTTAAAGTTGGCAGCTCCGGGTGAAAACCCGCGCCGCATAACCTTTTTTAAGCAGGTTATAAAAAAGATTAGGTTCTTCCCCATTAGGGTTCTCCATTCTCTACTTATTCTTCGAAAACGAAATATCGGAACTTGTTCTTATAAACAGTGAGTCCAATTTTTTGTCCTCAATAAAACTGTGTCATGTTTTGTTTATTTATCCACAAGGCCAAGATCATGTGTTTTAATTATAGTAACTTGTATTTATAGACCGCGATGACCACTAGAAGCCCTTGATAGTCAGTAATTGTGGAATAATTAACATAACTAGGTGACATTGTAGTAAAGTCGGAAGTTAATGTTCTAAGAAACATTTTGTTTATGAAGAAACTTGGAAAATAACCACCATTGTGTCACTAGCACTTACTTCCTTAATAAAAGTATTAAATTTGGCGATTCTTAAATTAAACACAACGTTGAATTAGTATAGTACCTATCTGTGCCTGTCGTTATAATCATAATCAGTATACGGTTTTTTTAAAGGGGGGAAATCATCGAATGACTTCTCCCGCCTGGGTGAGGCAGGAGGGAGTGTCAGATTCCTACTGACTTAAAACCACCCCGTTCCTTCTCCTGCACGTCGAGCCGGAGCCCCGGTTACCCGTTAGGTTCTCCGCGACTCCGAATCAGCAACAGCCCTATTGGGCCCCATCCGTGGTGGTCTGATGGCTCTTTGAGGCGCGCGCGGAACGTGACGCGCCGTACGCTTGGGTCTGGTTCTGGTCGCCCGCACAGGCCCGCGCAATCATTATACGGTAGTAGGTACGGTTTCAGTCTATAGCTTGTGACTTTCATCTTTCGGCTTTTAGATACCGGCTGTAGGTTGTCGGCTTTCGGTCCATGCGTTTTAGTTCTAAATTCAAATGTCAGATTTCGATTTCTTCAGAGTACTAAATTATTTACTATGTTTTTCGGCTTACTCAAGTAATTATTTAGTAGCAGCGCCATAGTCGCGGAATGCTGTTCATGAATATGGGCCTCTAGCATGACTTGAAACTATCGAGTTCCTGTTCAAATAATTACGTGTGTAAGCTGAAAAATATTATTTTATATTTGTTGACGTTTCAAAAGTACCAAATTATGATTTAATTGAAATAAATGCTTTTGAGTTGGAGTTTGATTTCACCAGGATCTTTCAAGCCGGTCAGCCGACTTGCACGTTTAGCAAACTATTTATTTACACAATTCTTAAACAGTTATAATTATGTATTCATCTCACGTCTAATAGAATATAAATAAATATATAATTACATGACATTATCCCATCCGTCTTCAATTAACATATTAGACATGACTTATCACAATTACCTTAAACATTTACTATACATTTACTATGCTTTATGTATGCATAAAGCAATAAATATCTGAGAAAATATTTATTTATTTATATTTATTTATTTATTTATTCTAAGATAATATATTACCTGGGTATTATTTAAGTGAACATATAAATATACTTCTATATAATGCAGCATAACCGCCGATGGTATCGGCGGACGCGTCCGCCGACGTGTAGAGGAGGCATAAAAAACAACGAGTCCCGCGCCGGAGCCGCGACGCACGCCCATATTTGTGCCGCGAATATTTCTTTGAGTTTTTGTATTATTGTGCAACTTTGTTTTATATTTAGTTTATTTCCAATATATACAGTTTACAGTCATTCGTGTGTCGAACGTTATTTCACGCCCCTAAGAACCCACCACCAAGAACAATCATCTTCATCAACTATATTACAGTGACGCCCAACTTGCGGCCACGAACGAACTGTGCATAAAAACTCAAAGTTACAACAAGTTCTAGTGTTCCTATCGTGCAAACACATATTGTGAACTCTCTCCGATAGTGCAATCACACGAAAACTATTGTAAAACCAGTGCAAATACGAAAGTGAAAACACTTGGGCGAGTCCATTTTCCGCGTGCCGCCGGTTGCGTCTGTAGGTATATACCTACCGACTCGTTGAAGCTACCATCCTCAAAATTATCACCCGTGCTCTTCGAGCGAGTAACTGTTGGAATTGCCTGTTATCATGCCGCCGAAGAGAAGAACTGGAAGAGATGAGGGATCGGATACCGACACAGATGTCGAGATAAACAGAACCGTGATTTCGTCCCCGAATATTACAATGTCGGAGGATATGCTAAATACCCTTGTCTCTAACATCACTAGGAGTCAAGTGGAAGCAAACAGAGTTCTGATTGAGAGTATTTTGGCGGGAAACAAAAACCCGCTGATTACGTCATCGCCGCGCGCCGAAGCCGCCGACGCACACACGCATGCGCCGCGCGCAGGTAACTTCGCGAAATGCACGGCGCGATTTAACGGATCATCGAGGAACGCGGATGAGCTCGAAGCATTTATCGAGGCCATCGAAGTCTACCGCGACTGCACCAACGTCAGCGACGAGCACGCGCTGCGCGGCCTCCCGATGCTGCTGGTGGGCGAGGCCGCCGTCTGGTGGCAAGGAGTGAAGT